>OW052229.1:39245012-40445012 GCA_932527175.1 Operophtera brumata | reverse complement strand
TGTTGATTAAAATATAATTAATCAATTAAAATTAATTATAAAGTAGTAGTAGAGCTTTTATGTGAAAGAGTTCGTCCGGGGAAGTACTACCACCATACCTATTTCTGCCGCAAAGCAGTAGTGCTCGCATTGCTGTGTTCCGGTTTGAAGGGTAAGGGTGCCGGTGAAATTACAGGCACATGAGACTTTTCATCTTTATGTCTCAGGGTGGCGGGCGCAGTGCAATGCCACATAGGGTGCGTCCTAGGTGGACGTGATCTATGAGGTAATGCACTGTTCATAGGCAGAGGTTACCGCTTAACATCAGGTGGGCCTCTTGCTTGATCCGTCATCAAAGTAGTATAAAAAAAACAAAAAAACATTCGCGCCAAACCCGAGACGTTGCATCTCAACGTCTATGTATGGATGGATGAACTTCCAGAACTCAAAACCACTGAACCGATTTTGACAAATGAGGTTTCAGTCGATTCATCTTTATCCATACTTAACCGTGGGAGAGTCTGCATATTTGAATGTTTGTTACTCAATAACCTTAAAACGGCTGAACCGATTTCGATGAAATTTGGTAAACAGATAGATTATGACCTGGATTCATTGGCTACTTTTTATCCTGGTAAAAAGCGAGAGAAGCCGCAGGCTGACCCTAGTTTTATATAAGAATCTCTACCTATCTATAGACTCCTACCTACTCTTTTATGTATGTATGTTACAAATCAGGGAATCCTGTGGAGTGACTATGTATTTGACTGATGGGCGTTGTTTGACCCAAATTATAAAACTGGGTATTTGTGTTTCAGATTCGCGAACAGGCAGATATTATAGCCAAGCTCAAGAAAAGGATCACAGACCATAAAAAAAACACGAAAAGATTATCTGGTCAAATACGAAGACGTGACAAAAAAGTGGCCACGCTCGAAAGTGAGATTCAAGATCTTAGAAGTACATGTGAGGCGTCGTTACTATTGAAAGATAGCCCACAAAAATTTGATGGCTTTCTCAAAAACCAACGTATGCCTAAAATATTGTCACTAAACAGAGAGCATTCTGGTAGTATCCGCAAACTGGCGCAAACTCTCAATTTTCTTTCACCGAAAGCCTACGAGTTCATACGGAACACGTATAATAAGAGCTTACCTGCACCTAACGTGCTGAGTAACTGGAGCCAAAGTGTCAATGCGAACGAGGGTTCAAAGGTTGAGACGTTAAAAAATATTTGGTCCGAGGTTAAAAAGACGGCTGACAAACAGACAGACGAACAGAGTGACCCCGTTACAGTTCTAGTAGTACGTAATGAAGATACTGAAAATCAAATTGAAATTTAAATTGAATCCCGTGTACCTAGGTTACGGCGCGTTCACATAGAACGTCTGTTTTACAGGTTACAAGCCGCTCCCCGCGGTTTCACCCGCGTAAGTCTCGATTCCGTGGGAATATCGGGATAAAAATGTGCCTATGTGTTATTCCGGGAGTCCAGTTATCTCCATTCCAAACTTCATCCAAATCCATCCAGTAGTTTTTACGTGAAAGAGTAACAAACATCCATCCATCCATCCATACTTACAAACTTTCGCGTTTATAATATTACTAGCTGACCCGCTCGCGAATTCGTCGACGCGTAGACTTTCATACAAACTTTAACACCCATTTTCAACCCCTTAGGGTGCGAATTTTCAAAAATCATTTCTTAGTGCGCGCCTACACCCCTTAATAAATGCTTGTGCCAAATTTCAGACCTCTCGGCCCAGTAGTTTCCGAGCTTTCGTGATGAGTGGTCAGTGAGTGAGTGATGAGTGAGTGTGTGGACTTCTCTTCTATATATATAGAGTAGGATAGGATAGTAGGATTAGCGTATGTAGTTGTATGAGCGAGTTCACACAGAATACAGTATTCCGGATCGATAAATAAATAACGGTTTATTACCACTGTATTTCTTCGCTTTGCTGACGTTTCGAGACTAAACTCAGAAGCCTCTTCATCATGAGCACCGCCCGCCATGAGTATTCTCCGGTGCACCGTCGAACTCGGTCGCGTTTATCGATCCGGAATACTGTATTCTGTCAGAACTCGCTCATACAACTACATACGCTAACAGGGTTGGCCTGATATTCCCCAACCCAAAAAAACCCACTGGGTTAAATTGGGTAAAACCCAGCTGAAAAAACCCGTGGGTTTTTGACAAAAGTGGGTTTTTTAAATAATTAACATATTAATATCGGATTTATAAATTCTTGTATTTTTTGGTAAATTTTAAATTTTAATTAATTTGAGGTTTAGTAAATTAAATATATACTTTATATTTTATATTACGACCTCTGTGGCGCGGCGGGCGAACGTTCGCCTGCGACGCAGGAGGTTGCGGTTTCGATTCCCGCCTCGTAACAAATATTTGTGCGATCTGCAGATATTTGTTCTGGGTGTTCTGGGTATTTTCTATGTATAATAAAAAATATCTATCTATGTAATATATTGTTTTAAGTATATCAGTTATCTAGTACCCATAACACAAGCTCTGCTTAGCTTGGGGCTAGATAATGTTATGTGAACTGTCCAGCTTTATTTATTTATTTATTTTATTCGTATACGTCCCGTGCCCTACCCAAACATTTTTTCATGTGGGCTCGTATACGTTCAACTTTACCGCCTATACTTATTTTGCAGTATTTACATTCTACTCTTTAGCTGTCTATCATTACATCTGCCCATTCTGGTCCTTCCTTCCTACCACTTCCGATTACTTTTGGCATTATGGCACAGCATGCGTCACGTAATAACAAAGCACTTTAACTGTGAAAACATGAAGCCAGACTGGCGATTTCCCCGACCGACAGAAAACAGACAATATCGATTGATTTTCGGTGTAATCCCCTTCATTGTCAACTAGTGTTGCCATACTACAACACAGTTACTACAGTTACAAAAATATTTGGTAGAGAAATGCAATGAAATTAAATACAATTAAATCTAAATTAAAACAAAAAACTTTGTTATCCCGAAAAAAAACGAAAATACCCAGTGGGTAGATATTTTTTGGAAAAAAACGGGTTTTTGCCAACCCTGTACGCTAATAACATATACGTTTAAACGGACCTGTTAAACGGACGTTCTATGTGAACGCGCCCTTACACATATTATTTTGCTTAATTCAAACTATTAAATCGAATATAATATAGTTAAAAACTGTTTTTGATTCACATTCCATCTGCTGTGCAGCCAACGACTCGGACGAACCCAAGGTTGACAGTTTTTTCCCAACTGTTCCGCTAGGGGGACAGTGCAGGGGACAGTTAGGAATAATTCGTTTTTAGTTGTGCGAATGATTTACAGACTTCTGCACTACTAGTCCGGTCATTTTAGACAATTGAAATAAAGAAAATTCCGACAGAGCCAAATCTTCGTAGAGACCTTAGGTTTACCACAAGGAATAAAGTGTCAAAAGTCCCCATCAGTCCCATGTGAGCTTAGGGACTTATTCGGGGCCCAAGGTCAAAATTTTAGGTTTTTCTCGAAAACGGTAGGTTTTATCGAAAAAGTACCTCAGAGCAAAGTTGTAGATCTTAAAATTTTCTATAAAAATGGTCCCTATAATTTTTTCTCTAAGACCCACTATTTCCCAGATATTGCGCTTGTAAGAATCATGTTCTACATAGTATGCACACATATGCCACGTATATACATATTTAGGTACTCAAGCAAGCAAAAATGCCTACTCGTGTCTCTTTTATGTATGCATTATACTATTCTAAGAAAATTTACTCTAAAATGACCGCTGGTCCCTTACCGAATCCCCTCTACTTGAATAACATCTGGCCTTGAAAAACATCTGCCTATTCTATTTCCTGGTGTATGATTTTCTGCAATCCACGTGAATTGTAACGGACTTTTGGCTTCTTAAATAATCAGCAAACTCATCACTTCTCGCGGCACTTGCATCGATGAAAGTTGGCATTCCACGACTGACCACAACAGTTTCATCTTCAGTCAAAAGTTTATTACAAATAAAGCAAAATTGTGACATTTTTTTTAAATACTAATCAGCACTAACTTCAATAGTAGACGCTTGTAATAAATACGTATAGTCACTCGAACTGCTCGTTCAACACTAAAAGAAGCAGGTATACGTGAACGACACCACATGGACAAAAGAATAGGCAGATGTTTTTCAAGGCCAGATGTTATTCAAGTAGAGGGGATTCGGTTAGGGACCGGCGGTCATTTTAGAGTAGATTTTCTTAGAATAGTATAATGTATACATAAAAGAGACACGAGTAGGCATTTTTGCTTGCTTGAGTACCTAAATATGTATATACGTGGCATATGTGTCATACTATGTAGAACATGATTCTTACAAGCGCAATATCTGGGAAATAGTGGGTCTTAGAGAAAAAATCATAGGGACCATTTTTATAGAGAATTTTAAGATCTACAACTTTGCTCTGAGGTACTTTTTCGATAAAACTTACCGTTTTCGAGAAAAATCCAAAAATCCAAAAATTTTGACCTTGGGCCCCGAATAAGTCCCTAAGCTCACATGGGACTGATGGGGACTTTTGACACTTTATTCCTTGTGGTAAACCTAAGGTCTCTACGAAAATTTGTCTCTGTCGGAATTTTCTTTATTTGATCACTATTTTTATGTCTAAAATGACCGGACTATACATTCCTTACCCCCTATGGGTTGAATTACATCTGACCGCTCAAAGTGCGAAAATTAGGTTCCGGCCCTTTCCTTTCGCAATAAAAATCGTACGCTAGAATGAGAAAGTCTGACAGGGCTCGTGCACCGGCACTGATTCCGTTGTCGCTCTAGCAAGCAATCATTCTGAGCGACGGAAAGGCATGGTCCAACGATATTTAAAACTGTTAATTGTTGCGTTATTAGACATAAATGATATAGGTCCACTGATAATTATTTTTACTAGTTCAGGAGCCTATGGACTCAAAATACGTCTGTTATACTTTTTATGTACAATTTTATGAGTTTTCTTAACATTTTCTGTTCCATACCTCAAAAGGCACCAACGTAATCATTATGGGATCACTCGTGTCCGTCTGCCTATTTGTTAATTCCATCATGCAACATATATAAATAAAGGCTTTGAGGTTTTTGAGTTTTTTTTTTAATAATGTTCAAAAACGTTAACTAAGAATAATTAAAAAAAAAACGAAAATCAACCATTTCCCCCCTTCTCTTATCTCAGAAAACACTCAGCATACATTTGAAAAAATAGAGAATAAGTATAGGACTTTACTCATACTTTACAGGAAAATCTAAACGAAAATCCTTAGTCTGAGGACTAATTAGTTCAATCGGTCTAGTGGCTTCATGGTAGCGTACTTGTACGGAACCCTCTTCCGACTTGACCGTTTTTTATCAAAAGATTGTTTTGGGGCAAAACAACCTACTACTGAGTACAGAGGCAGGTATTTTAAACTGCTTTACAACTCTTGGAGGAGGTATGGATGTGGAATCCGGTTATCATTAAAATGTATAACTAGGTATTAAACAGTCAAACTTTATTTAAAACACAAACAATTGAGCGAGTAATTTAGATCCTAATCAGTATCAGATAGCTCAGGCGAATTTGGATTGGAGCTGTCCGGCCAGGTCGATGTACTGCTTCTTAGCGTCATCCTGGCTGATGCCCTTGCGTCCGTTCCACGCCTTCCACTTGGCCGACTCCACGAGGCCGCTGGGCTGGGCTGGAACAAGGAAACCATATTGAAGCACAGAATACATAATAGTAGTAGTACATCCACATCCAGACGCGAAAGTTTGTAAGTATGGATGGATGGATGGATGGATGTTTGTTACTCTTTCACGTAAAAACTACTGGATGGATTTGGATGAAATTTGGAATAGAGATAACTGGACTCCCGGAATAACACATAGGCACATTTTTATCCCGATATTCCCACGGGATCGAGACTTACGCGGGTGAAACCGCGGGGCGCTGCTTGTAATACATAATGCGGTACAGAAGGTTGATTCCGTAAAATCATTTAAATAATTTTTTTGTGAAAAAAAAAAAACAATACAAGCTTTTCTAATTCTCATGTGCCTGTAATTTTACCGGCACCCGTACCCTTAAAACCGGAACACAGCAATGCGAGCATTACTGCTTTGTGGCAGAAATAGGTATGGAGGTAGTACTTCCCCGACGAACTCTTTCACAATAAGTTTTTTTGTGATAATCTATTCTTCAAAACAAGCTTTTATAAAACTAGTGATCGTTACCGTGTGCTGATCAAAATGAGCCTAAACACAGCCAGTCTACTATTATCCATCGAGGAGTTCCGTTGTCCACCTTCCGTCTCCATCATCAGGTCAGCTCGGTGTCACCATCATATTGTATTGTCATCGGAACTTGACAGGTATGCCAAATTTCAGCTCAATCGGTTGAGGATAACTGCTTTAAAATACAGTTGCAAGATTTCACCCTGATATACATTGCAAGTTAATATAAAGCTTGTAATATATAGGTAGCGACTCTCCCACACAAAAAAGTGCAATTCAGGTCGCACATCGCTAATTACCTACAGCTAAAGTCACCTAGTTGTTACCTCTCTTTCTATCCCGTAACTCTTATCTTGTCTGACTCTCTGAATTGACTGGACAGGATAAGTAAAGCCCGCCAGGTACTTGTAGCTTCATACCTAAAGTGCGGAGTGCGCCACGCCTGATTGAGGGTAGGTAAATAATAAATATAACATAAATAATGCTGGACAGTTCACACAACATTATCTAGCCCCAAGCTAAGCTGAGCTTGTGTTATGGGTACTAGATAACTGATATACTTAATACAATATATTACATAGATAGATATTTTTTATTATACATAGAAAATACCCAGAACACCCTGAACAAATATCTGCGATCGCACAAATATTTGTTCCGAGGCGGGAATCGAACCCGCAACCTCCTGCGTCGCAGGCAAAGCTTCGCCCGCCGCGCCACAGAGGTCGTCAAAAGGTAGAATAGGTAGATCCGTTATCTCTGCGTGTTTAGCCTGGGCTGAACAAGTTGATGGCCCACCGATGGTTAAGCGGTAATCTCTGCCAATAACAATGCATTACCTCGAAGGTCACATCCACCTAGGACGCGTTCTATTTTGCATTGCACTGCGCCCGCTACACTGAGACAGCGATGAAAAGTCTCACGTGCCTGTAATTTCACCGGCTCCCATGCCCTTCAAACCGGAACACAGCAATGCTAGCACTACTGCTTTGCGGCATTAATAGGTGGTAGCACATCCGTGGAGGAACTCTTTCACAAAAAAGCTCTACTACTAACAAAATATGGTGCGTGAACTCGGTACACATCTGCGAACTGGCCAAAAGACCTACCTACCTATTACCTATTATTCCGTGACCGTGGTTATAAAATAAGGGAGCGAAATCATTAGAATGCAGAATTTTTTGCCATAAAGTCTAATTTTTCATACAAAAAACCGTGTTTAGTACCTAGTACCTACACCATTAGAAATACATATAGACTCAAGACTGCACTGGGATCCAGAATTTGAATAATATAAAATTATATGTTTTCCAAACCATATTCACTCAAATATTTGTATGGAAATCTTTAAAAAAAAGAAAAAAACTTACATAAGTTTTTTTATTTTTTTTATTAAATACTTCTTATTTTCTTTAAATTAAAAAAAAAACTTCGTGGTATGTCCTTGCGTTAAGGTAAGGCGTTAAGGTTAAGGTATATATTAGGTGCGTGCATAAAACGTTTTCAAGGTGTTTACAATGACGTTCACATGGGCAGCATTGTCCTAGACCACGGAAGAATAAATACATTGACACTTACCAATGTTGACGTCACCGAAGACAGCCTGCTTGTACAGAGAGTACAGGGCGAGGTTCTCGGTGTCGCTGGGCTTGCTCTTCCAGTTCCTGACTGAGTCAGAGACCTGCTTGAATTGCTGCGGACAAATTCAAGAAGCTATAGGTATTAGGGTTTAGTATACTGACGAAAATGACAGGGTTATTTTGATGACCATCATAAATAAGTTTTTTAAATGATTATCATAAAAAAAACATTTTACCATGTCAAAAAAACGTCGTTCTATTTACACCATAAATCTAGCGTACCGAAAATTCCATGTCTATGATTTACACAATGATTGTCATCTGACTACAAACTGCAAAGACTGACTATACTAGTTATACCTTACACACATACATACATAAACTCACGCCTGTTTCCCGGAGGGGTAGGCAGAGACCACGGATTTCCACTTGCTACGATCCTGACACACCTCTTTTGCTTCATTCACTCTCATCACATTCTTCATACATGCTCGTCGGTTAAGGGTACTCTTGATCTGGCCTTTGGTTATACTGACTATAGCCTTACTGCCCACTAACCATTCCCGCGGTCTTATTGTGGTCTGAAGTTCAATTTCGAAGTCCATTAGACAATAGCTGTGCCGGTTGCATAATCTCAGGGCGTTTCTGATGCAGTCTCGAACTTAGAATATAGAATAAACCAGAAGATGCGTACGATGTTATTAGTACAGGGTGCTGTGTCACCAAAACACAATTCCTCCCCCCGTACCTATCATACTTCCCACCCGCGAAATGAATGTATGAAATGTGGTTTCATCCTTTTTCTTTTTACGCCCAGCTGAATTTTTACATGTGGAAACGACACACGACTGCAAAATCTTACGAAAATCTTTTGAGTTTGACATGACTAGCCGCACGGCCGACCATATAGACAGACTGGGTGAAACTAATCTCATTGAGACTAGTTTGCGTGGTGACAGTTTTTACGCGTGACATGGGTTCTGGTTTATTCTATATTCTAAGTTATCGAATTGATCTAAACTTTGTCGATTCAATGTAAATAAAACTCACCGTATCCAGAGACATGATTTGTTAGTTGGTTGAGATCTGTAGAAGAAATAAAATTGGTTATCGGAATGAACTTACGTAGGTACAATAACGACTCCAAATAAACACATCTGCATGAAGACACGTGCGCCACATGTATTGTAGACGTTGTGTATCTACCTTCAACATCATCATCATCAGCCTTTAGCCGTCCACCGCTGGATGAGTCCTCCCCCAGAATGCAATGGCGGGGGGTTTTGCCATAATCACTACTACTTTTGACTACATGTTTAGAATTTATTTTTTTCATAATTTTTCGTAAGAAACTTTATTTGTTTTAAAATTGTTATTTGTCTGACCTGCAAATTTGTTACTACAAATAAATTGATTATTCCTGATTATTCCTGATTATTCCTGATTATTCACCACACTTGGCAGGCGGATTGGACAACTTAGAATAGTAGTACTTAGTAGTGCTTTTATGTGAAAGAGTTCGTCCAGGGAAGTACCTACTACCACCTATTACTGCTGCAAATCAGTAGTGCCTGCATTGCTGTGTTCCGGTTTGGAGGGAGCCGATGAAATTACAGAAACATGAGACTTTTCATATTTATGTATCAGGTGGCGGGCGCAGTGCAATGTCACATAGGGTGCGTCCTAGGTGGACGTGACCTATGTGATAATGCATTGTTACGAGTAAAGGCAGAGGTTACCGCTCAAGGTTACCTCTGCAAATAATTATTAGCGCGTTTATGTCTTTTGTATGAGGAAAACGATTCCTTCGTCAAATCTTTAATAGAATTCTAATAAATAGTTAGAGTTCCTACATTATTTAAACCAGTGTTTTTCAACCTGTGGGTCGCGACCCCCTAGGGTCGTCGCCAGAGGACGAGAGAACTTTATTAAAAAAACAATAAAGATTAAAAAGATTGATTTATTAAGTACGAGAATATTAACAAAAGGATATACTCATAAATATTTGTATGTTAATACTAACAAATTAACAAAAAATAAAATCCTAAGACTCATATATTACTGCGAAGGTTGTGCTTGTTTTTGATTAACCGATTTCTCTGGAAATATTTTTTCATATCAGGGTCGCGTCATGAAAAACGTTGAAAAACATTGATTAAAACTATCCACTTTACTAGATAAATATAAATAAATAAATAAATAATAAATAATGCTGGACAGTTCACACAACATTATCTAGCCCCAAGCTAAGCAGAGCTAAGCAGAGTTATGGGTACTAGATAACTGATATACTTAATACAATATATTACATAGATAGATATTTTTTATTATACACCCGATTTCTATAGGTCCGAGGCGAGATACCTACAACCAAGAACAGAAATAAATTAAGAAATGCATTTAGAGATAAATACTTAATGTTGATTAAGATATCGAAGGAATTAGCGTTATCAATAATAGGTAGGTACTACTGCGTCGTGTCACCGGTTCTTTTTTGGTCACCCTGCGTTAGATCAGTGACCCTGAAGTAAAAGAGCCGGTGTGGTAAAGGGCTCCTTTCATGAACTGTCGCATGTCTTAGAATTTTTAGTTCTAGATAAATCTAGATCATGCCATTTTGACGACCTCTGTCGCGCAGCGGGCGAAGGTTCACCTGCGACGCAGGAGGTTGCGGGTTCGATTCCCGCCTCGGAACAAATATTTGTACAATCTGCAGATATTTGTTCCGGGTATTCTGGGTATTTTCTATGTATAATACAAAAAATCTATGTATGTAATAATATTAATCAGTTATCTATTACCCATAACAAAAACTCTGCTTAGCTTGAGGCTAGATAATGTTATGTGAACTGTCCAGCATTATTTATTTATTTATTTCTTCACTATGTTTTCCTTCGCCGTTTGAGAGCACGTTATTTTTGGTACATATTTTTTCGAGTCCAAAAATCCACGTCTGCTCCACCGAGATTTAAACCCACGACCGTAGGATCAGCACTCAGGGTCCTCGCACGTTTACCTAACTACCATCAGTGCAGTGAGTGCTATCTTATAATCTTCGGGATATAGATAACTAGTAGAACGCCTTCGTCTTTGTCCGCGGGATAATCCATACAAACTTCAACACCCCGCTACACCCCCTTAGGTCTGTAAGGGAGTGTCAAAAGTGTCAAAAGTGGACAGTTTTAGTTATGTCAAAAATGGATAATTTTAGTATGAGAAAAATCACCAGCGATGGTGGCGCCATTTGAGATTAGTTTTGCCTGTGGCTCCCCATTGGCACTTGATAGTCACCCGTGTTATTTCTGATTTCGGCCACGTGCCAAATTATCCTTGTAGCACTGTAGATACAGTGATGCAAGAAATTGGTATGTTCATAGGTATTGTGTATCTAGGGCATCGAGCACATGGGAGATTTCATTTATCCGACTAACCTAAGCACTTCACCAATCGATAGATACCAATAGAAAACGCTTTGTACCCACACCTTACGAAAATAACAATATAAGCAAAACTAGTCATAATAATAATTCGTACACTGGGCAGTCTTATCACTTAGAAGACATCTCTTCCAGACGTACTTACTCAGGTACATGTCAATGATTTTAAATTAATACAAGTAATTAGTTTTGTAAAAATTAAAAAAAACCCCAACGCAATGAAACGGCTGAACCGATTTTGATCAAACTTAGCTAAGAACACTCCCGACAAATTAACCTTTCAAACAACACAAAAATCGAAATCGATTCATCCGTTCCGGAGCTACGATGGGACAGACAGACACACACACACACGCAGACACGTCAAACTTATAACACCTCTTCGTTTTTACGTCGGGGGTTAATGACTATAGGTAAACATTATAGATCCCAAAGTCCCCATAAATAATAACATCTTATTTATTATAATAAGTAAATAAGTTGAGACTTACCACAAGACAGAGAAGCGATCGAGATCGGAGTGTATACTAAGCTATTTTCTTGTCGAAGCCGCGTTAAATTCCCATCAAGTTGTATGAATTTTCAGAATTTCTCTCAGGGCTGTCACTTGCAGCTAGTTCATGTAATTTCAAACTAATATCTACATAGGTACATAGCCACACGCCATTTTTCCCGAAGGGTAGGCAGAGCCTCAATGGGCCTCGTTTCACACTGGGTTGCACCATCGTAGAATATAGACGTGACGTGGTGAGCTCATCCATTCTAAAAAAACATCTAATTAAAAGATAATGTTACCTTCATCATCATTAACTGGTAGCAGTCCACTGCTGGACGGAGGCCTCCCCCATAAAATTCGATGACGGTCTTGTGCCACCTCCGTCCGCCGACATTGAGATGCGCCTTCCTACACTGCGTCGTCCAGTGGGTCGCCACTCGAGAACCTGTATTCCCCACAGTTGTCGGTCGTATTGTAGTGTAGGTATATTAGCTATTGTAGGTATATTAGCTATGAAAGCTAGGTCGGTGATCTCTATTCTTCTATGTATCTTTTCGTTTCGGATTACCTATATCGCGAAGTGTAACTCCGAGCATAGCTCCTCCATACATCGAGTTAAATAATACGGTAGTAGGCACATAATAACTGAATGGTTCCATAGTCCGCTGCGCGACTTTGACTGGGTGACCTTACCAGTACCGGTACCTAATTACTTAACGTTACATTCTATTGTAGTTTTTGTGCGAAAATTGTTTATAATTTTCCTACGTAAGTAGGCGACTACCTACTCGCCATAATGTTTAAAAAAAAAATAAGTTATTGTTCAAAAACTGAATTCAGGAATCTTATAAATATTGCACCCTATTTATAGGTATATTCTTTGGATATACCTATTGCGTCAAAACTAACGTCACCATCATGCATAGGTATTTAATATCTCCTATGACCTGTGAATATTCAATAAGACCTTGCCGGTTTTCGATGATGTAGTTTTGGAAGAAAGATAAATACACACACACACAGCTGCAGCTTAGAGCATTGCAGGCCTCAGCTGCGGCGAAAGCAGACCACATACCCAATACGCAATTTTTTTCAAGTCTACATTATCAACCTAACGCTGTGATGTCCGGTCTAAGAATATACCCCTCCGTCTCCTCCTGTAGAAGCTGTAAAAGCCAACACACCAGGGGATGGGCAACATCATCCACCTTAGTACTCAACACCAATACTGCGATCACCAATCCGGCTGCCAAGCGTGGTGGTTATGACAAATCCCCCCATTGGGAGAGGCCTGGTCCAGCAGTGATGATGATGATGATGACATGGCAACACCGTTAGTACCAAGATATATTAATACTTACGTAAAAATTTACCTGGTATTTTTAATTGCCTTGATCTCCCCATGTCGACCTCGTGGCGCAGCGGGTGAAGGTTTGTCTGTGAAACAGGAGGTTGCGGGTTCGATTCCCGCCTCGGAACAAATATTAGTACGATCTGCAGATAATTGTTCAGGGTGTTCTGGGTATTTTCTATGTATAATAAAAAATATCTATCTATTCAGTTATCTAGTACCCATAACACAAGCTCTGCTTAGCTTGGGGCTTATATAATGTTGTGTGAACTGTCCAGCAATATTTATTTATTTATTTGGTTTGGTCTTGTGCCAGTTGTCTAAATAGTTCGAAATTAATTAGGTGAGTAAACCACCATTATACGTGACAGCCCTGTAAAAAAGTCATAAACACTCGTCGTAAATAAATACGATAATTGTACCTAATCATGTACTAAAAGTTCGAATCCTTATCGTTCATAATCCTCGGGTAGATAGCGTACTGTCCAAACATTTACATGGGTACCTAGTACTCTAAATTATGAAATAATTGGAGCATTTGGAGCTAGGCTACAAAAGCTAACGCCATCTTCACACATGAAGCCGTTAGACATCATGCTGGACGAGGCTTCCCCCAATGGGGGATTTGCCATAACCACACCACGCTTAGCAAGATCGCAGTACCTACCTATATTGATCACTCAGGTGGATGTCATGCTCATCCCCTGGTTTAATCCCTTAGCCACTTAGAGCATAGGTATATCTAGGCCAGCTTTTATGACATCCACGTGAAGAGACGGAGGGGTCTAATCTTAGGACAGACAAACCGTACCCACATTTACTTCCAAATTATAAGGTTTTTTCGACGGGGGGAAAATTATAAAAATGCAGCGAAAGAAATTTTACGGACCCACGTGACAACATTTCCATACATTACCTACCATACAAACGTAGGATGAAGTTACCAGAGCAGAAAAACTGTGTTTAAAGCACTTAAAGCAGCCAACATTCTAATAAAAGCACAGAATAGTTGACAAAATATACCAGCCGAGCGGAGCAAACCGCGAAAATTCAGAGAAAAAACAGAGTTAGAAGTAATTGGCGACCTGAGCGAGAAATTAAACAAAATGCTGTTTTAGTGCCGTGTCAATGAAAAAGGGTCGATCACGTACGTAAATAGAGTTCCACGATCCGGCATAATCGGGAGCTCTATGTCACACCCACACTTGAGGTTGCCGCCCCCTGATATTGCAGCCCGGGCCAGCGGCTCGAGATCCAGCCGGCCCTGCTACTAAGTACCAACCTACATATTTATCTACTCGTATCTATGACATTAGGTGGGTATTGGTACCCCCCTCTTGATAGGCAAAATATTCGTTTATTCCGATCAGCATTCTCTAAATTTTAACATACGGTGTTAATTTCCTCCAAATTTAATTGGCGCTAAAAGATCTAACAAATGCGGCTCGGATTTATAAAAAAAAAAAACGCAATCATTAATTATAGCACGGTGTAGCCTTAGACAGCCTCGGAGCAACAAAACGTCAGACAGCATTTCGCTCTAAATAAGTGTGGCACGAAACAGAAAGATGATTTGTGCTGATTGGATAGCGCTGATGACACAGGGTCTAATTCCTCGATGGCTATCTGGTATTTTTCTCTGATGCATAATTATTTTATCACCTAATTATCTAGTAAGGTATTTTATTAAGCTCAATTTCATTAAGCTCAATTTCATTAAGCTCAATTTCATTAAGCTCAATTTCATTAAGCTCAATTTCATTAAGCTCAATTTCATTAAGCTCAATTTCATTAAGCTCAATTTCATTAAGCTCATTTTAATAACAACTCAATGTAAATTAGATAAAATAATAATCAAATATTATTCGCCGTTTTCTCGTGGTCCTACTATTTTTAAGCCCTGAAGCAAAAACGACGGGGTGTTATAAGTTTGACGTGTCTGTGTGTGTGTCTGTATGTGTGTGTGTCTGTATGTGTGTCTGCTGTTGCAACGTAGCTCCCAAACGGATGAACCGATTATTATTATTTTTGTTTGAAAGGTGAATTCATCGGGAGTGTTCTTAGCTATGTTTGATCAAAATCGGTTCAGCCGTTTCATTGCGCAGTGGGTTTTTTTAATTTTTACAAAAATAATTACTTGTTACGTAAGCACTAGTTAATTACCAGATATCTTAATTTTGTTTGAAGCTAAAAGGAAGCGGATAACAATCTCAGAACATGTAACTAATTTTGTAAAAATTAAAAAACCCTCAACGCAATGAAACGGCTGAACCGATTTTGATCAAACATAGCTAAGAACACTCAACGAAACAATCGAAATCTGTTCATCCGTTCGGGAGCTACGATGCGACGGACAGACACACACACACAGACACGTCAAACTTTTAACACCCCGTCATTTTTGCGTCGGGCTTAAAAATCGTACCTATTGAGCATAAAGTGTTAGGTAAATATTTAAAAATTTTAGACAAATTTTGTATTTTATTTTTAACTAAACTTCTTTTATGCCTATGTCCTGCACACAAATGGACAAATGAAAATTCGTAGACTTGTTGGATAAATATGCGATACCGAACTTTGCACGTTGCAAAAGTATTGAGAGGTTTGCGCTGGGAAAAGTATGTACTGTTCGAAACTGGTATCACATATTTCTTGCCTCACTTTGTAGCGCGGAAAGCTCCATCTACTTATAAATTTGTTTTAGTTGGTCTGAGGGTGTAGCTGTGTCAGTTTTCGTCACTATCGATTGCAATCAAAGATCAATATCTAGAATGACGAGTTTATGTAGTACCTGAGTCATTCCACGTACTTACCTACTAGTTGTGGACTGTCAGCTCCAGCTCTTTGCAACTGTTACCTTCCCTCACCTGGCTCTAAAGAGCCCTAGCTGTGGTTCCGCCTCCACACCGGATTGAACGAATGAACCTTTAGATTTAGTTCCGAGTGAAACCGGCACTATAGCACAGAATAAATAATAGTACAAGACTATAGTTCTTTCTCTGATTGGGGCTATGTGACTGATCATAGAATTGAAATTACGGTGCTTGGTACCTATCATTTTATAGAAAAATTACGATTATACACCACGTACTTTCACCACGTACTTTACTATTCTCCTGCTGACGTTTCGTTAACCTTTTAGAGGTCCTTCTTCATGAGCACTGACCGCGACCACGCTCGAAGGCCGTGAGACAGGAACTAGCTTGGTTTATGCATGTGACTGATGGTGAAAGAACAAGCGTGGTGAAAGTATTGATTGTATCTCGCAGAGGCTCGTTTCACGCACGTTTGTAATTTTATGCCATGTTCGTTTCCTCACGATGTTCTCGCCTATCATTTTTATTAGTTGATGAAAAATGGAGCCTTAAAATACACTCTAGTTATAGGTAGCCATAGTTCAGTACCAGGATTCTAAACCGAAATGTTAGGGATTGGAAGTCCGGCTTACCAGCAACCAGTGCTGTAATATCCAGTCCTACACTATGCAAAGACTCCCACAGAACCTGAATGAGCAATTACTTACTTAGGTGCTTTAGGGATGTTGACAACCTGGCCCATGGTACATGGCCCATTCAATTCAATACATTTATTTCAGGCAACAGTGAAAAATGTACATTGTACTTAGACAAAGACTTAGTAATATATACCTTACAACTAACATACATATAAAGATATTTATAACTTAATCTAACACACGTGTGATCGCCGTCGCGTCGAGCGCGCCCCATTTTTAATTATTTTTGTTGACGACGTGGCCCACGACTAGCCAAAATAAGTAGTTTTTAGTTGACTACGTGGCTTATTCCATTTTGTGGGAACAAACTCTGGGGGGCACCATAGAGGGCCTAGTACAGGTTTGTCTAAGTTTTGCATTCGGTATACCGACTATCGACGAGTCAATACTTGTTTTTGTCTCAACAACAAACATTTGTATATTACTACAGAATATATATAGTAATATTACTCGATAATTTATCATCTACATCCAAACATCTTAACTTTGACATTTACGATATTAGTGGGATAGACATCAATATGAGTAGGTACCAATACCTACCATTAGTACCTACCACGACCGACAACTAGACCAATATTTATTAAAGGATTATGTAAACATTCTTCCCGCAGCGGGAATCGAACCCGCACCTCCCGCATCTCAGCCATCTAGTCGTCCACCGCGCCATAGATAATAGAAGTAATAATAGGGACAAAGTCACCATTTTATTTTTATTTTTTATGCTACTTTAATGACGGAACAAGCAGATGGCCCACCTGATGTAAAGCGGTAACCTCTGCCTATGAACAGTACATTACCTATTGCACTGCGCCCGCCACCCTGAGACATAAAGATGAAAAGTCTCGTGTCCCTCTAATTTCACCGGCACCCTTACCTATCCTTCAAACCGGAACACAGCAATGCGAGCACTACTGCTTTGCGGCAGAAATAGTGGTACTTCCCCGGACGAACTCTTTCACAAAAAAGCTCTACTACTACTAAAAAGACAACTAACTAATCCGGTTCCGTTCAACTATTCCAACATGGGTATACCATCGGTAAGTTGCTGTGGTGTATCCAGTCGTGAACCAGAATATACCCCTCCGTCTCCTCCCGTGGATGTCGTAAAAGTCGATTTAATCTAGCTCGCTTTAAGATTGCTGTGTCGCTGTTTCGGGGTGTGTCGTGGCGCGCCAGAACGCAATCGGTTACTTTTATTACCTATGACTAGATTTTCATTAGGTTTTTTTTTTAATTTAATTCCTCGACAAACTGGCATGCGGCCCGCCTGATGGTAAGCGGTTACCGTCGCCTATTGACATCTGCAACACCATAGGTATTGCCATGCGTCGCCTGCCCTGAAGGACTCATTTTTTAAGAAGCGGCTCATGTTGTAGTTTAGCGGAAGCACTTCAGGGCGCCCATTCCACAACTGTTACACAGGCCAAACCACACGACCCGACACAGCAATATATACACCATGGGTTGGCCGCATCATCCACCGGAGTACTTACCACCAATACAGCGTTCACCAACCCGCCTGCCAAGCATGGTGATTATGGCAAATCCCTCCACCCATTGCATTCTATGGGGGACGCCTCATCCAGCAGTGGACGTCTAATAGGCTGTTGAAAGAAAGAAAGAAAGAAATAACATTTATTTATGTCAACAACATGATTGCACACTAAAAGACACACACACACAAACACAGAAACAAAGAAAAATAAAACTAATTTGATGAATTTGATTGTTTTTTTTTTTTTTTTTTTGTTTTTTTTTCTATTTTTCTATTTTTTTTTTCTGTTGAGGATGTTGATGATCATTTAAAGTACTAGAGTACTTAGTACCTACCTATATACCTAATTTCACATCCAAAAGGTAAGCACTATCAGTACATTGGCGAATCTTATCGTAAGTAGGTACGTCATTCTAAAATAGGTCGCCTGCAAGTGTTTGATAACATATCTGCAAAGAAATCAAGGAAATTTCCTACAGTCACACCTCTGGTTACGATGTAGCTATTAAGTAATCTGTGCCTCTGGCACTCCCAATCATTTCCTATGGTGGCGTTGAATGAATACCATGTCGTTTATCATGTCAGTGCCCAACTGACCATTGATGCAGTGAGAGACCTAAGAGATTACATCATCATCATCATCATCATCAGCCCACACTAGTCCACTGCTGGACATAGGCCTCTCCTAATACGCGCCACTGAGCCCGGTGTTTGGCTCTTCTCATCCACTTTCTGCCGCCGCCTTTCGTAGGTCATCGCTCCACCTAACCAGAGGGCGCCCCACGCTACGTTACGCACGTAACGTAACGATCTAAAACCTGTGCTACAAAATCTACCCCAACCGTAGAGTGAGAATCTGTCTACGACCCCAACAGATTGTATGAGGATCTGTGATACCTTTGCCACAAAATAGTATGAAATTGCCGTGGTATAGTAATGGATACTTTTAATTGACATAAAACCTCCAAGGTGTGAGAATTTCGTGTGAAACTTTTTTCACATGATACTTCTTGTAAAAAATGTGCATCATTCGATTTTCAACTTTCAATAATTATTTTTATTCACCTCATACGTGAAAGATGGATACTTCGAAAATCCGAGTCATTTTTAGGGTTCCGTAACAAAACTACGGAACCCTTATGGATTCGTCATGTCCGTCTGTCCGTGTATGTCACAGCCATTTTTTTCCGAAACTATAAGAGCTATGCTATTGAAACTTGGTAAGTTGATGTATTCTGTAAACCGCATTAAGATTTTCACACAAAAATAGAAAAATAACAATAAATTTTTGGGGTTCCCCATACTTAGAACTGAAACTCATTTTTTTCCATCAAACCCAGCATGGGTGGGATATCTATAGATAGGTCTTCAAAAATGATATTGAGGTTTCTATTTTTTTTTTCTAAACTGAATTGTTTGCGCGAGAGACACTTCCAAAGTGGTAAAATGTGTGTGCGTGTGTGTGTGTCCCCGTAACTTCTAAAAAAGGAGCATGATAAAACTAAACAAAATATATGATGTACTTACCTACATACTACCATGTAAACTTCCAACGAAAATTGGTTTGAACGAGATCTAGTAAGTAGTTTTTTGAATACGTTTAAATCGTAAACCATCCAAGAACTTTTATATTATGTTACTTGCTGCTACGGAACCCTTCATGGGCGAGTCCCACTCGCACTTGGCCGCTTTTATTGAATACGAGTTCTGACGCGGAACTAACGCGGCAGAAACGGCTCGTAATATCATCGCTGCGTTTGGAGAGGAGACTACTAATGAACGCACCGTGCGTTTTTGGTTTTCGCAATGGAAACTTCGACTTCTAGAACGAAGCACGTAGAAGACCACCCACCCAGGTGAATAACGCCTCTGCACGAGAAACCGTTGTAACTCTACAGGAGCTGCTGTTAGAAACCATACGTCATCCTCCGTACTCGCCAGACATTGCTCCATCGGACTATATACCATTTTTTTCTTGATTTGGTCAAAATCTTCCCAGAAGCACAGAATAAATAATAGTACAAGCCAGAAGGCAGTACAAAATGCTTTCACACAGTTTGTCGAATCTAGATCCCCAGAGTTCCATCGTAAAGGCATAAATGAACTTCCGTTTATATGTCAACAATGTATAGATAATGAGGGTAAATATTTTGATTAAGTCCCCGCATGAGGACACATTCGGGGACAAACAGGAACTACTCAAATAATATGTTACATCTTAGAAAAAGCAGAGCTTTTTTTTATGTAGAAATCGGCAATTTTATACTTTAACCCCTTATAATATACAGGGCATCCCAAGACTATGAGACATGAAGGGAAAGTACCTTGTAGATATGATATTTTGCTGATAGGAGACTTTATTTTATTTTTAAAAGTTAGTAATACAGCATTCAAAGATTTAATAAAAAAATCTTGCTTTTTCTGGGAATCGAAACGACTTAGGTATGTGAAAAAAAACATCTAGTATTATTATGATGCAAATCGACAGAATGAATTAAAAAAAACTGTAAATAATATGGTATCTTAAAACAAAGGAATTATAATTTTAATTTTTCATTTTAGTCAGTTCGATTCCCAGGCGAAGCAAGTAATTTTTACACTCATTTCAGCAAAATATCCTATCTACAATATTAAAGGTACTTTTTCTTCATGTTGCATAGTCTTAGGACGCCCTGTATATACAAAAACCAAAAACTACCCTAGCGGACACCTTGAGAACCTCAATTTCCTTACAAAAGTCCATGTAATGTACACCACACGCCCGTGTAGTTCCTAGTTATTTCTAGACTAGGCCCTCAGGTCGATCAGCACCCTGTATAGGCGCTATAAATGTGCATGCAGGGGATATAACTTGCACAGAAATGCAAAATAAAAAGTAAACCTCGTTATCATAATTTATTGAGTAATCGACTAATTCCTTGAAATTAATCACTAATTTATCTTTATAAGTAGTACACGCTTCGATAATAGATAAGCTGTGTAGCTAGGTGCATGTTGGTCAGCGAATAAAACTCGGGTCTATGGGACCTATGGTTACAACATTGATCTCCAGGTGCATGTTGGTCAGCGAATAAAACTCGGGTCTATGGGACCTATGGTTACAACTTTGATCTCCAGGTGCATGTTGGTCAGCGAATAAAACTCGGGTCAATGGGACCTATGGTTACAACTTTGATCTCCAGGTGCATGTTGGTCAGCGAATAAAACTCGGGTCTATGGGACCTATGGTTATGACTTTGATCTCCAGGTGCATGTTGGTCAGCGAATAAAACTCGGGTCTATGGGACCTATGGTTATAACTTTGATCTCCAGGTGCTTGTTGGTCAGCGAATAAAACTCGGGTCTATGGGACCTATGGTTACAACTTTGATCTCCAGGTACATGTTGGTCAGCGAATAAAACTCGGGTCTATGGGACCTATGGTTACAACTTTGATCTCCAGAAGCATGTTGGTCAGCGAATAAAACTCGGGTCTACGGGACCTATGGTTACAACTTTGATTTCCAGGTGCTTGTTGGTCAGCGAATAAAACTCGGGTCTATGGGACCTATGGTTACAACTTTGATCTCCAGGTGCTTGTTGGTCAGCGAATAAAACTCGGATCTATGGGACCTATGGTTATAACTTTGATCTCCAGGTGCTTGTTGGTCAGCGAATAAAACTCGGGTCTTTGGGACCTATGGTTACAACTTTGATCTCCAGAAGCAAGTTGGTCAGCGAATAAAACTCTGGTCTATGGGACCTATGGTTACAACTTTGATCTCCAGAAGCATGTTGGTCAGCGAATAAAACTCTGGTCTATGGGACCTATGGTTACAACTTTAATCTCCAGGTGCATATTGGTCAGCGAATAAAACTCGGGTCTATGGGACCTATAGTAACAACTTTGATCTCAAGGTGCTTGTTGGTCAGCGAATAAAAGTCGGGTCTACGGCACCTATAGTAACAACTTTGATCTCCAGGTGCTTGTTGGTCGGCGAATAAAACTCGGGTCTATGGGACCTATGGTAACAACTTTGATCTCCAGGTGCATGTTGGTCAGCGAATAAAACTCGAGTCTATGGGACCTATGGTTACAACTTTGATCTCCAGGTGCATGTTGGTCAGTTAATAAAATAAATAAATAATGCTGGACATTCCACACAAAATTATCTAGCCCCAAGCTAAGCAGAGCTTGTGTTATGGGTACTAGATAAATGATATATTTAATACAATACATTAAATTGATAGATATTTTTTATTATAGGTACTTACATAGAAAATACCCAGAACACCCTGAACAAATATCTGCAGATCGCACACATATTTGTTCCGAGGCGGGAACCAAACCCGCAACCTCCTGCATTGCAATAAAATGCGGAATAAAACTCGGGTCTATGGGACCTATGGTTACAACTTTGATCTCCAGGTACAAGTCGGTCAGGAAATCAATCTCCTTCTCGAATAATTAATTACTGAAGGTCGTGCCCGTTTTGTAGATATGCAGACGAGCTTCTTCCACACCGTTCTGCCCACGGCTTGGCTCAGGACAACGATGATAAGGAGGGTGAAAGATCAGACCAGTAGCTAGGTATAGAATTAAAACTGTTGTGGTTGGGAATCATATGCTCAGTGCTCATGATGAAGAGGCTTCTGAATTCAGTCTCGAAACGTCAGCAAAGCAACGAAATACAGTGGTAATAAGCAGATATTTATTTAAAACAGTAGCTAGGTGATCGGCCGCGATGTCTTTTTTCGTTCACTTTTCTCACTAAAACCAGTTTTTCAAGGTTTTACTTTCTTCCAGCTATTTCTTTTTTAACTGTGTTAAATGACGGAACAAGCAAATGGCCCACCTGATGTTAAGCGGTAACCTCTGCCTTTAACAATGCATTGCCTTATAGGTCACGTCCACCTAGGACGCACCCTATGTGCCATTGCACTGGCCCGCCACTCTGAGACATGAAGATGAAAAATCTCATGTACCTATAATTTAACCGGCACACATACCTTACAAACCAGAACACAGCAATGCGAGCACTAATGTTTTGCGGCAGAAATTGGTATCGTGGTAGTACTTCCCCAGACGAACTCTTTCACAAAAAAAGCGGCCAAGTGCGAGTCAGACTCGCACATGAAGGGTTCCGTAACTTCCGTAGCAGCAAGTAACATAATATAAAAGTTCTTGGATGGTTTACGATTTATGACGTATTAAAAAAAACTACTTACTAGATCTCGTTCAAACCAATTTTCGGTGGAAGTTTACATGGTTTAATGTACATCATATTTTTTTTTTAGTTTTATCATTCTCTTATTTTAGAAGTTACGGGGACACGTTTTACCACTTTGTGAAGTGTCTCTCGCGCAAACTATTCAGTTCAATCTCAATATCACTTTTAAAGACCTATCCATAGATAATCCACACGTATGGGTTTGATGAAAAAAAAATTGAGTTTCAGTTCTAAGTATGGGGAAACCCAAAAATGTATTGTTTTTTTTATATTTTTGAGTGAAAATCTTAATGCGGTTCACAGAATACATCTACTTACCAAGTTTCAACAGCATAGCTCTAATAGTTTCGAAAAAAGTGGCTGTGACATACACGGACAGACAGACAGACAGACATGACGAATCCATAAGGGTTCCGTTTTTTGCCTTTTGGCTTCGGAACCCTAAAAAGGTTTACTACTAACAAAAACTTCCCTGCCGAGGTTTTCTTAAGAGACTATAGTATGAGGTTCTCCAAAACGGCAGGCCTAAGGAGTTACAGGCGTCCATAGGCTAGGGTGACTTCTTTTCATCGGGTGGGCCGTACCTATGCTTGTTTGCTTACCCAGTTATATAAAAAACAAAACCGGTCAAGTGCGAGTCGCACTCGCGTAATGAGGGTTCCGGACGTCGTCTTCTCTTCATGAATATTTACCGTTTCCCTTGGGAATTTAAAGAGGCAGGATTTTCATTTAAGTGTTCCTGTAAACTTTAAGAGAGGTCATATATCCTTGTTTTTTTTTAAAAAACTTTAGCCCCAGTTGTTTGGGAGATAAAAGGGGGAATGGACGATTTTCATATATTTCCTTTAACATCGTTTAAACCATAAATTTAAAAATATTAATAATAAAATTGTATTCCCTATAACGAGCCCTTTCATTTGAATGAAGCATGACACATGATGCAATTAAAAAAAGTTTATTATTTTATTTTCTAGTTCGCGCCCCGAAATTAACTCCCAAAATCTGAATTTCTTTTACTTTCACTACACATACGTTATTGGGTCACCTAGCTCTGTTTATGTACTAAATTTCATATTTTTTTGTCCAGTTGTTTCGGGGAAAATAGTCTGTGACAGACAGACATACATAACAGACACCAGAGTGATCCTATAATTCCGTTGATACCTTTTGAGGTACGGAACTCTAAAAAACAGTCAGTGGTTTTAAAATAATTAAGAGAATTGGCCTTCAGGTCTCGACCATAATATGACTCATAAGTATGCACAAGATTTAGGTTCTTTTTTTTTTTTTTTATCTGTATTAGGCACACAGGCTTTGATTGTGCATTTAAAAGCTTTCCTATTCTATCTAATGATCTGTAATGTTGTTTCGGGACTCTGAGCGCGGCCGTCATATACGAAATGGAACAGGGTATAGATACTTTATCAGTGAGATAATGGATATTTATCTCATTATAATCAAGTTCAAAGTTATCTGAATGTCATTGTGTCCTCGGAAAATACTATACTGAGACGTATAGATAAGAAACTCCGTGTTGTCTACAGCGGTGGCGACAAAGCATAACAGGTGTGATGGACGAAGAAATGTTAGTCCCGTTTAGTCAACTGACGTCAGTCGACACAACAAATGCTGAGCTGGACACCAATTTGTGTCAGTGATGCATGGCTGACTAAGAGGCACAAATTAGTTTTATTTTTCTTTGTTTCTGTGTGTGTGTGTGTGTGTGTGTCTTTTAGTGTGGAATATTGTTTGTTGACTCATGTTGTTGACACAAATAAATGTTTTTTCTTTCTTTCTTTCTTTCTTTCTTTCGATCGGGCGTAGCAATATCAATGAAAACATACAAAACGAGTAACAGTGCAGCCTTGAATTGCTACGCGCGTATACGCTGCGTCGCTCTTCGCGCTGACGAGAACATACGCTTGCTTAGTAAGACGCTACCCCAGCTACGCGCGTACGATCTGAGGGCCTAGTACAGGTTTGTCTACGTTTTGCATTCGGTATCCCGACTAACGAATTGCGAATCGATATTTGTTTTTATGTATGGTTTTAATTAGTTTCACAACAAGTCCGCTAGGGGCGCTTATAATTATCTGCATATATAGACGACAATTCGACTCGCAATTCGGTTTTCGTTATTCCGAGTGGTTCCAAAAGCGCTGAAGGTACACGCTCATCGGTCGAGCAATAAATACAGTCTTATTTTTTATTTTTTATACTACTTGGATGACAAAACAAGCAAGAGGCCCACCTGATATTAAGCGATAACCTCTGCCTATGAACAGTGCATTACCTCAAAGGTCACGTCCACCTAGGACGCGCCCTATGTGGCATTGCACTGCGCCCGCCACCCTGAGACATAAAGATGAAAAGTCTCATGTGCCTGTAATTTCACCGGCACCCTTACCCTTCAAACCGGAACACAGCAATGCGAGCACTACTGCTTTGCGGCAGAAATAGGTATGGTGGTAGTACTTCCCCGGACGAACTCTTTCACAAAAAAGCTCTACTACTACTAAAATAATACTAATTAATTAATTAATTAATCTTAGTAATAATTACGTTACTCTCCAATTTTTAGTTGCGGGAGTTTCATTTCTATTATGTATTATGTGCCCACGAAAATAATTTTGGACGTGTCCTTTATTTAATACTCACGATATCAGCTAGTTATCGTCTCAATATCAATATATATAAAATCGTTGCGGGACTGACTGACTGACTGACTATCAACGCACAGCCTAAGCCGCAAGTTCTAGAGACCTGAAATTTGTAGGGTACGATCCTTTTGTGGTCTAGGGGCGCACTTAGAAAGGAATTCCAGAAATTCAACTCCTAAGGGGGTGCAGCGGGGTGTTTAAATTTGTATGGAAAAGTACACGCGGACGAAGTCACGGGCATTCCACTAGTCTTAAATAAAATCAGTGGATTACTATGGAGAGCAACCTTGACTACTAACTGAGGACTCCAAAAAATTCAATTATTAATGGAACCTTTGAAATTGGACGAGTTGAGTTTGATTTATTTCGACAGATTCTTTTTAATGCTTCAGTTTGTGGTTTCTTTTGCACCATTTACTTTTAAACGGTGAAGAAAAACATTGTGAGCAAACCACGAACCAAAATTCGTAAACATATGACATCTGTATGTGTCGAGAGGAGCCTCTACGTAGGCCTCTCTGAATCATGTCACCACACTGGTTCTGTCACCATTGGTCACTAGGCCCTTTATATCGTGCCACCATACTTCACTTTGCTGGTCTCTTACAAAACTCAGGGTGACCGAGAAAGAATCAGAGTGACATGAAGAAGTAGGTAGCAGTGTTTTTTTTTTTTTTTTAACATTGATAGACCTTTGTTTGACCACGATCTCACCTGTTGGAAAGTGACGATGTGGTTGAAGATGGAGCACAAAGGTCTAGAAGGCACCTATTCACTCTAGACTTGAAGAGACCCAGATTATAGTTTTCAGGAAAGACAGACGACGGTAGTGTATTCCACTCCTTAGCAGTTCGCATTATAAAGGTAGAACTGAAACGTTTTGTGCGAATAGAAGGTATACTAATGAGGTAAGGATGGTACTAATTTGATGGTAGATTGATTTTCAATATGCATAAGAATGAGTCCTATCTAGTACATACCTATTTACCGGGTTGAATAAAATAACATAACAATGTATTATGTAACATAAACATGTAATTTTGAAAAGAAAACACTAATTTTCAAACATCTTTATCCAATATTTGTATGACCTCCGGGATAAACCGACCTTACCGGTCTACTTAAATAAAAAAATAAAAAAATAAAAATACTTGGATCTTTATATTTTTTTTTTGGATGACTTTCTGGATAAGTCCACCTTACCGGCTATTCGGGTTAAATAAATAAATAAATAATGCTGGACAGTTCACACAACATTATCTAGCCCCAAGCCAAGCAGAGCTTGTGTTATTAATTTATTTAAAAAAAATTGGAGAACTAGATAACTGATATACTTAATACAATTATATTACATGGATAGATATTTATTTTACATAGAAAATACCCAGAATACCCTGAACAAATATCTGCGATCGCACAAATATTTGTTCCGAGGCGGGAATCGAAACCGCAACCTCCTGCGTCGCAGGCCAAGCTTCGCCCGCCGCGCCACAGAGGTCGTCAAGGATAAATCGACCTTGCCGGCTCTTCAGGATAAATCGATCTAAAGGTAATTTTTGTGGTGAAAATCTGGATCCTATAAAGTTCATGTTAAGGTGGTTGCTTTTTCATACAAACGTATTTGCACAAATATGGGCGAACAGAGTATAATTTTACACTGAAATGACTGTTGTTGGCTTTTATATTGGTCATTATTTGCGGCAAATCATATTTGGTTGAATAAAACAGTGGATTAATAGCGAAAATAACATCGAAATTTTAGTCCATACAAGTAATTTCGATATAATTTTCGCTATTAATCCACTGTTTTCTTCAACCAAATATGATTTGCCGCAAATAATGACCAATAATTTTATTTTATTCAAGATCCAGAGTCTCGAGCACCGCCGTAAGGTAGCGTGCCTTTCGATCTTCTATAGGTTACATTTCGGGGAATGCTCCCAGGAACTTCATGATCTGATCCCACCATCTCCTTTTCATCATAGGACGAGCAGGCGCACGGCTCGGTACCACCCTTACCTCATTAGTATACCCTCTATTCGTACTAAACGTTTCAGTTCTACCTTTATAATGAGAACTGCTAAGGAGTGGAATACACTTCCGTCGTCTGTCTTTCCTGAAAACTATAATCTGGGTCTCTTCAAGTCTAGAGTGAATAGGTGCCTTCTAGACCTTTGTGCTCCATCTTCGGCCGCATCGTCACTTACCAACAGGTGAGATCGTGGTCAAACAAAGGTCTATCATTGTTAAAAAAAAAAAAAAAAAAAAAAAAAATATAAAATTTCCCGTTTTTATAAAATAATTAGTAAGAACATGTTTGAGTTTTTTTTACACTAGCGCCCTCTGGCCGCTACTAGGCGTAGATGGACTCACGTATGTGTGCGTCCCACATTCACACAATCGACTATTTCAGGAATGGAATGAACTTTTGTAAATATAATTTTTGTAATTTATAATTACAAAAATTTTCATTACAAAGATGATTACGATCTAAAGTTCAGTTAATTTCCTTAATTTATACGTAAATATGTATCTGTTTATGATGAAATTTGTAGGTATTTGTTATAATTTGTTAACCAATATTGTTAATTTAAATATTATTGTAACCAGGTACTTACTAGTCAGTACTTGGGTTTAAATAGTGAAACCTCATAATGGCTACCCAATAGTACCTAATATGGAAGGTTACGCAGTGTCTACTACACAAGTCTAGCACTTAGTGTAGATACTGTAACTAATATCTACGTAGTACAAGGCATTATAATGTGAGTCTTATTATGATTAGAATATATTTTGTATTGCTTGTTTATTTTCGGGAATATTTTTTTTATTTTTTTTATTTTTTTTTTATTTTTTAATCGACCTCCATCACCAAACTTGCCGGCCGCGACGGCAATGTCTAGTTATTCCAAGCATTGTCTTCAGATTGTATCTTATCGAACGGCAGCATCATAGGGTCGGTGGGGGGCATCTGGACCGTAGCGGCAAGCACCGGGCTCCTCCTCCCTTCCTTCAGCAGTAGGATCTTGACTAGTGACCGGTCCCCGGCTTGTCCTGTCACCGGCCGGAAGAACACGTCCGGGTTTATGTTGTCGTCGAAAACTTCCTCGATTTTTGTAGGGAACTGTAGTTTCGCGCCCGGCGACAGTAGCGGCACCTACAATGTTATTTTATTTTATTGAGGTAAACCAACAGCGTTACAATATATATAGTCCAAATAACCAAATACACAACAATAAGGCCAAAAATGGGTTACACAAATATTAAAAAAAAATACGGGTGAAAGTAAATAATCAAAATATAAGAATACTAGCTGACCCGCTCGCGACTTCGTCGACGCGTAGACTTTCATACAAACTTTAACACCCTTTTTCAACCCATTAGGGTGCGAATTTTCAAAAATCGTTTCTTAGTGCGCGCCTACACCCCTTAATAAATGCTTGTGCCAAATTTCAGACCTCTCGGCGCAGTAGTTTCCGAGCTTTCGTGATGTGAGTGAGTGGACTTCTCTTTTATATATATACTAGCTGACCCGCTCGCGACTTCGTCGACGCGTAGACTTTCATACAAACTTTAACACCCTTTTTCAACCCATTAGGGTGCGAATTTTCAAAAATCGTTTCTTAGTGCGCGCCTACACCCCTTAATAAATGCTTGTGCCAAATTTCAGACCTCTCGGCGCAGTAGTTTCCGAGCTTTCGTGATGTGAGTGAGTGGACTTCTCTTTTATATATATACTAGCTGACCCGCTCGCGACTTCGTCGACGCGTAGACTTTCATACAAACTTTAACACCCTTTTTCAACCCATTAGGGTGCGAATTTTCAAAAATCGTTTCTTAGTGCGCGCCTACACCCCTTAATAAATGCTTGTGCCAAATTTCAGACCTCTCGGCGCAGTAGTTTCCGAGCTTTCGTGATGTGAGTGAGTGGACTTCTCTTTTATATATATACTAGCTGACCCGCTCGCGACTTCGTCGACGCGTAGACTTTCATACAATCTTTAACACCCTTTTTCAACCCATTAGGGTGCGAATTTTCAAAAATCGTTTCTTAGTGCGCGCCTACACCCCTTAATAAATGCTTGTGCCAAATTTCAGACCTCTCGGCGCAGTAGTTTCCGAGCTTTCGTGATGAGTGTTCAGTGAGTGAGTGGACTTCTCTTTTATATATATACTAGCTGACCCGCTCGCGACTTCGTCGACGCGTAGACTTTCATACAAACTTGAACACCCTTTTTCAACCCCTTAGGGTTCGAATTTTCAAAAACTGTTTCTTAGTGCGCGCCTACACCCCTTATTAAATACGTGTGCCAAATTTCAGCCCTCTTGGCCCAGTAGTTTCCGAGATTTCGTGATGAGTGGTCAGTGATGAGTGAGTGGACTTCTCTTTTATATATATAGATAGATAAATTTCGCTTGCATGAATTTGATGAGGTGAATAAGTGAGTGTTATATTATAGTCATCATCATTATATCATCATTATATAGTCATTTTCTTTGTCGATTTGGTGTTTATTTACTGTAATGGCATTGTAAAAAGTTAATAAACAAAAAAAAACACTGCAGTAACAGCCACTTTACGAGCAAGTGTGTTGAAAAATTTATTTATGACAAACAACTGTATGCAAATGAATATGTCACTGCTTGGAATAGTTACAACATACTTATGCAAAGTTTCAAGTTTGTAAGTTCAAGAAATACGATTTTTCATACAATGGTTTTCACCCCTTTTCACAGTGTTGAAGAGCTGTAATGGGTAAAAAACAAAAAAATTGAATTTCGCGCCGCATTCGTGAGCATCCTTAAGGCGCGATAGGTTCTCAAACGTCTCTCGAATTTTAAAGTTTTTGATAAGAATTTTCATAGTTTTCTATGAAGAAAAAAATATATGATATTCTTGAGCTTTTTATCTAGTGAAATCAATAATTCAATACAATATTTGAATTACTTCACTCGATAAAAAAAAATAACAAAGATACCTCCTTTTTAAAATGTAAATGCTATTTTTCACTCACTTCTCTCACGTTTTAATTTTTGAAACATTTGGTTACATGTTGGTTATTATTTGAGTTAGTGAATTCATCAAAAAAATTAAACAAAACTTTGAACGACATTTTTATATAATTTTTTTATACATAAAAACACGGAATCAGGTGGGCAATTCTCGGATTGTAGAGATTAAGTCGAATTCGACATATGTCGAAAAAAGATGGCGAATGTCGAATAAAATCTAAACTTGCTATTCTCGTGATGTCAAAAATAGACATAAGTCGACCAAAATCATTCAAATCGAATACGATTTGATGGTAATTGTGACATTTTCGCGACATTTTTTGTAGACATTCATGCATCGACATTATCTCTAATTTAGACATAATCTCTACAATCCGAGAATTGCCCTCCAGAGCGTGCGCTCACCTTCTTCGCCTCATACAAAAATGTTCGTTGAACCTATAGCGCCTTAAGGGGTTGAATTTACAAAAATCCCTCCTTAGTGGTATAAGATATAGTAGTAAATGAGTACCTAAACCTAGAGCTAGTATGGCCTAGAAATGATTAATATCATTGACGGATCTGATAACTATGTCACAAACACTGAATCACTCAAAAACTGAGACACACTTCATAGTTTATTTGTGATAAAATTAGTTACACTCATTTTCGTACGATTATTGATCATCATTATCATCACGAGCCATTAAATGTCCATTTTTGGACGTAGGCCTCTCCCAATTTCTTCCACTCGAGTCGATCAGTTGCCTTCGCCATCCAGTGATAGGCTGCATATCCTTTTATGCCGTCCACCCATCGTTTCGGTGGATGACCTCTGGGTCTTCTGTTTGCCCACGGTCTCCATTCAAGGATCCGTCTCGTCCAGCGACTTCTGTCAAGCCTAGCAATATGACCTGCCCAACTCCACTTTCGCTCAGCAATAACGGTGACCACGTCTCTCAACTTAGTTGTCCGCCGTATCCATTCATTCCGTCTGCGATCCCGCAAAGTTATTCCGGGCATAGCTCTCTCCATCGCCCTTTGCGCGACTCTGAATCTCTCAACTGACCGTTTGCTTAAAGATGAATCTCGCAAAAACAAAAATCATGACCAACATCCTAGAAGCAGAGAACTACCAAATGCCTGTTGATGTTGTAGACAATTACATCTACCTAGGACACAAAATAACGTTAGGTATCGAGAATCAAACGGCTGAAGTAGAGCGCCGTATATCCCAAGCCTGGGCAGCATTTGGAGCAAACAAACGGATAATGCGCGGCAAGCTGCATCTAAAGCTAAAGGCACAGGTTTTCGAGCAATGCATCATGCCAGTCTTCACTTACGGAACGGAGACCATGTCGCTTACCAAATGATTATTGATATAGGTAGATAAATAAAACCTAGATAAGTGTTAAGCAATCTTATCATACATAAAAAGTTGTTTTTAGCGTTAGGCATATTCCTAAGAAGCTAGGCAACTCTGGTGTCCAAATAACACTAAATAATAGTTTTTAGTATTTGATGACTAAAGGTAAAAAGGAACCCTCATGTTGACACTTCGACGTCTGCCCGCCCGTCTGTCTGTACATTCAACTAACATTTTGGCATCAATAGAACTCGCCTATATAACAAAATCTCATCATCAGCCGGTACAAATACAATGGGACAATGGGACAATGGGAGGCCATTATCCAGCATTTTCATCAGATAACGCCACGACGAACGGTCTGGGCTACCTTCATCCACCGACTTCCCGTGACATTAAGTCGTACATTTTAACATACCAAAATCCATACCAGGAACACAATTACATAAAAAAAATTGAACTGCGTGAATGTCGGAATAAGCATATGCCCTACTTGATGTTAAGCGGTAACCACTGCCTTTAACATAGGTCACGTCCACCTAGGACGCGCCCTACGCGGCGATCTATACATACATAGACACACCCCTTTTTCAACGAAAGGGTATGCAGAGACTCAACAGGCCTCTTTTTCACCGTGGGTTGCACCATCGTGGGAACATTGCCGTGAAAAGTGGTGAGCTCATTGCCGCTATTGCTTCCCACGACTGACTCTGCTAACGCTTTCTTCCAGTAATAACACATTCCTTAAGCTATCAGCCAGGACAAGTCTTATACCAACAAGTCCTTACTTTTATGTATGGATTGGAGACTTTGTAGTTGACGGTATGAACGTGGAAGAGGATGGAGAGGCCGATCACCGCCTTCTCCGCTGAAGTGTTCTCCATCATCAGCGTCACTCGGAACACGGGCCCCAAGCCTTCTACCTGGAAACATCATCAACATCCATCATCCACAGCCTGACTTCACTCACTGCTGAGCATAGGGGCCGTCTATGAAACACGTGAGGCTCGAAAGGGGGTTGGCAAAAATCACGAAATATCACAAGCGGGGAGGGGGTGTAGCAAGATATCACGTGTATTTATTTTTGTCACCTTGACTCGCTGTTTTAATTTTGTAGAATAAAATTCGATTATTATTATATTATACTTTATAGCTGTATTTAAAGTAGGGTTGCATCGATACGCCTTTTCGCCGATACGATACCGATACCGATACTCTAATAAAAATATCGGCGATACCGATACCGATACGTTAATTGTGAATTCAAACATGTAGATAATATAAATAAATCACCAGTTGGATTATTTTTTTATTAATATGAAAAGTCATTAGATAATTATTATAAATTTTAGTAATTAAAATTAACATTAATAAGATTTTTATTTAAAAAACAACTAAGTAATCTTAAGTTTTGCGTTGAAAGGCGATTTCGCAAGTCTGTTTGAATAAGACCTGCGCTGGAAAATAGTCTCTCAGATGCGACAGCACTCATTTGGAAACTAAAGTAATTCTGCGCAAGTTTTTTCAAGTTTGGGTATAAGACGTCATTGCGCCAGATAACGAATGGGTCTGCATCTCTCGATATATTGGGAGACCTCGGGTATCTCTCAACTTCTTCTTTGAGAGACTTACAGCTCAGAGCAGACAGGGGCTCATCTTCCTCCGATTATTTAATAATATCTTCACAAACACGAGACAACACGCTCGCTTACACATTTAAAAAAAAAAGTATCGTTGAATCGGTCATAAAAATATCGTCGATACCGATATATCGGCTAACCCGAAGTATCGCCGATATATCGGTATCGATATCGGTATCGGTATCGGATGCATCGCTAATTTAAAGATAATATTAAAAAAAAAATAAGATTCTTTGTAGGTACTAAAAAATACACGTGATTTTTTGGGGTAGTCTTAAACCACACCACGTATCACCAAGTGGGAGGGGGGGGGATTAAGAAATGCTAAAAAAACATCACGTGATTAATGGACGGCCACACAGGCCTCTCTTTGCCTGTGCCTTAACTGGAAACATACCACACATCAATCATAGACAGTTTTTATTGTATACAACTTTAGATGACGGTACAAGCAGATGGCACACCTGATGTTAAGCGGTACCCTCTGCCTGTGAACAGTGCATTATCACATAGGCCACGTCCACCAAGTACGCGCCCTATGTGGCATTGCACTGCACCCGTCACCCTGAGACATAAAGATGGAAAGTCTCATGTGCCTGTAATTTCACCGGCAACCATACCCTTCAAACCGGAACACAGCAATGCGAGCACTAGTGCTTTGCGGCAGAAATAGGTATGGTGGTAGTACTTCCCCGGACGAACTCATTCACGAAAGAGCTCTGCTACTAACAAATTAGATGGATATAAAGTTTTTTATTGCACATAAAAAAGAAGAACAAAGGCGAACTTAATGCTAGAAAGCATTCTCATCCAGATAACCTTGGTGTAGTGCAGATAAAAAGATATATCGGTAGTGCACATATTTTTTTTTTTTTTTTTATACTAAATGACTGAACAAGCAGATGACCCACCTGATGTTAAGCGGTAACCTCTGCCTATGAACAGTGCATTACCTCATAGGTCACGTCCACCTAGGACGCGCCCTATGTGGCATTGCACTGCGCCCGCCACCATAAAGATACAAAGATGAAAAGTCTCATGTGCCTGTAATTTCACCGGCACCCTTACCCTTCAAACCGGAACACAGCAATGCGAGCACTACTGCTTTGTGGCTGAAATAGGTATCGAGGTAGTACTTCCCCGGACGAACTCCTTCATAAATAAGTTTTTTGTGTAGGTAAAATATTTTTTAAATACAAGCTTCAATAAAATTAGTGATCGTAACCGTGCGCCGTGTGCTGATCAAAATGAGCCTAAACACGGCCACTCTACTATTATCCATCGAAGAGTTCCGTTGTCCACCTTCCGTCTCCATCATCAGATCAGCTCGCTGTCACCATAATATTGCATTGTCATCGGAACTTGACAGGTATGCAAAACATCATCTCAATCGGTTGAGGATAAATGCTTTAAAATTCAGTTGCAAGATTCCACCCGGACAATACATACATTGCAAGTTTTTTTTTTTTTTTCTTTTTTATTTTAGGAAACATTGCAAGTTTAGTAGTAGTAGAGCTTTTTTGTGAAAGAGTTCGTCCGGGGAAGTACTACCACCATACCTATTTCTGCCGCAAAGCAGTAGTGCTCGCATTGCTGTGTTCCGGTTTGAAGGGTAAGGGTGCCGGTGAAATTACAGGCACATGAGACTTTTCATCTATGTCTCAGGGTGGCGGGCGCAGTGCAATGCCACATAGTGTGCGTCCTAGGTGGACGTGCCCTATGAGGTAATGCACTGTTCATAGGCAGAGGTTACCTCTTAACATCAGGTGGGCCTCTTGCTTGTTCCGTCATCCAAGTAGTATATAAAAAAAAAAAAGAAAAAAAAAAAAGAAAAAAAAAAGCTTGTAAAAAAACTGTACTATTACTAAAAACTTAGCGACCACGTCTTGTTCTTTGCCATCTAAGGCAATGTCTGTAGACTGTTGTCTTACAAGAGTAGTGGGTTAGTAAGATAAGTGGATAAGGTAAGCCGGAGTGGGATTCAAAGTCAAAGACAGTCAAATTGAGGTCATGAAATTGGACTCTTTTTTTTTTTTTTTTTTTTTTTTATACTACTTGGATGACGGATCAAGCAAGAGGCCCACCTGATGTTAAGCGGTAACCTCTGCCTATGAACAGTGCATTACCTCATAGGTCACGTCCACCTAGGACGCAACCTATGTGGCATTGCACTGCGCCCGCCACCCTGAGACATAAAGGTGAAAAGTCTCATGTGCCTGTAATTTCACCGGCACCCTTACCCTTCAAACCGGAACACAGCAATGCGAGCACTACTCCTTTGCGGCAGAAATAGGTATGGTGGTAGTACTTCCCCGGACGAACTCTTTCACAAAAAAGCTCTACTACTACTACAAAAAAGCTCTACTACTACTCATACTCGCTTCATAATGTGAGCTTTAGCTCATTTATGGTGAGGGTCCCTACGGAAAATGTGAAGATTTACTCGAGCCCTGACTTCTCGCCGAAAGGGGTGAAGTTCCGACGGTTCAAGGGCCGCCTGTCACGTGATCCCTCGGGCCGCGACGCGTCGGCGATCACATGTGTGTTAGATTAAGTTATAAATAAAGTTTTTGTATATGTATGTTAGTTTCTAAGGTATTTATGTTGCTTTGGGCTTACTGTTTAGGTTTAGTGCATTTCTCAGTAAGCCTGAAATAAATGAATTTGAATTTGCAATGTCTGTAGACTATCGCCTTACAAGAGAAGTGGGCTAGTAAGATAAGGTGCAGGTACCTCTGCAGTGAGCCGCATGGACTCCATGGCGCCCGCACCCACCGAGTTGTCCGACGTGACGTGCGCCTCCAGCAGCGTCTTAGCGGCCGACAGACGGAGCCTGCTCAGCTCTAGTTAGATAAGATAAGGTACCTCTGCAGTGAGCCGCATGGACTCCATGGCGCCCGCACCCACCGAGTTGTCCGACGTGACGTGCGCCTCCAGCAGCGTCTTAGCGGCCGACAGACGGAGCCTGCTCAGCTCTAGTTAGATAAGATAAGGTACCTCTGCAGTGAGCCGCATAGACTCCATGGCGCCCGCACCCACCGAGTTGTCCGACGTGACGTGCGCCTCCAGCAGCGTCTTAGCGGCCGACAGACGGAGCCTGCTCAGCTCTAGTTAGATAAGATAAGGTACCTCTGCAGTGAGCCGCATGGACTCCATGGCGCCCGCACCCACCGAGTTGTCCGACGTGACGTGCGCCTCCAGCAGCGTCTTAGCGGCCGACAGACGGAGCCTGCTCAGCTCTAGTTAGATAAGATAAGGTACCTCTGCAGTGAGCCGCATGGACTCCATGGCGCCCGCACCCACCGAGTTGTCCGACGTGACGTGCGCCTCCAGCAGCGTCTTAGCGGCCGTTAGACGGAGCCTGCTCAGCTCGAACTGGAACGACTCGTGCATGCCTGAAACACACCGTACACACATGTCATGGTAAAACCACCGCGACGTCTTTTAGGGTTCCGTACCTCAAAAGGAAAAACGGAACCATTATAGGATCACTTTGTTGTCCGTCTGTCTGTCTGTCAAGACCCTTTTTCTCAGGAACGCGTGGAGGTATCAAGCTGAAATTCATATCAAATACTCAGGTCTACTGTCCCTTGGAGCTGTGAAAAAATCAAACTTCTAAGCCAACGCAATCAAAAGATACAGCCGTTTATGCTGCAAATTTTCGACACTCGCAAGGGAATCAAAACCTAAGTACAGGGTACTTTCCGTGAACTCAGAATCTTGAAATTTGGTACGAAGCAACGTCTTATAGCACATATAAAGGAAAAATTGCGAATAGCATTTTTTTTTTGTTACATCACATAATAAAAATATTTTTAATATTTTTAACCTTACTAACCCTTTCCTCATGATTATTTAATTCAGCAATAAAAATACCATAAATTTTACAGGTTTGTACGGAACCCTCGGTGCGCGAGTCCGACTCGCACTTGGCCGTTTCTTTTTTGTTTTTTTTACTTTCTGTTATTTTTTTATTTGTTTTCTCTATTACGTGAATTTACATGTGTGTGTGTGCTAAAAATAAATCTTTGTTCTTTGAAAACCACCATGAGGTGTAATGGTGAAACTACCTGCCTGTGGTAGCTTAGTGGTAATTGTTTTTTAAATTGTTAACCAATTATAACGTGGTGTGTCTGGCCTAAGAAAAGACCCCGCCGTCTCTTCCCATGGATGTCGTAAAAGCCGACTAAGGGATTACCCGGACCTGTTCGTAAGATTCGTTGGTATAAGATTTGTCCTGGCTGCTAGCTGAATGGAATGTGTTATTACTGGAAGAAAGCGTGAGCCGAGTCAGTCGAGGGACGCAATAGCGGCGACGAGCTCATCACTTGTCACGTCTATTTCCCACGTTGGTGCAATCCACGGTGAAAAGAGGCCCATTTAAGGCTCTGCATACGCTTTCGAGGACTCTACCCTATGTATGTATGTAACCATGTACATACATACATAGGGGAGTATTTGTTGTACTCATGTTGTTGACACAAATAAATGCTATTTCTTTCTTTCTTTCTTTCTTTCTTTAACCAATTAAAGGAAATACTAAGGTTTTATAATATCTCAATAACCGACCACTCGTGGATTCAGCCCGTGAACGTCCACTAGATACTGCGCCTCCGGTCGCTAACAAATATCTATTATATTTTAGTCCGTCTGAGATGGGGCATCTCTTTAAATCCAGAAACGGTGTTCCTCTTTCTTACCTATAGCGTTCTCTCGCTCCCTCACAGACTGTTCCAGGAACAGCTTGGACTTCTTCGGTATGAGCCAGGGTTTCTGCCCGCTCGGCAGAGAGGGAGCCAAGTCAACGCCGGCCGCGTGCGCGTTGAAGTCTGCCGTGCGCTTTAGAATCTTCAGCATCAGGCTACCGCCTGCAAAATAAAAAAATAGGTAATTCTCCCTAAAATCAAGTTTTTTTAATGGTTGAACAAATAATCTTAATAATAAACAGGAAAGTTTATAGCTACTTTGTTGTACATTGCCTGTTGAATACGTATCGAAATTTATCATCAATTTAGTTATCAAACTTAGTAAATAGTTATCCAATCCAACGGTTGGCTGATAGAAATCGCTTTCAAGCGATAAGACCGCCCATTGCACAACATAGTTATTTTTTATTTTGAGATGGTTTTTTATTATAGTGTGCAAAACGTTTTTCAATTTGAATTTCAATATCTTTATTTGTGATTTCCCATTAAGTGTTTTATATCTGTCCCAAAAATTACCAACAAGTCGAGATTCAAACCCGCGACCGCGCGTGTTAAATGACAAGAGATCGCATATAAGCTAAGCAAGCATATCAATGGTTACTGTTAACTAAGATTTTAATAATAGGTATCCCAAAAAGCTACGGCGGCGGCGCTTTGGGCCGATAATCTAGTATATGGCGAGTCTGGTGTTTTGCTCCGGAAGGGATCATATTATCCCATAAATTCAGCCAGTTGACGAGTCGACCAGTGGCGCAGCGGTCTAACACGTCGCGAGTTTGAATCCCGAGCTATTAATAAAATCTTAATTTTTTCCCAAAAAATTTAATAACCATTTTTGGATTTTATCTGATGTGAATAATCTCTGGTAAAAGCTATCTTATAAGGTTATATAAGTAAATATTTTTTTTTTTTTTTTTTTTTTAATATTTATTTTCTCCAACAAAAAGGTCTTTTAAACTATTAATAATAATTCGGTAGGGTACACAGACTGTAGACCTGTATTGTGAGAGACTGGTGCCTGAGATAGGTTTGTGAAACCTGTAACAGGTCACCAGTGCTCTCTCTCCACGGATTGTTAAGTCACCATGACTTGTTCAACCTATATGATCTGATATACACAGAGAGAGACTATATCGTACTATATAATATATAAAAAACACATATACAGTTGTGGTCATATAATTAAGAACGATTTGAAGTTCTAGAAGTTTTTTATTTAAATCGTATAATACACAGAGATGTATGTGTACCTTCTGAGAAGCAACTAGTTATGTTATATAATAGTCACATTAATAGAGCAACCTGACTTAAGAATAAAGTATGAAATCGCTAACTATTTTTTGCACATTTTATTGATTTTATCATAGTAACACATTCAAATAGTACTGAAACTGGACAAATAATTAAGAACGATTTATTTAACTGCTCGGGAATTGTTTTGTATGACACTTAGATTTAAAAAATCACAATATTATGTAGCACAGGAAACATAAAAAGAAATTTAATAAATATTTAACTAAAATTAATAGTTAATAGCATATCCACGGCTTTTAATTACAGCTTTACACCGGTGAGGCATTGACTCTATTAATTTTTGACATTTCGCAAGAGAAATAGAGTTCCATTCTTCTAAAAAAACGTCATACAGCTCTCTTAAATTTCCACACTTTGTATTTGAAACCTTTTTCTTTACTTCAAACCACAGATTCTCTATTGGGTTTAGATCTGGACTGTTAGCAGGCCAGTCTAAGACAGAAACTAATTGCGCTGTAAGAAATTCCTTTACGGTGCGTGCAGTGTGCTTTGGATCATTGTCATGCTGGAATGTCCAAATGACCGGTAGAACGTCTTCAGCGTATGGTAACATTGTTTCTTCCAGTATATTTTTGTATTGGAACTGATCCATGTTACCTTCTATCAACTTTACAGGTCCTACACCATGTCCAGAAAAGCAACCCCAAATTTTCACATTTCCACCACCGTGCATGTTTCCATCAGAACATACTCTGTTTATTTTCGTCTCGTCAGAAAAAAGTACATTTTTCCACTGTTGCACAGTCCAGTTTTCATACTTTCTCGCAAATGCAAGCCGGGCTAAAGTTTTAACATGGGTACCTTTCTTGCTATCCTACCGTGCAATTTTTCTTCTACCAAACGTCTTCGAATAGTGCGTGCTGAGATTGCTGAAGGGTTGTTTTCACCAAAATATTATTTTCTAAGCTCATTGGACCCTTTAAAAGGATTTTGTTTTGCCATACGAACGATGTTTCGGTCATCTCGAGGAGTTGTTTTTCTCTGTTTAGGTACACGTGGAACATTCGAAGTAGTTTGATACGTAGCAAAATGCTTTACAGCGTGGAAAACCATCGTTTTTGAACATTGCAGATGGTCGGCTATCTTTTTATAAGACCAATTCTTCCGGCGAAGTTTTATTATTACTTCCCTTGTAGATTTATCACAACTTTTATTTTTTCCCCATTGTTTTTTCTAAAGAAGCCTTTAATCTTTTACAGCACGTAATGGCGCCAAAATTATACAAACAGTAACAAATCAACTGAGTGTTCTCTATTTAAATTTGAATAAAGGTATAAACTACTTAGCGTTCTTAATTACGTGACCAGCCAGTAATAAGGAATACTTTGTTTAAAAGTAGTGTAAAAAAGTTTGCCTATTGATTTTTAGCCAATCATGTGTATCAATGAATACAGTGGTAATATGGAAATGTTTTACGATACCGAGAGAAATAAAAACAAATGCATACACTTAGTTTTGCATCTTAGTTGGAAAAAATCTTCCCTTTATATCAGCGTTCTTAATTATATGGCCACCACTGTATATTCCCACGATGTGTGCAACCCACAGTGAAAAGACGCCCATTGAGGCTCTGCCCACCCTTTCGCGTAAACGTGATCGGTTTCGCGTGATCAGAACGGACAAACCCTTCTTTTACACCCTGTATGAGCCGGTTTGCCTTTACTTAAAGTATCTTAAGTCAGTGTCTACAAGCGACGGTGATCACTTTACATCAGGTGTGCCGCGCCCACCTGAACCTCGAGTCTGCAAATTTGACAAGCAACTTACACGGCCGTGTGGTGTACACTACACGGATATTAGTATGGAGAAATCGAAGAGCGCCCCTAGCGGGCACCTTGAGAACCTCAAATCCCGTACAAAAATCCGTGTAGTGTACACCACACGGCCGTGTAAGTTGCTTGTCAAATTTGCAGTCTCGAGGTTCTGATGTAAAGTGGTCACCGTAAGCTTACGCGTAAGCTAGTTTGCCTATTAGTTTCATAAAATAAAATAAACTTACTGCCTGTGACGATGACGAACACATGCTCCTCTTGGCCCAACTGGCCGAACCTCATCACCGACGCTACATCTGAACACCAAACAACACATCATTACAATATTACACTCGACGAAAACGAAATGACGGCTTTTATCGATTTGATACAAGTACTGGCATCTAACGGACTGGGATTTAAGGGACGGCAACTGCACAGGCTCCAAAACATTGTACTTTTAAAACAAGGCCTCCAGCTCGCTGTCACCATAATATTGTCATCGGAACTTGACAGGTATAAAATTTCAGCACATTCAAACACCGGGAAGTGGGTCAAATTTAACTTTTTTTGATTTCGCCGACAATGGGAGGTGAATTTAAACAGAAGATTGTAAAATAGAGTGAAACAAATGAGTTTGACAGAGGACGCGTGCGGTACCTCTGACGAAGAGAGCGTCCCTCGGCGCCATGGCGTCGTACAGCTGGACGTGTCCCGAGGCCAGCGCGACGGCCGCCAGCGTCACGCCGAGGCGCAGCACCGGCACCAGCGCCATGCCGACCGGCCTGTGCGCCAGCGTGATGCACCACTGCTTCTTACCCTGGAAGGTCCGCAACATGGGTAAAGCTCACTGATCACAGATATGCAACCACCTAACCAGAACATTTACAGGTGACGGGCGAGTGCCATTTAAAGCTAAGGCCAAACCAACGCGTTCAGCCCGCATCCGCGGTGGCGTGCACGGTGGCGATCCATTAGCTTACCATTGATGGCCACCGTGCACGCCACTGAGGACGCGGGCGGAACGCGTTGGTTTGGCCTTAGCTTAAGGGGGCAGTTTCACTAGTTCTAATTTACTCTATACGAACCGGACGACTCACGAAGCGTTTTTTTTTTTAACTGCATAATTGACGAAACTTGCGGATGGCCCACCTGTTGTTAAGCGGTAACCTCTGCTTTTAACAATGCAGTCCACATAGGTCACGTCCACCTAGGACGCACCCTATATGGCATTGCATTGCACCCGCCACCCTGAGACATGAAGATGAAAAGGCTCATATGCCTGTAATATAACTTTCAGTTTTTGAAGGGTACGGATACCCTTCAAACTGGAACACAGCAATGCAACAAGCACTACTGCTCTGCGGCAGAAATAGGTATGGTGTGTTGTACTTTCCTGGACGAACTCTCAATAAAAAAGCTCAAAAGCTCTACTACTACTAAAAACTCTACTACTACTTTGTTATAGGTCACAGGAAGTCGGTGGATGCGGGTGGCCCAGGACCGTTCGTCGTGGCATTCTATGGAGGAGGCCTCGCCCAGAGTTTACAATCGGCTCAAGAAGATGAATGTAGTCCGCAAAAATAGCGTTTATGTAGTGGGAGAGAAATAACATAACATAATGTCATGTGGCAATGGGCTGGTCATATTTTCCGAAGAACCGACAACCGTTGGGGTAAGCGAGTTCTTGAGTGGAGACCGCGTCTTGGAAAACGTAGCAATATGTATGTATGAAATCGAACGACGAAGTCGCGCGCGTGTCAGCTAGTTATGTAATAAAATACAAGTAATAATTTTGTAAAAAATAAAAAAAACCCCAACGCAATGAAACTGCTGAACCGATTTTGATCAAACAAAGCTAAGAACACTCCCGAAAAATACACCTTTCAAACAAAAAAACCAAATCGGTTCGTCCATTCGAGAGCTACGATAGGACAGACAGACTGACAGACACACACACACATACACACAGACACGTCAAACTTATAACACCCCTTCGTTTTTCGTCGGGGGTTAAAAATAGTAAAGTATCTATTTTTACATAACTTCGCGCGCGCTCGCGGCAATAATGTCAGGGAATATTTATAGAAATCAGACATTTTGTCAGGTTTTTCCAGTGAGACATCTGGCAACCCTACTCCCAATAGAGCACCACAGCTCGTGATCACCTTCTTGCTGTAGCTCTGCATGGTGTGATCCGCGCATATGACCACCACGCTGCTGTCGGCGGTCACCACCTCGACGGCTATGATGTGTTCCTCGGTAGTGAAGAGCACACGACCTTCGGACCACTCCCTCTTCAGGAGACAGACCGTCTTCTCTCTGTAACAGTTATTGCCATCAATAGGTATGCATAGAAAGAAGAGAGATGACGAATAGGGCTTATAACGGGATAAGAATTAGCATGTGTCCATTGATTCTGTAAAAATAGAGCGTTAAACAAGTACCTATATAGTAGTAAGCAGAAACTTTCTATATTTAATTATTTTAAAAAAAAACTACTTCGTAATTAGGAATTTAACCCCAATATAAGATTTTGCCATCTCTGCTCTTCTTCATCAGTTCCACTTCACCAAATGGCACTTTCTGAAAGCACATGCCTGACTTGTTGCTGAAAATAGGTACCGAATATGTGTGCCTATATTTGAGGAGTTCCTTCAATTCCTCATGAATCCCATCATCAGACCCCGATTTTGATGTAAATGGGACCAATCTGGAATTATATCGAGTAAACTAAAAAAATATATTACAAATCGGTTCATAAATGACGGAGATATAAGGTAAGAAACATTAAACAAAATTGAGAACCTCCTCGTTTTTTAAGAAGTAGGTTAAAAATATTAACTAGTAGCAAATCTTCTTATACTAATATTATAAAGAGTTAAGGTTTGTGACTTTGTACGTAGGGGTAGGATATCTCCGAAACATACTGATATTTCTCTTGCAGGTATCTTTTGAAAGCCGCCACGTCTATAGGTATAACTCAAGCACACTCTCGGAAGTAAGTTTACAAGCATTTATTTGCGTGAGAAAATATCAGCAGAAACAAAAACCTCGAATTTTCCGATACAATAATGTCAATACCGTGCAGCATTATTTAATTAACGCGAGTCTTTTCTAAACTGTACACTTACCAACTGACCAATACTTATTTTACGGCAAAGGATCGAGCCCTTTTGTATGCAAAAGTTTGCCTCTATTTTGGATATGACCTCATAAAACTGAATGACTTTTTGTACACATGATCAATACAATAACACTCGGTTTGTCAGTTTCTTATAAAGGAGAAGGGCAACCGCTGACCCAGGTCAAAAATAAATGAACCAGGGCCCCATGATGGAAGTAATTAGTACGGTCCTAAATGTTGTTTTTGTCCAATTTTTCTAAAGAACTTGTATATTTTTAGAAGTTGGGTAGCAAAAGTTGTATTTAAAAATAATTAGAGAAATCAACTCATTGCATTTGCGTGAAACAAAACGCAACAAGCTTCATTACTTTCCCACAACTTCTACGCAATAAATTAAATTAGCTTTTTCATTATCCTTACATATATTATCATTAGGTAACCAAAAGTACTTTACGTTAGTCAAAAAATTTGGGTCAAACAATGATGGGGAGTTGCCCATGTTCTTTATTTGGTTCCCAAAACTCGACATACTCTCTCTTGGTCTCTAGATTGAATGGACTTCCCAATGAGAAGCAAACTTCGGTTTTTATGTAGCGAGCTATCAGCGGTACAGAAGATGAAACTACAGCGCGGTTGACCTCAGAATGCTGGATTTTATTTGGTGCATGTGCTCGTGCGCTGGGTGTGCCCAAGAAAAGCCCAGTGCCCGTGAGGTAGGTGCCTGTATTTATAATTCCAACCTTGTGGCTACAGTCAGCCTGTAGTCCACACTGTACAGGCCAGTCGCTACGATCTGGTACGGCGTTTTCTTAACCGTACATAACTTGGCCTGCACAAATAATGACACTTCAAGCAATGCTACTTCGTTATTAAAAGGCGTTAGATTTGACTTCTAGATAAAATATTTTGAGAAAATGGTTTAGATCGTGAAAAACGATCCATTAGTATTTGACATCCACCAATCATCATCATCAGCAGGTTGTAGACCTGTGCTGCAGGACGAGGCCTTCCCATAGAATGCAGTGGGGGAGGGGGGATTTATCATAATCACCACGCTTGGCAGGCGAGTTGGTGATCGCAGTGTTGATGTCGAGTACTCAGATGGATGCTGCTAGCCTTCCCCTTGTATAACCCCTTAGGCGGATTTTACGACATTCACGGGAGAAGACGGATATTCAACAGCATGTAACCTTCTTGACGTATAGCGGCTTGCATTCAATTGCACGACAGTTAGTTTATAAATTGAAGAGCTAATTTTTTTTGTCATTATTGCTAAAGATTTCTTTTTTTTTTCTTAACCTATACTGACTCACTGCTGGTCAGGGCAAAGGTCTCCCCCAAATTCTTCCACTTGTCCCTGTCCTCGGCAGTCTCCCACCCCTCCTTTTCAATAATAATAAAAACATTTTTCACGGCACAACAGCCTAGGTATTCGGGGTACAAGTGAGGTGGTTAAGTGAAGTGAAGTGTCATCCATAGATAATGCTGTCATCGAGACAGCCATGAGTGAGCATGAATTTATGACACACCGAACTTTACCGAAGTCAAATATTATCTTACTGCGCAACGCGTGACTTCACCCCGTGTCTCGCTCAGCGAGTTCACCGAGCCCCGAATGATCTTACTTTTAGTTGGCGCGGTGTATCCAGCCGGGAATACACCCCTCTCTTTCCTCCCGTGGATTTCGTAAAAGCCGACTAAAGGAGTACACCAAAGAAATGGGCAAGAGCATCCACACTAATACTGCGGTCACTGCAATCCGCCTGCCAAGCGTGCTGATTATGGCAAACCCCTCCCAATATAATGACGTGGCATTTTATGGGGGAGGCCTATGTTCAGCAGTGGACCGACAGCCTGATGGTGATGATTAGCTGGCGCTTATTTAGTAACCTGTTTTGTGAGACATGTTAAATGTCACCTACCTGTGACAGCGGTGTGAACGTCTGTGGATCCAGAACCACCACCTCGCCATCCTCCGTGCCCACAACGAGACAGCTCACAGCGTATCTATCAACTGAACACATCCTCAGCGTAGTAATACAGGATATCTCAACCGGAGCCTTTACGGGGAGCTCGGGCATTTGTTCCAGGTACTCAAGCTGCTGGTCCGCAGACAGAGTGAGGAACTGCCGAGACTGGGCGGTGAGGATTTTGGATGGTATGGCGGCTAGATTGGCTGCAATGCCGTCGATGCTGGATATGTTGTGGTTTATTGGGTCTAGGAGCTGAAATAAAGAAGTTACTTATAAATCCTACAATGCTACTGTCAATCGAGGCCGCGGACCATATGGTGGTGGGCATTATAAAATAACAAATTCGAATTCACGATACCTATGAAGAAGGAGAATATGACACGCTTGCCACGGCTTAAAAGGGATCCGAAAATATTTCATATGAATGTCTGAGGTACTCAACACAAACTCGACGAGTTATTACAGACTACTGGGCCTAACTCCGACACCAGAGGCCAGCACTACCTCATACTAAACGGAACGGATCTGGGCCTATATAGAAAAACAGGACACCTATTCCTATTGAGGTTGCAGCTCAACCATCACCTGCACAAGATTGTTGTCGTGCGAAATATTAAGTTTACTTGTCAAAATGGCAATAGACGAGAATAAGTTATTCTACTTGTAAGTCAATTCAGAAATATATGACGAGGAAGAGTGCTTCTCACTCGATACTACCCGTGCGAAGCTGGGGCGAGTAGCTTGTATTCAATAAACATGTCTTACTTTATTGTCGCCATGAGTTTTTCTTCCACGCCTATCGCTTTTCGGAATAGTGTCCTGTTTTTCTATTATAGGGCCAGATAGTCTGTAATAACTAGTCGAATTTGTGTTGAGAACTTGAGACATTCATATTCAATCTTTTCGGATTGCTTTTAAGCCGAGGCAAGTGTGTTATATTGTCCTTCTACATAGGTATCGTGAATTCGAAATGTCATGCACCCATGCATGCATCTCCAACCTTTCTTGTTTCTCACGTAAAAAAGAAACTAGGTACTATTACCTACATCCACGTCATTTTCTTCCATTTTCTCAGAGGTTGCCGAGCGACTGATGACGGACAAATTTGCTGCATATAGTCGCTCTGCTGCAGTTCAAGAGCGGTTTACTAAATAGAGCAGCGTCGCGTTGCGCCCGCTCCGCCGCAGTGTACTTAGCTCTACCTAGTGCAGTCTTACATTTATTTGTGCAGCTGTAAGACTTCATTCCACTGCATGAATGCACCAGGAAAGCTGCGGTGCGAGATGAGTGGCGAAGTATTGTGAAGCGAGCCACAGACCCTGAAGTGACGACCACAACCACTCTGCCAAGAGTGTAACGACGAAGAAGGAGAAGACTTCATTATACTTAGTTAGCGTACCTGTTTCCATGCCTCCATTTCAGACGGATTCAGTTCAATAGCCGGCAGATAATACTTGTAAAACAGTTTCAGGTTCCTGTAGAAGTAAATACATGAGCTGAAAGCCACTGCAATGATGGGTGGGGACCGAGGCATGTTCACACTCGTGTAGAGGCCAACCACACCCAGGGGCAGGTCAGGAAGCGCCAGGTCTGACACCTGCATAGCGCCTTTGAAAACCTGGAATAAGGAGATATAAGTTTAAAATTAAACAAACACAAGGGTTAAACTAAAAATAGAAAATACATAGTATGTTAAAGGAAGTAGTCACACCTTGAGTTCTGGCCCCTGGAGTCCTTTCCCAAGGTCCCCGATGAGGAGTTTGTACTCATTATCGTTGTGGAGATCGATGAGAGCCACGTTGGACGGTAATGTGTTGAGTTCAACGTCACTTGCGCCCACTTCTACATCGAGCCAACGCGTCATGCTACCCATTTATTTTATTTGTACACACGTAGAAATATAGTTTTGTTTAGCTTGTACCATAGAAAAAATAAATACTGTTTGTTTTGTTTACATGTTTTCGTTGTTATGACAACCGCGTTTTCTCTCAATATGAAAATGACAGTAGTGAGTGAACGAAATCTGTGGTCCGAATTGTTATTAAAGTCCTTGGGCTAGTGAGTATTTCAATATGTTCTCTGTTTTAGGAGGTCATTAAAATCACCACTTATTCCGTAGTCAACTCTTCGCTGACCGTTGTGTGCGGCAGGCATGATGGGGCGGTAAAGGCAGCGCGCAGTGCGGTGCGTCGCGTCGCGTCGTCGTGCTATTAGGGTTGGCGGTCACCAAAGGAAATCAACGGTTATTGGGAGTGTGTTTTCTCCATGGGAGCCGTCATTACACAACCATGGAATGCACAACCCAGGAATACACAGCCACGGAATTCATGTACATCAATGGTCGCCAATTCCATGGCTGTGCATTCCCGGGTTGTGCATTCCTAGCCGTGCCAAATAATGTACACCCTTGGAATACACAGCCCGGGAATAGGCATCCAATTGGCATCCAATTCCCAGGCTGTGCATTCCATGGCTGTGTATTCCTGGGTTGTACATTCCCGTGACGTCATAGGAATGCACAGCCATGGAATGTACAACCTGGGAATTGGATGCCATGTATACGTCATAACATATGCTTCGTTTACACTCACATGAATTGAACTTGTACAAGTTGTCATTATGGAGTGTGTAGAATGAAAATGTCACTGTCAATTTATGTATAAGTTGGGGTGCGTTCAATGGGTACACTCTAAGGTTGTAGTTGTTTTTTAACCACGCTCTGACTCTGAACGACTTGGATTAACACGTGATGTCAATGTTATTGTAAATTTTTGATGTAAACAAACGCTTTCTTCACCCAGTGCTGCCAATTTATTTCTTTTAGTGCTAAATTCAGCTCTATGTCAACATTGTCAGCTCCACATTTTCCAAAGAAGTAGAGAGTATGAATAGATAGATAGATAGAGAGTATAAATGAATGAACGACAAAACCAAAGCCTAAAGTTGTTATTGTTGCTGAGTAACGAAGTAGAATGACTTGTTGAATCACATAACCTGTATTGTTTATTTTGCTCCTTTTTACTGAAACAAAATAGATAAATTTTCACTAGAAACGGGATATTTACCATGATTTTTCAGTTTTATATGTTATAGTGGTATCGTTCGTAATAAAAGAGTGAGAAAGAGGGTAGATCGATATATCTGCCAATAACATCTACTCGCAAAGACTTTAGTCAGTTCTCCCGTGATCATGGCGCATGCAACTGTGCCGAAATATCGGGAACATATAAAACCCAAAAATCATGGTAAATATCCCGTTTCTAGTGAAAATTTTGTACATAACCATGATAGTTTCAAAAGTTATACAACTTAGATTGTTTATTTTGCTCCTTTTTACAGCCTTATTTTTAACTCGTTTTTTTTTTTTCTTGCGGGGTATCGTTTTTAGATCTCATGAAGTAGAGTGAGACTTTTTTTTTTAATAGTAATAGAAAATATAGTCATGAGGCCGTCATGTAAGTTTTTTTTCCCGAAATGTTTTTTAGATTTTTTATTCTCCATTTGACTTAGGAACTTGTTTTTAAAATATGCTACTTGTTATGTATTTAGATCGATATACTCTATTGTCCACCAAAAAATAAACGTAATAGGATTAACAATAAAAAATAAGTAAAATGGGTGGCATTATCGCTGAAAGCATATTAAGTGTTTTAATTGCACTTAGTTTTTTTTTGATAACAAGTCCTGTTTCACTTTATAAAAAGACCCTCTCGTGGAAACGGGAACTTTCGCAGGTGCTATATTACTCGTTATAAAATATTTCTCCATCTACGGATGGAACAGGATTTGGGGGGGGTAAGGGTGAGATTGACTTGACTTTGACAGCAATCTGACGTCGAAATCGTAACAACCAAACACCCACCCAAAACGGTGGTTGTTCAGTTAGGGTCACGTGACGCTAACCGAACGCTCTAATCGAGCCTCCGAACGGAACAATCCATACACATTGGCGACAAGCACATGATTTGACTTTGACAGACGTCAGAATTGTCAGAGGTGGTTGTTGGGTTAGGGTCACTTGACGCTACCCGAACGCTCTAATAGAGCCTGTGAGGCTGTGAATGGAACAACCGTACTCTCTGGTGACAACCAACACTCAGAGTGTACCCACTGAACGCACCCTTGTATATGCTGTGAACTTATCCTGTTTGTCTTGCTTGTCTGTGTCGACAATATCTAATCAGAATCCGGCTAAGTTTTACTTTACCGACCGTCGAGTTGAAGGTCAGGATTTTTACTGTAAATAGGTTATATTATAACAAGCCTAGACGTAAATTTTTAAGTTGCGGAAACAAGTAGTTTTCGAGAAATAATTATTTCAAAATTACGAAATTAATGCAATGTTTTGTCATCTCGGACTATGGTTACTACGGAACGCGTCATCGTTTACGTTTCGTTTCACGTACTGTAAATTTTTATAATTAAAATAATTATCGTATTAAATTAGTTAATACTGTTTTACATATTGTATTAAATATGAATCAGTATCAAGAAGACTATAATATGGCATTAATTTATAATCCATTTCATTAACGCTTTAATAACATATATTTATTTCAGATAATTCACAATTTTATGTTAACGACTTTTTCGGTTTGTGAAACGAAACGTAATTCAAGTCAGTCAACCAACTCAGTAAGTCAATCAGTCCAGTCATCGTGCCATCGTTTGTGCCCCTTGCAGTTGAGATCGTTTACGTACTCCTGTCTGAGAATTCAACGTTTGACTATTACCAAGCCCTGGCCGGTATTCGTGTTATACCATGTCGTCACCTGAAGAATCGAGTTTTGTGCAAGTGATGGACTCCAATGAGCCGCTTGTTACGAGCTCTTCTTTAGTGCCCCCATGTTTGTTTGTGCAAGTGATAGACTCAAGTGAGCCGCTTGTGCAGGCAGTTTCACCGCTAGTGCAAGAACCGCATGTACCCGTGATTCCACCATCGGAACCAGAAGCTGGTTGTTCCCGTGCCATTGCTTCTACTGCTGAGTTGGTCATGCCTGCGTCTCCAACATCGTCAGAGAGTGGTGCGGAAGAACCTCGTGCCTCAGGCTCGTCTGGCCGAAGAGTCAATTTTTATGTGGAGGAAATAAGGTTAGTTATGTGTTTCCTTGTCAATCTATCCATCTATATTATTCACCCGAAGCGATACGACATTTTATAAAGATTATTTCATTTGTTTCAGGTTACAATGGAACATGTTCAAGTTAGTTACACGTCTCAATTCATCAGAGCAGTGTATAAAATTTGCTGAAGACCGAAGCATTATCCCAAAGGAAAAACTTTGTAATTACCACAAGAAGCCAATGACTTTGTCTAATAATGACAGCTTTGGGCAGTTAGGGATGTTTAGATGCAGAAAAAGCAACTGCCGCAACAAAGTTGAGAGCCGTGCAAAAGGCACATGGTTCCAGAATGTCCGGCTTCAAATAAATATAGTATTCCAAATAATGTACATGTTTAGCCAGCGGTATACCTACCTGCAGGTAAAAACAGAAACAGCCCGAGAGGACAGAGAAAGCGTCCTTTCAACGAGTACCATTGCAGATTGGTACTCCTACTGCCGGGAGGCAGTAATTGTATACGAGCTGAAGCACCAAGAAGCTCAAGGCAAGATTGGTGGAGCAGGGAAGACCGTGCAAATCGATGAATCAAAATTCGGCAAAAGGAAATATAACAGAGGAAGACATATTGAGGGCCACTGGGTGTTGGGCATGACTTGAAAAATAATAAACTTGAATAGACTTGAAAAACATTTAAAGTGCACTGATAAGTACTAAGATATAGGTACACACATCGGCTATGAGAGCTGCCTGTGTATTATAAATAAATAAAATAAACTTGTTTTTTTTTTTATTACTACTTGAATGACGGAACATGCTGATGGCCCACCTGATGTTAAGCGGTAACCTCTGCCTATGAACATTTATATTTTTATTTTATATTTTATTTTTTCACAAAAAAGCTCTACTACTACTACTTGTTGCACTTCTGTAATCAAGTTTTTTTTAACACTTATGTAGCAGCTGAAGGCGGTAAAGCAACTCTTCATATTGAGGGACGGGGCCAGCAGGATTCCCTAGCCTGAACATACAGGGAACTGTTTTTTTTTTATACTACTTGATTTATGGAACCAGCAAATGGCCCACCTGATGTTAAGCGGTAACCTCTGCCCATGTACAGTGCATTACCTCATAGGTCACGTCCACTTAGGACGCGCCCTATGTGGCATTGCACTGCGCCCGCCACCCTGAGACATAAGGATGAAAAGTCTCATGTGCCTGTAATTTCACCGGCACCCTTACCCTTCAAACCGGAACACAGCAATGCGAGCACTACTGCTTTGCGCCAGAAATAGGTATGGTGGTAGTACTTCCCCGGGCGAACTCGTTCACTAAAAAGCTCTACTACTACTAAACTGTTGCCTCCCTTCGTCAAATTGTTAGAAAACTTACATATCTGATGTGACAAAATTTGTGTATAACACAGGAGTCCTACCATAATACCTTCTTAAATGTTATTGAAGTGACAATAACCTCATCAGCCTACAGAAGTCCACTGCTGGACATAGGGACTCCCACAGAGAATTCCATGACGAACTGTCTTGACCAACCTCCATCCACAAACTTCCTGCAATCTCTCTAATATCTTCGGTCCATCAAAATGAAGCATTCCTGTTTTGCATTGTGGGGTTTGTGGTACCTTTCTTCCCCAACAGTTATCTAGTAGTAGTAGTATCAGTTAGTAGGTGCTCAAAGAACCTAGCGTTTAGTCCTTTACCTAGTCTTATTATATTACTTTACTTAGTACATAAACCCAAACAATTTGCAGTTCCACTGTTCAAAAGTTATGAGCATATAACAGGCCCAACTGGATTGTTGCGCAATTGAAAAATATTTGCAGATCATACAAACATTTGGCTCGCAGTGGGAGTCGAACCCGCAACCTCTCGCATCTCAGCAGGCTACTCACCCGCCGCGCGACAGAGGTATAGGTAGATTATCTGATAGGGAGACAAGGAAATCAAACAAGATCATTTTCTTTTAATAATCTATATTAGGTATTATTTATAGCTTAGACTTAAGATATACCTACGACTGAAAAGAGAAACTGAAAAGAGTGTTGTATGTTGTCTTTAGTAGTAGTAGAGCTTTTTTGTGAAAGAGTTCGTCCGGGGAAGTACTACCACCATACCTATTTCTGCCGCAAAGCAGTAGTGCTCGCATTGCTGTGTTCCGGTTTAAGGGAGCTGGTAAAAAAAAAATTGGAGCCACTGACAGTGGGCTGTGTCGGGGCTGCTTGCAGGAAGAAGAGACGGTGGAGCACGTCATCCTAAATTGTGCGGCCACAAAAGACGCCAGGGTCAAGACGGGTTTGCAGGAGCTACTTGGATCCTGCTCTCCATCATCGACGCCTTCGGACACACTTCAACAGTGTTGCCATCAACCCAAAGTCCTGCTCCGTTACTTTAAGGAGCTGGGCTGGCTGGGGTAGGGTTAGCACAGGGGGATAATGCACAATACACCCCACAGAGGGATGTCAGTGCAGGTCTTAGCACCCCCACCTAGAATTAGAATTAGAAGGGTGCCGGTGAAATTACAGGCACATGAGACTTTTCATCCTTATGTCTCAGGGTGGCGGGCGCAGTGCAATGCCACATAGGGCACGTCCTAGGTGGACGTGACCTATGAGGTAATGCACTGTTCATAGGCAGAGGTTACCGCTTAACATCAGGTGGGCCATCTGTTTGTTCCGTCATTCAGTAGTATAAAAAAAAATATGATTCATTGGTGGTGATGCTTAGATAGGTGTTTTATGATGTTAACTCTCGCCAGGGGGCGCTGCAACAAAAACATTTCGCTCGTTAAAATGAGTTTTACCGCATTTTTTGTATGAAAACTGGTGATGAAACACTGTAAATAGCAAAAGATTTTATTTAACATAAAATGTATGTGCCGCCTTCTATTCTTAAACGTGGATAGCTGTCAATCGTTGTTTATTTTAAGGAAAAACACGAATGCGGAATGTCTAAACTTAATAGGTTTAAAATATAGTCATACACTTCAATTAAATTTAGCTATTTATAGTGGTAATATCAACTTGCAACCAATACTATTTATATAAGGTACGCTGAACTTCTTCATCTTCATTGTGTTGTTGGTTCCCATAGTTTTAGACCTTTAGCCACATCGATAGCATTTTCAGTGGCTTCGCACAGGTCATTTAGGGTGCAGGTGTTGGTGCACAGTGGACAGGACCGCAAGTGAGGCATTGTCTGAGGAGTGAACCCACAGTCACATTGTGCCTCGTCGGAATACCCCCATTTAACTAAGTTATACCTGCAGCAGCCCACCTGACTCCGGAGTCGGTTCAGAAATTCCAGGTGGACCATGGCAGTTCATGTTCTTCCAAGGGAGCTTCTTCTCTGCATGTACAACGTGGTCAGCAAGGGGACTTGAACTAAAATATTAAGTAAGTAGGTACCTCATTAGTTCAAAACCTAGGTAGAGATAAAACAATCTAAAGCACATTGCTTGCTTATGAAGCTATCATGAAACAGACGTTGTCTGAATTGTGATAACAAGCCACAGAAGCCAAATACCAGGCATAGAACCACAGAAGTCAACAATCTATACGATAAATAGTTATGTACTTACAAAAAAAACCGTCTATCTGTGTCATCATCATCATCATCATCAACCTACTGCAGACTAAGCTTAGGGCTAGATAATGTTGTGTGAACTGTCCAGCATTATTTACTTAACTTTTACGTAATGAAATAGTGTTGTGCTCAGTTTTAGATTGGTTTATCTCTAACTTAATGTAATAAATAATGTTTCGATAGCGCCTTCCTCCTTTTTCGGGCTGAGGACCGACACATTATTATGAACTTTTTTTGTAGCCTGCCATTTAATAATGTATTGTAACATGATGGTACAGGAGAGAGATATACTTTAATGTGGCGGAGTTACGCTGGAAAACCTTAGAATTGAAGAGGGTCTCGTAGTAGTCTCGTAGGTAAATTATCTGTATGTAGTAACCTAGTAATTACGACGAAAACAATCTGAGTACAATACCAACGAAACGATTCAATTCAGACACAAACAAAAACTTACTTGCAAAATGTTGTCTTAGTACTAGGTAAACTATACTAATTGCGTAAAAATAGGCTCACTAGAAGTCTTCTAGGTTTATCTGTAATTATTTCACTCCACCAACAACATAAAAGTTCACTTCGATTCACCAAACTGTCCTTGCTATTTTTGTTGTGCCGACCGGCCGACCATAGACGGAGTAGAAGTGTCAGCGCCGGCGACGCGACGTGAGGATTTCCAACGAAAGTAAAATGGTGGTTGTAAATTACCACATTTATCACTGTGTTTTTTTTTGTATGTATGCTAAGAACGAAACTGGCTGTAATAAAAAAAATCACTTAAAATCGCGGGCAGCAGGCAGGGTGCTCCGCCCTCTTGCGAATGCGGTGAGGGTTGTGTAGATGCGATGCCGTTGCGTGTCGTCGCGCGTCGCGTCGTTGCCCGCCGCCGGCCGGTGTATACATGGCTGGGCCTTGGACAATCCCGGCGGCTGAATAACGGCCGCCCAGGAATGATGATGAAGTAGGAGGCGTGTTTATCTGTTGCAGGCTCGTCACAAGCTTTGTGACTCACAAAGCTTGTATGACGTAGCTGATTGGAATAACTGCTCCGTAGCGTTCGGCAAAGGTCCGGCTCGCGTCTCTGTTTCACGCGCCGCCAATCACGTCGGGGTCACCAATGAAGAGGGTCTCGTAGTAGGCCTCTTTCATAAATTAGACTACACTTGTTGTATGTTAATCAAAATATATTCCGGAGGTTACATCAGCCATAATCAAAGAGTCTGAACAAGATGTCCGTTCTAAACCGGATAAAGGAAGTTGTGCCTCTATTGGCAGTGTTGCCAACCACTTAGGGCCTGATGTCGCCCTTTTTTACATCTTAAGTAGCCTAATGTAGCCGAATTTCAACTTCTGTAGCCCAAAAAAGTAGCCCAAACCAAACGCCAAATTTTCGCTAAAATAAAATAAAACGTAGTATAAATCAATTTATTTATTCATACCTGCTTTAACCTATCGTAATATTATGAACAAGATACAATTTCAAAAACTAAAACCAGACTACCGCAATAACTACACGACATAAAATAAAACTAAAAACAATTTTGAAAAATGTACAATAATCGCCCTTATGTAGGAGAAGTCTTATCATAGGGTCATGGCAACTTCAATTTTATTCATAATATAAGTACCTATATCTATAATTATTACTTGATATTGTAAATTTTTGGGTACCTACAGGTGTTGAAAATGCAGAATGTCGGTGGGAATTCCATGTTCAAAGACTTGCTGGTATTTTTTCCCATTCATCCCGATAATGCTTCACATATTTTCCAAGTTTTCCCATGGTTTTATCACAGAAAAAATCCTTTGAAATTACTTTGCACATGCACACACGGGATAGTAGTTCAAAGCGAAAGTGACAAAAAGAAACGAATATTCCCGAACTATTAGTTTGAACTATGGGCAGTGGAATATGGATAATTGCGGTAGTTATTAACAGCAAAAGGAATTCATAATCACTTCATTGCATCCTTATATTGGTTGCATAATAGCTAAGACAAATTCAGGGTACTCCCCGGAAACCACCGTAACTAACCAACGAGATATCAATGGGGTGACCATAATTCTTTATTAGTTTTACAGACCTTAGGGTGGCTATGATTTTTATCAAAAGCTTTAATTTTTGATTCGGCTAATTTAAATAGCTTGTCTCTGAAGTAGCCTAATAGGCGACCAGTCGCCTTTCAGATTTTTTCATCGCCGATTCTCATTCTGTGTAGCCTAAACGGCGACAAATCGCCTACGTTGGCCACACTGTCTATTGGCTGTGTTGCCAACCTTACGATTCCCGTGTCATAGATAGGATACGCCGCAGAATTATGTGTGCAACAACCAAAGTTTTTTAAAAATGTTATTGCATTGAAATATATGTTGTGTGTGTGCAGTGTGAAAGTGCGGACGAAGCACAGGCGGGCCGCTAGTTTGAAATAAAAACCATGAAATTTAGCAACACTAGAAGATCGCGCTAGGCGCGCCTTAGTATCCTAATTGAATAAAAAACGCTAGTACTGGCGCGTTTTGCTCATAGTCGGCAGCATTGATTCGAACAACTTTTCAATAACTAGGGTTGGGATACTTCGAAAAAATCAACGCAAATAAGGTACCTAAACCAGCATCATACCTACGTAACTACTTACTAGGTTCCTAATAATTGCTGTGTTCCGGTTTGAAGGGTATGGGTACCGGTGAAATTATAGGCACATGAGATTTTTTCATCTGTGGCGGGCTGTGCAATGCCACAAAGGGCGCGTCCTAGGTGGACGTGACCTATGTGGCAATGCATTGTTACAGGCAGTGTTTCAGTACCGGCTTCTATCCTCAGCGGAGCGAATAGAACCCTGCGGAGACATCTGGTGGAAAGTCTGATCTTAATGTTGAGTTCGTGGAGGATTGAAACGTTGGTGCGATGAGCCGTCCACGGGATTCGGAGCATTTTCCGCCAGCACCACATTTCAAATGCATCGATACCCCTCGATACGCAATCTGTTATTGTTATTGGTCCGCCTTCTTCAACGTCCAAGTCTCCGCCCCATACTGAAAGATGGAGAAATCCAAGGTGGCGATCAGTTTAACTTTTGTATTGATGGATATGCAGCTGCATAAGATATGCCAATCATTCTTCGCACGTCTGTTCACATGATCCATTGCTAGTAGGTAATAGTGGAGCCCAGGTAAATGAAACTGTCGACGAAATCTAGACTAATATTATTAAGTAGGTACCTATCATCTCTTATAACTTGTACGATTTACAAACATCCTCTAGATAAGAAAGAACGATTGAAAATAGTATATATTTCTTTTGTTATGTAGTCAATGTGAATACTGGGTCAAATTAGATTTGATTCAAAGGTTTTATGTATATTCTCGATGCTTGCATGTATAACATTTACTTGCACGTGCACTTAGCATGAGATTGGTTGAGTCGGTTTAGTGGTTTTCTGGTGGATCACGATCACGAGGCCGCATGTGCCACAAGGCCTGGTGGGTTCGTAAAAATAAAATTGGCAACACTGGCAGTACCTATGTTGAGCACAAACACAAAGGTGGATGCTGCTACCCATCTCTCTACATACCTACATATCGATCTTCTTTACCTAACAATTTTGATACCTAGATACCAAGTAGTTAGATTAGGTTAGTCAGAAGCAGAGCTTTTTTTTTTAAAAAGGTTTCGTTCGGGGAAGCTCTGCCAGCATACCTACTTCTGCCGCAAAGCAGAAGTGCTCGCATTGCTGTGTTCCGGTTTGAAGGGTATTTGGGTGCTGGTGAAATTACAGGCGCATGAGACTTTTCATCTTTATGTCTCAGGGTGGCGGGCGCAGTGCAGTGCCACATAGGGCTCGTCCTAGGTGGACGTGACCTACTGCTACCTATCGGCATGGTGCACCTAATGACTACGTAGGTAGGTACCTAGGTACCTTTTTTCTGATTAAAAAAATAATATTTTTTTAATCAGATATCCAACGCCGAGATTCACATCCGCTCACTCAATCACATCCCTAGTTAAGTTATTTCAAATTACTAAACTCAAAATAAAATGCATGGCGCCACTAGTTAGAGGCGCCATAATTTTTGTTTGAGTCTAAGTACCTAGGTACTATTTTAGTTGCGAAAATCTTATCTATTACATTTTTCCCTGTTAAACTCACTTAGTATTTTTTTTTGTTTTTTTTTGTGATTAATAGATATGTAACAAGTCTAACAGACGTTAAAATTTAAATTTATCATCTAACTTGACTACACACATAGGAGTCATGACATGTCCAGTTTTGTTGACCTCTAACCATGAACAATTTCGTTTAACTCATGGTTCAAGTAACACTGTATGGCGCAAACACGACGGAATACTATTGGCTATTCATGTTGTGTTATAGGTTATAGGTAATAATTAACCATTATGTAATGTACCCATCTACCTATTTATACTAATTGTTTTTAGAGTGAGTGTTATGAGCGCGTATTATGTTTGACCTTGACTGACAACGACGACTTCACCTATATTATGTCTATTGAAGTATCTTTATTGTAGAGAATAGAATATAATAGGTATAATTATTGTTGTTTGTAACAACACAGATAATAAACAAAATAAAACATGAAAATACACAAAATGGTACCTATTTAGATTTGCTGTTACAAAAAGGTATGTAAATATTTAGGTATGCAAACTCAGCATAGGTATGCAGGTTGTAAACAACCTTTTTAGGGTTCGTCATGTCTGTCTGTATGTCTATCTGTCTGTCCGTGTATGTCACAGCCACTTTTTTCCGAAACTAGAAGAGCTATGCTGTTGAAACTGTGAACCGCATTAAGATTTTCACACAAAAATAGAAAAAAAACAATATTTTTTTAGGGGTTCCCCATACTTAGAACTGAAACTCAAATTTTTTCACCAAACCCATACGTGTGGTGTTATCTATGGATAGGTCTTGAAAAATTATATTGAGGTTTCTAATATTGAATTTCAATCAGGTAATAATGCTGATTATCAGGGACACCATAGGTACTTCAACCAGGTTTCTGACCTAACTTGAAATCTTTCTGATATCTTTCTGGCAGGGTAACCGGGTTTAGAACCTCATAAATAGCATCAGTTTAACTACGATACCCCTAAACAAAAAAAAGCGGCCAAGTGCGAGTCGGACTCGCCCATGAAGGGTTCCGTAGCAGCAAGTAACATAATATAAAAGTTCTTGGTTGGATTACGATTTATGACGTATTCAAAAAACCTACTTACTAGATCTCGTTCAACCCAATTTTGGTTGGAAGTTTACATGGTAATGTAAATCATATTTTTTTTTTAGTTTTATCATTCTCTTATTTTAGAAGTTACGGGCGGGGCACACTTTTTACCACTTTGGAAGTGTCTCTCGCGCAAACTATTCAGTTTAGAAAAAAATTATATTAGAAACCTCAACATCATTTTTGAAGACCTATCCATAAATACCCCACACGTATAGGTTTGATGAAAAAAAAATTGAGTTTCATTTCTATGTATGGGGTAACCCCAAAAATAATTGTGTTTTTTAAATTTTTGTGTAAAAATCTTAATGCGGTTTACAGGATACATCTATCTACAAAGTTTAAACAGTATAGCTCTTATAGTTTCTGAAAAAAAAGGCTGTGGCATACACGGACAGACAGACAGACAGACAGACATGATGAATCCATAAGGGTTCCTTGTCTTTGACTATGGAACCCTAAAACACTGTAAAAATGTGTGTGTTGCTAAACTGATGATATTTATGATATAATCAATTTAAAACATGTCTGTTATGTCTCCCAGTTCTCCTGAACTCAACTTTCGCTATCAGAAGAAGTGTTCATGAGCTGACAAAAAACAGCGCCGCCCTTAAAACAAGTGGACCCTTGGACCAGTGTGTTTCTGGCTTTAATTATTTCATGTATAATCTGTGGTGTCTAATCACAAAATGGGGTAGTTCAAGTGGACCAGTGTGTTTCTGGCTTTAATTATTTCATCTGTTATCTGTGGTGTCTAATCACAAAATGGGATAGTACAATTTTTACTCTGTAGTTCCATCTAAACGAAGCATAAGCATTCGACCAATCAGAAGCATATACACCAATTCCGTGGCTGTGCATTCCCTGGCTGTACATTCCTGTGACGTACTGGGAATGCACAACCCCGGAATTGATGTACATTGATTTCAGTACTGTTTGGCATCGAATTCCCAGGTTGTGCATTCCCAGGCTGTGTAATCTCAGGCTGTACAGTCTCAGCACGTGTCAGGAGTGCACAGCCATGGATTTCGTGTCCATTTGTACATGAATTACTGGGCTGTGCAATCCTGGCTGTGTTTTCCAGGGTCGTGAATTCCCAGGTCGTGCATTCCATGGTTGTACAATAACCGGACCCTTCTCCATCGCCGGCGCCGCGCCGTTGAGAAGCGGCGTGGTTATTGGTGGAGATTTGGTTTTGTTTTATGGTTGCTAACGCAATTCGCACTTCAGCACAAAGCAACATCATTTCATTAATGTCAATGTCAGTCAAGCAACAGCTTACCAAAAGAAGAAGAAGGATGCAGATCGTTTGTTTTTGTTTGTTATTTGGTTGTTTGAATTGAATTTGAATTTAGTTTTCTAACTTTTCTGAAAGAAAATTATGTTTTTCGTGATATTTATAATTGTAGTTTGGTAGGTTTTCAGCACGTGGTGTCGTTTTCAATTCAGTGCTTCTATATCGCCTGATGAATTGGTGAGTAACTATCCTCCAGCCTTACATGAACTAATATTTATTTGAATCCTTCGTAACTAACATTTATTTGTTATAATGATGATAGTAATGCTTCTGAAGGTAAATTAAAACAACGCTGCAGGTGAACAGGGCAACAAAGTATATATACAAAGAAGAACCTGTGGTCAATTCCAACAAAAGTTTCGGCTGGGGAGTACCTAGATGGGCACTATGGAAAAAAGATCCAAAGTTTCAATCTTTTACATTACAGAATAATTTCCTTTTAATTAAACAAGTTCAACTCTGGAACCTATTGGTCTACAAAAACTAGGTAAGTTGTAAATACTAATAGCTTAAAAACATGGTAATCACCACAATATATGTTAAAATTGTATGACAGGGGCTGCTATTTTTTTAAGTTAATTGACAAGAAATTCTCAAGTTCAGTTATGATGATCTCTACAGTGAGGCGGGCAAGTAGTTAGCAGTGACGCGAGAGGCGCAGATTCGATTCCAGCTGCTGGACAAATGTTTGCATGATCTGCAAATAATGGTACTCTTACATTACATTACATCTCAACATTTTAGTAGAGCACATTAGTGAACATTTTATTTTTGTAGTAGAGCTTTTTTGTGAAAGAGTTCGTCCGGGGAAGTAATACCACCATACCTATTTCTGCCGCAAAGCAGTATTGCTGTGTTCCGGTTTGAAGGGTAAGGGTGCCGGTGAAATTACAGGCACATGAGACTTTTCATCTTTATGTCTCAGGGTGGCGGGCGCAGTGCAATGCCACATAGGGCGCATCCTAGGTGGACGTGACCTATGTGGACTGCATTGTTAAAAGCAGAGGTTACCGCTTAACAGCAGGTGAGCCATCCGCTTGTTCCGTCATTTATGCAGTTAAAAAAAAAACACTTCGTGAGTCGTCCGGTTCGTATAGAGTAAATTAGAACTAGTGAAACTGCCCCCTTAAGCTAAGGCCTATGAGGTAATGCACTGTTCATAGGCAGAGGTTACCGCTTAACATCAGGTGGGCCATCAGCTTGTACCGTCATTCAAGTAGTATAAAAAAAAAAAAATGTAATATCTGTTTGACATGTAATTCAGCAATAAATACACTTTGACTTTGACTTAGTTCTTAATACCTACGACACAGGGAATGCGAGTGTGGGATTATTATGTATGTGACATAAATTTTGAATTTTTGAATTTAAAGGAATTTTGACATAATAGATTTTCATGGTGGTATTCTACGCCATGGGAACCAATATTTTCGTGTATGTTCCATTTCGATATTACAGGGTTCAGAAGAATTATGAATGTACCACGCGGACGAAGTCACTAGCACAGCTAGTTTATAAATATTTGCATTCCAAGACTATGGTAGGACATACTGTGTACTGACATATCTCAATGTATCAAATATGTTCTGACAAATAAAATAAAAATTATTTGATTTGGAAAAATACACACAAATTAAGAACCTCCTTTTTTTAAGACGGTTAATAACAGAATTTTCTTAGCAACCCCTTTCCAAATTGAATTAGCCAAATTCTACTTTATAAAATTATTACTTGATCAACACATTGAACAGATGAGCTATTAAAAAACTATAAATTCCTGGGTGAGTCATCTCATCAGTGATCGGTAAATAATCTGTTACAATCACCTGTGCCTCCATGCATAGTGGTTTTACAGGTTTCGTCCTATTTTGCTCTCTGTCCCTTTCTCTCGCGACAGATAATTGGATGAGTCAGGGACCAGTTTTGCTTGGAACCATTTTTTTAGATAAGTAATAAAAAATATGAAATTTTCTAGAATAGGTTGTATATTACCTACCTTATATCTAATCATAATCAAATGTATACATATTACTAGGAATATAAAGGAGCTTGACCTAACTGACAGACAACGCAATGCCACTATTGTTAGAGGGCTTGTTTTGTTTTGTTTTGTTCAGTTTAGTTTTGTTTTACTTTTTGTTTTGTCTTTTTAGTTTTAGTTTTTTCTTTTTATAGTTTTTTTTTTAGTTTGCATAGGACATAATTAATTGTGGTATAAGGTGGGAGAAGCCACTGGCTCCTGATATACAGTTTTTAAACTAGTTTGGGAGCCTATGGATTCAGTAACATATTATGTACTCTGTATTATGTCAATAAAGATTTCTTATTATTTCTTATTATTACTGGTCCTATATGGACTTTAAATAGCCTTTAAATGGCTCAGTCGCAAAACGTCCTCTTCTCATAATGTACACCGCCCTTTTTCTCAATAAGAACACTTCGCAAAACGTCCACTTCGCAAAATGTACACTCGATTTTGTCGCATAACGTACACTGTGCGTTTTCTCAAACCGACCACTTCGCAAAATGTACAATGGATTTTTCGCAAAATGTACACTTCACTTTTTATCAAAACTACTACGACTTTGACTTTTTTTTTCTATTTTTTTTAATTTATTTATAGTTTTACTTTTTTAAAATTTTTAATTTTCTTTACAGTTTTTACTTTTGTACTTTTTGGAGGGTGTGTTCCTTGTTCTAAGGATTTTTGAAAATCATCCACTAATGGGTTTTTAAGGGGTGTGTTGAAGTTTGTATGAATAACCGGCCAAGTGCGCGTCGGAACTCTCGCATTCAAAATGCCCTCCTAAATGACATTTAGGTACCTTCTACTAGTACCAATTTTATATCCTCATTTAGCCAATACCCTAATTTGTGTTTTCATTCTGAAACTACCCGTGCGAAGCCGGGACGAGTCGCTAGTTAATTTATAATTCTTTAACTAAATACGTCTGCTTGTGACATTCCTCGTACAATCCGCGGAATGGGGCACTGGTGCTAAAACCTATCTCAGGCACCAGGCTCTCGCAAAACAGGTTTACTTGGTTCATCACACTTACAATGAAATCTAGCAGGAAATAACTAACCATTGTAAGATCTAGGCAAGGTAGTGTGGCAGGCGTTAGATCAGCTTATTGTCATCAATTCAATTAGAAGCAGTCGCGGGGCACAAGGCGAGACAATGGGAAAGCAACCTCGCTCTATAGCGTTGCGAAATCGGCCTTGCCCGTGTTTGGGTTCAGTTATTTGCATGACGTTAAAATTTGATAATGGGTTGAAGGTTGCTCTAATTCTCAAGTTCATCATACATACATACATAAACTCACGCCTGTTTCCCGGAGGAGTAGGCAGAGACCACGGATTTCCACTTACTACGACCTGACACACCTCTTTTGCTTCATTCACTCTCATCACATTCTTCATACATGCTCGTCGGCTGTTCATCAGGCAGGGTTTAAAATTATCTAGATAAATATACCCTTTGATAATTATCGCGATAATTATCATGATAATTATCAGACAATTATCCGATAATTATCAAATAGATATTAAGCCTAAGAATCCTTTATTAACTGATATTACATATCAACATTTATGCTAGAAGCAAGTAGTTTAGTAAATAAATTATAGGTACACATTTTACAATCAAGGTAATCTTTTATTATTTTTTGTTTGTAATTGCATGGATAAAAATTTGCATACCAAAATACGAGAAGTTAATCAACTATATACTACTTAATTAAATTGATGAGTGGAATATCATCGTCATAAACCTCAACTGCGTTAACTGGACGGGGGCTGTCTGTATCTGAAGAATCTAAATTCATAATCCAACTTAAATCTGCGTTATTATTACCAAGATACTTATCAAGATAATTATCAACCTATATTTATCTTGATAATTATCAATGATAATTATCCCTTCGAACCCTGTCATCAGGTTAATCAGGCTGTAGAAGTCCACTGTCGGACATAGACCATTGAATGCCCACCACGACGAACGCCGCAACCGACCGATTTCCTGAGATCTTTAAAAATTTCCTCGTGGTCATCGAGAATTGTTTTCTGCAATGGATGTCTGGTCGAACCGACATCAGGCATTCTGAAGTTCAACGTAATGCTTTGCTTCCAACCGATATGTTCTGTTTCTGTTTACCCCCCGACGCAAAAACGACGGGGTGTTATAAGTTTGACGTGTCTGATGTGTGTGTGTGTGTGTGTGTGTATGTATGTTTTTCTGATTGTTTTTAATGTTATTTTTATTTTTGTGGTGTGCAATAAAGTGTTATCTATCTATCTATCTATCTATGTGTGTGTGTGTATCTGTGTGTCTGTCTGTCCCATCGTAGCTCCCGAACGGATGAACCGATTTAGTTTTTTGTTTGTTTGAAAGGTGTATTTGTCGGGAGTTTTCTTAGCTTTGTTTGATCAAAATCGGTTCAGTCGTTTCATTGCGTTGGGGTTTTTATTAATTTTTACAAAATTAATTACTTGTTTTATTATCGTGTTGCATGAAGATGTACCTATTTAAAAATATTGTACTAACATACCTAATGTTATGGTTTCCAGCAGTCGGGCTATAGTTCTTTTAACTTTCCACTTGTTTGAAGTCGGTTAAAACCAACGGCTTATGTTTCCTCTCCTATTTCCAGAAAATACTTGCGACCCCCCTGGTATGAGAAAATATTTCGCGACCCCCCGACCCTTTGCTTTTTTATGATGTATACGCACATAGGTATAACTACGTACGACCAAGGACAAATAAAAAGTAAGCAAAGAAATCGCTTAAATTTGGAAAACGGTTTAATTCTATGTGTAGCATATACAGAGCCACGATGAGAGAAATTGTTTTTTTTTTTTTAACATTGATAGACCTTTGTTTGTCCACGATCTCACCTGTTGGTAAGTGACGATGTGGCCGAAGATGAACCACAAAGGTCTAGAAGGCACCTATTCACTCATGACTTGAAGATACCCAGATTATAGTTTTCAGGAAAGACAGACGACGGTAGTGTATTCCACTCCTTAGCAGTTCGCATTATAAAGGTAGAACTGAAACGTTTTGTGCGAATAGAAGGTATACCAATGAGGTAAGGATGGTACTGAGCCGTACGCCTGCTCGTCCTATGATGAAAAGGAGATGGTGGGATCAGATCGTGCAGTTCGTGGGAGCATTCACCGAAATGTAACCTATAGAAGATCGCAAGGCATGCAACCTTACGGCGGTGCATCAAACACAATCAATTAATCAATCAATTAGCGGTTAATCAAAAACAAGCACAACCTTCGCATTATTATTATTATTATATCATTTATTTCGGTTTTTTACAACATATTATGTTAGTCGTTTCGTTTCGTATGAGGTAGTGCTGGCCTCTGGTGTCAGAATTGTCAAGCCGCCCGAGGGCCTCTGACATGGCTTATCGACTGCTATTAATCAATAACAGCCGGGACCGACAGCTTAACGTGCCCTCCGAAGCACAGAGCGATGGAAATCCACACATAACTTAGAAAAGTCATTGGTGCGGAGCCTAGGATCGAACCCGGTATCGTTGGATTCTGAGTTGCACTTTCGAACCGTTAGGCTACCATTATGTTAGTAAAGAATTGTTAGTAGATATTATCACATAGTATTTCTAACATTTTTCTCATGCATTAACATGAGTCTTGGGATTTTATGTTTTGTTGATTTATTTGTATTAAGGCGCGATAGGTTCTCAAATAACTTTTGAAACTATCATGGTTATGTACATAACCAAAACTCAAAAATCATGGTAAATATCCCGTTTCTAGTGAAAATTAGGTTCTCAAATGTCTCTAGAAGTTTAAAGTTTTTGATAAGAATTTTCATAGTTTTCTATGAAGAAAAAAATATATGATATTCTTGAGCTTTTTATCTAGTGAAATCAATAATTCAATACAATATTTGAATTACTTGTCTTGATAAAAAAAAATAACAAAGATACCTCCTTTTTAAAATTTAAATGCTATTTTTCACTCACTTCTCTCACGTTTTAATTTTTGAAACATTTGGTTACATGTTAGTTATTATTTGAGTTAGTGAATTCATCAACAAAATTAAACAAAACTTTGAACGACATTTTTATATATATTTTTTTATACATAAAAACTCGGTATCAGAGCGTGCGCTCGCCTTCTTCGCCTCATACAAAAATGTTCGTTGAACCTATAGCGCCTTAATATATAAATGTTCATGAGTATATCCTTTTGTTAAAATTCTCTTACTTGGTTGAAAAACACTGCTCTAACGAATGCACGACCAACTTTGAAATGGTAATGTGGTTACTTTGAACAGCTTTTCATAGGCATTGAAGCAAAAATGCTCCTATACATTTTAATTTACACGGTAAAAACGTTTTTAAGTTTGTGAAACTTGTCTGCCTTTGAAATGATCGAAGCGTACGTTTTGCGAAGTGAGAGACTGTGCTCGATGTGCGTCGGGCGAGGAGCCGTCTAAGATGTGTAAGGTTGCGGGTTCGATTCCCGCTGTGAGACAAATGTTTGTATGATCTGCAAATATTTGTTCCTGGTTTGGGTGTTATGGTACCACGGTACTCGTAGTTTCTGATACCCACGACACAGGGAATCCTAGTGTGGGATCAGGACTATGTATGTGACTGTTGTGTCTTATGTTATATATTAACCCCGAGCAAAAACTACGGGGTGTTATAAGTTTGACGTGTCTGTGTGTGTGTCTGTCTGTGGCATCGTAGCTCCCGAACGGATGAACCGACATGGATATATATTTTTTTGTTTGAAAGGTTAATTTGTCGGGAGTGTTCTTAGCTATGTTTGATCAAAATCGGTACAGACGTTTCATTGTGTTGAGGGTTTTTTTTAATTTTTACAAAATTAATTACTTGTGTTATAAGAAGTGGACGTTTTGCGCCTGAGCCCCGCCGAGCCGCTGCGCCGCGCCGCCGCCGCTACGCCAAAGTGTAGTGCGCGTCATGTAAAAAGAACGCTGGCGGTCAAGCTTCTACAGGCGTTCCAGCGTTCTTTTTATAATTGCACTTACTATAATTGTACATTCTTTGTAGTAAACTAGGTAGGCACTCATTCAATGCATAGGTATACATCTCTTAAATAAGTAGAAAAGTAAGTAATCTCTTAAAAAGAACGCTGGAACGCCTGAAGTAGATTGACCGCCAGCGTTCTTTTTACATGACGCGCATTATACCGCTTAGAACCGTGAACTGAGACATCGATGTTTCGCCTTGTTTTAAAAACATTTGTAATTTCAGAGCAAGAGCGTAGCAAACGATCTGGTACAGCCAGCTCTTCCTCAATGTTTCCAAAACGATGATTAATATATACCTACCTACTATATTTTCATTTTACTTTGGTCGAAGACTATATCTACATCTACACTATATTATAAAGAGGTAAAGTTTGTTACTTTGTTTGTTGTGAAATATCCTGCGTAAGTATATTAGTTAAATCATACAAGGGATTATTAAGATATGGGGTTTCAAAAGGGGGGAAAAAAATAAACTGATATAAATATATTCAGTGGGGTATCAAATGGTTTTGTTAGTACATTCCAAAATGGTTCTTATTTTAGTTCTTGGATGTTTTTTATATAAGCATTATTAAGGTCGCCTGTGTGCTTAAGTTTATTTTTTTACAATAAAGAATATTCTATTGTTACGATTGAGCGGATTTTTGTGATATTTCTCTTTATCCTGACACCACGCGTGCAAAGCCGCGCGCTAAACGTTAGTGGCTAATAACAGACAAAGTTTATACAAGTAATTAGTTTTGTAAAAATTAAAAAAAACCCCAACGCAATGAAACGGCTGAACCGATTTTGATCTAACATAGCTAAGAATAATCCCGACAAATTAACCTTTCAAGCAAAATAATAAAAATCGAAATCGGTTCATCCGTTCGGGAGCTACGTTGGGACAGACAGACACACACACACAGACACGTCAAACTTATAACTCCCCTTCGTTTTTGCGTCGGGGGTTAAAAACAAGACGATGAATCGAGGTCGCAGTTCACGGTTACTGTTAACTACTATTTTAGCTACAGTTATTTTAATTCGTTTTCTAATTATCTTTATGCAGTTAAGGCGCTATAGGTTCAACGAACATTTTTGTATGAGGCGAAGAAGGCGAGCGCACGCTCTGATACCGTGTTTTTATGTATAAAAAATATATATAAAAATGACGTTCAAAGTTTTTTTTAATTTTGTTGATGAATTCACTAACTCAAATAATAACTAACATGTAACCAAATGTTTCAAAAATTAAAACGTGAGAGAAGTGAGTGAAAAATAGAATTCAAATTTTAAAAAGTTACTTTGTTATTTTTTTTTATCGAGTGAAGTAATCCAAATATTGTGTTGAATTATTGATTTCACTAGGTAAAAAGCTCAAGAATATCATATATTTTTTTCTTCATAGAAAACTATGAAAATTCTTATCAAAAACTTTAAAATTCTAGAGACATTTGAGAACCTATCGCGCCTTAATAAAGATCATTGGGTCAACGAACTACGTCTACCTACTCGTAGAAAAAGTATCAATCAGTGATGGCTGAAATTACAGTGGATGGATACAGCCCATCCCCTGGTGATATAAATCTACTCAGGTCTTTATAATAATACTAGCCTTGGTCCGCGGTTTTGCGCGCGTGGTGTTGGAAAACACCAGTAGGTACCAAGAAAACTCCCCGCGTCCATCCACACGAGATACCTGCTATCATCATCGTATAGCATGCTGTCCGTAGGTACATTGTGATGTAAAAATATCGGATGTGCAATAAATGCTTCTTTTATCAACATGAATCATTTGAACGATCCGGGAGAAAACAGGACGTCCGCGAGTGAAAACAAACTTAGCTTGTGCAGGTAGTTGAGAAGTAAAAATAAACTGCTGCAGTTCGTTTCACTTGCTGGAAAACTAGTTTCTGGCTTCCACATGATCCTTAACGGTAAATTACATGAACAACCTCGTAATACACCTCAATTTGTACACCTTAAAACTCATAATAAGTAGGCCTTATAAGCAAATTAATTAATTGAAATATCAAGCTGCGTACGGACAGCGCGTTCCAAATATACGCGTAGTCGGAACTCGCTGTCCACGCGTACATTGGATACGCGTACAGCTCCTGTACGGACCGCCGCGAGCCTGTACGCGAGGTCAATCGATCCATAGCGCTACGCGTACCCCGCCAGTCTTCCGCCATGCCTCCGAGAAACATAGCGGTTGCGTGCACCACCACTGCTGCGGCATTACTCATTATTCAACACATTTTAAATTAGAAAATGAGAAAGACCTAGATAGTGGATGAAAAAATAGTATCAAAAGAAAGATTACAGTGTGGAAATAGGCTTATGCAAATTCATAAAGTTGGATCAATCTGATAATCCATCCATTTTGCCGTCCAAATAAAGCATACCCGGGGCTGCGCGTCCCCTATGACGTGCGACCAAAAACCGACAGACGGTGGCTCGCGCGGCACGCGTTCCCAAGAGGGTAGGCATAGCTGCAGGTATGGACATAGCGTTCCAGGGTACGCGTAACCGACTACGCGTACATTGTTTCGCGCATTCCGTACGCGGCTTCAGATTAAGATTCAGTAGTAGTAGCACAGAATAAATATTAGTACAGGTAGTAGGGCTTTTTTGTGTAAGAGTCCGTCCGGGGAAGTACTACCTATTTCTGCCGCAAAGAAGTAGTGCTCGCATTGCTGTGTTCCGGTTTGAAGGGTAAGGGGGTGCCGGTGAAATTACAGGCACATGAGACTTTTCACCTTTATGTCTCAGGGTGGCGGGCGCAGTACAATGCCACATAGGGCGCGTCCTAGGTGGACGTGACCTATGAGATAATACACTGTTCATAGGCAGAGGTTACCGCTTAACATCAGGTGGGCCATCTGCTAGTTCCGTCAATCTAGTAGTATAAAAAAAAAAAAACATCAATTCTGGATATGATGTCGGTTACCCTGCTCTCATTTAGGCTTGATAAGCAAAATCACAAAGTATTGTATAAGTAGAATTTGAAACTGCTTGTCAGTGCGATAGACAAAACACTGTAACTATTCCAACTGGCCACTTTGGCCTTACAACGTTTAATTGAGGGCATTGCCTTAAAGGGTAGTAATAATCTAAACTCAAGTAACAGCAAAAAGTAAGCACAAAATATAAAACAATGGAGTCGCAGATAACAATAGTCTTTAAGTTCATTGTCGCCCTCGGTCGAGCGTGAATATTGCGTTTATGAAGGAAAATGTCACCAAGTTTCTGCACGATTCTGGACATTATAGGTATCTGAAACTGCGCGCCGCCCCTGGTGTGAATTGAGTCTTAATACTACGTACGTACGTACTTACGTTACGTAGGTAAGAATGAAAAAAAGAGATGAAAGACGGTGAATATTTTAAGGATATTCAGCGTTTATTTTCTAGTATCTAGTACTATTATTTATTCTGTCCTAATATCAAGAGCTGTTGTTTCCTATCGAAAGTTACAAAAAGATGTTATCATAATTGACTCAAGACTTTTGAGGCTCTGTCATGCATTATAATAGCAAATAACATCAAATTGCAGCTCACCTACCTAACTAAAAGATATTTGATCAACAATTATCGCAACGAGCAATAATTGATGGCGAATGAAATGAAATCCTTGGCCCGGTTAGCTCTGATCATATCATGGTCCTTCCGGTCTATGTGTTAGCTTCCAAAGCAAAATTGCTACTGATAATGAAATTAACAGTTTCCTAAACTGTGAAACGTTAACATGCCTATTACAAGTAGGATAATAGCTGGGACTAAGAGCTGTTCACAAATGGTGGGTTTCGTCCACATTGTCGTACATTGTATACAAATTTATAAAAAAAAAACGCCCGACTATTTTTGGTCTGTCTGCTCCTGTTTCAATTAAATGCCTTTTTTTTAAAATGAAAACTAGTGTGGAAGAATTGCAAAATAGTGTGTGGTAATCAAATTATATATATATTACGAGCGACTCGTCCCGGCTTCGCTCGGGTAGTTTCAGGGTGAAAAACAGCCCCCCCCCCCTACTGGTAGCCTATGTCACTCAGGGTGAATGTAGCTTTCCAATGGTGAAAGAATTTTTGAAATCGGCACAGTAGTTTTTGAGTTTATTCATTACAAACACACACAAAAATACAATTATTTCCTCTTTATAATATTAGTGTAGATATATAGCAAGTTGCAATGGATTATCAAATACATATAGGTAAATGAAAATTATAAATGAAATGTAATTAATATATAAATGTATTTATTTATTATATAGCAAACAGCTATGGATGATCAAATATAAATGGAATAATGAAAATGGTATATTTATTTTACCAACCTTATAAAACTGAACACGTATACAGGGTGTAACATAATATCCTTATAAGCCCGGGGAGGGGGTATTCTACACATCCAGGCGAATAACATTAGTTCTACGACTTTTTAAATCTTATTTCATTTATTTCATGAAATGTCACGTAAACGTCCTGAAATACATTAAGAAATGTTCCTAACACGGCATGAGGATGTTACGGTACGTTATGGTACCTTACGTAGGGCTGCCTCACGTTGTGTTAGGTAGAGTTTCAGGAATTTATCGCGGAATTTCAGGATTTTTACAAGGCATTTCATGAATTAAAAAATTCGAATTTTAAAAAGTCTTAGAACTTAAGTTATTCGCCATGATGTGTAGAATATCGGGGTGCCCGGGCTTATAGGGATATTATGTTACACCCTGTATAATAAAATAACCTCTAACACTATAAACAGTCCCGAGCTATTGAGTAAAATCATTATCAACGTCCCAACGATATGTACAAAATCTTATTATCCTTTATATACTCCTATTGTTAATACAAACTATAGGCAAAATGCATTTCTACAACGTGCAAGCATCAATTTCAACAAGCTGTGTAAACCGATGGACTTGGATCTATTCTCCACGAGTGTAAGCTCAGCCCGTCAGCGGCTCAGCAAAGTCTTTTTCGTAGTTTAGTTTATTTTGTACCCGTACCTTAGTTAATTATATATTTATGTATCTTCGTTAGTGTTGACTAGTTTGTTTCTATTATGCTCTCTACACGTGAAAACCTGTAATTGGGTTTTTGTTTTTTAACTCTGTTTTTTATGTATTTATATATAGCTGTTGGTTTTACTACTAAATAAATATAAATATAAATAATAGGTTAATATGGATGTAGGAACAAATAGTGTTTTCGCTTGCATTTCATTTAGCATATCTGCACTACATCCTGTGTTCCTGATTATTTACATTGTAGCTAATAAAGTTTTCACAAGGGAACATCTGTTAGACTGCTATGTTTTGTAACTAAATGTGGGAATATCAAGAACCTAACAACACGCAAGTTGTTCAATGATGATTCAGTTTCAGGAATATCACTTAATATACTACTCTGTATATATGCACTGTTCACTGTTCTGTCAACCATCAACTTTGCTCAATTTGCTTTCAGAGGAAGTTTTAGATATTCGGCAACGATGTGCTGGAACAATATTCCTCCCCCGATCCGTAATGATAAAACCAAGTACACCTTTAAAATACATTTTTGTTACAGAAACACATTGAAGGTATTCCTAAGCACTTCGGTTGCCAAAAATAATACTGCCATTTGTTATCGCTTGCATTCGCATGTGTGGTCATGTACATCACCTACTAAGGAGGTAGCAAACTACAATATTATAAGGACTCCTTTATTACTGAACAAGCGCGAACATTTTGTATCCTAGGTACACATAAAACATTGTTTTGAAACTCGTTCTGCTTGCTATCGACGGGTTATGGCTGAAAATCAGTGTTTTTGCTTCTTGTGCAAAATATCTCGCTGAGCCATGGCCTTTTTGACGTACTGCAGCACACACAGACATTTTACTTGGATTTTGTATATATTATTGTTTGTTTTTATTAGTTTACTGTATTTTATTGTTTATTTTTACTGTAGTTGTAAATAAAGACTTTATCTATCTATCTATCTATCTAACCATATAACCCATTTTTGGATTATACTTCCCACTTTGTGGTTGGAACAGTGTCTCATTTATTACCTACATACAAAGTCAAGTTAGGTACTGATCGTGATAAGATTTTTATTATCAATCTTTTTCGAACCAAGCTTTTATGAAATTTGTGATCAGAACCTTGAGCTGATCAAATTAAGCTCACACAATACCAGGCTATCTATCAATCATCGAGGAGTTCCGTTATCCACCTTCCGTCTCCATTATCAGCGTACTAATACATACGTCATCATAGTATTGTATTGTCAATGGAACTTGACAGGAATGCAAAATTTCAGCTCAATCAGCTGGGTGGAATGGAAGTGGTTTTAAATTCATTTTTTTTTATTATTGGAATGACGGGTCAAGCAGATGGCCGACCTGATGTTAAGTGGTACCCTCTGCCTATGAACAGTGCATTACCTCACAGGTCACGCTCACCTAGGACGCACCCTATGTGGCATGGTATTGCACTGCGCCCGCCAACCCTGAGCCATAAAGATGAAAAGTCAAAGTCAGTTGCAAGATTGCCCCCCCAGAACAGACAGACAGAAAAGCAAGTTAAATAATAACTTGTAAAATTATACCTACATTATGACAATGTGGTATAATCTGCTGATCATATCTATCCATATAACAAAATTCATGGAAATTGCTTCAGCCGTTTCGGCATGATTGAGTAACAAACTTCCAAACTTTGATATTTATGATATTACTGGGATAAATAATAGTGGTTTATGCAACTGTCATATAAGAAGAAGTATTAAAACACGAGAGTCTGTTTATCGTTTATCGCATGAGGCGAAGCCGAATGCAATAATAGGTTGACTCGAGTGTTTTAATACCTAAGTTATATGCAGTTTCATACACTACTTTATCTTCACTCATAGGAAAAATTGAAATTAAACAAAGAAAAACACGATGGGCAAAAAAATGTATGGGAAGCGCGGGAAATTAAGTTCAAACTACGCATGCGTGCGCCATTTTTTCACAGTTCGAACTGCGCATGCGTGCGCCTTTTTTTTCATATTCAGGCTATAACCATAGACTAGTTTAATGAATTAATTTAAAAAAGATAGCGGTAGGTACTATCATGAGTTTTATGATACAGTTGGCGGTACTATAATGAGTTTTATTCTTAATTTTATATGTATGCGTCTATAAAGTGCGTCTGTATAGAACCGTCTTTGAATTCGTAATTCGATTTTTTCGATTTGAGTGTAGATAAATACTTTAACTGGCTCTCATCACTTTAGGCCCTTTCATCTGTCAAATCATCATCAAACAATTGAATAACTTTTGTCATAATTGTCCTGTCTTTGTCATGAAGAAGTTAAAAATTCTCTCAAGTTCAAGAAAAATACACAAGCACACTCGCAATATTTCATAAATTCCTATAAATAGATTCAATAAACCCATGTCAAAATTATTGCAAAAATTTAGATTCGTAAACTTTAAGATAAGTGGCAATTAATTTCTATCAGTTGATAGAAATTAATGGCTAAACCTGCCTATGTACTCTCTCCTACTTAACATAATATTAGCCAGTAGCATTTGATTATGATAATATTATTCGCAAATGCCTATCAAAATCACGTAATGTTTGTGATAGATAACGTGTCGATCCGCTTCAATACCTGTTTCATTGAGCTTTCAATAACTGTTCAATTATATAATCCTTTACAGTGCATCTCATTAATCAGACCGCGCTAATGATGAAGTAGTTTTATGTTGATCTGGCATAAAGAAGATACGGTACTTGAGGGCTATGCCGACTGCTAGTCGGCTGTCTGCTTCTCACAAGGAGACAAAACACTTTTTTCTAATTACTTTACTTAAAAAAAAAACTCTAAATAGACCAAGGTCTATCCAAATTTTCAAACTTTATCATCGAAAAAAGCTTCTCAGATTTGAAAATTCAAAACAAACTTTTAAGAAGCTTATTGATAATTTTGTTGCAGAACCGTAATCTGATCAAAATGAGCCAAACACGACCAGTCTACTATTAACCATCAAGGAGTTCCGTTATCCACCGTTAGTCTCCATCATCAGGTCAGCTCGCTGTTACCGTAATATTGTACTTAGCTATAGTCATCCAAAACCAAGGTCTTTGCAAAGTTTCAGAATTTTTCATCGACAAAAAGTGTCTCAAATCGATCTTCTCAGTTTTGACAAACAAGCAAACAGACGTGAAAGTGAATTAACGAAAAGCGTTTAAAAATAGCATTCTCAAAGTATCTGTAACTGCACACAAAAACTTGGAACTCGACATAATCTGCGAACTACGTAAAGTGCCTAGCCTCCATTGACCTCAAAGTAAATAAATGGACTTCGGGTCAACGCTCAAAGTGTCCAAAAGAGAGACTAATCGCATAAAGAGGGGCAATTCTGTCAAGTTGTATACGCCCATTGCTGCTTGATTATTGAACACATTTGAAAGACTAGTGTGAACCGGCAGTGTATCGAACTCATTTGTCATCGTATGAATTTTCAAAGGTACCATATTTTGGAATTCATAGTGTATGGATTGCTAAGTCCATCGTATAGTTATTAGAAAATCTTTGCCGTTAACCAACGTAGCAGATACAGCGACATAGACAGCTGAATGTCCAGAACAGTGCAGCCTGGTTTTTGTGGGATCCTCGACTTGATGCTTATAGGGAATAATAGTTTATCAACATTAGAAGAAGTAGGTTATGCCAGAACAGAATGTGATTAAATCAATGAATTTATGAAAACACATGCATTCCGTCGGAAGAGTAGGCTCAGTCGTCGGCTCGAGTAGTTCCTGTTTAATCCATTGAGATTGATCCATTGGACTTTGATCGTCCTGTTTGATCCATTAACACTTGTAGTCAACTTTCAAATTCCTATTGGATCCCTTGTCGATTTTGTTAGTGAAGTACAGTCGCCGTAAAAATAATAAATATCTATAGGTTGGCCAATAAAAACTTTGATGAAAAATCGCGGGCGAAAATTCAAGAAAGAAAACTCTTGATTGAAAAATCTCGAATGAAAAATCGCGAATGAAATATCTCGATTGAAAAATCTTTAATGAAAAATCTTTAATGAAAAATCTCGAATGAAAAATGTCGAATGAAAAATCTCGAACGAAAAATCTTTAATGAAAACGCTCGAATAAAAAATTTTGAACGAAAAATCTCGAATGATGAAAGTCACGAACGAAAAATCTTGAATGAAAAATCTAGAATGAAAAATTTCGAATTAAAATATCGAATGATAGATCTCGAACGAATAAATCTCGAATGAAAAATCTCGAATGATATATCTAGAATGACAAATCTCGAATAAAAAATCGCGAATGAAAAATTTAGAATGAAAAATCTCGAATGATATACCTATCTAGCATGAAAAATCTCGAACTAAATTTCTCTAATGAAAAATCTCGAATGAAAAATCTTTAATGAAAAATCTCGAATTAAAAATGTCGAACAAAAATGTCGGATGAAAAGCCTCGAACGAAAAATATTCGCCAAGTAGGCAGGGTACGTAGTCAGCAATGCGTTCGGTCCACTTCCCTCCCTAATTCACACTAAAATGTACAATTGTTCGATTCCAGCAGTAGTTTATTTCAAGGCGAGCTCTACATTCGACTCTACCGTCTCTACGCAGGCAGATCTGACACGTAATGCAATTTACCCAATTCCGTTGAATGCAATTTTTCTCCTATTCAAGCATCACTTCACACTTGAGATCAAAGAACTCGGTCTAATGGAATCCGACAGCGATCAGCATCTGCAATGGAGCGGCAAATTGCGCCTGCGCCGGATGTCTGTGCTGCGTACGGGTACATAACGATCAAATTATAACTCAATACTGTATTAATTACTTTAGTCAGGGATGGTACGCCTATAGTATTATTTATTTGCTATTATAGGGTTCCATACTCAACATGAAACAAGTTGTTTATTAAAAAATATGGTTTACAGTCGTTTATAAACAGACGTTCGGCTACGCAAGCGCGCTAGCACCAGGCAGAAATCTTCATACAAACAAAACGTCTCACACCGCTCGAAATAGCCGTTTTTGTTGAATATCTCGTAAAATATAAAAATTTCTACAAAACCCCTAGAATAAACTCTCTGCGTTGTTGTATTTATTTTAGTTGTCGAATTTTTTAACCAATAATATGCACCAATGGGGAGACACTGCTTATTTATCACGCTAGGTGGCGCATAATCGCTGGTGTTGTTTCGTAGCAAAACTAAGGTCAATCAATGTTAAAAAAAAACTGTCAAAGTGGACAGTTTTAGTTATGTCAAAAATGGATAATTTTAGTATTAGAAAAATCACCAGCGATGGTGGCGCCATCTGAGATTAGTTTTGCCTGTGGCTCCCCATTGAATAAATAAACAATCGAATCTAGTCAAAAGTTAGAGGTAGGTAACTTTGTTTTTTTTTCTATCGGGAAAATATTGTCCCATCGTGTTTCTTGTACTGTGATCCCTCGGAATTATACTGTTGTATCCATGCATAATTTTAATTAGAATATTGTAATTGATTAAAATCAGTCTTACTATGAATTTTGCGGCATGCACCACCTTGATTTAAAATGGGTACGAACCTAAAGGTATTTTGCAAAGAATGCGCTTTCTATAACATAATACCTACACCGCGTATTTGTCATTCGTGTCCATACATCACCCAGGCAATGTTTATTCTGCTACAGTGCAGAAAACACGTTTGTGCCTAGAATATTTATTAAAGAAATGCCGTCTTGAACAAAGCAAGAAGCTACTTCGATATTTTACAAAGATTCTTGTTCTATCGTGTTTCTGAATTCCACAAGACCTAATATTTTGTGCACATCACAGTGGTACGGGTTGATACCACCTACCACGACTTCGTATTTTAGAACGTATCTGTATACGTACCTATACGACGAGGTGCACCCACGGAGCAAACGTGTTTCACTATCATCCAATGCAAAATACTCTCAAATGGATCAAATTAAGTTCACATTCAAAAGTAAGTTATTTATATAAATCATAAGGATCATTTTTAGCGATGCATCCGATACCGATACCGATACCGATACCGATATATCGGCGATACTTCGGGTTAGCCGATATATCGGTATCGACGATATTTTTACGATACTTTCTATTTTTTTAAATATAGTGTAAACGAGCGTGTTGTCTCGTGTTTGTGAAGATATTATTAAAGAATCGGAGGAAGATGAGCCCCTGTCTGCTCTGAGCTGTAATTCTCTCAAAGAAGTTGAGAGATACCTGGGGCCTTATTCTCGAAATCGTAAGATCGATCAAAACGGCGTGATGACGTCATATCTCGCTTAAAAAACTTACTTTGCTATTCTCAGCATCTCGCAGACAAAAATGTGGTATTTACCATGTGGGATAGGTTTTATCATTCGAGATGCGTCGTGTCAAAATTGCTTCTTTCGATTTGGTGTATGTAACAAAATAAAATTAGCACTAAACCAATCAATTACAATTTATAACAATCTCATAATTTCGATCTCGCATGTTTCTTGCCCATCTAAAATGCAAAAATCTCGCTCATTCGGATAAATCTCGTTACTTGACGTGAAAGAATGTCAAGCGATTACATATTTTTTACATAAGTTCTAACACCACACAAAATCAAAACATAATATTGTCACAATTGTTATTGTCATATTGTTGTGTATTTTGTTATTTGGACTATATATATTGTAACGCTGTTGGTTTACCTCAATAAAATAAAATAAAATACAATGCTATCTACAAATCTGTCTATTTTTTTTGTGAATAGTTTACGGCTCATATCACAAATCTGTGTTATTTTCATTTCACTTCACAACACACGTTAACTTTATTTCGCACACAACACAACACACTAATTTCAGTTGATTGACTGACGGAGTAAGTACGGACTTTGAATGACAGACAGAACTCGCATGATTTTTAGATCTCACTTGCACACGACCACACGTTGTATCTCGTACGAATTTCGTTCGAGATATAAAAGTGTGAGATGCCGATAATATATGTGACGTCATCAAGTCGAATAGGTCGATCTCACGATTTCGAGAATGAGGTGATTAGTGGTTGATTTAGTCAGGAAATCAGCACTTGATTAAAACTATGAATTTATTTATGCTGTTAAACCTTATTTTCAAAATAATTATGCCCTATTTTTGAAAAAATAAATTAATAATCGCGAATAGTCGAATAGTTTACTCCCGATTAATTGATGATCGTAGCCATCTTGCTTAAAAAAACGCGTGAATGGAATGAGCGAGATTTTGCACTCGAGATTTCCAAGAATCAAGAGAGATGAAAACTGCGAGACGTTAAACATCTCGCTTGAAACGAGAATTAGGCCCCTGAGGTCTCCCAATATATCGAGAGATGCAGACCCATTCGTTTTCTGGCGCAATGACGCAGAAACACAGAAACTTGAAAAAAATTGCGCAGAAGTACTTTAGTTTCCAAATGAGTTCTGTCGCATCTGAGAGACTATTTTCCAGCGCAGGTCTTATTCAAACAGACTTGCGAAATCGCCTTTCTCCGCAAAACGATTACTTTGTTTTTAAATAAAAATCTTATTAATGTTAATTTTAATTACTAAAATTTCTAATAATTATCTAATATTACTATAGAAATATAGAAATAATCTATGTAACTTCTTTTCATGTTAATAAAAAAATAATCCGACGGGTGATTTATTTATTTTATCTACATGTTTGAATTCACAATTAACGTATCGGTATCGGTATCGGTATCGCCGATATTTTTATTAGAGTATCGGTATCGGTATCGTATCGGCGAAAAGGCGTATCGATGCAACCCTAACCATTTTGAATCGTCACATAAACTAAATTTACTTTTGTTCCAATGCGACCAAACCTAGCTGAATCAGGGCATCAAACACGGCTTGGCTTGATTGTATGATCCTTACTACTAGATGGGAAGCGCCTATGTGGTGCCTCGAGAACAAGAAGCAAGAAGTTGTTGCATAGAAAAAGACTAGGTACATACCTACCTTAGGTAAAAGTGTGACTACGCGATGTAGTGTAGGTTGACCCTAATGCCTTACTAAGTTAGCCTACATTCTCGCGAATTTCGAACTCTCAGTAGTAGAGCTTTTTTGTGAAAGAGCTCGTCCGGGGAAGTACTACCACCATACCTATTTCAGCCGCAAAGCAGTAGTGCTCGCATTGCTGTGTTCCGGTTTGAAGGGTAAGGGTGCCGGTGAAATTACAGGCACATGAGACTTTTCATCTTTATGTCTCAGGGTGGCGGGTGCAGTGCAATGACACATAGGGCGCGTCCTAGGTGGACGTGACCTATGAGGTAATGCACTGTTCATAGGCAGAGGTTACCGCTTAACATCAGGTGGGTCATCAACTTGTTCCATCATTCAAGTAGCATTAAAAAAAAAACGGATCATTTTGAATCGTCATGTAAACTAAATTTACTATTGTTCCAATGCGACCAAACCTAGCAGAATCAGGGCATCAAACACGGCTTGGATTGATTGGATGATCCTTTCTACTAGATGGGAAGAGCCTATGTGGTGCCTCGAGAACAAGAAGCATGAAGTTGATGCATAGAAAAAGACTAGGTACATACCTACCTTAGGTAAAAGTGTGACTACGCGATGTAGTGTAGGTTGACCCTAATGCCTTACTAAGTTAGCCTCCATTCTCAAGAATTTCGAACTCTTCAACTAGTTTCTCGATCACCCGTAGCTTTCAAACTACCTACCTTTTGACTGCCTACCTAAGTAAAGCTTTTAATTTGGTTTTCCTTTTTTCCATGAATCAGCTTCAACTTGTTCTAGAGGCACCACACAGGCGCTCCCCACCTAGTAGTAAGAAGGATCATCAAAAGAAAAACAGACCGTGTTTGTTGCCTGATTCTTCTAGGTCTGGTTGCGTTGGAACAGGAGTAAATGTAAATTTATTTTTTAAGACGATTCAAAATGATCCTTGTGATTTCAATGAATAAAAACCTTTGGATTTTGACTTTTCCCAAAATCGTCTTCAATTGTTAATCGTTCTTGGATTTTTCCATCCATGTTGCCTCCCAATATTATTTTATATTACCTACAAGTCCCAGGCAAGGTGTATCAAGATACAAATTAAAAATAAAAGGTTATTTAAAAGTATTTTTTTAACAGCCACATCCCTGATCCCACTCTAGGATCCCCAGTATCGTGGGTATCAGGAACTACGAGAACCGTGGTACCACAACACCCAGACCCGGAACAAATATTTGCATCGGAAACATTTGTCCCACAGCGGGAATCAAACCCGCAACCACTCGTATCTCAGCCGGCTACTCGCTCGCAGCGCCACAGAAGTCACCTTTACACCTATTTATAAATAAAAGGTTATTTAAAAGTATTTTTTTAACAGCCACATCCCTGATCCCACTCTAGGATCCCCAGTATCGTGGGTATCAGGAACTACGAGAACCGTGGTACCACAACACCCAGACCCGGAACAAATATTTGCATCGGAAACATTTGTCCCACAGCGGGAATCAAATCCGCAACCACTCGTATATCAGCCGGCTACTCGCTCGCAGCGCCACAGAAGTCACCTTTACACCTACATACTTTGTTAAAATCCATGTTTCACATTTTTGCAGAAATCATATTATTATGGCTCACGCCTCTTCGTCTTCCTCATCCATGTTTCACATTTTTGCAGAAATCATATTATTATGGCTCACGTCTCTTCGTCTTCCTCATCCATGTTTCACATTTTTGCAGAAATCATATTATTATGGCTCACGTCTCTTCGTCTTCCTCATCCATGTTTCACATTTTTGCAGAAATCATATTATTATGGCTCACGTCTCTTCGTCTTCCTCATCCATGTTTCACATTTTTGCAGAAATCATATTATTATGGCTCACGTCTCTTCGTCTTCCTCATCCATGTTTCACATTTTTGCAGAAATCATATTATTATGGCTCACGTCTCTTCGTCTTCCTCATCCATGTTTCACATTTTTGCAGAAATCATATTATTATGGCTCACGTCTCTTCGTCTTCCTCTATTACGAAAGAGCTCGTTATTTCTATTATGACTTTAGTGATTTACAGCTACCTTATCCGGGGATATAAACGCGAACATGACCCGGGTTATGTTGTGACTGTGCCTTATGCCACAGAATAATCGCACTAAAATACGTATACTAAAATACACGTACGTGAGCACGAAAAGCATTATAAAGGTTAAACACCCGCCAGCTAGCTTATTACGTATCTTGCAATAGCAATGCGATAGCAATATTTGCGCGATTATCGCAACCAAATCGCAAATTCGTATTACGTATCAGCGATCCGTAATACGAATTTGCGATTTGGATGCGATAATCGCGCAATTTTTGCTATCGCATTGCTATCGCATTGCTATTGCAAGATACGTAATAAGCTAGCAGGTTTGTTGACTCTTGTAAACAAATCGTTCTAGTATTGTTGTGATGCTGTTCTCTGAGCATAGTGATCAGCCGAGTTGAGCCCGTATCAAGGTAGATTCTATCTGCCTCTGCTAGATCATTATCGGCTGCCGTCTCTGTAAATACAGCTCCATCTATCCTATCATAGTTTTGTTTTCTTTAGCTTCACTATTGGAACTCTTGAAATTGTAATTCGGAGGGGTTTGTTGACTCTTGTAAACAAATCGTTCTAGTATTGTTGTGATGCTGTTCTCTGAGCTTAGTGATCAGCCGAGTTGAGCTCGTATCAAGGTAGATTCTATCTGCCTCTGCTAGATCATTATCGGCTGCCGTCTCTGTAAATACAGCTCCATCTATCCGTATATTCATCGGTTTTTGGGTCACATCGAGGTCTTTCCCATTATCAACTTTGTCTCCTTTTACTAAACTCAGCAATGGATGCATTGATTGAAAGAAAACGTTATTCATAGGAGTTCCATCTTCATTTTTAACCCCCGACGCATACGAGTAAACGACGGGGTGTTATAAGTTTGACGTGTCTCTGTGTGTGTGTGTGTGGGTGTGTCTGTCTGTGGCATCGTAGCTACCGAACGGATGAACCGATTTTGATTTTGTTATTATTTTGTTTGAAAGGTGAATTAGGCGGGAGTGTTCTTATCTATGTTTGATCAAAATCGGTTCAGCCGTTTCATTGCGTTGAGGGTTTTTTTAATTTTTACAAAATTAGTTACTTGTTGTAGACATTAATTAAGTTCGAGAATGTCCATTCACCTGAGTGCAGTCAGGCGATAAACTTATTTGAACAGTTAAGGATACCGCTGCCGCCGAGTCTCTTACTTAGTTTCTCTTTAGCTTCCTTTCGCTGAACGAATCGATTGAACCTAAACAAAGATTAATTAAATGCACAGTCACTCAACGCTTTTATCACGCACCTGTAATTTAGGTATTGCATTTCGAATTCAGTGGGAAAACTTTAGATACCTATGCAGATCTTGTAGTTAAATATTTCGTACGCTATACTGTTATTTATCACTTCAGATGAAGGCACATTGTACAATCCCACAGAATGAAAAGGTTTTTTTTTTATACTTCTTGAATGACGGAACAAACAGATGGCCCACCTGATGTTAAGGCGCGATAGGTTCTCAAATGTCTCTAGAATTTTAAAGTTTTTGATAAGAATTTTCATATTTTTCTATGAAGGAAAAAATATATGATATTTTTAAGCTTTTTATCTAGTGAAATCAATAATTCCATACAATATTTGAATTAGTTCACTCGATAAAAAAAAATAACAAAGATACATCCTTTTTAAAATTTAAATGCTATTTTCACTCACTTCTCTCACGTTTTAATTTTTGAAACATTTGGTTACATGTTATTTATTATTTGAGTTAGTGAATTCATCAACAAAATTAAACAAAACTTTGAACGACATTTTTATATAATTTTTTTATACATAAAAACACGGTATCAGAGCGTGCGCTCGCCTTCTTCGCCTCATACAAAAATGTTCGTTGAACCTATAGCGCCTTAAGCGGTAACCTCTGCCTATGAACAGTGCATTACCACATAGGTCACGTCCACCTAGGATTTGCCCTATGTGGCATTGCACTGCGCCCGCCACCCTGAAACATAAAGATGAAAAGTCTCATGTGCCTGTAATTTCAGCGGCACCCTTACCCTTCAAACCGGAACACAGCAATGTGAGCACTACTGCTTTGCGGCAGAAATAGGTATGGTGGTAGTACTTCCCCGGACGAACTCTTTCACAAAAAAGCACTACTACTAAAGTTTAAAATAACTGTTTTAAATAAATCACTATGCGCTCCACTCAAACTAACCTCACTGCGTAGGAAATATCAATTTTGTATCGCCTGAAGGAACATAAGGACAACCACAGTTATCGTGGGGGCATCCACAGATATAGTGGGGGCAACTGCAGATATCGTGGGGACAACTGCAGATATCGTGACGGAAACCATAGATTTCGTGTGGGCAACCACTGTTATTGTGGGGGTAAACACAGATATCGTGGGGACAACTGCAGATATCGTGACGGAAACCATAGATTTAGTGTGGGCAACCACTGTTATTGTGTGGGTAATCACAGATATCGTGGGGACAACCGCAGATATCGTGTCGAAATCCATAGATTTCGTGTAGGTAACCACTTTTACTGTGGGGGTAATCACAGATATCGTGGGGACAACCGCAGATATCGTGACGGAAACCATAGATATCGTGGGGGCAACCAGAGATATCGTTGAAATTCCTGACAAATGTAGAGCTTGACACCACTTGCTGCATAGCCACCACTTACTCGCTCCGGTACCGCCCTCGTCCATTATCTCAATAACAAAAGAACACTTTCTTGTCCCTGCATCGCACCTAGCGTGCAATCCATTGTGTGTGATTCGCCTCCCACGCAGTCCACGTACGGAATTAGGTGAAGAATACGAACTATCGCGCAATATGTCACAATCCTTCAATCACCCACACATACGTGCCTAAAGCCATACGTCCGCTCATGTTCAGTACTCTTAGTACGAAAACTATCCACACTTGTGGATAGTTTTCGAAACTTTATAAAGTTTAGTTTCCTTCCATATATTTACTTGCAGCCCTCTAGCGAAAAAGTGAAGGAACTTAGGGGCGCTGTCAAATAATGTATGGATGGAAACGAAACTTCATATAGTTTCGAAAACTATCAAAACTCGTACCAACCCGAGCGTACCTACCCAACTAACTCGCCGTTGCGAATGCCACTAAAGTCGATTTGCATCAGATTTTAACGTAGAAACGGTATGGTCCCGTTAAAACAGGATTCAATGCGTCTTGTTTATAAGACGATTCAAAATGATCCTTGGGATTTCAATGAATAAATATTGTTTGCCTAGACCTGACTATACATCCTTGTCAATTGCCCAGCCCATCTCTAGGTATGTATATGTACCCATCCGAAAGACGTTATCGGCACGATACTATTGTTCAAAATGCCATCGGCGCCAACGCCGTTCCATTCCACTGAAATCAACAGCAACGCTGAAGGTGCGTACGCTCCGTCCCTGACAGAACAAGTGGACGCAAAGCTTTAGTAGGTGTCAACAACAAGTGACTTTGTTATGCGCAGGACATCACTTACGAACCTTTGTCTTACAAAACGAATTTAAGAATTAGCTTTCAATACGCAAGGACATGTCAAACGTGTAATAAAGCATTCTTCAAGCGTCATCATTCACAAAAACTGAAATGTAGCTTGCATAGATAGATAGATAGAAGATAGAAAATACTTAATTGTACACCTTAATAAATCAAAATACGAAAAAAAAAACAACAAAACTTAACTTGTATTCATGTTTCATGAGACACTGGATGGAGGTGCTTGGGCCGATCTCTAAATTAGTGTCCAAGGCGGTTTTAAGGTGCAATAGGTTCACAGCATGTCTATAATGAACTCTAGAAATTTTCAAGTTTTTTGATACGAGTTCTTACAGTTTTCAAGAAGAAAAAACCTTTTTCAATTAAATTTTGTTTTTAGTGATTTACTTATAGGTTATTTATTGTACTAACATAATTTAAGTTATTTTTCTGTTACTAACCCAGTATGGATCTCTGGTCTGAAATAAACGTTTATATTATTATTATTAACTATATAATTAAACTTTTCATCTATGACTCAGGGTGGCGGGCGCAGTGCAATGCCACATAGGGTGCGTCCTAGGTGGACGTGACCTATGAGGTAATGCACTGTTCATAGGCAGAGGTTACCGCTTAACATCAGGTGGGCCTCTTGCTTGTTCCGTCATACAAGTAGTATAAAAAAAAAAAAAAAACAATGGACGGTCTTATCGCTTAGAAGCGATTTCTTCCAGACAACCTTTGGATGGAGATAAATTTAGAAGTTAGGAAGAATGGCCGGGGTGTATGTATATTATAGGTACAAAAGAAGGGAAGAAATAATAGAAGACAAATACCTATCTATTAACTATCAACATAAACTTGTAAAAACTACTACTAGATATCAACAAGTTTGAGTTACTAGTATTAATTATCGCCTTTCCAGTATCGTTGGGTATCAGGTAACCTAGCAGACGGCTTTCGTTTTTTTTTTCGAGTGGTAAAAGGGAGGTATCATTTAACATCGCAAATAGTGAAAGCAATTGCGTAACACTCCTGGAGGGCAATTCTCGGATTGTAGAGATTAAGTCGAACTCGACATAAGTCGAAAAAAGATGGCGAATGTCGAATAAAATCTTAATCTGCTATTCTCGTGATGTAACAAATAGACATAAGTCGACCAAAATCATTCAAATCGAATACGATTTGATGGTTATTGTGACATTTTCGTGATTTTTTTAGTAGACATTCATGCTTCGACATTATCTCTAATAATCTCTACAATCCGAGAATTGGCCTCCTGGAGGGCAATTCTCGTGCTTTAGAGATTAAGTTGATTTCGACATATGTCGAAAAAAGATGGCGAATGTCGAATAAAATCTTAATTTGCTATTCTTGTGATGTCACAAATAGACATAAGTCGACCAAAATCATTCAAATCGAATACGGTTTCATGGTTATTGTGACATTTTCGTGAATTTTTTTGTAGACATTCATCCTTCGACATTATCTCTAATTAGAGATAATCTCTACAATCCGAGAATTGGCCTCCTGATCTTCTCAATGGCTATCATTATCAGTAAGATAATACAACAAGTTGGTACCTACATAGTTGGTAGAGTACATAATGAAGTCACGATTTAAGTCCGATTGCCTTGTACAAAGCAAAGTTGTTAGCTCATCGGTGTGTTTGTATTGTGATTTTAATTATAGTAGATACGTATATAGGTACCTACTCACTAACGAAGTGGAATTTTTGTTAATAACTCAAACCTACTTTGTATATAGCTTACCTATATAGTTTTAATTTGATCAGCAGGCATTCTTCTTTTATTATACTTACTTCTGAGTTCTGTTTTAAGGTTCCATATGGCTTATGGGATCTGTGTAACTGAATTATTATGACGTTATTATTATTTAATTAAATTGCTAAAATTGTCTTAAATTATTGGTAATTAAATTTAATTGTATAACATTTAAGTGTTTATATTTTAGAAATTAAATTTAATTAAATTGAATTGTATAACATTTAAGTGTTTATATTTTAGAACTTCTTACATATTGTCAAATTTTAAAGTAGGTACCTTTACACATTTAAGAGTTTTAAGTTTTAAGTACACTTTCAAATTTGCATGCCAATGTTTTTGGTGAAACAAAACTACTTGTAAGAACTTTTAACCATTTTTCTAGCAAATAAATCATTTCATTTCACATAACTCTGAAGTAATAATCCGGACCGGATAGTTTTTTTTTTTTGTTTTTTTTTTACATTGATATACCTTTGTTTGACCACGATCTCACCTGCTGGTAAGTGACGACGTGGCCGAAGATGGAGCACAAGTTCCCTATATCACCAACGAATGTTTATTTTACTAGTAAAGCTGGCCACTCACGGTCTCGCTATTTGTCGTGACTCCGATTGTATGGCTTCAAAAGGCTGGACGCTATAATTCAGGCGATTTACGATTAATTTTTAACCCCCGACGCAAAAACGACGGGGTGTTATAAGTTTGACGTGCCTATATATATGTGTGTGTGTGTGTGTGTGTGTGTGTCTGTGGCATCGCAGCTCCCGAACGGATGAAGCGATTTAAATTATTATTTTTTTGTTTGAAATGTGAATTTGTCGGGAGTGTTCTAAATTCACCTGAACCTGTTTTTATCTAACATAGCTAAGAAGCTATGTTTGATAAAAACCGGTTCAGCCGTTTCATTGCGTTGAGGATTTTTTTAATGTTTACAAAATTAATTACTTGTTATTAGCTGTCTTTTTTGGCACACGGTCTACTCGGTCTAAGTTTGAGCAAACTTAATTAACACAAATGGATCGCACACTGCTGAGTTCGCACATTCACGAGCTGCGCGGCTTGATGCCAACTGTCGTGCCATTGGACGCGATGGAGTGATCATGTGTGGCCAGCTTCAAGAGTTGGATGTCCCGTGATGGTTTGATGAAAATGGGTACCTTGGCAAACATTATCCTCGAAATGCTCTTCGCATTAAGGCCACCTATTAGTTATCTTAATCTTGTTCTATTTTTTTTTGTACAGCTTGGTATTACACTTCAAGCACTGGAAAGTCTCATGTGCCTGTAATTTCACCGGCACCTATACCCTTAAACCGGAACACAGCAATGCGAGCACTACTGCTTTGCGGCAGAAATAGGTATGGAACACGCCCCTTCCCCGGACGAACACCTTCACATTAAAGCTCTACTACTACATAATATAATTTAGTGCATTAAAATACCTATATATAAATAAATAAATTCTCAAATACATACCAAACTGTTTATTTCGCTCTATAAATTATTGAATTTTTGAGCGTAATTGATAAATAACGAATAAATGGTTTATTTCGCGAAAACTCAGACGGCCGTACCAAGTGGTGCCATGGACCAGCTTACAGAAATAAACCAAGCATCCAGTGAACTGGTCGGTAGAAGCGGTTCCCGTTACAGGATGACTCATCGCGTGGTTTATAAACAAGAAAACGAGCCACATTCACTTTTAATTGGGGAATTACCATATGAATAGCTAATAAAATATGAATTAATTTGATTTGAAGTTTTGATGTTACTAAAATTATATAAACCTTACCTTTCCTATGAGCTAGAAGGAAACCCCTGGAAACATACATACCATAGGCTCACGACTTTAATCCCATGTGTATATAAGTATGAAACCTCTACCTCTGACGACTCTTGTAGAGCGACGGGCGAGTAGCCGGCTGAGATGTGAAAGGGGTCGATTCCCGCTGCGGGACAAATGTTTGTACGATCTGTAAATATTTGTTCCGGGTCTGGGTGTTATGGCACCATGGTACTCGTAGTTTCTGATACCCACGACACAGGGAATCCTAGTGTGGGATATTATTATCATAATCATTTATTCACTAGAATGTAGGTATAATAGATGTTAAAAATAGAAATGTTCCTTTACATTCTGCCTCTTAAAGGCGTGCAAAATTAAAAACGAATGTCACTATTGTAGCTAATCTAATAAATATAATCTAATAATAATAAAAATAAATCACAAAGTCAAATCTTAACAGCTACGAGATAATTAAAATGGGTGTAGTAGTAGATATATATACAAAAATAATGTCAAAAAATAAAAAATGAGAAACAATGAATGTCAGATTTTACATTCCATAAATTCCTTGATGTCATAAAAACTTTTTTCCATCAACCAATTTTTCAATTTCCATTTAAATACATTTATTGGCAGGTCCTTAAAGTCATTGGGTAGTTTATTGAAAATCGTAATGGCATGATAGTATACATTGCGTTTAGCAAGAACCAACCGGCACGGAGGTATGTACAGTCTGTGCCTGTGCCTTGTATACCTGGCGAAGAAATCTGATTGTTTTGTAAAATATTGTGGGTATTGTTTTACAAATATACATATATCCTTGATGACATGCAAGCCAGTGGAAGAATTTTAAACCTCTTAAATAATGGCTTGCAGCTATCCATACTCCATCAGGACTATGTATGTGACGGTTGAGTGCTATGTTATGTTATGTTATGTTATGTTATGTTATGTTATATATTATTTATTCGGTACTAACATGCTCTCTTTTGATTAGAAGTACTTGTACCTACTATTATTTATTCTGTGTTCGAAGTCAGCATACCATACGTGACAGGCTGGAAGCACCGCTACCCCCTTATTTCCTATTGCCTTATTGTTACAGCTCTGTTTTTTTTTTTTTTTTTTTTATACTACTTGGATGACGGATCAAGCAAGAGGCCCACCTGATGTTAAGCGGTAACCTCTGCCTATGAACAGTGCATTACCTCATAGATCACGTCCACCTACGACGCAACCTATGTGGCATTGCACTGCGCCCGCCACCCTGAGACATAAAGATGAAAAGTCTCATGTGCTTGTAATTTCTCCGCCACCCTAACCCTTCAAACCGGAACACAGCAATGCGAGCACTACTGCTTTGCGGCAGAAATAGGTATGGTGGTAGTACTTCCCCGGACGAACTCTTACCAGTACCAGTTCTTCTCTGTATTACCAGTTTGCAGTAAATTGCGGCGCGTGTTGGCTTCTTCAAGAATATAAATATGCCAAACATACAGCGCAATGTTCTGCAAACTGGTAATCGAAAGCGATACCAGTTTGATAGACAATAGCCAAATACATAAATACATACATAGACACACACCTCTTTCCCCGAAGGGGTAGGCAGCCTCAATGGGCCTATTTTCACATTGGGTTGCACCATCATGGAATATAGAGGTGACGAGTAGTGAGCTCATCGCCGCCATTGCTATGATGCCAATAACAAATAATAATAGTTTCCACGACTGACATAACACATTCTATAACAAGCTAGCAACCAGGATAAATCTTATACCAACGAATCTTATCAACAAGACCGGGTAATCCCTTAGTCGGCTTTTACGACATCCACGGGAGGAGACGGAGAGCTCTATTCTTAGGCTGGACACACCACTAACAATAGCCTCGTTGTAGGTTACTTGTATCACCATTTAACAAGTCTACGAAGCTGGTGCTTTGGTACTCATGGTTTCCTTAATTCTCATTGCGAATTGATGACATTTAGTGAAGTGGTCCAACCGCATTGCTGACTACATACTACGCCTACTCGACGACGACGAGACTACTCTACTGACGGAATGCATGTTTACATAAATTCGTTGATTTAATCCATTAGTCGCATTCTGTTCTGGCATAACCTACTTCTTCTAATGTTGTTAAATAAATTGTTATAAATTAGTATTCCCTATAAGCCTCGAGCTATTTGGTCGAGGATCGGTCGAGGAGGTAAGCTCTTTCGGGTTAAGCTCTCCTTTGTACATCTTTTGTTATATTTTATTTGTAGGTAATCTATTTTTAGCCCCCGACGCAAAAACGACGGGGTGTTATAAATTTGATGTGTCTGGGTGTGTGTGTGCGTGCGTGTGTGTGTCTGTGGCAACGTAGCTCCTGAACGGATGAACCGATTTAGTTTTTTTTTTGTTTGAAAGGTGAATTTATCGGGTTTGTTCATTGCTATGTTTGATCAAAATCGGTTCAGCCGTTTCATTGCGTTGAGGGTTTTTTTTTTTTTTTTTTTTTTAATTTTTACAAAATTAATTACTTGTTCTGTATACAATAAAGAATTATAAGAGGATCCCTGAGGGTCACAAGTAGTCACAACACAAATAGGTAAAAGGGTAAAATCATTTCAAAGCAATAAATAAATAAATAAAATAAATAATGCTGGACAGTTTACACAACATTATCTAGACCCAAGCTAAGCAGAGCTTGTGTTATGGGTACTAGATAACTGATATACTTAATACAATATATAACTTAGATAGATATTTTTTATTATAAGTACATAGAAAATACCCAGAACACCCTGAACAAATATCTGCATATCGCACAAATATTTGTTCCGAGGCGGGAATCGAACCCGCAACCTCCGGCGTCGCAGGCGAACGTTCGCCCGCCCCGCCACAGAGGTCGTCAAAAACTAACAAGTAATTTACGAATATTATTGCTAATATTTGTTCTTGTCGAAATTATCTAATCGGAAACTGGATCTGGTCTTTCTCTCTCTCTCTCTCTCTTTCTCTCTCTCTCTCTCTCTCTCTCTCTGGCTCCTCCAATAATTCCACAATGCTGTTGGGGCCAGTGGAACCTAACGTGCCGAAATTATATCATTACATAAATTACACACGATCGTCGTTACGATGGTGTTTACCTTCGACCAAAGTAAAATGTGTTTACAACAGTCTGACTTGGGACTTGCAATATTCGGGGCCCTTACATTATGCGCGCTAGACACCGATGTGTTCCTTTTTCAAGTTTGAATATGGAACTCTGAAAATAGTCAGAGGTTTTTAAATTATTATAAAATTATCTAAACTCGTAAGTACAAACCGTTCACCGTAAGTTGGCACCTGCCATGGAGTATTTAACTAGACACCGATTTGTTCCTTTTTCAAATTAGAATATGGAACACTGAACATAATCGGATGTTTTTAAATTTAAGTACAGACCGTTCACCGTAAGTTGGCATCTGCCATGGAGTATTTACCTAGACACCGATGTGTTCCTTTTTCAAATTTGAATATGGAACACTGAAAATAGTCAGAGGTTTTGAAATTATTATAACTTGTTATGTCCACTCGTAAGTACAGACCGTTCACCGTAACTTGGCGCCTGCCATGGAGTATTTACAGGTGCCATCTCACGGTGAACGGTTTGGCAACTGCCATGGGGTATTTACAGGTGCCATCTTACGGTGAACGGTTGGCAACTGCCATGGGGTATTTACAGGTGCCATCTTACGGTGAACGAGCTGTACCTAATACCTATACGACTGCTAGGTACATAATTCCATTAAGGTGGTTGCTTTCGCTCATGGCGCGAAATTCAATTTTTTTCGTGTTTTTTGCTCATTACAGTTTATCAACACTTCTTCAGATAGCTAATACTATGTTGCCGCAAATTATGTGACCTAACACACAAGTTTTAATTTATAGTATCACAAAAATATCATTAGTTTGGCTATGAATGTGCTTGAAACAAAAAAACACTGTAAATATCGTAAAAGCACAATCGTAGCTAAACTAATGATATTTATGTGATACTATAAATTAAAACCTGTGTGTCAGGTCACATAATTTGCGGCAACATAGTTTTAGCTATCTGAAGAAGTGTTGATGAGCTGCGATGAGCAAAAAACACGAAAATATTTGAATTTCGCGCCACGAGCGAAAGCAACCACCTTAAGAAGCTGCTGAAGCTATCTGTCTAAACTATCAGGTTACCACTCAATCCATAAAATATTATTTACGAAACACAGCAGCAGGTGGGTAGAGCTTTCACCAATGATTGATTGTCGATTGTTTTACCAATTGTAAAATCATAGCAGTTATTGGTTTCGTTTATTGAAATTACGCAATACATCGCCATGGACTTTGCAGAGATTCTATTCTTGGTTAGTTTTCTAGAGGGCCTTTTCTGTATCTGGTCATTTTTCTGGTTGGCCTTTTTTAAACTTGGACGTTTTTCCAATCGGACGATTCCATAGTTAGGTATTAGGTATTCGACGACCTCAATGGCGCGGCGGGCGAAGCTTGGCCTGCGACGCAGGAGGTTGCGGGTTCGATTCCCGCCTCGGAACAAATATTTTATCGCAGATATTTGTTCAGGGTGTTCTGGGTATTTTCTATGTATAATAAAAAATATCTATCTATGTAATATATTGTATTAAGTATATCAGTTATCTAGTACCCATAACACAAGCTCGGCTTAGCTTGGGGCTAGATAATGTTGTGTGAACTGTGTCCAGCATTATTTATTTTTATTTATTTCACCTGGTCATTTTTCTTTTTTAACATTAGTCGTGCAAATCTGACAAATTGAGCTTGATTAACCCCCGAACTAAAAAGAGGGGTGTTATAAGTTTGAGGCCATAGTGCGTTTGTCTGTCTTTCTTTCTATCTGTCTGACTGTCTGCCTGTTTGTCTGTGCCCTCATAGCTCCGGAACGGCTGCTCTTTCAATGCAGTTTTAGTTTGCAACACTGAAATTAGTTAGGGATCTTGTAATTTTAAGAACAGTAACGTGTGTTGATCTGGTAGATTGAGACCGCTTTCAGTGCAAGTCGAAAGCTTTCTATTGTATTGCACTCTCAGATTAAGAAGAGTAGTAGTAGAGCTTTTTTGTGAAAGAGTTCGTCTGGGGAAGTACTACCACCATACCTATTTCTACCGCAAAGCAGTAGTGCTCGCATTGCTGTGTTCCGGTTGGAAGGGTAAGGGTGCCGGTGAAATTACAGGCACATGAGACTTTTCATCTTTATGTTTCAGGGTGGAAGGCGCAGTGCAATGCCACATAGGGCGCGTCCTAGGCAGACGTGACCTATGAGGTAATGCACTGTTCATAGGCAGAGGTAACCGCTTAACATCAGGTGGGCTATCAGCTTGTTCCGTAATTCAAGTAGTAGTCACTGGTGCAATTCAGACCAATTGTGATCGTATTATTGATAGAATTGAAATTATAGAATTGAAACTATCGTGGTTGGGAATCATATTAAAAGATAAACGGCTAATTACCACTATTATTCGTCACTTTGCTGACGTTTCGAGACTGAGTTCAGAAGCCTCTTCATCATGAGCACCGCCCGCGACCGCGTATTATTGATATTATTGATTATTTTATCTAGTTAATCCTTGTATTATTGTGTTTTTTATTATTATTTTTTGGTGTACAATAAAGTGTTAATCAATCAATCAATCAATCAATTGATGTTTGGTACCTGACCAGGTGGATACTGCTGCCCACATTCTGGTGTAATCCCTTAGTCGGCTGTTACAACAACCGCGATAGAAGGCGTATCACCCTCTGGTGTAGTCCCTTATCGGCTGGTACAACATCCGCGGTAGAAGGCGTATCACCCTCTGGTGTAGTCCCTTATCGGCTGGTACAACATCCGCGGTAGAAGGCGTATCACCCTCTGGTGTAGTCCCTTATCGGCTGGTACAACATCCGCGGTAGAAGGCGTATCACCCTCTGGTGTAGTCCCTTATCGGCTGGTACAACATCCGCGGTAGAAGGTGTATCACCCTCTGATGTAATCCCTTAGTCGGCTGTTACAACAACCGCGATAGAAGGCCGAAGGGTCTATTCTTAGCCTTATTTACTTAACACGTACTTACATACTAACTTTATGCACAAATACTGTCTGCAACACGTTTCGCGCGCAAGTGAGTCTCATTTGTGTTCATAATACATAAATAACTTTTTGTTCTAACAAGATGTCATTGTGTTACTACTTGAACTTTTAAAACAATTATCAGCATTGTCTCGCTCGAAACTAGGATTTCCTGTGAAATTTGTGCCGCCTACATCAGATAAAATGTGCACTAACTGCTGTCCATGACTTCCCTTGACATCCGTTTTCAAAACTACATACATATATACATAGACACACGCCTTTATTCCCGAAGGGGTAGGCAGAGCCTGAATGGGCCTCTTTTCACAGTGGGTTGCACCATCGTGGAATATAGACGTCACAAGTGGTGAGCTCATCGCCGCCATTGCTTCCCACAACTGACTCGGCTAACGCTTTCTTCCAGTAATAACACATTCCATAATAAGCTAGCAACCAGGACAAATCTATACCTACCAATGAATCTTATCAACAAGTCCGTGTAATCCCTTAGTCGGCTTTTACGACATCCACGGGAGGAGACGGAGGGGTCTACTCTTAGGCCGGACACACCACGGCTTCAAAACTAATGATACATTAATCAATGAATTCATCAGCAATGTACCTACTAAGTATGTAGCGTTGGTTCTTCTTCTTCTCAGTCGTTGCACTCTTCACAGAGCGGTCGTGGTCGTCATCTTGTACTGTTATTAGGGGCTGATGTTGCTCGCCTCACGATATCTCGCCATTTATCCCTATTCGTGGACAACCTAGTGCATTCATACAGGTAACCACCCACTGCCGACTTGATCTGGTCGGTCCAACGCATGAGCGACCTTCCGCGCGGTCTGGTTGGTTGCCAGTTGGTCCCCAACCAACGTCCCGTTGGTTAGTCCCATTCAAATAGCTGTGTCGTCGCTGTATTGCACTCTTGACAGAGCGGTCGTGTTCGTCATGTTATACTGTTATTAGGGGCTGATGTTGCTCGCCTCACGATATCTCGCCATTTATTCCTATCCGTGGACATCCTAGTGCATTCATACAGGTTACCACCCACTGCAGACTTGATCTGGTCGGCCCAACGCATGAGCGACCTTCCGCGCGGTCTGGTTGGTTGCCAGTTGGTCCCCAACCAACGTCCCGTTGGTTAGTCCCATTCAAATAGGTGTTTCGTCACTGTATTGGGAATGAGGATTCCCAGGATCACGAGATGGTTCCGTGAAATTTTTATCTAAATGTTTTTTGAAGTCTGTTTGAAAGGTAAAGAAAGTTAGTGGGTGTAGCGTGTACCCGTATTCGCGAGGCTTTCGGGGCGAACCATCTACAAACATCCATCCACAATGCTTATTTATTAAGATTAGATTTCAATGGTCTCGTGTACTGTTTACTTTATGTGGGCTTTTGAACTGCTGAACTATGTAATCTATGTAATCTATGCTAAGTAGCATAATTTCGTTTATTACGTGGAAATTGCGTAACACACTTTCATTGTTTTGCGAGTGTTATCCAAAATGAGATAACATTTCTGTCACGACGCTGGGAACATTTTTCTTCGGAACTTTCAAACATGTGTACAGTATCCGGCTATTGCTGTGGCACACCGTGATAGCGCCGGCCCCGCCGGACCGTGATTAGCCTCGCAAAGTGCACTGAATCCCGTTCACCACACTGGTTCGTTAACGTAAGATCAAAAAGCTCTTTTCATTGCCACTATTTGGTCCGTTAGTCGAATCAGTCGTGAGAAGCAATGGCGGCGATGAGCTCACCACTTGTCCCGTCTATATTCCACGACGGTGGAACCCACTGTGAAAAGAGGCCCATTGAGGCTCTGCCTACCCCCTTTCGGGGAAAAAGGCGTGTGCCTATGTATGTATGTATTTCTGTATTTGGTCCATGACCTTACGCAGTCTGACAAAGATAGCACCAGTAATACGAAGGAGAGGCTTTATTGAACTGAATGGGGAGCCACAGGCAAAACTTATCTCAGATGGCGCCACCATCGCTGGTACTTGTCATTTAGTGGTCTTTTATTTTTCGCATCAGAAGGAAAACGGTGTGTACCTTTATTTTTACACTGATATGTGCTACACAGAGGCATGTTTTATACCAGACTATTATTTAATGTTTATTTACTAAAATTATCCTTGATATTTGACACTTATGACAGTTTATTTTTTTAACATTGTTAGACCTTTGTTTGGCTAAGAAACAACACCAGCGATTAAGCGCCACCTAGCGTGATAAATAAGCAGTGTGTCTCCCCATTGAACCGAACACGTTCCTGTTCCTGTCCACGCTGTCCGCGATGTGCGACAGTAACACCCGGACACTGTATTTATAAGAATCTGCGTCGTAATGTCTATTGTGTTGTCCATTCAATTTGAAGACGCTATATTTAATGCCTTCATTATGGTTACTTTAATAACTTTGCTATTAGGCGTTTCGTCATCGTTCACTAACAGTCCCTATCAACTATGAAATCTAAAAATAGAAAATTGAACATTTTACTACACTTTCTCAATAACCATAAGTATTTAGTATTATTATAATGCACAGTTACCACCACCTACCAGAAGCCCAATTCTCTTATTTATTTTATAACCACACTGCAAGTTGACCGAAACGAGATTGTATTGTAAATTGACTGAGAAATTGGTATTCTGCTCCCTCATAACAACAATATAATCTACTTTCGGTTCTTGCGACCATATATTAGAGTAGGATAGTGCTATGTAATAATTGTAAAGAGTGAAAGAGAGAATTCTCAGAACTTTGAAACATTAAAGTTACAGTCACATTTCGATATAATCACATTCCGCGTTGTATTTTCAGGTGAGCAGAATACCATTTTTGACGTTTGTGACATCGACACTAGATCGTAACATGATCCGAACTTTAATTTGACTATTTTTTATTACGAGAATTGGCCTTCAGTTGTCACCTAGATATTTATAAAGTAAGTCACGAATTTTTATTTTGATAACAACTCAATTAAAGGGAAAAAGTACATGTTTTTACGCAAGCACGAAACACCAGATTTTGGAATTGTTATTTCACCTCAATTTCAATTTCAACAAATCTTAATTCTAGTTTATTATAAAAATCTTATCTCTAGACATCAGTAATGCGATTGTTTTGCTTTTCAGCATAGGCCTCCCGCAGCCTTTTCCGAAGTTATCGATCGTGAGCTTTCCATCTCCAACTGGTATTTCACCTAACTGGTAGCAAATAACAATCAGAGAAAAATCGTACTTACCTAGTACTGAGCATATTTTAGTACTATTATATTAGACTAACTGAAAACAAAGAGGTATCATGGTGGTTAATTTACTTGGGCCATGAGAGCTCAACATTACAGGTTCTCAATCAGGAGTGCTGAAAGTTTTTTTATAAAATAAAAAAATAAATAAATAATGCTGGACAAGTTCACACAACATTATCTAGCCCCAAGCTAAGCCAGAGCTTGTGTTATGGGTACTAGATAACTGATATACTTAATATAATATACATTACATAGATACCTAGATATTTTTTATTATACATAGAAAACATCCAGAACACCCTGAACAAATATCTGCAGAACGCACAAATATTTGTTCCGAGGCGGGAATCGAACCCGCAACCTCCAGAGACGAGGTTAAGAAATATAACTTTTTATATTTCTTAGCTTGAAAGACAAAATTATTATCTTTTAAATTTATTGGCTAATCCTTTATCGTATGACGCCCAACAACTATACAACCTAGTTTTGAAATGTTTAGTTAGAAATTCGTTTTTTTATTTCTGTAAAAAACAAAAAATAAAAAATAAACTATAGCCTTTGACATAACCATTCACAGCATCCAGATAATATTTCTATAATCGCGCCTGCGTTCTTCAATCATTAATTTAATCGGCTCTCTGATAAGCATCTGTAATCTTGTACTCCGTCAAGATGTTGTAGATAAGAACACGTGATTTCACTTATAAGTTACGTCTCACCTCGTAAACGTGTTTACAGACTGGCAGTACAGCCGTTTCTTACTCTCACTAGGTAATGTCATCATCATCATCAGCCCGCACTAGTCCACTGCTGGACATAGGCCTCTCCCAATACGCGCCACTGAGCCCGGTGTTCGGCTCTTCTCATCCACTTTCTAGGTAATGTACCTACTTATAAAATGCTAGCCTTTTGCCCGCGTAGTGTCGGGATCAAAAACAGTCCTCCCTCCCCTCCCTCCTCGTCTATCCAAACGCTCAATATCATCCGGGAGACCTTTGCCCAGCAGTGGGACACAATAGGTTAACAAAAAAAAAACCGGCAATAGGAATCGAACCTACTCATTTTTGAAAGAAAAAGATTGCTTGTTTCATCAGTGGAACTTAAAAAAACGGGCTATAAAAAGTATTTTTAATAAAGTACCTACTTTATTTGTAAAATTAATTGAAACACATATAATACAGTCATCCTATGAATTAAACAATTAAATCTCAATTTGTCGCAAACAAAAGCAAAATGCAAGTTAAATAAAAGTTGTAAAAAGTGCAACAGCTAGTTCACTAGTAAACTCTCTCTTGTAGATAAAATAGGTTAAAATTGACTTGACTGCTCACTAAGTACTTTACATTGACGACTCACAAAATCGTTTGTTTGTTGTGACGTTAAAGAAATTTCACTTTTTCGCGTTAAATAGTTAATTTCTCTTCCTGCAAACACTGAGGAACACTAGAGAGTTGTTAGAGTCTGCAAAAGTAATGGTTTATTATTTGTAACCTGCCGGTTCTATTCATTTCCTGACTTCTATAGTCAGTTTAGCAGGTGTTTAACATCTTCACATCTTTCTCAACCGTAGAATGTTCAGTCCCCATTTCCGTCTCATCGTACGATTATGGCAGATTCCTCGATTCCATCCTTTAGGGGAGGCTTCATCCAGCAGTGGACTTCTACAACTGCTGTTGATAATTATGTTTTGAGGTAAAAAATAGGCTTGCGTTTGGCTACATCGCACCTGAGGGGCGAGTCTGCAAATTTGACAAGTAACTTACACAGCCGTGTGGTGTACACTACACGGATTTTTGTACGGGATTTGAGGTTCTCAAGGTGCTCGCTAGGGGCGCTCTTCGATTTCTCCATACTAAAATCCGTGTAGTGTACACCACACGGCCGTGTAAGTTTGCAAAGTTTGAAAAGTATGCACGTGTTTGTTTGTAACTTGTCAAATTTGCAGACTAGCCCCTATGATGGGAAGCGACAATGAGGCCTTTTTATAAGCACGCTCACCCAGAAGATGCTTATTCACTCTTCATTTGAAGATACCCAAGTTATACGATATAGGGAATACAGAAGCCGGAAGAGAGTCCAGGCCTTTGTAGTTCGCATGATGGATGAGCTCGGTTTGATCGGTTTTGGTTTTGGTTTGAGCTGTTGATCCCGCCATCCTCGACGTAGGCAGCGTTTTGTTGATTTTTGAATTATTCCAATTTGATAAGACTTTCCGTTATGGAATCTCCTAATGTGACGATCAAGTTTTTTTTTATACAACTTTGAATAAAGATGAAAAGTCTCGTGTGCCTGTAATTTCACTGGCAACCATACCCTTCAAACCGGAACACAGCAATGCGAGCACTACGGCTTTGCGGCAGAAATAGGTATGGTGGTAGTACTTCCCCGGACGAACTCTTTCACAAAAAAGCTCTTCTACTACTACTACTACAAAACAAGTCTTCTGTTGTGATCATCTTGATGTGATGATCAAATATTTCTGTTTTTGTGTTTTACCTACTCATTTGTTTTGACCAATATAGCGACGTGCATGGCCCTGAACTGTATATATTCTGTGCCTGGAGGGCAATTTTCTTAAATATTTTAAAAACCATACTGAACGTTGACCGAATCGAGACTATTGTGAATTGACTTAAAATGAGTATTCTACTCAGTTATAATAAAATTTAAGTCTGCTTTCGATTGGTCGCGACCATAGATTAGAGTAGGATAGAGCTACGAGTATGTGTGGAAAGTGAAATTTAAAAAAAAAAATTGAAACGTTCACGTTCCAGACACATTTTGCTATAATCACATTTCCGTGATCCGTCAGCTGATTAGAATATCATTTGTGACATTTAGGAGATCGACACTAGATTAAAACATGATCCGAACTATATTTTAACTACTTTTTACTAAGAGAATTGGGCTTTTGGTTATCTCATCCAAATTCAGGGTACAGTCAAGTAATTCTGCCAATGTATGCTTACCCAAACACTTCTATATTCTGATTTTCACCATTCTTCAAATCTGTCTGTAGTTACCTTACGTTTTAGGTGTGTCACCTCAGTTGGAAACCGTGCGTTTATTGGCAAGTGGCTGTGACGGTCGTTGAGCCTCGAGCCGAGGTGTGTAAACTTGTTGCTTGGTTTAGCACCTCTGTTTACTCTCGCCATGTTTCTCACTATTTTAAAGCCTGTTTTAAGTATGTAACAATTGAGGTTTTTCTTTATTTTTCTTGTCGTTGCATAATGCAACATACCTACCGAGTGCCGTTTTTCTTTTGACTACCTACATAAGGTTGTTAAGGTTGTTAAGATCATCAAATAAAACCAAGCCACGTTTGTTGCCTGATTCTTCTAGGATTGGTCGCGTTGGAACAGAAGTAAATTTAGTTTCAAAATAATCCTTGTGATTTCAATGAATCAAATACTTTTGAATTTCATATAATCTAAGCTTTGAGAACGCGACGCAAAACTAAAATTAGCTCTACTGTAGAAAGACTGTTCTACAAAGCTTTCTGTAGAACAGTCGTCTTTAACATACACACCCACTCTGGGCTCTGCTTAATCAGCAGCTTTAGATTTAGGCCCAGAACTAAACTCAAACTGGGTCGAAACACAAGGATAAGTTTTTTTTGACAGATATCAATGAATAATTGTCGCCAAATGTATGATTGAGTCCCAAATCATACTTGAGCATAGTTCTGCTTAAAAAATATGTGGTATTTCTTTTTTTATAACACTTTGTATGACGGATCAAGCAGATGGCCCACCTGATGTTAAGCGGTACCCTCTTCCTATGAACAGTGCATTATCACACAGGTCACGTCCACCTAGGACGCACCCTGGCATTGCACCGCGCCCGCCACCCTGAGACATAAAGATGAAAAGTCTCATGTGCCTGTAATTTCACCGGCAACCATACCGTTCAATCCGCAATGCGAGCACTACCGCTTTGCGGCAGAAATAGGTATGGTGGTAGTACTTCCCCGGACGGACTCTTTCACAAAAAAGCTCTACTACTACTCAGAAGAAGAAATCAGACGATCTCTGAAACTGGTCCTCACAGTACGGAAGCCTGCAATGCTCTAAGGGTCCTCACGCCACCTGCAGCTAACAGAAGAATCTCGTTAATGACTTCTAGAATTAGAGAAGAGAGAATTGTACAGAATTGCAAAAGACTTAGAGGTAGGCAGTAAGTCAGTATCCTTGTGTTTGGTTTACCTGATAATTAGTTTGCAGGTGCTGCAGATGTAAGGAGGTCGCGCGCACTGATAACGTCACTGGTTATTTCTGTCCTTGTTAGTGATGTGCCTGCCGAATGTAATGGGATATCGATAGATTAACAGATCGTCCAAATATGGATAAAGAGTGAAAATATTTATCTGACATGAAAATGGTTTTATAAAATAAATCACTCTAGTGCTTTGTCAAAAAGTTTGAAATAATTAATTATATTATGAAATTTATTGTAGAACAGTTTTATTCTTAAGATAAATTATATTCAAATTAATACCCAGGTTATTAGTTCACCTTGGATAGAAAATTAAAATGGCTAACAAAATAGACGACTAATAGTGTCAGCATCCAAATTCCAGACGTCTTTATCACCAAATAAATAATAATCTATCGAAGGCTTCGCTTGCGCAAAGCGTCCTCATCTCTACACAGAGTACACAGCCTTCGATAGAGCCGGCCAGTCCACCGTTGTCAGCGCGCGTGCGCACTAGCGCGCGACAAATTCCCAATTTGAATTTTTCATCGATAGTGAAGTGGTTAGTGTTGTGTTTTTGAACTATCTTCTCTTTATATGGAGCGATAAAGAGATAGATATTGGACCTGTTTGGTGAATTTGTGAAGGATATCGTTTCGACTTCTCACGGTAAGAACCTTTCGAATGTCAATGTTCGTGTTGATTTGTTGTAATATTTTTGCGTTAATATATTTAGATTTTATGATGTAGTACATTATGTGGCCTTTGTCAGCGTGTCAATAGCATGAGCCAGCCTTATCAGCGTATTGTTTTAGTACCTACCTATGTAGTTTTATGCATTTTATACTGTGGTGTAGGTATGTTGATGTTAACGGTCATTACATTAACGGGATGTTCCACTCGTTTAAGTAGGTAATGTAATGTACGGATCCATTACTTGTTTAGTAAGGATAACAAGAGTTGACACCAAAAGCTAGATAACTATTTATGAGCGCTTATTTGAAATGTTTGAAGTCATGTCTCTTAAGTTTATAATAACTCAAGAAAACTACACATGAGTAGTTTTTATGTGGCTATAATTGCGAAGAAATCGTACCTACGCCAATGTAGGCACCTACTATTTGTTCAGGTGCTATATTTACAACTTTCCAATCATGATATAGATATATAATTAATATTGAACAAAATAATGAATCATAGATCAAATCATGATCACAAAATGTTCTTCAATACTCCTTTATCAGGCAAATATGTAAAAAGGTACCTTAAATATACTAATATGACATGTCTAGATTGAAAGTAGTGAGAAAACATAAAAAAGATACCTTATAATACTAATACGACATGACTAGATTGAAAGTAGAGAGAAAACATAAAAAAGATACCTTATAATACTAATACGACATGACTAGATTGAAAGTAGAGAGAAAACATAAAAAAGATACCTTATAATACTAATATGACATGTCTAGATTGAAAGTAGTGAGAAAACATAAAAAAGATACCTTATAATACTAATACGACATGACTAGATTGAAAGTAGAGAGAAAACATAAAAAAGATACCTTATAATACTAATACGACATGACTAGATTGAAAGTAGAGAGAAAACATAAAATAGGTACCTTATAATGCTAATATGACATGTCTAGATTGAAAGTAGTGAGAAAACATGAAAAAATACAGTTCCAAAGTAAACACACATTCTCATCTGTATATTAGATCAAAATTTCGGGACAAATATTTGGATGATATTTGGACTCGCGATTTTATGCAAAGATAAAAACCGTGGCAGGCTGACCAGATAATTAAATCAATAACGTTGTCTAATCTTAATAGCCTGACTAATCGTAGAGCCATGCATAAAACTCGTAAGCGACCTCTGTGGCGGGCCGGGCGAACGTTCGCCTGCGACGTCAGAGGTTGCGTGTTCGATTCCCGCGTCGGAACAAATATTAGTGTGATCTGCAGATATTTGTTCAGGGTGTTCTGGGTATTTTCTATGTATAACAAAAATATCTATGTATGTTATATTGTATTAAGTATATCAGTTATCTAGTACCCATAACACAAGCTTTGCTTAGCTTCGGGCTAGATAATGTTGTCTGAACTGTCCAGCATTATTTATTTATTTATTATTAATCAAATAGGTACCTAATTAGTACGTGAGTAGGTAGAGTCAACTAGAGTCGTGATTATTTACATATTTCCGTATCTTCATCATTGGTCAATTGAACCTTCGTCGATGATAAGGCGTGTTCTGTCAAAGGAAAAAAGGTACTTACGCAACTATTTTTAACCCAACAAGAAAGGGGAAATTAAAACTTGTCGATAACTTTAAGCTTCACACGACGGTGACGTGTGAGATCTGTGAAGTCTTAAGATCATATTGTAAATTCGCTCCGGTTGGAACTTGAGATGGTCTCGTATTGAGATGCATGGTGGGTCTGCACCCATGATGGGGACATTACTTAAGTATCTGCCTCCTTTTTAAGATATCTTGAATTTGTCACGCCTACTAAACTTAAAGGCTGCTAAAGTCCACCAACGTGTAGGTAAATGTAATATCAGCTGGAACCATCGCACAAGAGAGCAAATAACGTTTAAAACATCTGTGTTATCTGTATTGGTTAGGTATGTTAAACATTAAACGTAATGTGTTCAAGAACTTGGTAACAGACAGTAATTTCCCACTTATACCGCAGAATAAATAATAGTACAATATACTAACCTTTACAAACCTTTCACCTTCATTGAATGGGAAGAAAACTCAAATTCACAGAAAGCAGAGATGTTCCCAAAATAAGTTTTTGTGAAAAATATAGTTTCAATACAAGCTTTTATAAAATTAGTGATCGTAACCGTGTCCTTATCAAAATGAGCCTAAACACGGCCAGTCTACTATTTATCCATCGAAGAGTTCCGTTGTCCACGTTGTTGTCTCCATCATCAGATCAGCTCGCTGTCACCATCATATTGTATTGTCATCGGAATTTGACAGGTATGCCAAATTTCAGCTCAATTGGTTTAGGATTACTGCGTTTAAATTCAGTTGGAAGATTCCACCTGGACAAGCATTTGCATGATTCCACCCGGACAAACATACATACATTGCAAATTATATATAAGCTTGTAAAATAGAGTAGGAGTAGGTATTCCAAAACGATCAGTTCTTTCTGTTAATTCTTTGAGTAAATTATTTACCGGATACATATATTGAAAACACGTTGACTGGTATTTATCATACACTACATGCACAGGAATGTGCGCAATAACTGGGTGAAAGATTACAAGTATTGCATAAGCTCGCAGCCAATTAAATCAGGTTCTCAGTGAGCGGCACAGACAGAGACTAGCCATAAAAATGTTTTAATTGTTTCTTCGTGGCAAATCTAGGTGTGCAATTTACGTAATGTCAATTTCTGAACGTCAAAAATTATTTATTTGTATGATACTAGAAATTTTAATCGATACTTCAATTAAATTGGTTATGTCACATCACTAGTTTTTGGTGTAGCTCAAAATTTGAGTACAATCTTTGCTATTAATTTTAGACATTATTTCATCAAACTACATGAAATTTGTACCAGCTGACAGGTCCTAGGGGAGTATACTAATAGGGCGCTTGAGCCCTCTGCCACAGATTAATTAATAGTAGGATCTCTGCAGTGTGTTCTAGAGTGGAGACCACGTCTTGGTAAACGTAGTGTGGGGCGCCCCCTGGCTAGGTGGAGCGACGATCTACGTAAGGCGGCTGGTAGAAAGTGGATGGGAAGAACTGGAAATCCGTCTAAATATCGAGCATTGGGAGAGGCCTATGTCCAGCAGTGGACTGATACAGGCTGATGATGATGACGATGAGGATCTCTGCATACAGACTAATTTTGCTTTTATTTTTTATATGATCTCATAAAACTTCATAAACATCTGAGATTAGTTAGATTTGGTGACGGCAGGTGGTGTAAGGCCCTGACCGAGTGGTGGCCGAGAGGGAGCACTAGAGGCCGTGGCAGACCATCAGCCAGGTGGGCGAATGATATAGAGGCCGTAGAGGGAAAGACCTGGATGCGAATTGTACAGAACCGATTGGAGTGGCGAGGGAGGAGGCTTATACCCAGCAGTGGGCTATTATTTGAGATGCCAATGATTATGAAACATGATAAATACACTAATACTAGTATCTAGACCCGTTTGTCAGTTTCTTATAAAACTACATGGTAACCAAATCACAAAAAGATTTGTATGGAAATCTTATAACCAATGCTAGTTGATTCTTTACAATTTATTTGGATACTTAGGTACAAACCAGAGGTCTCTAGATTGTGTCCACAAAATTTCACTGACTTGGATTAATTATATCCAAATAAGGAGCACATTCCGTTAGTACGGAGCCTTAGAGAATTAAAAAAAATTGTACTGGATATATAATCAAAGTATGGAGCGGACTAGCGATACAGTTCTCTTGAAATGAAATGAAATGAAATGAAATCAGTTTATTTGCTAGAACATGGTAGGATACATGGAAGGCCTTATGTTGTAGTGAGGAGCACATGTACTTGCTTCACAAGCATGCAAATGTTTTAAAATAGGTACGTCTCTATTACATACATTGGTTAAATTAATTCTTAATCAATTCATTAATACTACTAATCAATTACAATATTGTGATAACTATACAAACAAAAATAACTTAGTCCAAATTATATTTAAAAAAAAACTTTTAATTCACAAATAACAATACAGGTATTAATTAATAATTAATTTAATTTAATTTACAATAGTCAAGACATTTTTCAAATTCAAAAATTCATCCACAGAATAAAAACACTTCTCTGATAACCATTTATGTATTTTTATCTTAAATAGGTTTCCGGACAACTCTTTGAGTCCTTCGGGGAGATTATTATAAATTTTTGGTGCCATAAAGTTGGCGTTTTTCTGAAGAGATTTTTTACAAAACGGGAGATAGAGCCTATTATTTGTTTATGTTCGCAGTTGGAGGGAACGTCCGTCTTGATTTGTTTTAAATAATTCTGGGTTTTGTTTTACAAAAATAGCTAGTTGTTTTATGTATAGACACGGTAGAGTTAGTAAATGTAGCTTCTTAAATAGCGGTCTGCAAGGTTCTAAATAATGAGCTGAACAAATAGATCGTATGCATTTCTTTTGTAATTTAAACGCTCGGTCTGTATCCGTTGAGTTACCCCATATCAGTAGCCCATACTGTAGTACAGATGCCACATACCCGTGGTACGCCTGGAGGGCTGCCTGAAGGGAGACTACTTGTCTGGTTCGCTTAAGAGCATAAACAAAGCGGTTTAGTTTTGTGCAGAGCTCGTTTATGTGGAGTTTCCAGCTACACGTTTTGTCCATGGTTACTCCAAGAAATTTTAAAGATTCCACTTCTTCAATGATTTTGCCCTGATAGCTTGCCCTAAAATGTATAGTTTTTCCGTTAATAGCATGAAATTGCATAATTTTTGTTTTCGATATATTCACTTTTAAATTATTTACATCTAGCCATCTAACTACATTATCTATTGTCCTATTAATCTCATCTTCAAGGTCTAATTTATCTTCCCAATTTACCAAGATCGTGGTGTCGTCTGCAAATAAGATTGTTTTATGCTCCGTGCATTTCGGTAAATCATTAATGTAGAGCAGAAACAGAACTGGTCCCAATATGCTTCCTTGCGGGACTCCAAAGGTATTTGCTTTGAATTCCGATCTACAAATAACTTTTTTAGATTTTTGATCTATTTTTGCTATTTCAGTGCATTGTTTTCGATTATTTAAATATGTCTTAAACCAATCATGAGCTGCACCTCTGATGCCACATTTGTAGAGCTTAGCCAATAACCTCGGATGGTGAACAAAGTCAAAAGCTTTGCTCATATCAAAGTATAAGCCCACTGTGGGTGTTCCAGCAGTGACGTTCTCTACTATTGATTTGATCAGATTGAATATAGCTAGAGTTGTAGATTTATTTTTCATAACTCCATTCTGTTCAGCGCCTATGATATTAAATTTATTGGTAAAACTTAAGATCCTGGAAAGCATTGCTTTCTCTATGACTTTCGAAATGATTGGGATCAAAGTTATAGGCCTATAATTATCTAGAGCCGTGACGCTACCTTTTTTGTGTATCGGCTTGACAATGGATTGTTTCAACTTTTCTGGAAACACACCATCTACGAATGACAAATTAATAATATGACTTAGCAACGGAGCTAATATTACGGCACTCTTTTTTATGAGCCACGTTGGTATCTCATCAAATCCTACAGCATTGGAGTTATTAAGGCACTTAATAATCTTGAATACCTCCTTTGGAGTGGTTGGTATTAAAAACATGCTCGAATTGGAACTAAGAATATCGACATGGCTGTTTATGGGATGAATTGGCTTGTTTGTTATTTCAATGAAATAATCATTGAAGGAACGTGCAATTTCTATTGTATCAGTAATAGTAGAGCCTTTATATACTATTGACTCTATGTAGTTATGCTCTGATTTCGTCGACTCATGCGATTTTATGATGTCCCATGTTGCTTTGCATTTGTTTTTCGCTTTTTTTAAGTACTTAGCGCTCTGTATTTTTTGAGATTCGAGGATACAGGTCTTTAATATTTTTGCGTATTTTAAATATCTTCTTTTGTGATTTAGCTTATTTGTACGCGCTCTAGAATATTGCATATACAGTTTCCTTTTTACAATACAGCACTTCTTTAGACTATCTGAAATCCAACGTGCCTTTGTGTTAGATTTTGAGATTGACAGTTATCTTCGGGAAGCACAGATTGAAGAAAAGTGTCAAAAGTTCGTGAAAACTTTTAAAAGCTCCATTTGTCGAGGTTTCCGCATACACTTCAGAAAAAGTAAGGGCTTCCATACATTGAAGAAACTTGGCAATGTTATTGTCATTGATTTCCCTTTTTTCTTCAAACCAGATGTTTCTTTGTTGTTTTAACTTAAGTGAAAATTCTAAAATCTGTCCCGTGTTATGGTCAGAAAGGGCTAAATTATGAACCGAACCAACCGCAGCTTGGATGTTACTGGCTATGTGATCTATGCATGACAATTTCCTTGTTGGATCTGTTATATGAAGTGTGCAGTTGTAGTTGGATAGTAGCTCCCTAAGCAATCGAGAATGATTGTGCACCTTCAAAGTGTCTATATTGAAGTCACCAGTAATGATGACTCTTTTCTTATTGAAAGTCGTGATTTTATGCAATATCGTGTCAAGTTTATTAAAAAAAACTTGTACGTTCGACTTGGGGGCGCGATACACACATATTATTATAAGATTACTGTTTGTTATATCTACCGCACAGCACTCAAAATGTGTCTGCTCCGCAAACTCCTCTACTAAAGTTAATTTAGAGCATGGCACTCTTTTAGATACCATGATACACACACCCCCCCTTAATTTCTTCTTTCGACTCCAAAATGATTTTAGTTCAAAACCATGTAAGTGAACATTCTGCTCTTCGCCCGGTTTTAAATTAGTTTCAAAAAACATAAACTCTTAGCTCTATTTAAAAAGAGCAATCTTTTTTTTGTTATATGTTTCCTCAAATTTGTGTTAGCATTCTTGAGGTGTGCGTTCGATTCGAAGGTTTCGTCCTCTGATTGGGTTTTCCCCAATTCATTCTCAATCGCATTCCCTTCTGTTATCCTTATAAAGTCTTTCATTTATATTCTGACCATGTAACAACAAATTAAAAAGTATTTCATTGAAATCACTAGGATATAAGAATTGTCTTATAAACTAAACTCCTCGCGACCAATCCTACAATGAGGCAACAAACGCGGTCCACCCTTTATTTGACGAGCTCTGTGGCGCGGCGGAGAAGTAGCTGGCTGAGATGCGAGAGATTGTGGGTTCGATTCCCTCTGTGGGACAAATCTGGTACAATCCTCTTCGTGGTAATCTATGGGGAAGATCAACGTCCAGCAGTGGACTTCACGCTGTTATTACTCTAAATTTAAACTGAAATTAAAAAGATACAGTTGTCAGTAAAAAGACAAACGATAGGATACGTAAAATCAGTTCCTTCTTCCTCCTGCAATCAATCACAATTGTGCAATTCTCACAATGGTTTCCTCAACAACAATTACAATCTAATTCCTGGCTCAGCTCTTCTATAAACACTTCCTAGCATAAATACTGTTTCTTTGCATAAATTACTATTTTACCTACATACCGTTCACCGTAAGTTGGCACCTGTAATGGAGTATTTACAGGTGCCATCTTACGGTAACAAGCTGTAGAAACGAAAGCTAGTTTTTTTTTTATATACAACTTGGAATGACGGATCAAGTAGATGGTCCACCTGATGTTAAGCGGTACACTCTGCCTATGAACAGTCCATTATCACATAGGTCACGTCCGCCTAGGACGCACCCTAATGTGGCATTGCACTGCGCCCGCCACCCTGAGACATAAAGATGAAAAGTCTCATGTATCATGGCAACCATACCCTTCAAAACGGAACACAGCACTACTGCTTCGCGGCAGAGATAGGTATGGTGATAGTACTTCCCCGGACGACCTCTTTCACAAAAAAGCTCCACTACTACTACTAGTTTTTCAAGATTCGGTAAAGTAGGTACTCGGTTGTGGGGTCACTGGTTATTTCAAGGTAACCTTCAAGGTTTATTTCAAGGCTCTATGTCGGTCACCAGCTTGATTTATGGCTGGCTCCGAGAAGAGTCTTGAGTTCTGACCTTTGTGTGACCTGAACCAGTGTGGTGAAATAATTCAGAGGTTATCGCAGAGAGATTCTTGTCATACTTTATATTAGGTACTAGGTAAGCATATCCACCGTCTCCTCCCGTGGATGTCGTTAAAGTCGATTAGGGGATTACCCGGGCTTGTTAGCAAGATTCGTTGGTATATAAGATTTGTTCTGGCTGCTACCTTATTGAGGAATGTGTTATTACTGGAAGAAAGCGTGAGCAGAGTCAGTCGTGGGAAGCAAAGGCGGCGATGAGCTCACCACTTGTCACGTCGTTATTCCCACGATGGTGCAACCCACGGTGAAGGGATGTTGACAGCCTGGCTCACGAATTCCTGTCCCAAATTCTTGATCCGACAGCCTGGCCCACGTGTAAAACGTACTGACAACCTGACCCAAAATTACCGCAGACACAGATTATTGAAAGGCGTGTGTCTACGTATGTATGTGAGCTGAACTTCTAATAATTCAAGTCAGGAGTAAGATATGCAGGTTGCACGAAGTTGGCGCGTTCTTCGTAAATTCTTGCGCAGGCGCATGCGTTCCACATTGCTGTTTATTCCGGCACTGACATACCTAGGAAGTAAATGAATTCAAACATAGGTACCTTAGGCTCAGGTATTTGAGCATAAACCTAACTAGACAAGAGGTATATAGTTTCAAATGTTTTAGGTAAGTATATGCTCATTGTATGAAAATTTCATGGTGCTTAACATTATTGGAGTACATACCTACACAGTAGATGTAGTTTTTAAAGTTTAATATGTTTTTTTATTTATTTATTTCAAAGGTAAATTAATTTAAATCATATCTTAGACCCCTCGTATTTAAACATTTTAGGCACGCCTAACTACACGGTATAAAGTTTCTATAAGTATACGGTTTCTAAAGTTAAATATTATTTTTATAAAAAAACAAGAGTAAGTGAATATAGTGAACTTTTTTGAATTCAGTCTGATTATCTTATTCTCTGTGCATCATTTCCTCAAAGCAGCAAGGCTCAAAAAAAAAAAAAAAAAAAAAAGACTTTATTTCAGACACACAGATCCATAATTTGGTTAGTACACAAAAATACAGCACTTATGAAAAAATATTATTAATTCCTACAGTAACACAGTTATATATTTATTCTAACAACTGGGAAAAAATGCACTCAGTTATATGTGTAATTGGCCATAACTGAATGCATCTTAGTCCAGTGCTGAGTGAGGTGGGAATCTGGCCTATCGGCTAACACAGCCAGGAGGCTGAAATAAAAGCTGATAATAATTGCTTATTATCAGCAATTATCTTTTTACAATTTTACAAGATACCAGCTTTACAAATCGTGTTTAAATTGTATAGTACGTTCTAAATAGGTATATTGGATCGAACAGGACAATGGATCGATCTCAATGGATCGAACAGGAACTTTTTTTTTATACTACTTGAATGACGGAACAAGCTGATGGCCCACTTGATGTTAAGCGGTAACCTCCGCCTATAAACAATGCATTACCTCATACGTCACGTCCACCTAGGACGCGCCCTATGTGGCATTGCACTGCGCCCGCCACCCTGAGACAAAGATGTAAAGTCTCATGTGTCTGTAATTTCACCGGCACCCTTACCCTTCAAACCGGAACACAGCAATGCGAGCACTACTGCTTTGCGGCAGAAATAGGTATGGTGGTAGTACTTCCCCGGACGAACTCTTTCACAAAAAAAGCTCTACTAATACTTGAACTACTCCATTCTAAGATTTATAACAAGCTAAATGTCAGATATTGTTCAGCAATAGTATCTTTTTGTTGTAAATTGATCTTTCGATCGATTCTGTAAATGGCAAGTAGTAGTTGATTGAGATTTTCTACGTGCCGTGTATTTTATTAGAAGAAAGTCTATATTTTATGTTAGTAACGACAAATTGTTTGTAATAATTCTTCCATATATGGCGTTGAAACTACCTCAGAAGAAATAGTATATACAGGCTGTGGCGAGATATTGGGACTCTTAGGGTAAGGAACTTTTCTTTTGTAGTTACAAAGGTTTGGTCTTGGGAAACATTTGGTGAATTTTGAAGAAACCTTAAACTGCAATTTTGCATTTTTTTTAAAAAACCTGTCATACCTGAATAGGGACATTCCTTAAAAAAAAATATCGTCTTATCAGGTACAATAAAAAAATCAAAATTTCTGTTTAGTTATTCTTCAGGATTCACTCAATGTTTCACTCAAGTTATAGAACTTCAACAGAAAATTTTGCCTAAGAGTCCCATTGTCCTGCTACACCCTGTATACTGCTGACCGATAGATCTACGAGATGTATGGAATTCAATACCTTTATGGCTTAGAACCGTTCATAGCACGTCGTGGGAAACGTTACTAAAAAATAAATCGTAGAGCTCATCTATGCAATAGTTTTTTTTTTTTTTTTATAATTACTAATAACAGGCGTATCTATGCCGTATTACCAAAGAGTAGAAGTAGTTTTAGGCCCTCTTTCGGTAGCCATAAGCGTGGAGCTTTTCACTATTAACAAAATACCCAACTACGATTGTAACAGATTGTCATATCTTAATAATTTGGTTACCTATTATGTACGTACGAATTTAGATGTGATTCCGGTTATATATCAGTGGGGCAAGCACGAATAATTAACGTTAGCGAGACGCTAGCGAAACGATAGTCAATGTCAAATATTGGCCAATGACATTGGGGTGACTAGAAATCTTAATAACTTGATTGGTTGTTATTTTACATTAACTATCGTCTCGCTAGCGTCTCGCTAACATTAGTTATTCATTCTTACCCCACAGGTAGGTTGTCAGAGGCCTCCTCCATTTTGTTCTATCGCTTACTGTTCAGGCTTGTTCTTCATCAAAGACTTTACATTACAGGTCTGTTTCCACTGCGATTCTCATAGCGTGGGTCCACACTCTTTCATTAATCCTCATCATCATCATACTTATAAGCCTTTAGACGTCCACTTCTGGACGAGGCCTCCCCCACAAAATACAATGGCGGGAATTTGCCATAATCACCACGCGAGGCAGGCGGTAAGCATTTGGAGGGTTCTTTTCTTAGACCGGACACAACGGCAAGACACACCTTTTAAAAGCATACTATATATAAAGTATATAATTTAATAATACCTTCTACTTCTGATGTTAGTTAATTATAATATTAATTACTTCTTACCTAAGCATCTAAGGTTTACAACAAGTGTAAATTATTTTTATGACACACAGACGATTAATGTTTGATCGAAACCGCACCTAGAAGTAATTCGTTTTCGTTTATATTATTGTAATGTTATATATTTTCGATCTCAGTGCGGAAGCACATTCTCTTTTCTTCCGATTACGAAATGTATTGATTGATTGTGCGTATCTATGCTATTTGTATTGTAGAATCGATGTATTTTATTTTGCTGCTTGTAAATTGAATTGCTTTCTTCCTGTGTCGTTGATGATTAGTTCAACTTTGTTCAGCTGTTTATTAGTATTTTAAACACTTGGGACGACCTCCGTGGCGCGGCGGGCGAAGCTTGGCCTGTGACGCAGGAGGTTGCGGGTTCGATTCCCGCCTCGGAACAAGTATTTTTGCGATTGCAGGTATTTGTTCAGGGTGTTCTGGGTATTTTATATGTATAATAAAAAATATCTATCTATGTAATGTATTGTATTAAGTAAGTACCCATAACACAAGCTCTGGCTTAGCTTGGGGCTAGATAATGTTGTGTGAACTGTCCAGCATTATTTATTTATTTTATTTATTTAATATCTATTTACGAGTATTACAACGAGTAAAGTGAAGGGTCAGGAAGAGAGAACTTAACAATTACCTCTTTATGGTTTATTCATCATCATTTAACGACACTTTCTTGTATTGTATGTGAGTAATTTTGCAATGTTCTGTTAAGTAACCGGCTAAAATAGGCAGATTAAAATACAGTTATATCTATACCCACTTTTTTAGGGTTCCGTACCCTAAGGGTAAAACGGGACCCTACTACTAAGACTCCGCTGTCCGTCCGTCTGTCCGCCTGTCACCAGGGTGTATCTAATGAACCGTGATAGTTAAACAGTTAAAATTTTCACAGATGATGTTATTTCTGTTGCCACTATAACAACAAATACCTACTAATAAACAGAATAAAATAAATATTTAAGGGGGCTCCAATACAACAAACGTGTTTTTTTGCCGTTTTTTTAGATAATGCGCGAGTCCGACTCGCACTTGGCCGTTTTTTTTAGTACTTCATTGAAAAAGATTCGCTGAGTCCAAGGAATATACTTACTCTCTAACGAGAAGCTGAGTTGTATTCAAAGCCCTTCTCAGGGCTATATAATTAAATGTGACTTTCTCCACAGTCTATAAATCTGTGCTGTCCTATATCCTATATCGAAGGTTGCCTCGAAGAAATCGCTTTCGGCGATAAGGCCTTCAATTGTACTGTAATTTGATTTAGTTAATCCTATTGTGTTATTTTTTTTGTGTACAATAAAGTGTTAATCTATCAATCTATCACATTCAAAATCATCATCGTGCAAAGGGCGAGTGCAAATTTTGATGACGTCATTCGAAACACTAAATTCTTTTCACGTCACTTTATAGACAAGTAATTAATTTTGTAAAAATTAAAAAACCCTCAAGGCAATGAAACGGCTGAACCGATTTTGATCAAACATAGCTAAGAACATTCACCTTCACCGACAAATACACCCTTCAAACAAAAAAAAACGAAATCGGTTCATCCGTTCGGGAGCTACGAGGCGACAGACAGACAGACACACACACACACACACACACACACACACACACACACACACACACACACACACACACACACACACACACACATATACACATACACACACACAACGACACGTCAAACTTATAACACCCCGTCGTTTTTGCGTCGGGGGTTAAAAAGTGACGGCACAGATAAAATAATACTAAACTATAGGTAACGGTATCAATTCCAATTACCTGTAGACAGAGACTGTCTAGCAATTAACATTGCAAAGGTTGAGTGAAATTGGGTTGACGTCATTCGAGTCGTTTATTTTCACGTCACTATAGAAAAGTTACGATATATAATTACAATTTATGTAACGTTTCGGCGTCACTCATCGCGGATAGGTTTACTCAGGTTACAATATTGCTGACCCACAAATCAGTTTACAATCTCTCTATGATTCACCATTTGGCGGACATCCGAAATCACAACTCCGCAATAAGTGATCAGCTAGTTTGCACCTTGAATGTAAACAAATAAAACGGACTTTCGCTTGTCGTGTCGGTCTGCCCATTCATACGAGACGCCAGGGAAATGAATGAATCACGTTGGTGCAATGTTGACAAGCAACACTGCTTGTAACACAAGGCTTTGACCAAAGGTCGCGGTCATAGAGACGTGGTCGCCTTTGAATTTTGAATCAAGTTTGAGCCTCAGACTTACCTACCTAATCTCGAGTAGCAGACTGATCGGACCTTCATCAACCACGGCTGAAATGTTGGCACCTCTTTGAAGGACATTCGGTAGCTTCTGAGGCATATTTGTTTTTTTATAATTTATTTCTCTTCCCCAGCTTCTTCGTAGGTTAACTAGGTATCTTTGGTCTATCTTTGACATAATCGAAGGAATCGCAATTCTAACACCTTCTTCTTGGTGTAGGCATAATTATGGTATTACTCATAATATGTATGGTATTATTCCTACTAGGTACCTACGTACGAGTATAGCTTGAATTAACCCACTCTTATTTTTTACAAGCTTTATTTAACTTTATTTAACCTGTTGTATTATGTAGGTATGTTAGTGTAGGACAAATTTTGAAGCTAAATTGAGCTGAAATTTTGCATACCTATATACCTACCTGTCAAGTTCCGATGACAACAGAATATTATAGACTATAGAATATAGACGACCTCTGTGGCGCGGCTGGCGAACGTTCGCCTGCGACGCAGGAGGTTGCGGGTTCGATTCCCGCCTCGGAACAAATATTTGTGCGTTCTGCAGATATTTGTTCAGGGTGTTCTGGGTGTTTTCTATGTATAATAAAAATATCTATCTATGTAATGTATTATATTAAGTATATCAGTTATCTAGTACCCATAACACAAGCTCTGGCTTAGCTTGGGGCTAGATAATGTTGTGTGAACTTGTCCAGCATTATTTATTTATTATGGTGACAGAGAGATGATCTGATGATTGAGAAACTGAACTCCTCTATGAATAAAAGTACCCTGGCAGTGTTTGCACTCATTGTGATCAGCTCATGGTTCTGATCACTAATTTCATAAAAGGCGTCGTTTAAAAAACATGTTTTCAAGAAAAAACGTATTCCTTTCTTTGTTATTCTAAATATTAAATAAAGGATAGTGGCACTCATTGATACTTGTTTCTAGATACGTAGCCAGCTCGTTGTCTGTCTGTAAATATATTCCCACACCATTGAACAACCCATATTACAGTCACTAACACACTCTGTGACTTACACAATGAGCGAAAGTAGGTGCGACAAGAACAACGCGACATCGTGACGTCAATGAGTCGTTTATTTAGTTCCTCGGGAGCAATGTGTTGATCATTCGAGTCATCGCCCGACCGGGGCGAAGGCAATGGAGGGTTATGTTTTGAGTGTATAGGCAGTGCAGAAAGAAACATGTTCTTTTTTAACCCCCCGACGAAAAACGAAAGGGTGTTGTAAGTTTGACGGGTCTGTGTGTGTGTGTGTGTGTGTCTGTCTGTCCCATCGTAGCTCCCGAACGGATGAACCGATTTAGTTTTTTTTTGTTTGAAAGGTGTATTTGTCGGGTGTGTTCTTAGCTTTGTTTGATCAAAATCGGTTCAGCCGTTCAGCGTTGGGGGTTTTTTACAAAATTAATTACTTGTATAAAAATATAAAATCCCCGACCATTTTCAGTGGGATTGCACTGAAAAAAAAAAAAGATCAGCACATTTTATTTATACCTCCAAGGGAGCAAACAAGCATACCACCTGTTGGTAAGCGGTTACCGGAGCCTATGGACGTCTGCAATAACAACCTAAGGACGCCGACAATACTTCACATCGGTGTCTAACACGCATGATGTAGAGCCCTGAAACAAATTGAGTACCTACTCTAATCACGACTAGATGTCAAAAGAAATTCTTCAAAAAAAAGTTGCGATATGGCTATAAGGATTCCTTGTCTTGTTGACTAAGGAACCCTACAAAAAAATTACCTTGTTATATGAGAACATGGCCTGCGTTGCTCGATGTATGAGAACAACAGGACGTAACTAAGTGTGAAAATAGTACATTATGGTATTAGTGTGTAATGTAGGTGATTACCGCTGAGGCGCCATTGAGACCCGAGCCGTTAGGTAAAGGTTTTAAGAGATACGAGGACGGTAATCATCAATACACACGTGTATCATACGACGTTTTTCAACACACTTGTGAAGAAAATAGTACTAATAAAACAGAAATACACACTGTGTAAATGTTCAACTTTCTCTATAACTAACTAGTGAATAATAGCAATGAAAAAGTCACAGTTTGATTACAGGTGTCATTATGTGCCTAATTGCGGTGAAATTAGAGCCACTTTATGAGCAAGTGTGTTAAAAATACATACATACATACATACATAAACACACGCCTTTTTCCCCGAAGGGGTAGGCGGAGCCTCAATGGGCCTCTTTTCACAGTGGGTTGCACCATCGTGTAATATAGACGTGACGAGTGGTGAGCTCATCGCCGCCATTGTTTCCCACGACTGACTCAGCTAACGCTTTCTTCCAGTAAGCACATTACATAAATAAGCCAGCAGCCAGGACAAATCATAAGAAAAAAATATAACAAAAAAAACGACGATTCGTTGGTATAAACCAACGAATCTTACAAGTCCGGGTAATCCCTAAGTCGGCTTTTACGACATCCACGGGAGGAGATGGAGGGGTCTATTCTTGGGCCGGACACACCACGGTAAAAATAAATAAATATACATAATACAATAGTAATGTTCTTTAATCGTATGAATATGCATCCATGTTACTTGGTAAAGTTATTCTGAAGAGTAGGTAATGTTTCGTTAGATAAGTGAAGTCTCAAGGTTTCGCACACTAATCACGTAATACTATTGTGTTATTTATATACCTAATTAAATTTTTGATATTTGTACCTATTTCAAGTACTAAGATATTTCTATATTCGTGCATGTAGAGACTGATAACCGCTGGCGACCACAAGCTGGACGTCACAGAAAAGGTCCCCTCTCGATGGACCAACGACATTATAAAAGTTACAGTACTAAATTAAACTAGTTACGTTACAAGTACTTGTATTTCAACATCCTTACCTCATTAGTATACCTTCTATTCGCACAAAACGTTTCAGTTCTACCTTTATAATGCGAACTGCTAAGGATCGGAATAAACTACTGTCGTCTGTCTTTCCTGAAAACTATAAACTGAGTCTCTTCAAGGCTACAGTGAATAGGTGCCTTCTAGACCTTTGTGCTCCATCTTCGGCCACATCGTCACTTACCAACAGGTGAGATCGTGGTCAAACAAAGGTCTAAAAAAACTCCTTTTATCAACCAGCTCGTTAATGAGTACCAATTATTATATTATCGTGAATGTGAATGACCCATTAGATATTAATTTAATTAGCGTTTTTTCTTTTGTATGTTAGTTGTTTCTAGTTAGCCAGTATGTTCCTATGTGGAGACCTTTTAATGGCGTCGCAATTATTATATTAGTTATCACAGTATTTTTATGTGATGATTGATTTCCTCAAATGAATAATAAAAATAATAAAAAAAGAAGTCGGTGGATGGAGGCGCCTCGACCGTGCATTGTGGCATTCCATAGGCTAGGCCTATGTCTAGCAGTGGACTTCTGTAGGCTGATGATAAGTGAGGACGATGATGACGTAGAATCTGGTCTAAATCCACACAATGGGAGTTAACATAGTCATATTATAAGGTGCGACCGAGACACGCCCGTTTTTCAAAATAGTACTTAATACTGACGTCGCAGATCATTACATAATGTAATCTTGGAAAAACGCGTTTTCCTGAGATGAGACCTAGCTAGATCGATTTTTGCCCCGAAAAACCCCCAATACCAAATTTCATCGAAATCGTAAGAGCCGTTTTCGAGATCGAGATTTAATATTGCTCGTTTAATAAGCTTATTAATTAGGTAGTAATTAATTTGGGCTGTGATCCTGTGTTAAATTTATTTGAATATTGAAATGGCTGTGTTCCTACATAATGTTAATATTTCAAATGTTGGCGAAATAGTATACTTACCAATAATATGTCCAACTGTGACGTCACCTACCTAACATGTTGGAAACAAAAGGTATACATAGACATCTTCATTATTACATGAAAACGTTCAAATACGCAGTAAAACACGTAATTTTAATTACGCGTTTATCAAGAACAAAGTACCAGCCGAGGAACAAAGCAAGACAATAAGCTTTACACTTCCTGCAAGACGGCATTTCACAAAACATCCAACCAATTGATACTTGCGCCCTGTCCTACGTGGGTGACACGATGCGACGCGATGCGATACCATCCCATTCCCAATTTGACTGAGGCCGCGCGCCGCGGCTCAGGTTCACAGAGTCGTTCACCAACTGAAAAGTATTTATTAGACACTAGTGTCCACCAGCGGCTCGCTCGCGTTTTGTTATGATTAAATGTAGCCTAGAGCTCAATCCAGGTCATAATCTATCTGTGTACCAAATTTCATCGAAATGTGACCAGCCGTTTTGCCGTAATTGAGTAAAAAATATGCAAACATCCAAACATTAACTTTGACATTTATTGAGTGAGATTTTCTGACAATTGCATACGCATGTATATCTCGGCCTCAGTCAGTAGAGCAGCGGTCGAATAGCCGGTTGGGACGCGAGAAACGCGGGTTCCATTCCGCTGTGGGACAAATGTTTGCATGATGTGCAATTATTCGTTTCCGGTCTGAATGTTGTGGTACCTTGGAATTTGTAATTCCTCACGACTTAGGGAATCCCAGTGTAAGATTATTTACTTATAAACTTTACCACAACATATCACCCAACAGTCATTAGGTAGGTACTTAGTGACTGTGGGTGATATGTGATGTTATATTCAAGTTATGTCTAGAAACAAACAATTGCTCTAACCGCCCAGTGTACATTTAGTTTTTTTTTTTGTTTAATTGTTGTGTGTTTATTTTAACTATGTAGTTTGTAAGGTGTGCAATAAAGTATTTTCATTCATTCATTCATTCATCGCGTCACAACTTTTAGCTTGCGTCTCTATTTGTAAAGTTCGCATATCTTTGTATGCATCGATACGGAGACCTGCAATGCTCTAAGTTTGTATGCAATCGCGTTGCGTCGTTACACCTACGTAAGACAGGGGGTTATCGATGAAAACTTTTTCTTGATCGATTCTCGAAACGATAGTTTTTCTTCCGCTAATGTTATATGATGTTATACATACTTCCCTGTGGTGTAATATCGTGGTAATTGAATACGCTATGGTTTTATGGTGTGCTAGATTGATTTCTCTGAACTGTAATTGCGTGCAATCGTAAAATATTTACGATATATTATTACAGATATATTTTGAGTCCATAGGCTCCTGAACTAGTAAAAACCGGCCAACTGCGCGTCCGGGCTCGCACACGAATGGTTCCGTACCATTATCGATAAAAACGGCAAAAAAAATAATGTTTTATTCTATTTTTTGTATTTGTTGTTATAGCGGCAACAAAAAAAACATCATCTGTGAAAATTTCAATTTCAAATTTATCACGGTTCATGAGACAGACGGACAGCGGAGACTTAGTAATAGGGTCCCGTTTTACCCTTTGGGTACGGAACCCTAAAAGCTGTGTTTCAGGAGTCAGTGGCTTCCCCCATCTTATTGTTTATATTATTTATAACTAGATTACCCGGACTTGTTGATAAGATTAGTTGGTATAAGATTTGTCCTGGCTGCTAGATTATTAAGGTATGTGTTATTACTGGAAGAAAGCGTTAGCCGAGTCAGTCGTGGGAAGCAATGGCGGCGATGAGCTCACCCCTTGTCACGTCTATATTCCACGATGGTGCAATCCACTGTGAAATAAGGCCAATTGAGGCTCTGCCTACCCCTTCGGGGAAAAAGGCGTGTGTCTATGTAGATTCTTACTTTGGTCGAAGATTAGATTACAGTTTTATTGACTGGTTTTCTGGGTTGATAAACGGTTGCGAATAACATTATAAAAGCCAGTGCCTGACGTGTGCTCGGGTCATTCCCCATGCATGAGTGTTCCAATTATGACGAGTTTCCGGCCGGGGCTTCTCTCGAGAAACTAGCCTATATCTCAATCCGGTCTATTCCCGATGTCCACGTTATTTTGTCCCCAAGGCTAATCTATCTCTGTACCTTTCATCGAAATAGGTTCCGTCTTTTCGGCGTGATTGAGTAACAAACATTTTATGACATTATTGGTATAGTGTATATATGGGGTTTGATTATTCCCGTGTTGCTTCATAGCCAATAGTTTTATGGGATTTTCTGGATAATGAAACTCCATTTGATACTGGAATTGAATTCTGGATCACAGAATTGAAGTATATTTTGTATCGATATCACAAAAAAGCGATGGTAGCCTAACGGTTCAATAGTGCAACTCAGAATCCAACGATACCGGGTTCGATCCTAGGCTCCGCACCAATGACTTTTCTAAGTTATGTGCGGATTTCCATCGCTCTGTGCTTCGGAGGGCACGTTAAGCTGTCGGTCCCGGCTGTTATTGATTAATTAGCAGTCGATAAGCCATGTCAGAGGCCCTCGGGCGGCTTGACAAACTCTGACACCAGAGGCCAGCACTACCTCATACGAAACGAAACGGCTATAGCGAAAAGAAACACCACACATCGTCATCATCACCAGCCTTTAGACGTCCATCACTGGACGAGGCCTCACCATAGAATGCAATGGGGAATTTTCCATAATCACCACACTGGGCAGGCGGATTGGTGATCGCAGTATTAGTAGATAAGTAGATAGGTACTCGGTGGATGCTGCTGACCATTCCCATGCCATCCCCTTGTCGGCTATTATGACATCCACGGGAGGAAAGCGCCGCGACCATCACACACATGAAAATATTGTTGTATTTATTTATTTCCAACACATCACGTTAGGTCCTTGACCAACTACTTAATATCATTTTAATAACTGTTAACGTGATCTTGTTTCAGAATCGTTAGAATTCTTCGCACGCCATCTTTCAATCAGGTAAGTGTTGTCAATGTCACCTTGATGAATTTATCGTTGCCTGTTCAGTAACACCACATATCTTCGTACTTCAGCCATTAACTTAACGATTTTCCATGTCTGGAATACAAATAAAAACATTGGAATTGCGTCATTATTGGTGATGACTGATGAGCTTTAGGTTCAGCTAAACCAGCTGAATTACGCTTAAACTCACTATAATTTTCTTCTAAAATCAAAATTTTATGAAAAATCTAGATACTCGTACGAACCTTGATAAGTCCTATCAGATGATATCTATAAAATTGTATGAAAGTAGTTTTTAAATTAAATGGAAATTGGAGTTAAAACAAATCATTGGTTAATCGTATTCTAGATCTTTGAACTCATGCGTTGGTTGCTAGCTTGCTGTCAACCAACTCATGCTGAGGCAGAACCATTTTGTTACTTGAGTTACACCTAGTACCTTCATATCTGTTTCTTCTTAGTGTGTTCTGTGTTTCTGTGTAGCTCTTGTATACAAATAAATATATATTCTTTCTTTTTTTTTTTTTTTATGAACGAAAAAAACCAGACCAAATAAAAAAAAAATAAAAATGATTTTTCATTAAAATCAGCCAATTATCTACAAGTACATAGCTTTATGCCTGTGTCCAACGACATCCCAACCTTCCTCATGATCACCATCGTCGCATTAATGGTTATTTCTTGGTCACCCAGTCTAGCTTGTGATATGATATACAGGCTGAAACTCTGGGTCTCTACAAGGCTAGAGTGAATATAGGTGCCTTCTAGACCTTTGTGCTCCATCATCGGCCACATCCTCACTTACCAACAGGTGAGATCGCGGTCAAACGAAAATTCACCCTATCTTGCTCTCCGGAACCTACAGTAACTTTGAAAAAGGCCTAGTGGAACAACATGATCAATCATAGTGAAAAAAAAACAGAACGAAGTGTCGCCTTGTACTAATATTTATCTCTGGAACCTACAGTAACTTTGAAAAAGGCCTAGTGGAACAACATGGTCAATCATAGTGAAAAAAAAACAGAACGAAGTGTCGCCTTGTACTAATATTTATTCTGTGGTATCGCATACAAATTCTCACTAACTGGCTTGTTCTCTGATGAGATGAACTCTTCAAACATTCGACAAATTGTAGAGTATCTTCAAGGCTACAGTGAATAGGTGCCTTCTAGACCTTTGTGCTCCATCTTCGGTCACATCGTCACTTACCAACAGGTGAGATCGTGGTCAAACAAAGGTATACCAATGTAAAAAAAAGAGTCATGCATAGAATTACCAATTTCCATAAATGGGGCTTTCACTTCATTAACATTAGATAATTCTGTTTTGGTGCTAAAAGATAAACCTCTTTACACAGATACGGCCTGCTACTGTTCCGTGGAACCGGCTTGACCAGTTTTGGAGACGACTGACAGTTCTAACGGCTGGCTGGCGGCGGCCGGTCAGCCGTTAAGTTGGCAAAAACATTTAAAGCATGGTTATCTTAGATCTTGTGTATGTCATCATTATAATAAGTAGACAATGACCTTCGTAATGCTGTGGGTGAATAACCTTCCAAATATTTGTATTATCTACATCCTTTGCATCCTTTGCAACCATACTTATTTCTGCCGCAAAGCAGTATTGCTCGCGTTGCTGTGTTCCGGTTTGAAGGGTAAGGGTGCCGGTGAAATTACAGGCACATGAGACTTATCATCTTTGTCTCAGGGTGGCGGGCGCAGTGCAATGCCACATAGGGTGCGTCCTAGGTGGACGTGACCTGTGACCTATGAGGTAATGCACTGTTCATAGGCAGAGGTTACCGCTTAACATCAGGTGGGCCTCTTGCTTGTTCGGTCATCCAAGTAGTATAATTCATAGGCAGAGGTTACCGCTTAACATCAGGTGGGCCTCTTGCTTGTTCGGTCATCCAAGTAGTATAATTCATAGGCAGAGGTTACCGCTTAACATCAGGTGGGCCTCTTGCTTGTTCGGTCATCCAAGTAGTATAAAAAAAAAAAAAAAAAAAAACCAGAATGTTCTGTGTCGATTTCCTCAATCGCTAGGAATTTTAGTTTAGCGTTTGTGCAAATTATTAATTACGTACCAAATTAATGTTGTCAAATGTAATCCATAAAATGAATTGAATTTCAACGTCCTGAATATTATTCAGGGTCGAAGTCTCTATACCACGTATTACGGGTGCATCCGTATTGATCCCAGAAATTCATCCCACGACTTAAAAGTAATAATAACTATTCCGGATTCATACCATTACATATTCATAACACAAAATATCACGAATAGTAGGTTTTTTATTGTTATAACTTTTTCAGTTTATTCTTGAATATAGCGTCGTATGTAGCATCTATTATCTCATCTGGCAGTTTATGACGACCTCTGTGGCGCGGCGGGCGTAGGTTCGCCTGCGACGTAGGACGTTGCGGGTTCGATTCCCGCCTCGGAACAAATATTTGTGCAATATGCAGATATTTGTTCAGGGTGTTCTGGGGTATTTTCTATGTATAATAAAAAATATCTATCTATGTATATTGTATTAAGTATATCAGTTATCTAGTAACCATAACACAAGCTCTGCTTAGCTTGGGGCTAGATAATGTAGTGCGAACTGTCTAGCATTATTTATTTATAGCTTCGGATGTAGCATCTATTATCTCATCTGGCAGTTTATAAAATATGGTGATATTTAGCTTACGAAGCAGCCAAGACAAAACTAAGTAGATCATAAAGGAGAAAGCTCACGTACGAAAAACAGAATTTTCACTCAGCTCTCCGAAACTAATGATGCGAGCTCCGTTAATTGAGTTCAAAGAGTCTAAGTGAGCCACTTTCTAAAAGCCAGCAAAATAACTAGAAAAACTTTTTTTTTTTTTTTTTACTTTATTGAATAGAAGTATACATTTATTTACAGAAAGAATAATACAAGGTATGTACAAAATACATATGAAACAGTTGTGCTACCTGAAGACCGCTGCAAGCGATCTAAAGGTAGCTCAACTGATCCAAATCACTACCAGACGGAAGCGTCCCTAAGATGCTAGCTGCATTGCCACGCTGAATGGCAATACTAATGCGTTGAGCCAGATAAGAGCCAGCTCTCGGGTCACGCGTCGCTTCGACCAGATGCCCTGAAAGAATTTTGAAAACGCGAAGGGCCCCGGAACCCCACGGACCCAGAGTCTCGACCCCGAAAGGCTCAAATAAGTAAGCTCTGTCGAGACTTGCATATTTGCGTCTTTTGAGGTCCTCAGCGGAATCTGCCGCCGCACCGGCCCTAACTGATGTCCCGGACAGATGAGATGGCGCAAGGGTATCAACGCATGTAGCGTCCCACACCAAAGTCCTACCCTTCTCCCACGGAACAAGAGTCATGCCGTCAGGCTGCTTACCATCGTCACGTAACAGACCATTCGGTTCTAGAATGGCTGGAATGTTAACGCTGGTAAGGGCCCGGCGAATGATATCATTAAGGCTAGCGTGGCGGGAAATCCTACCGGCAGCTCTGGTGCACGATAATCCGTGGTGACCAAGCTGATCAACAGCAGTACCGCACTGGCAACTAGAAAAACTAATATAAACTATAACTACATTTTACGTTCTCTGCTTAAAATCACAGACAAGTTTTAGGTTTTTGGGACTTAGCTATTTATTAATTTTCGATTGATCTTTTCCTTCAAATAGTGCTGCGCTACCTACGACAGTGGTACCATACACATGTCTGTGTTTCAATTCGAAACAAGTAATTAATTTTGTAAAAAATTAAAAAAACCCTCATCGCAATGAAACGGCTGAACCGATTTTGATCAAACATAGCTAAGAACACTCCCGACAAATTCACCTTTCGAACAAACAAAAAAAACTTAATCGGTTCATCCGTTCGGGAGCTACGATGCCACAGACAGACACACACACACACACCGACACGTCAAACTTATAACACCCCGTCGTTTTTACGTCGGGGGTTAAAAACGTATTTACATGCTAATTACAAAGAACAATACAAAGCAGTCAATAAAAATAATCCATTTTATTTTATAAAATCAAACTTCTCTCTGTCGTTCTGTACTTATGTGGGTACTTAGTAAACATTTGTCAAGCTCTGGCTTACCTTGGGGCTAGATAATGTTGTGTGAACTTTGTCCAGCATTATTTATTTATTTTTTTACTTAAAATCCAAAGTTCCACTTCATTAATTTGGATGTAGTTTCCACTATCATGTAGGTCAAGGTTTGTCAAGGAATATTGAAACGTATTTATATACCACGCGGGCTGCAGTCAAAAGCTATTTGTATAATAAAGAATACTAGTTATGTTCGTTTCGTTTCGTATGAGGTAGTGCTGGCCTCTGGTGTCGGAGTTTGTCAAGCCGCCCGAGGGCCTCTGACATGGCTTATCGACTGCTACAGCCGGGACCGACAGCTTAACGGGCCCTCCGAAGCACAGAGCGATGGAAATCCGCACATAACTTAGAAAAGTAATTGGTGCGGAGCCTAGGATCGAACCCGGTATCGAGTTATGTAATTGTACCCTTAATCATTCAATACTCTTAATGGCCGGAAATAAGTGGATCATTAATAAATTACCCTAACAGGTTGCATGGATGGAGGCGCATGCCGTTTCATAACAGTTTAAATGGCAAATTTATGTTTTTGGTGTTATCACGAAATTTTTAACAAGCCCTCAATAATATTAAAAGTAGTATTCACGTAATCTTAAGGCATCTTATTCCGTGGGTATTACGAGTACTAAAACTTGCGTGCTTATCTAAAACTAGCGGCTCGCCCCGGCTTCGCACGGGTAGCCCCCGGTGAAAAACAGCCCGCCCGCGATATTTTATTACTTATAATTTCTCCCGTTTTTTACACATTTACCACTATATCTTTGCTCCTATTGGTCGTAGCGTGATGTTATATAGCCTATAGCCTTCCTCGATAACTGGACTATCCAACACAAAAAGAATTATTCAATTCGAACCAGTAGTTTCGGAGATTAGCGCGTTCAAACAAACAAACAAACAAACAAACTCTTCAGCTTTATAATATAAAATATAACTCTTATCGTCTTATTTATAAGTGTGGCTTAGCATCGGTTTAGCTGTCTTAGCTTAGAAGGAGAGGTCTATCATTCGCCAATAAAACGAAGAATGACGACTAAACTATACTCGGCCCTCGGTATAATAGGACAGTTATATTGAGACCTTTGCCCAGCAGTGGGCCAATATAGGTTAAGAAAAAAAAAAAAAAAAATATGATTGGTGGCCTGGTGGGTATAATCGGAATTTTCCGACATCCCTAATATCTGCCAATTCTGACAAGACCCAAAATACACTTAACTTGCTACATATCTCTTGCCAGAACTTGGCGCTTCCACATTTCCTTTCTGTTAGAAGTTGATTGTACATAGATTATTGGCTATTTCTAGCACTTTATTAGAAACCTCTTCGCTCGCTTTCAAACCGCTTATACCTATCGATAGTTTCCGGCAATCTGCTAAAGGGATAACGTACCTCCCTTCGTTGCGAAACTGCATCATCGCGGACTCGAGCATGGTAATGATTGCAATGTGTTCCTATTGATTTATGAATGAATGAATGAATGAATGAATGAATTAATTAATTAATTAATTAATTAATTATTTATTTGCTTAGAATGTAGGTATTAGTAGTAAAAACATAGATGGTAGGTATATATAAATTGAAGTTCCCAGTACATTCTGTACCATTTACAACTGGTTTATAACCCAACAGTTTGCAATCGAAGATTTATTGCATTCGTTCACTTTCAAATGTTTCTTAGTCTTCTTCGTCATGACATTTCGACATTTCCGACATCCCTAATATCTGCCAATTCTGACAAGACCCATAATACGCTTAACTTGCTACATATCTCTTGCCAGAACTTGGCGCTTCCACATTTCCTTTCTGTTAGAAGTTGATTGTAGTACATAGATTATTGGCGATTTCTAGCACTTTATTAGAAACCTCTTCGCTCGCTTTCAAACCGCTTATACCTATCGATAGTTTCCGGCAATCTGCTAAAGGGATAACGTACCTCCCTTCGTTGCGAAACTGCATCATCGCGACTCGAGTATGGTAATGATTGCAATGTGTTGCTATTGATTTACAACTGGTTTATAACCCAAGACTTTGCAATCGACGATTTATTGCATTCGTTCACTTTCAAATGTTTCTTAGTCTTCTTCGTCATGTCCCTGGTTGCTTCTGCTTTAGGTGAGAGTACAGCTATATTTGTTTACAAAGCATAATTTGTTTTCCGAATGGTACGGAACGTATTTTTGTTTTCTGGCTGATTGGATTATTATCCTTCCTTTTATTTCCTTAAAAAAAAATTATTGTATAGTATCCATTCATCTTGGAATGAACGCGTTTACTCTTTCCTTTCAATTCTACTAGGTAAATTAAAGCTCTATTTAAGTGGTTAAGTGTCGTATTTATTTATATATATTTACACGTTTATTTTGTTATTTTATTATTTTGTTGTATTTTTATTGTTAATTCACCTCTCCTCACGTTCTTTACAATCCTGTCTAACCAAAGGTTGCCTGGAAGAGATTGCTCTTAGCGATAACGCCGCCCTTTGTACCACCGTGAACTAGTTTGTAAAATAATATAAGTATGATTTTATTTTATTATTTTGAGATGAGTACAATAAAGACTTATCTATCTTTCTATCTATCTATCTATCTATCTGGGGATAAAATATAGATTATGTTTGTACTTTCTCGTTTCCCGACAAAGTTCATTATTGCATCAATTATTACATTGATAAAATTTCAATTCTCAGTATAGTGGTCGGTAACCAAAAGTTTTTCCTGTTAACCAAATTTTTGGTAACCGAATTCTCAAGTAATGAACAGCTCCGCTCCGGGCCGTATTATGTCAGAATATGAAACAGTACACGTTTGCAACATTGTATCTCGTGAAATCGTTAAATGCCAGCCCACAGGTGCAGCGGGCGAGGTCCGTTGAACCCTCATACACTTTCCCCCGTTCCTGGGCAGAACCGGCACTCGGCAGACGACATAATATGACCTTTTAAAGCTAATTGGTAGAGGCAGAGCAATACAGGCTCTATACCTACCGCGCCGCTAGCGTGCGGTGCAATGCATTCATTTTTCCTTGGGATACAATCGAGTTAGTGGTTTTTATGCCGCTTATTGAAACCGAAGAAACTTGCAAGCTTATTTAGAAAGTGTATGCCGAAGAACTAGTGTTTTTTTTTTTTTTTATACTACTTGAATGGCGGTACAAACAGATGGCCCACCTGATGTTAAGCGGTAACCTCTGCCTATGAACAGTGCATTACCTCATAGGTCATGTCTACCTAAGACGCGCCCTATGTGGCATTGCACTGCGCCCGCCACCCTGAGACATAAAGATGAAAAGTCTCATGTGCCTGTAATTTCACCGGCACCCTTACCCTTCAAACCGGAACACAGCAATGCGAGCACTACTGCTTTGCGGCAGAAATAGGTATGGTAGTATGAAAACATATCGGACAATAGAGAGACGTATATAATTTGAAGAGCTCACATAACGTAGAAAGCTAATTTCTGGTAATTTCATTTCCCCAAGGCACAAGCTTTTTGTGCCCGGTATATTCCTCAAAGATACACGCACAATACAGATTATGATTGCTTCCTTATTGACTGTAAATACAATCATTTTATCCAGCTGTAGAGCTCACGCAATTATTAGGTTTTCTTGCTGTAAAATTATTTGTATAGTCTTTTTTTTTTATACTACTGTAATGACGGAACAAGCAGATGGCCCACCTGATGTTAAGCGGTAACCTCTGCCTATGAACAGTGCATTACCTCATAGGTCACGTCCACCTAGGACGCGCCCTATGTGGCATTGCACTGCGCCCGCCACCCTGAGACATAAAGATGAAAAGTCTCATGTGCCTGTAATTTCACCGACACCCTTACCCTTCAAACCGGAACACAGCAATGCGAGCACTACTGCTTTGCGGCAGAAATAGGTATGGTGGTAGTACTTCCCCGGACGAACTCTTTCACAAAAAAGCTCTACTACTACTAAAATCTATGATGGCTTTCACTAATCTCTCTAATAATGATGAGGCAACTTATCGCTTACTTATTTCTACGAATCCTGACCATGAAATTGTCTAGTCAAAATGTACAGTAAATAAAACATTAGGTAGGTACATACTTAGCCAATCTTCACACTCAGCTAAGTAGTCGGTCTTATTTGCAGTTTCACAACTCGCACAAACTTCACATAACATTGGCACCTTATTGTGAACTAAAGTTAGGGTGCGTTCAGTGGGTACACTCTGAGTGTTGGTTGTCACCAGAGTGTACGGTTGTTCCGTTCACAGGCTCGGTTAGAGCGTTCGGTTAGCGTCACGCAACCCTAACCGAACAACCACCTCTGACAATTCTGACGTCTGTCAAAGTCAAATCATGTGCTTGTCACCAAAGCGTATGGGTTGTTCCGTTCGGAGGCTCGGTTAGAGCGTTCGGTTAGCGTCACGTGACCCTAACTGAACAACCACCGTTTTGGGTGGGTGTTCGGTTGTTACGATTTTGACGTTAGATTGCTGTCAAAGTCAAGTCAATCCCACCCTTCCCCCCCAAAAATCCTGTTCCATCCATAGATGGAGAAATATTTTATGTAAGCCCAACAAGTAATATATAGTAACTACGAAAGTTCCAGATTCCACGAGAGGGTTTTTTTATAAAGTGAAACAGGATTTCTTTGCTATTAAATGCTCTAAGACTTTGTTAATCAATCACGCTGTAACAGCTGAACCGATATTGATGAAATTACATCCACAGATATGTTCAGATGTACAGTAGCGGTATATGTTGGCTGATTGATGATGATGTTGCAAACTTCGCCAATATTTTTTCTGTGAAATATCAAGGCTAGCTATTGTCAAATTTTTCAGTACCTATCAAGGCTGGAAGGATATTTGTTGTCAAGTGCACGTCGGATCACACGCATTCAGGGTTCCGTACTAAATGTACCAGAAAATTCTCGAAATGTTTCGAAAGTTTTTGTATACGAAAGTTTTTTGTATATATTGGTAAAATATAAATACACACTTAAAAATGCTTTCAGCGATAGTGCCGCTCATTTTACTGTTTTTTTTATATTACGTTTATTTCTTGGTTGTTGTTGTTTCGTATGAGGCAGTGCTGGCCTCTGGTGTCAGAGTTTGTCAAGCCGCCCGAGGGCCTCTGACATGGCTTATTTCTTGGTGTAGGTACAAGTTAGTATATCGATCTAAATACATAACAAGTACCATATTTACAAAACAAGTTCCTAGGTCAAATGCAAAATAAAAAAACTTGGTAACAAAATTTTGGAAAAACAAACTGACTTTGGCAGCTTTATTTTCTATTACCATTGAAAATAAAAAAAACTATACTTCATGAGATCTAAAAATGATAAACCACATGAAAAAAAAAAGCCAATGTGAAAAAAAGAGTTAAAAATAAGGCTAATTGTTTTTCAGTAAAAAGGAGCTAAATAAACAATGCAGGTTATGTGATTCAACAAATCATTCTACTTCACTACACAGCTACAATAACAATAAGGCTTTGGTTTTGTCGTTCATTCATTCATACTATCTACTAACTTCTTTGAAAAAAAGTGGAGCTGACAATGTTGAAATAGAGCTGAATTTAGCTCTAAAAGAGCTAAAATGGCAACACCGGGTGAATAAAGCGTTTGTTTACATCAAAAATTGACAGTGGCATTGGCATTCCGTGTCAATCCAAGTCGTTCAGAGCCTCAGAGCATGGTTAAAAAAACAACTACACCCTTGGAGTGTACCCATTGAACGCACCCTTAATGTACCATGATAGGCGTGTGCTGTGCGTAGATTTTGTAACATATCCAATGTGCAGTTAAGACGCTATGTTAAAATTTTGGGGTCGTTTCGTTAATTGCTCACTCACTATCAGTAAAGGTTACAAACTTGATGTTAATACAGTAATTACTTCAAGATGTAATCTAAATAAATTATAGACTAGAAACACGATTCGCGAAACTTTTCTCGATAGCTTTATTTTTTGAAATTGGCTCTTCTGAAGCCCTTTTTAGGTCCCTCCTTCGACTAGAGAAAGTATTAAGCATATTTTTTTATATTATTCAGTAGGTAATCACATTACTTACATTAATTATAGATAATTTATTTTTATATTTGCTACTTTAGAAGCTAAACGAAGTTTTATCATTTGTCGCTTACGTCAGTTACTTCCGAGTGGCAAAAATCTATACCTCACCTTTTCCCGGGTTCAAGTGAGCAATAGCGCTGTCACTGTCTTACAGCTATTGTTTTCTTGCTAGACTCCGCCCATTCGGTATATTGACATATCGCCTTAATAGTAAAATGTATTGCAAGAACTCGAGTTACACAACAGTAGTATAATTTCAATATGTAAGACTTTCACTTAACTCGTCCTTCTGCTAGCAAATGGATGTTATTGCTTTAATTAGAATATAGCTAGTTGCAATAGTTATTTACATGTGTCGGACCGTTCGCGTCGGTTGCGATCGTTTTGTAAGAGCATCGCAATCTTGCTCCGGAAATGTCAAAAATCAACTGATGGTCAATTTTGTGGCGCTTTTTTTTAAAATCATTTTGCTCATCACAGTTCCTCGACACTTCGTCAGATAGCAAAACCTGGAGGCCTACTGGGGTCAATACATCCGCAGTTGCTGCACCGAGCGAAGTACAGATCGTTAACCGTAAGATGACCCCTGCAGCAGTCCGTCTTCCTTCACGGCAGGGGTCATCTTAAGGTGAACGATCTGTGCTTCGTTAGGTGCCGCAACTGCGGATGTATTGACCGGAGTAGGCCTCCTGATTTAGCGAAATCTAAAGAGACATACCCACATGTTTTAATTAATAGTATCACATACATATCATTCGTTTAGCTACGAATGTTGCTTATACAACAAACCACTAATGATATACTATGATAATGATGTGATACTATTAATTACAGCATGTGTGCTATGTCTTTTAGTTTTTGCAAAAACAGTCTGAAGAAGTGTGTGAAGTGCGACAACTGAAAAGCAAGACACAAAAAAAGCCCCAAAAATTTACCAGCCACCTTAATGATGGGTGTAACCACCCATAGCAGTACCCAGTACTGAAAGAAAGAAAGAAAGAAAGAAAGAAAGATTTATTTGTAGCACACACACTTAAGAGAAATAAAAAATAATAATAGCATGTAAACAAAAAAAACAAAGAAATACTACATAGAAAAAAGAATAAAACACAAAAAAAAAACGTAATGGAATGGGTAAAATTGGTATTTCCCTACGTGTGCGGCTAAACAGGTCCAGCCTCAGCTAAATGACGAAAAACTAATGACTGCTATCTATGACATTATTATGTATGCCTTCAGACCCTATTGGTAGTTATCTGAACATTAGATTGGTTATGCGGAGGTTTCCTCACACATTGCCTTCATGGTAATTAAGGTTTACCCAACCATTGCAAATGAAAACCAACTTGGTAATGTTGTACATATTATCTAATATAATAATAAAAACACACTTTGAAATAGAGATGCCTGCGCCGAATCCGTATACTTATATGCACTGACCGTAATCGATGCCTTGACAAGCGACAAGGAGAGAAACCTTATATCTGTAATTCCGGATCCCCTCGCTCGGCGGGTTTCCTGACAACATTTTATGTAACATATTGCATTGTGTGTACTAAGATACCTGACTACTAACTTGACTACAATTTGATACGGTGATGGACGGATCATGTGAGCTCATAGTTTCCTTGAAATTAAAAGCGAATTCTTTGCGCGTTTTTCGGACAAACAACATTTTTGAATCCTTTGATAAGATTCTAGGTGATATGTGTATTTGTCAAGGAGATAACACCACTGTCCCATTCTTCCATACAGTCCTCTCCATCCTAAGATTGTCTGGAAGAAATTGTTATAAGCGATAAGACCGCCCATTGTGCATTTCTGTTATTTTTTGTTATTGAGTTATGTTTTGTATTTCTGTGTGTTATTTGTGTACAATAAAGAGTTAATCTATCTATCTTTCTAGGTGAGACTTGAGGTGTCTACCGCTAAGACGCTTGAGCCCTCTGGCATACAAACTAAGTTTGCTCCTATTTTGGATATTATCTCATCAAACTCCATTAAATTTTGTACTCATGATCAATAAACTAATATCTAGACCCGTGGTTTATCAGTTTCTTATTATTATATTATGGTTTCCAAATCAAACTCACTCCAATGATTGTGTCTTCAAAACATAATTGACTTGAAAGAGTTTTGATATATTAATCCAAATGAGGATCAATCTTCGTTTTGTATGGAGTGGACTAGTGGTACTTCTCTTAAATAATGACAAGATGTTGTCTCTTTCAATTCAATATTGCTGCGGTTGCTGGTTCGATTCCCGGCTCGGAACAAATATTTGTGCGATCTGCAGATAGTTCAGGGAGTTCTGGGTATTTTATATGTACAACTAGCGACTCGCCCCGGCTTCGCACGGGTAGCACCCGGTGAAACCCCCCCCCCCCCCCCCCCCCTAAGACATTCTCCTGGTTCTAAGCTACCTCCCCACCAATTTTCAGCCAAATCGGTTCGTGCGTTCTGGAGTTATAGCGTCAGGAAGGAAAACCCGACTTATTTTTATATAGTAGAAGATAAAAAAAAACTATGTATTTAATGTATTGTATTAAGTATATCTAGTACTCATAACACAAGCTCTGCTTAGCTTGGGGCTAGATAATGTTGTCTGAACTGTCCAGCATTATTTATTTATTTGATATCATTTGTTTTCCGTTAAATAATAAATACCAATCTAATTCGCGATTCAATCTGCCCAATGACCTATACCTAAATTAATCATCACTTCCATTAATTGAATCAACTTAAAGCCAACAGAATCAAGTATTTAGCAATACAGAGTCAACACTCAAATATTATTAACATAATGTCCTTGTTCGGATTTATGTTATCTTTCAACATCTTCCAATTTGAACTTCAACAACTTGTGAATTGCTACAACTTCCTTTAGACAGGGCACAACCTTTGGAATAACTTCTTGGTATACATATATTCCGAAGGATATGTTCGTTAATTTCATTCGGTACAATCTGTGTACGTAAAGGCTCAGCTTTAAATCATTATCATCCGTTACAAATGCAAAACAATATGCCACATCTACAACATCTACATAGATCGCGTTTGACACAGATTTCGAGGTTTTGTTTGGGTCAATATCACTAGGCAATGGTGAAGTCATGGTGGCATAGCATGTTTTGACGCCTCATCCATTCTTCAGTTAAAGAATGCTGAGGTCATAGCTGCTGCATCATTATTAATTTAGATTCGGCTTCAACTCGGTCGTAATCGATTTTCTATTTGTATTTCCAAAACCGGTTCTTTTGGTGGCCAATCGCCATGTTTGCGGTCAGGTATTTAATATATAGGTATGTTTTTTTTTTTTTTATAATGGATGACGGATCAAGCAAGAGGCCCACCTGATGTTAAGCGGTAACCTCTGCCTATGAACAGTGCATTACCTCATAGATCACGTCCACCTACGACGCAACCTATGTGGCATTGCACTGCGCCCGCCACCCTGAGACATAAAGATGACAAGTCTCATGTGCCTGTAATTTCACCGGCACCCTTACCCTTCAAACCGGAACACAGCAATGCGAGCACTACTGCTTTGCGGCAGAAATAGGTATGGTGGTAGTACTTCCCCGGACGAACTCTTTCACAAAAAAGCTCTGCTACTACTAAAGCACTACTACTACTTCAACAACTTGTGAATTGCTACAACTTCCTTTAGACAGGGCACAACCTTTGGAATAACTTCTTGGTATACATATATTCCGAAGGATATGTTCGTTAATTTCATTCGGTACAATCTGTGTACGTAAAGGCTCAGCTTTAAATCATTATCATCCGTTACAAATGCAAAACAATATACCACATCTACAACATCTACAAAGATCGCGTTTGACACAGATTTCGAGGTTTTGTTTGGGTCAATATCACTAGGCAATGGTGAAGTCACGGTGGCATTGCATGTTTTGACGCCTCATCCATTCTTCAGTTAAAGAATGCTGAGGTCATAGCTGCTGCATCATTATTAATTTAGATTCGGCATCACGTTGGTCGTAATCGATTTTCTAGTTGTATTTCCAAAACCGGTTCTTTTGGTCGCCAATCGCCATGTTTGCGGTCAGGTATTTACTATATAGATATTTTTACCGATTGTCCGAAAATTATTGGATGAATCATTAACCTGCTCATGAAGTATGATTTCTTAAAAAAATACGTCTTGTATGTCTGTTTTATAGAACCTAAGTTAATGTTTCAAGCTAAGTGAGTTAAGCTTGTATTAAAATACATTATCTAAATATATAAAACAAAGTCGTGTTAGTCCACTTATAACTCAAGAACGGGTGAACCGATTTGGCTGAAAATTGGTGGGGAGGTAGCTTAGAACCAGGAGATTGACATAGGGGGGAGGGGTAGGAGGGGGAGGTTCACCGGCTAGCTTATTACGTATCTTGCAATAGCAATGCGATAGCAATGCGATCGCAAAAATTGCGCGATTATCGCATCCAAATCGCAAATTCGTATTAGGAATCGCTGATACGTAATACGAATTTGCGATTTGGATGCGATAATCGCTCAATTCTTGCTATCGCATTGCTATTGCAAGATACGTAATAAGCTAGCGGGGGCTACCCGTGCGAAGCCGGAGCGAGTCGCTAGTAATAAATATAACAAATGTTTTAAACTATATTGAATCATTGGTATTTTTTACTTTTTCTCGACCATTCAGTGCAAATTATTATATTCTAAAGATATTTTTTCATATACCTATTATTCAAGCAACTTGTCTTATTGAACTTAAATGATTTCATATAAAGAGTTAGAAAAGTTGTTGAGTAACATTTACTTACCAGCTAGAAGTGAGTTTTTTACGAAGCAGCATTTAAGTCTTCACGGTTCACTCTCAAAACTCGCATGCTACACGTTTGACAGTTACAATTATTGCGTGAATTGCAATCGATTCTCGAATAACTCCCTGTCATGCACGTCACAGGTAAATGAGCTGTCAAGTGATTTGAACACATGAGGCAAACTCGCTGACCCACATTCCTCTATAATTGGATGTACTGGTAGAGCGGTTACCGGCCGGCACCGACAGTACTAGACAAAGCCGAATTGTTCATTATTCAACGCTGTACCACAGTATTGTTGTTGCCAAGGTCGCGGTATAGGTTTTGGGGTGATGTCTGTTAATTTTGTAGACGACGTTAAACTGGATGTATTGTTTACGCATGTGATGTTTTCTACGTCATCTCGTTAGAAGAGTCTTTGTTGGGTTGTTATATTCCCACGTACGCCTCGTCAACCATTTAGCCTAGAAAAACACTGGTTTATTTAAAAAAAAAAAAACGACGAACCTTGATAAGTCTTTTCAGATTATATCTGAATAACTTTATAGAGAACAGACTCGTAGTTTTTGAAATAATGGGAAACCTTAATTTTTCGTTCCGTTTGGTTCATAAACTTTAAGTCAGATCTTTACATGTGTTTTTTTTTTTCAGATATTATCGGATAAGATTAACAAGGTTCGTCGAGTTCCAGATTTTTGGGAAGAATCTGAAGCGTAATTCAGCAGAAAAGTTGTACGGAAACGCTTTGTTCTCGGTATCTGGTTTATTGCAATTTTATATTTTTTTTCCTATTACGTCAACTTACTTCTATGTATATGCCTTTGGTATAATTTGAACACATTGACTTAAAATAAAATGAAAACAATTAAGTATATTAGTCATACATAGTAGTATAGTATAGTGTAGTCGTGTATAGTAGTCATTTTAGTAGTAGTAGAGCTTTTTTGTGAAAGAGTTCATCCGGGGAAGTACTACCACCATACCTATTTCTGCCGCAAAGCAGTAGTGCTCGCATTGCTGTGTTCCGGTTTGAAGGGTAAGGGTGCCGGTGAAATTACAGGCACATGAGACTTTTCATCTTTATGTCTCAGGGTGGCGGGCGCAGTGCAATGCCACATAGTTTGCGTAATACACTGTAAAGTAATGCACTGTTCATAGGCAGAGGTTACCGCTTAACATCAGGTGGGCCTCTTGCTTGATCCGTCTTCCAAGTAGTATAAAAAATAAATAAATACATACTGTGGTGAGTCCCCCTCCGCCTCCTCTCGTGAATGGCGTAAAAACCGACTATGGGATTACACCAGGGGATGGGCAGCATAATCCACCTAAGTATGAGTACTTAGTATTGGTGTTGAGACACCAATCCTGCAGTGACCAATCCGCCTGCCAGGTGTGGTGATTATGGGAAATCCCCCCCCCCCTCCCCCCCACTGCATTCTATGGAGGAGACGAGGAGGCGTCTATAGGTTGCTGATTATAAAGATATCAGTCTTAGTAACATCAGAGTATAAACCAACATTCTCGAGGGTAAATGCTAGTAAAACCACTGAATAAATAATACTATAAGTAAAACTAACCGTCGTCTGTCTTTCCTGAAAACTATAACCTGGCTCTCTTCAAGGGTAGAGTGCCTTCTAGACCTTTGTGCTCCATCTTCGGCCACATCGTCACTTACCAACAGGTGAGAACGTGGTCAAACAAAGGTCTATAAAATTACCTGATTACTTTTAATGATAATTAAGTTAGATAAACTAAGTCTACATAATTAACTAACATGTGCACCAACAAAACATCCAAATTACCCTTAGCAATGACTAAAAGGTTACACACAAAAGTAACGGAATCAACGAAACATTTCTTTCTCACTCATTCCCATTCCACCCACTCAGGTTATTAACTCCACTGGAAATGTAGAGACTCTCAGGTAGCCCTTTCTACCTTATCTAATTACTTGAACCACAAATCCCACAAAACCGACGTTATGCCCTTAGTGTAAGGTGTATAGGTTTTGCTATCATTTTACCTCACCCAATAACATAAACTACCATATTAGCTGAGCACCTCAGTCTATAGTCTAGAGTTGTGCTGGTAGCCCAGTGCGTCCGCTGCACCTAAACTTGAACTAACGATCTTCTAACCTCCTCTGATCCTCTGGCATCTCTCTCATTCACCAAGCCAACCAAATATACTGGAAACTTACGAGCCTGGAGTAAGGGTAGCCCTTTGCGTCCGCTTCAACTAATTACTCAAGCCACGGTCAGCTGAGCTCCTCTGGCCCACTGGCAGTCGTCCCACCATTATTAGCTGGCCTGCCAGTCGAGATTATGCCTCGGAGCAGTCCGCACGCGCGTTCTCCGTCCGTACCTCCCGCAGAGAAAACATTAATAAAACTCTAATAATAACAGTATTATTCATCCATACTAGTTTTGCGAACTCTCAACTCTGTGATGTGTAGTGTTGTGAAAATCGGATTGTTTCATTGAAGCAGGTATGGTTCTTTGTTTTGAATCAAAAAATTGCTATGGGAAAATCCGCTTTGCTAGTGCAGTTATTGAAATAGATATTAGTTTTAATCCATTGGCAATGGTTTTTATTATGTTTCACTGGTTTATAATGTTCTGCATCAAATCTGTGATGATTATATTGTGCAGCGAAGTGGAAATGGTTGATCAAAATATATGCACTGTTTTTTTTAAATCTTTTATTCGTCACTGCGTGTACAATATAAGTCGCTAGCCAAACAAATTAATAATATCATTGTCATCAAATTATACCCACGTTATTATGCAGGTCTTATAAAGAGATTCAAATTAAAACAACACAGAAATTAGGACCACCTTACTTGACTAATCTTTAAGGCGCTATACCGTGTTTTTATGTATAAAAAAATTATATAAAAATGTCGTTCATAGTTTTGTATAATTTTGTTGATGAATTCACTAACTCAAATAATAACTAACATGTAACCAAATGTTTCAAAAATTAAAATGTGAGAGAAGTGAGTGAAAAATAGCATTTAAATTTTAAAAAGGAGGTATCTTTGTTATTTTTTTTTATCGAGTGAAGTAATTCAAATATTGTATTGAATTATTGATTTCACTAGATAAAAAGTTTAAAAATATCATATATTTTTTTGTTCATAGAAAACTATGAAAATTCTTATCAAAAACTTTAAAATTCTAGAGACATTTGAGAACCTATCGCGCCTTAAGTTAGGGAATTCGTAAATGTAGCATTCGTTTTTAATCATCTTATTACGGTACAGAGCTATTCAATAATGAAATTTATAAAAGTAAAATTCCATCAGTACAGATACAGCATCAATTAATGTTAATCGTAAAGTGATGCCTTGATTTTGAAGATATATGTAAGATGTAAATAGCACATCTAATACGTAAAAGTACACGCAATATATCCTAATACCAGGCTTGGCTATCTTCAAATTGGCAGTTTCTGCTCAAATTACTCTACGTCTAACGGAATTTTAGACAAGCCTTCAAATTCTCACGACGATTATGTTATTCGCCTCTTAACCTTTCTCGGCAATTCGTTTTATGGGTCTTTCATTAGAGACGCTTACTGATACTTTTTTTTTTTTTTTTTAGTTTATTGATTTAGGATTCTCAGTTATATCAAAATGTTATCTCAAAACATTACAAGCAATCAATTATGTAGGCATTGTTGTTTTATTAAATTTAGGGCTTTTGAGACAATAATTATTCTTGAATTTTGCTTCATCCTTTTTCCGAAAATCTTAATCTCAAATTGTATTAGATCTCAATCTGGAAGTGTTTTTTTTTTATACAACTTGGAATGACGGATCATGCAGATGGCCCACCTGTTGTTAAGCGGTACCTTCTGCCTATAAACAGTGCATTATCACATAGGTCACGTCCACCTAGGACGCACCCTATGTGGCATTGCACTTCGCCCGCCACCCTGAGACATAAAGATGAAATGTCTCACATGTGGCTATTATATTATCTCCTTTAGAACTTATCTTGGCTTGTGTTATGTTCATTAGTTAGTTATTTTTTCCCACAACTAACCGACAACTACTTGTAAATCATGTACTGTCTTTAAAGAGCGTTCGCGTGACGACATAGTTTTTGCGGCCGCGATCGTGATCAGACTATGTTTTATCATACATTTTACATGGTTTTATTTAGCTAGTTCTGATTGTATTTTTATTGGTAGGTATGTGTAGTTCAATCTTGCAAGCAGATTTTGACCCAAATCTCGTTGTTTATACTAGGAACACGTTAACAACTCCTTCTACAAGTTGCAATTTTATCAAGAACAGCTGAGAGTCTACCAAATTATTGTGATTGAAAAAATTGATAAATCCTTTTGATATATTTGTTTTGTTTCGTCACAATTGAGTACCTATATAATTTAGACGTACAATGGACCTATTTATCTCGTTTCCCTACATACATTTATCCTCGTTCTTTCTGAACCCTCTGAAACCTTTTTTTTTTTTTTTTTTTGTACTACTTGGATGACGTTACAAGCAAGAGGCCCACCTGATGTTAAGCGGTAACCTCTGCCTATGAACAGTGCATTACTACATAGGTCACGTCCACCTAGGACGCACCTAATGTATTGCTGCCACATAGAAAACGAATAGATATGAATCTCGATAGAAACAAGCACTGCGAAACCATTTAATTAAAATAAATCCATGCACATACGCAATGAGTTTGGCGATATTAAGGTCGGCGAGAGTCACGCACGGGCGGGCGCAATGTTACCCTAAGTTACTTACCGCTGCTGTGAAGTAATGTGGCTGTAACATACACAGCGCATTGTTTCATTCCAATCATCTTACTTCATATCAAACCTTGTACCTACTATGGTACTATCGTTAGTCTCTCTCTATAAGGTGCTTAGGGTCACTGACATGCTATAGTGGCTTTTTATTACCAGGGGGGTAACCATGAGCTCTAATAGCGATTCAGTTCAAAAACTATTCAGTACAAAATATCGGCTCCGTGATGTCAGCAAGTGTATTTAAAGGCACAAACGCAGAGGGTCTATAGACTTCTGCAATTCAAGTTATTGAACGATGAGGAACGGCAACGACGAACCGATATTTTCAACTAAATAGTTTTTGATTTGAATCGCTATAAGAGCTCATGGTTACCCCCCCAGTACACCATCATTAATATCACCTTTATAATGTTGCTATATCATCTCTCCAACTTCTACCCATTTATTTTTAATTGCATATATGTATGATATAATAAATACCAGCATTATAAAACTGAGGTGTTTGTGCGGTATTTCAAAATAAATGCCAAAATTTAAGTGAAAACCACTATTTATACGATGCAGAATCAGAAATTACCGTTTTTAGAATTTTTGTCTGTCTGTCTGTCTGTCTATAAGTTTGTCTCGAATAGGCTCCAGAACGGCTTCAATGCAAGTTTTAGGGATTAAAACAGAAATTTTCACTTAAATTATCGTGAATGTTTCATTTCGATATATTGCAGGGTTCAGAAGATATGAAAGAACCGCGCGAACGAAGACGTTGGCACAACTTATAGTTAAGGATACTGCGGCATTTTCCTTTTTTCTATCTTTTTCCTTATATACTTGTCTACTGTCCAAGCCTCGGATGAAGTTAACTACGTTGCTATATAAGCTGACTGTACCTCAAAAATTATGTTATGCGCAACTGTTAGTACTTGGAACACTTTAACTACTACTGTACCTACCTTTTTTTTTTTTTTTTTTTTTTTTGTCGAGGTGAAATCTGCAAACAGATACCGTATTGCATTGAGGGTGCAATACGGTTATGTGAGGTTCACGGACTCGTGGACTCACTAAAACACCCCGGTGGCCATCCTCTGCGCATGTCGATGGGCTCCGGGATCTCCTACGGAACGCACCGGTGCCCATCTCGCGCGACGCCCAACAGGGCCCATCCCGTGGTTGGCCAAAAAGCCAACCACAAACACTCCCTCCAAATGTGGCAGCACAGGGTCCACTCTGTGCTGCCACCATCCAAAGGCTCGTAGGAGGGTGGCCAGAGCCCTCACTCCAACCACCACGCGAGCCCAGTGACATTTCTCTCCTCCACCACGAAAACGAGCTCATGTCATCGTGGCGAAAGAGGGAGATGTCACTTCCTACCTGGCCATCATCTATCTTCCGAACATAGCTCGGCGGGAGTGGCACCAGCTACGCCCGGAAGGCAGAGAGGGCAAACTACCTTTTCGCCGTTTATTCCCACATTTGAGTTTGGATTAACCCAAAGTCAAACAAGGGAATAAACAGCCCTTCCCTGCTGTCTCATCATCCAGGCATAGTAGGGAGCCACTCTGCCTGGGTGATGAGAGGGCAGCTCCTCCCCGTTGTGAGTGGCGTCACGCTCGATGGATCGAATGTGCCGCCAGTCACAAACAAGGGTACTCCACCTCACCCATCGGGCACCTCTGACCGGCCCTCTCACTGTGCCCTCTGCTAATCAGAGGGACACGCGGAGGGCCAGCTGCCTTCCCACCCCAAATATGGGGGGAACGCCTAAGGTTGGGGTCAGGGCGATAGTCGGCCCACTCTCCAACTCCTCGCAAGTTAGAGAGCCAACACACCACCACCCTAACCCCAACACTCCATCCCGTTGGCGGTCTCTTTCCCTTTCACTGCAGAGATCTGCCATGCAGTGATCTGGAGAGAGACCGCCTGTCTTCCCTCCGTCGTATCCTCCAGATGAACCACGAGTACACCTAGAGGATACGAAGGAAACGCCTCCCCGTTTGCAAGTGGAAGCAAACTCACGAGGGTAATGAGTTCACTGCCAGTCTCAAACAGGGGTACCTACCTACCTACCCACCAAACCACCGACGAGGCGCCACCCCACCCAGAATCCCGCAAGAAAACTGACCCATACAGCCGGCTCGCGGGAACTGAGCGAAACGACACCCCATCAACAGTTCAGTGGGCACCTACACCAACACGGTCCCTAGTGGACCGTGAAGGCGCCTGATGGTTTCAGTTACGTCTATTTCAGAAAAAATAGACCAAAAACAGGCAGCAACCACGTGAAGGATGACCACCAGACTTGCCTTGGGGATCTCAGCGACCCGCGCTCCTCCCAAGACCATTCGCCTCCTTGCCAACTCACTCTTGAGCGGGCAAGGAAGGCCTGCATTTATCCAAAACCGGAGTTAGGCCGCAGCAACTATTAATGGATAAACACAGACCCGCCCACTACTGTACCTACCTATGCTCACCTACCTTTAATGGTAACGCCAATAAACTCTTTAAGGTGCGTAGGGTCAATTACTATGGTAGTTGCTTCATCTGTTTTAATTGAATCCTATCATCTAAAGCAAGGGTTCCCAAAGTGGGCGATAACGCCCCCTTGTGGGCGCTGCAGGCCTAAAGGGGAAGAGACCCAAAAAAAAATGGGGGCGTCAAATCAGACACACTTTCGCATTTTAATAGTTATTTGTATTCCTAGATAGGTCATTTTCGTAGATAATAGACCGCGGGCAATCATGGTTTAATAAGTGTTTGTTAAATAACCCGATTTGTGCATGTTTAATTTGAAGTTATAGTGATTTTTAAGTACGTAGGTAAAAAAATAATAAATAATTTATTCTCAAAGTGGGCAGTAGACAAAATAACTTTGGGAACCCCTGATCTAAAGGTATACTAGAGGTTCGCCCCGAACTCACACCTCGCGAATACATGCAATGTAAGTTACCTACTCTCTTTACCTTTCTTACCGACTTCTAAAAACAACTACTTGAAATCATTTGGATTCCTACACATCAACGGAAGATCATTTGAATAGGTAGGACTGAGCAACGGGGCGGAAATATTACATACCAATTAGTACAAGTAGCCGACGAATTAATTCATAACCTTTTTTTATGAGTGTGCATCCGTATTCATCCCAGGAATTCATCCCACAAGAAGTCAGTTATCATCTCAAAGTAATCTAGCAAGTGTATCATTATGGCAGTATTGTAAGAAAACCATAGGCATCATTGTAAAGTTTAGTGTACCGAAGAATTTTAACTAACTGAAAAATCCCACTATGCTGTAATTTGGTATGCTTGTATCTTTTATGACACATACAGGAAGGAAATTCATTCAAATTGCTAGATATGGCCATATGGGATGTTTGTTATATTATAGTATATTATTTTTCAAGTGTAAACCACACTTTATGGAGAACATTAAATTTAAATGTAACCCAAAAATTCCGTTCCAGCGGGACTCGAACCCGCAACCTTGCCTGTGATCGGCAATGCCTTTACCAGTTCGGCCATAGAACACTATGACGCTGAAGACGAAATTTGTGGGCACTATCAACTCGGCTATAGCGCCGATGGGAGCAATCTACAGGTGTTTCATTAGAAACCTTCTGTTCAAAGTCCGAAATTAGTTCGAAACATTGACAAGAGATGACACCACTGCTATATCATCCTAGTATATTATTTTTCAAGTGTAAACCACACTTTATGGATAACATTAAATTTAAATGTAACCCAAAAATTCCGTTCCAGCGGGACTCGAACCCGCAACCTTGCCTGTAATCGGCAATGCTTTTACCAGTTCGGCCATAGAACACTATGACGCTGAAGACGAAATTTATTGTTATATTGGTTAAAGTTTAAAAATCTTTCTATTTTAGGAGTTTCCTTCTATATGTTTCACAAAAGCTACAAGCACACCAAATTTCAGCATTGTGGGATTGCTGGAAGTACTCTAAATGTAATTTTTTTATTTGTTTTTTTCGATATTTCCGTTATATCTGATAAGCTACATAGTCTAAAAATAATTAAATAGTCTAAAATGTCTAAGCCAAGCGCTTTCATATGACACCCCACTCGATCTGACTGTCTCGCTTTTCCCTATTCCTTACCTTACCTACAAATTATACCAATACTATCTATGATAATTTGAGAATCGTAATGTTTCCCACGTAGGCTCCTGTGTATATTGTATAACTAGCGTTGTATTTACAAACATAAACCACTTTTACTGTTTCGTATCTTTTAATTTCCAAGGTCTTCTACATCAGCACTTCTGATTTTTGTTGGATACGGTATCCATACTATTGTTTCACTAACAATACCATATTGTGCACGTCCGGTTTTGACAATCTGACCTTGGAGTCCTTTACAAACCATGGCAATTTGCCATTTCTAACAAACTCATTAGCGTCCAAGTCTTCGTACGTAATAAGCTCTCTACCTGATATGGCTTATTTAGTAAAGATAATAAGGTAGGTATTCTTATTGTTGGAATGCTATTTTACAAAACTGCTTTAAATCAGGCTCCACTTGTTAGGTTTCTTATCTACAACAAAATTGCAATTTGCGTCAGTTGCCTCTAAGTTATGGGCTTAACATTGTCACAGTCTGAGATCATCATAGGTAGGCTAGGTGCTGTGTTTTAGTTCTCTACTAGGTATTATTAAAACGTGAGAACCATTATTCTTTCTTTCAATTAGTTTATATGAGTTTCGATCTACGGCTACACGAATAGCATTGTGTGTGGCTCGGACCTTTGCAGAGGAGTGTACGGCTAGGACGCTTGAGAACAAAATTTGATGAAGATCATGTATAAATTCAGTTGCAAAGTTCGACGTAAACGACTTCGGTGTTTATGAGAACCTTCATGAATTATAATCTGTCAAACCACGGTCTAGATATTTATATTATCTAGGTAGATCTAGGTATTGATCATGTGCACAACATTTCATGGAGTTCATTTTAAAATGGAAATAAATTTAGTTCGCGTACAAAAGGGCCCAATCGCCCTCCTATTATGTAGTAACACACTCAGTGGCAGTACACTCCTATTAAGAGACCCTTTGAAACCTTCATCTCCTATACATACTGTTTTTTTTTTTTTTTACTTGGAATGACGGGTTAAGCAGATGGCCCACCTGATGTTAAGTGGTACCCTCGCCGATTAGGTATGATTAGGTATGATTTAGGTAACTACTTATTTATACATCAAATATCTACTTGATGAAAGTTAGTTCCTTTATGTTTTGTACCATACAGACACACATTAACTTCCCTCCATTGTTATCCATCGGTGCTATGTACTGTGGTACCTATAGCCTGGCACCTGGTTTGGCCTCCGTCCGTTCCTTACCGGTAAAACAATAGTCGTTGTTTGTTCAACTGAAAGATTTGAAATAATTTTAGATGTCTTTAGTGGTTTGTTGAAATGATCTATTGTTTAATTGTACCAGAATATTTTGCTCAAACTAGTGTAAACCCGGGGCTTCGCTCGCGTTTTACCGGGATAAAAAGTAGCATATAGCTCAATCCAGGTCATATGTATCCGTGTGCGAAATTTCATCGAAATCGGTTCAGCTGTTTCGACATGATTGAGTAACAAACATATAAACATCTTAACTTTGACATTTATGATATTAGTGACATTAATAAGTATAACCAATTTTTGTTATCAATTGGTTCTTGGTCTTGCCTGTCCTTCTTTACTGTATTTAAGCACTTTGCTTATAATATCGTATGTGTCTCTTACGTGTTCTTGTTCTCTCATGTTGATGATGTGATCGTCTTGGTTTTTTTATTAGTCTCCTTCCACGAGTTCGACGCGCACGCTTATCGACATTTAATTTTATTGTGCTTTGTTAATTTAAATAATAATTAAATTTAAAAAAGCAAAATGTTGAAAAAGCGGCATCTATAAGCCTAGAGTATAAAGTGCATATTGATTGACACCAAATACAAAGGATTTTGATAAGAATTAGAGGGTGAAAAACGTTTTCAACCGAAACGCAAATAAAAATGTATATATTGCTTCTCACAATCTTCAACTGTCAGAGATAAAATACTAGATACTACTACTATATATGGAGCTATATGTATATCGTATATGACGTATATACGTATAGTTGTATAAATATAATTACAATTTTAGTAATATCTTTATTAACCCCCGACGCAAAAACGGCGGGGTTTTATAAGTTTGCCGTGTCTGTGTGTGTGTGTTTCTGTCTGTGGCATCATAGCTCCCAAACGGATTAACCGTTTTTTTTTTTTTTTATAGGTGATTTAGTCGGGACTGTTCTTAGCTATGTTTGATTAAATTCGGTTCAGCTGTTGAGGGTTCTTTTAAATTTTAGAAAATTAAATACTTGTTTACAGATAGAATAATCTAACTAATCTAACTTCACGATCAGACCGAAGCGTTCCTTATAACAAGTATAGTTGTAATTATTACTATAACATTGATAAATAAATAAATAAATAAATAAATAATGCTGGACAAGTTCACACAACATTATCTAGCCCAAGCTAAGCAGAGCTTGTGTTATGGGTACTAGACAACTGATATACTTAATACAATATATTACATAAATAGATATTTTTTATTATACATAGAAAATACCCAGAACACCCTGAACAAATATCTGCGATCGCACAAATATTTGTTCCGAGTGCGGGAATCGAACCCGCAACCTCCTGCGTCGCAGGCGAACGTTCGCCCGCCGCGTCACAGAGGTCGTCATTGATTTTCTAAGCACATATACAATAATCGCGACTGCTTAGTCTTTCATTCAACGCTATCGGCGTTATGCACCTCCGTATCTAATAATCATCGTTTCGTTTCGTATGAGGTAGTGCTGGCCTCTGGTGTCGGAGTTTGTCAAGCCGCCCGAGGGCCTCTGACATGGCTTATCGACTGCTATTAATCAATAACAGCCGGGACCGACAGCTTAACGTGCCCTCCGAAGCACAGAGCGATGGAAATCCGCACATAACTTAGAAAAGTCATTGGTGCGGAGCCTAGGATCGAACCCGGTATCGTTGGATTCTGAGTTGCACTGTTGAACCGTTAGGCTACCATCGCTTTTTAATAAAATAATAATCATAAAAATCGCTAATAATCATAAAAACAAACGACTTTACCACGAGTGCTCGATTTCAATCGAACATCTCATTGACAACGAAACATATTTCATTGGAGAGTGAAAGCAATTCTTTATTACCGCTATTTACATAGACGATGTATTCGCCGCTACGACTGCAAGCCCTAGTAGTTTCTCTTTATTGCTACCGTTCGGTTTATCGACTTGAATTTGGTTAATAGCTGTGTTATTACATCAAGAAAGTGGTAGTTGTATTTTATAAAAGAAAACATTGAGTAGGTGGAGTCAAATCAAAAGAGATTTTGCAACTTGCTGACCTTGCTAGGAATACTTTGATTGAAATAGTACCAGTGGTGGATATGCAGTCTTGGCCGCCCTAGGCCTCAGGCCAATGTAGTAGGTACCAGCCGCCCCTTTCTCAGCACCCATCATAATAGACTTTACAATGAATTTACCTTATTGTCAACTTTTATCGAAATGCGCGAGCCTTTAGAATATATAGGTATTTCTTTTTTTTTTAAATCTTTATTTTTAAGAGGTTTTAATCACTAGATTTTGACACCCTTGGAATGGCACTATTTCTTGTTATCATCAGTGAATTTTTTGTCAAGATAATATCTGGCCACCCGGGCCTACTGGGCCTTAGTGTCTGCATTAGTGCATAAACTAAGTAACAAATAAATAATGAGAAATCAACAAATAATTGTTATAGTGGATCACGACAAAAACACTAATCTCGCACGGTTGAAGATTCCTCACCATCTTTGGTATTTGTTTACGATTCATTGAGCACAACCGCCGAGCGCCGCTTACCGCTTACAGTTATACAAACTGACCAATCAGACCATTCTCTTCGCACCATCTCTAGTCTATACACAGCTGAATACCATCCTTTGTACAATAAATAGGTTTCTGTGCTAGCTGTTTGACTGCAAAACTACAAATTAGCAACACTTTCATACTTTTGTCTACAGAAATAAAAACCATGGTCATTGACCATGGCCATGGTAATTTCAACTGTCTCGCGCGTTACTTGCTACCAAGGAGTCACCTGGTTAATCAAACCATTCGCCAGAGCGAATACCATCCTTTGTTCAATAAATGTGTATCTGTGCTAGAACCTACTGTTTTGTTGTAAACATAGAATTAGCTACACTTTCATGCTTTTGTCTATACGTAAGGAATTTTTGGGTTAGAGATTTTGTGACACATATGTTGTTATCTAGAGACAGTGTTTTCACTATTGAAACGTGTTTGAGTCATTTTAAACCATTCGGGCTACCAAAAGTCCATAGAGTACTTAGTACATAATCTTAGCCCATGATCAAAAAGTTTTTCTGAACCCAGTATACCTACCTTTTTTTTTTTTTTTTTTTTTTTTTTTTTTTAACAATGATAGACCTTTGTTTGACCACGATCTCACCTGTTGGTAAGTGACGATACGGCCGAAGATGGAGCACAAAGGTCTAGAAGGCACCTATTCACTCTAGCCTTGAAGAGACCCAGATTATAGTTTTCAGGAAAGACAGACGACGGTAGTGTATTCCACTCCTTAGCAGTTCTCATTATAAAGGTAGAACTGAAACGTTTAGTACGAATAGAGGGTATACTAATGAGGTAAGGGTGGTACCGAGCCGTGCGCCTGCTCGTCCTATGATGAAAAGGAGATGGTGGGATCAGATCATGAAGTTCCTGGGAGCATTCCCCGAAATGTAACCTATAGAAGATCGAAAGGCACGCTACCTTACGGCGGTGCTCGAGACTTTGGATCTTAGTCTCCGCCATATGATGCTCACCAATAAGCCTGAAAGCTCTGCGTTCGATCGAGTCCAAGGCAGCAAGCTGGTGTTTGGCCGAGCCATCCCAAACGTGGCAGCAGTACTCCATACCAGCCCGGACTTGTGCTTTGTACAGACTTAAAAGCTGTCCTGGTGTGAAGTAACGCTTTACCTTATTCAGGATACCCAGCTTCATGGAAGCAGTTTTTGCCTTAGACTCGATGTAGGAGCCAAAGTTGAGAGTAGGCGTGAGTGAAACGCCTAAGAGCTCGAGGTGATCTCCTATAGCTACAGGTACATCCCGAAAGACAGGAAATTGGAGAAACAGACTTTTTTTCGCCGAGAAGAGACAAGCCTGCGTTTTCGAGGCGTTGAACTTGACTAGGTTGGCATCGCCCCAATCGGATACAGCCTACTCGTAGTTTTATGAATGACCTTGATGATGTCACATACTAGCACTACCAACTATTATTTATTCTGTGGCACTACTCGTATTCCATTGGGTAGGCTTGGTAAACTATTTTGTAATTAAATTATTATGATTTTTGAGAATTTGCTATGTGCCAACTGTCCAAGTGACCACTGATCATCTGTAAAAGTTTTTTTTCGTCATCAACTTCTGGTAATTTACCATAATGCTGACGAGCAGAGTGCGTCACAGAATAGAATATAGCAATTGTAATGGTTTGACCGTAGCAAAGCACGGGTATTCAGCTAGTCTGCGATAAATCTTGACCTTTTGTTAGATTCAATAATACTAGATGAGAGCAGAACGTGAAATCGCGGCATCCTGCTTCAGAAACGAACTACCAGACCGTACAAGTACAACACGCAACCTGTAACGCGTTTTCTTTAGCACATACTGCGGCAAATGCTACGTATTAGATAACTGTAGCCTACATGGTGTTACTTGATTTCCATCACGTATTGGCAGACTTTCTAGGGGTAGGAAGCACGCGTGCTGAGCGCGTGGAAAATTGTAATGACCAAGCAGAGAGGTCGCACGCGCGTTTGTTGTGCAATAATCAGCCGATTAGTGACTTCCTCGCTGTATCGACTGTATCGCTAGCCCGGTCCATACAACCCCCCCCCCCCCCCCCCATTGAACTACCCCCCCCCCCCCAAGATTGCCCCTCATTTATTTACAGAAAGAATAATACAACTAATACAAGTAAATAATACAACATAAAAAAAAACCGGCCAATTGCGAGTCGGACTTGTGCACGAAGGGTTCCGTACCTATAAAAACGGCAAAAAGAGCAAAAATGTTATTAGGGTGCATCATTCGAATAGAATAGAATCATTTATTGGCATAGTAGTAACACATTAACAAGATTTATAACTAAATTAAGTGCTACATCTAAATCTAGCTCTAAAGTTCCCCATTCACCACAGCTCTTTCTTTACTGACTCTTTTACGGTGCAAGCTGTTCGACTGTGGAATTCATTACCGTTGTCGATTCGGCTTGCCGCTTGCTCCGTCGATGCATTCTTCTAAAGATCGTGTCAAACTGTTTTATCTCCAATCGTCTTCTTCTTCCTGTTGAGTTTCATTGTTCTTGTCTGTTTTTATGTTGTGTTTATATTATTATGTATTTATTTTTATGCATTATAATGTAGGTTTGTATATATTTAATGATATGTGTATTTGTCAAGGTGATAGCACCACTGTCCCATTCTTCCATATAGTCCTCTCCATCCTAAGGTTGTCTGGAAGAAATCGCTATAAGCGATAAGACCGCCCATTGTACATTTCTGTTATTTTTTTGTTATTGCGTTATGTTTTGTATTTCTGTGTGTTATTTGTGTACAATAAAGAGTTAATCTATCTATCTATCTATCTACATAACTACGACTCGTCAATTCAACAGACGTAAAAATGTACGGACATTGTTTTACTAAGACATTTTACTTTGGTCGAAGACTAAGACAAGTATTCTAAATACAGTTGACTAAAATTAACAACATTTATTATTACACAGAACTCATTATATATTAATTAAAAGACAATTAGTATCAACATAATATTATTTCCGCTGTATAGGGGCGTCGTTATGTGTATAATATTTGTAATTTAAATAAAATAAATTACCCTAAATATATAATAAAGATCAAATGTCATCATGCAAAGTCAGAATAATTAATTAGTCAATTTAAATTAGTAAAATGTAGATACATTAGCCTGCCTTACAGCTAGATTGTTATTTTATTAGAGTGCATTTTAGTCTGCCTTACGGCTAGATTGTAATGTTTTTAGAGTACATTATTAGCCTGCTTTACGGCTAGATGTAATGTTATTAACAGGCACAAAATTCATGCCGAAATTACCCAATCAAACTATACCATGGGTGTCTCAATAGCGGCTAATGTGGATATAGCCTGTATCGTTCTCAATTGCCACTCCGTGACTACCAATCTGGGGCAGGCGTATTGTCTTGTCAATTCGGCAGGTGTGTGCTAAAGTTTCTGAACGCTGATCGAGCGTGGAGGAGGTATTGGCCGTGTTGAATTGTGAATAACCTGGTTCTTTATTACGTTTTGCTGTGCGTTGAAATTGCCACATGATGACATGAGCATGCCATAAAATCAGTTTTATTCCGGTGATGGTTTTTGAACGAAATTAAATGGTTGGTCTGTTACATGAATGTAGTAGTACATCTTCCTAGGTCTGTTATCTCCAAAAGTATGTTTGTGGGTATAACTTTTACCGTTCTTAACTAAGTACTAGTAATCTGGGACAGGACTATTGTCTTGTCAATTAGGCAGGTAGGTATGTGTAAGTTTGTTAACGCTACAGATGCTGATCGAGCGTTAAGGAGATATTAGGCGTGTTGAATTGTGAATTGTGTGTGAATAACCCTGTTATTTTAATTCCTCCTCGCGTCGTATTCCTTAATGCTGAGGGTCGTGACCCCCTTCATGGACCACTATCTGCCGGATGATGTTGCGCCAATGAGATATGTTGCAGCGAGCTGCACGGCTTCGTGGAGTTTTGAATCGAGAGCGGTGCGGATCTGATCTGACCAACGTAACGGGCTACGGCCTCGGGGCCTATTTTACCGTATGTAAGCCATTTAAAATAAACAAATAATATAACGTATTGCCATTTGAAATAACCATTTATATCAAAAGCGTATCCTACAGGTCGCGATTCACGTGTAGGTTTTTCCAACCTGTCTTGCTAATTGAGGGTAACCTCAGGTCGTGCCCTAGTAACCTAGCGAGTCCAATTGGTAGATTTAGCCTTGTCTATTTTTGTTTACTAAATAATTTATAAAATGCTTTTTGTATTGAGTAGGCAATTTGATAAAGAAACAACCAAGAGAGAAACAGCAATCAATCCAAAATGAGAATTATGGGCTGCTTATTCTTACTATTCGAGAGTCTTCTTCTTCTTTGTCCTCGCTCATTCCCGTTACTCGGGGTCGGCTTTCCTAATCATGCGGCGCCATGTATTTCGCTGGTTCGTGTCATCTTTGGTTAGGCCAAGTATTTTCATGTCATTCTGGACATTTGTCAACCATGTGTTTTGTGGTCTTCCTCTTCCCCTCTTTTTAGTGGCAATGGAAAGGCACTTTTTCACTACGTGGTCTTCTGGTCTACGCATAACATGCCCGTACCATCTCAGCCTTGATTCTGATATTTTATCAATTATTGGGGCAACTTTGAAACTTCCTCTTATGTAGTTGTTCCGTACTTTGTCTTTTAGTGTAACTCCTCCTGCCCATCGCAACATTCTCATTTCTGTTGTGTGCAGTTTCTGTTCATGGGTCTTTTTTGATGCCCTTACCTCACTACCATACAGTAATGCTGGTCTAACTGCTGTTTTATAGACCTTACCCTTGGTTCTCATAGGCATTTTTGCATCGCATAGTACTCCTGTTAGTGTACGCCATTTAATCCAACCAGATGTTGTTCTATGTGTTATGTCCGCTTCAATAGATCCGTCTCTTACTATTCGAGAGTATAGGTCTAAATATTGGGCTGATGATGAAGTTTATAAATATTATAGTACGGTATAGATTTTTATAGTTTTATCCTTCACATACTGAAGAAGTCCAAGCAAGTGAAATATCACTTAAATGCTTTCTGTGCGCTTAATTGCCCTAGCTGACGGTCTCTCGTTGCCAAAGTTTGACATTAGCAAGAAGTTAGCAAGTGACCGAGCCGAGTTAATAGTGCCCACAAAATACATCGCCAGCGTTAGCTCGTTCCATGTCTAACAGCGGTCTTATTGTGTAATAGACTGAAATTTGATTTCGAAGTCCATTTTGATATTGATTGCGCTGCGTGTTTCTGCCCTTGAAAAAAAGCTAAAACATGCAGCGCAATGAACAGCAAAATGGTAATCGACATCGATTAGACAATAGCTGTGCAGTTGAAAGCGAGGGTGCAGCTTCGAGTCCCACTGGAACGGAGTTTTCGGGTCACATTTAACTTTAATGTTATCCAATAAGTGTGGTTTACTCTTGAAAATACAACAAACTTTAAAACATCTCTTCCTTAATGTCCGCTACCTTCTCCAACCATTAACAACTAAAGTTCATACACTTGAATCAAGCTACGCGATTGTTCAAGTCTCGTACAAATCTGTCCGTCTAATTGTAAATCACCGTGTAGAGGCCTGCGCGTGCGTTCTCGGTGAAAGCCTCTCTCACGACCCGACCCCACTCGCTCAGTGTCCTGATAAACGAGACTCTTGTTTAGTTCCACGCCTACTTGTCATACCCAAAACTACGAGTGTACAGCACCAGTCATGGCTTTTCTCGTCTATGTGATCAAAGATGGCGTTTTTATCCGTTTTGCAACTTCTCTTAGAGGAGTAGTTCCTGTACGACCCATTGAGAATGATCCATTGTACTTTGATCGGCCTGTTCGTTCCCTTAACATTTTTAGGCAACTTTCAAGCTCCTGATGGATCCCTTGTCAATTTTGCTAGTGAGATCTTGAGTGGCTTCAGTTATGTTATTGTTTTCCTTATGAATATGCTCTTATCACCCAGGGTATTCCATAAATGTATGATAAGTACATATTATGTTTATAAAACTAACCTAACCACATCCTATAATATGACACACAGTTATATGTAGTCCAGAACTTATAGGTAATTTAAATATATTGTCGGCTTCAGTGACATTATGATCTATACAATTTTCTCAATTTTGTTTGCACTTAAATATTCAATCAAATTTTAAATTACGAAACAAAAATAGATTAACTACCTATATTATTATAATTTGCACGAAAAATTTGTCGAATTTCATGATCCTAATTCTATAATATAAATAAGCCTAACAACTATTATGCCTACCTATCTGTATTCAAGTACCTAAATAAGCATACTCTATATACAGCACACTCTATATATATTTACACTCTGACACTAGTCTCACTACGGGCCGGATGATGTCACGTTTATGACGAAAGCAATAATCACAAATTAGGTATTAACAATTCAAACTGTACTGTACTGTACAACGAATAGGCAGGGTTTTCCTTTATTGTCTCAGACGTGCCATTGTCATTCAAATACGCCGCGAAATGGCTGTGAAGTGCTGTGAAGCAACTAAACGAACAGACATGATATAAAACGTACAAATACACGTATCGAACACTTACCAGACAGACCTTGTGTCGACCAACACATGCCTCTTTGTAACTTACAGGATATTATTCTCTCAACTCATGTTTCTGCATCTCTTTTTACATTTAAAGATCTAAAAATAACTTACATGTCGTCAGGAACTTTAAAGTGTTTCCACAATTTCAAATCATATTATAAACACATCATCTAAAACCTATAAAACTTTTATGCTTTCTAATGTGTAAAATGGCTCTGTAGATATCTACCTCCAATTTTATATAACTATGTATTGTTGGTAAACAGAGATATCATTGTAATCGTGAGAGCCTGTTTACAGACAATAAAAGTAGGTAACTCCACAACCGCAAATTGTAGAAACATTAGTCGCAGTTACGAAATGGCAAACATTACCACGATCGCCTTCAATCCATTGTGCTCCACTTCAACTTCGATTAGTCCATTTTATGACATAATCATAAATTCAGTGCGTGCTTGATAATGGTTGGCTTCAAAGAACCAATGAGACATTTTGCACAGGTGTTATGATATAATGACATGCAAGATAACTTTAATAACTTCCTGCTTTACTTTAATAAATTATTTTCTATTTGTTTCAGATGGCGTAGCGAAGCGGACACGAATATCCACCACAAATGTTATTAAACCTCATGGAAGGCGAAGTTACCAACACCGGCCTCATTTCCTCCATCAAGCATTTTAACATAGATGGCAAACAGCACGGAACCATAAATACACTTTTAAAGAATTTTATTTTACCTGAACCAGACATGGCGATCAAACAGAACCAAAATGATAAATGCGTGTACACTGTTCCTATGAAGCTTCCTTTGCCAAACATGACTGCGAGGACGAAGTCCATCAACGAAGCAAAATTAGCGTTTTTGAACTCGACTGTAAGTCCTCCCACGAGAACCCCTCGAACAAATTACAGAAAAAAAGAGGAATCAACCATTCATTATGCACAGCTAGCAGTCACAACCGAAAGTGACGATCCCAGAAGCACCGGCGGAGGGAAAGACAAAAAAGATCACGCTTTCTCTTTGAAAACAAACAACATCGCTAATCCTGTAAATATTTCATCAAGCCCAAAGAACAAATGTGAACAACATCAACAACAAAGGAAAGTTAGCTTCAAGACGAAAAGTGCTTCAGTTTGCTACAGGCGGCCGCCTATCGCCACAAAAACTATGACTGTAACCAGCACCAATGTTTCAGAGCTGACGAAGAAGTTCAACAATCTGCAAAATGAATCTCATGATAGTGCATCAATACCGCCTAAACTTGTAAAAACTATTGAAGATCTGACAACAGCGACGTGTTCAGCCAGCAACAGCTCAACACCATCCTCCACGCTCAGTTCTACTTCAAACATAAAAATAATATTACGACAAAGAAGAGGCTCCAAAAAGCGTAACAATAGAAAAAGATGTTCGAGTATGGACTCAATAGACAAACTTGCTCTAAAAGATAACACTTCCACTAAAATACTCGTAATAAGATCAAAGTCTGATGGTACTAAAATTCCTAAATCTTCAAAGAGACGGTTGAAATACCATGATTCGAGTGAGCAGCAAAGTGGTTCTGACTCCGTAGACGGAAGCCCTGTCAAACCAAAAAACCCTGAAACTAAAGAACCAAATAAACCTCCAGAGACTGTAAAAGTTAAGAACGTTATCAAAAAATTTGAATGTGAAATTAGTGCTCAGACCAATACGAATAACACATTGAAGAGGCAACCTGATCGAATGAAAAGTGCAACTCCTATAAAAGAAAAACCGAAAGTACCTGAAAAGAAATCATCATTAGTGTTAACGAAGAATGTTGTTGTCAAAGACGGTGTTGCAAAACTTAGAACAATAAAACCGCCTGTTGTAGAATCTGCACCAAAAAATAATAATAAACCTATTCCAATAGTTGAGGCTACAAAAAAGAGGGAAACAATTTATGATCGAAAGAAATATAAGACTAATTATATACATACGGAAAAGATGCCTCTTAAAGTTGTAGAAATAATCCCTGAAGATATCAATGAAAGTACTTCTTCCTTTTCCAGTGAACAGAATATTTCAGTATCAGAATCATCGTATTGTACTAAATCCAATGAAGTTACTGTCAATGAGGAAGTGAATTCCCAAATTACACCTAATGATTCTTTTCTTTGGCGCAGAAAAAGTACCACACAAATATACGCTGATCCTGAGCAGCTACCATCAGAAAGCCCATATTGCTTTATTAATTCAACAATGGACCAAGCAGAAACATCAGACCATCAGCTCGGATCAAATGCGATATCAATAAACGAAGTAAAAATCACTGCGAATGAAGAAACTCAAGTATATGACTGTAAAGGATCTCAAACAAGTAATACAAAATGTGATTCGAGCATGGATTTTGAAAGCAATCTTGTCGAAGCCTACAACAAAGAGGTCCTCGTCGGTTTTACGGCGAAACCCAATGAAGAACCAGAAGAAGAAAACGACTATGAGCCACTCGATATGAAGGATAACAATCACGTTGTAATAATTCCCGTGAAAAGCGTAGAAGGTCCTAAAGTGAACTGTCCACTTCCAGAAATCCCAAAACTAGTTCCCGGTCCCGAAACATCGGATGAAGAGAAAGACAATATTTATCAGTGTTTGATAGAAATGCGGTCGCACCCTGAAGGGGATGAAAGCAGTCTACATAACTATGAAGTCTGTGAAAATGCTTTAGAGGAAAGAACGCGTGGTGACGGTGACAGCGATGATGGCTATGAATACTGCAAAGCTCCCATAAAACCTTACTGTCACACATCGAGCGCAGGCATTCAAATCGCTGAGGACTACAAACCGTACTCCCCTACAAACCCTAAAAACTACATCATCTCAAAGTCTGTAAGCGGAACTTCCACAGTGAGCTACGAAAAGATCGGATCGGAACGGATTTACGAAAAAATTCCGAATCTCTCTCCAAAGTCAAAAGACAGCAGCCCAACGTATAGCAGTCGGCATTCCTTCATCTCTGACTACACCAGCTATAACGACAATGAGAATATTTATGATACCATCAAACATGGTGATGGAGCTTCCCTATCCCACTGCTATGAGAGCATCCCCAACAGCCCTAGCATAGTGAAGTTCAGAAATAATGTCAAGAAGAATTCCAACTCGGCTGTCCACAAACGTCTTTCGTTCGACACGGTGTCAAATATAAGCCAGTTGACGATGTCATCTGAGCAGAAGACCAACAGTATCTACGGGCAGAGGTCTGTCATCAGTTACAACGGGCAGGAGATGACGTTTCAAGTGCCTAGTAGTGAAACCAGCGTCAGTGACAGGAGTGATCGGAGCGATGACTGGGTCGACGTCTCAGATGAAGAGAAGAGTGATGAACAGAAGATTATTATGTAAGTTGATGTTATCTTTCTCATCACCGTCTTCACTTACAAAATAACCTAAGTTACATACACATACATACAAAGACACACGCCTTTTTCCCCGAAAGGGTAGGCAGAGCCTCAAATGGGCCTCTATTCACCGTGGGTTGCACCATCGTGGGATGTAGACGTGACAAGTGGTGAGCTCATCGCCGCCATTGATTCCCACGTCTGTCTCTGCTAACGCTTTCTTCCAGTGATAATACATTCCTTAAATAAGCTAGCAGCCAGGACAAATCTTATACCAACGAATCTTACAAACAAGTCCGGGTAATCCCTTAGTCGGCTTTTACGACATCCACGGAAGGAGATGGAGGGGTCTATTCTTGGGCCGGACTCACCACGGCAATAACCTAGTTGGTGGAGATAGTTGGTCTTTATTTCTCAGGGTGGCGGGCGCGGTGCAATGCCACATAGGGTGCGTCCTAGGTGAACGTGACCTATGTGGTAATGCACTGTTCATAGGCAGAGATTACCGCTTAACATCAGGTGGGCCATCACCTTGTTCCGTCATTCAATAGTATTAAAAAAAAAGAGAAAGATAAATTCAGGCCTACGCTTATGAAAGCTTGAAATTATTAACGTATTGAAGTATGTTCTATTTGTGTATTTGAAAAGCCATGTGAGGCCAGTCAGAATCTACTAAGACATTGAGGGTCAATTTGACCAACACATTAACGGACGTTTAAACGGCTGTTTAGCTTAATCAACTCTTTTTGACAGATGTTTTTATACGTTATCTGTCACTTTGACGATTGATTACGGTAACCGCCCGTTTATTTGTTCGTGAACTTGGGCCTGATGCTCAAAACAGTTCCATAGTTACAAGTGAAGAGGAGGTTAGGCTAGGGCTAATATATAATCAAACTTCGTGTAATTTTGTACATACTATCAATATACTAATTTATATACCTGTCGGTATCCGTTTCTTATATGATTATATGGTTTCCAAATAAATAATGCTGGACACAGTTCAAACAACATTATCTGAGGCTAGATAATGTTGCTAAGCAGAGCTTGTGTTATGGGTACTAGATTACTGATATAGGTACTTAATACAAATACATTACATAGATAGATATTTTTTATTATACATTTAAAATACCCAGAACACCCTGAACAAATATCTGCAGATTGTACAAATATTTGTTCAGAGGCGGGAATCGAACTCGCAACCTCCTGCGTCGCAGGGAAACCTTCGTCTGACGCGCCACAGAGGTCGTCACAGATTTTTATGCAAATCTTATAACGCTTGCTAGTTTGGTACTATACAATTTAATGGGAAACTGACAAACCGCGGTCTAGATTTATGTTCTCTAGATTGTCACTATTATTTATTCTGTGATTGTGTCTACAAAATGTAATTGACTTGACTGAATTAACTAAATCATGATCAAACTTCGTTTAGTAGAAGCGGACTAGCTGTTCACCTCTCTTGAGTCAGTGTTCAACCACATCTGAAAATATTCACGAACTAGCCGAATGTTAAAACGGCATAGTGCATTTTAAGCCGAAAGAAGGTCACTCCGTTATCATGACCCAATGAAACAGTGATCAGTGCAATACCTGTTTCCAAAGAGAAAAGCAAACATCGTTATCAAACGCGATAAACCCATTTTGCAGGCGTGTTCAGTTATGAAAAAGTTGGCGAAAACACCATACGCCCCCATCATTTCCCGCATATTTGTTATGTTAATGGAAATTATGAAATTTCGTATTTATTGCTAGTAAAAGTTATGGTTAAATGGAGATTTTTTATTGCAGTGTTCGGGAGAGAAGTAGAGGAAGGAAAAGTCCGATCAGCTGGTCGCAGAAAGTGAGGCATCAATGGCAGAAAACCCCAAAGAAGAATGATGATAAAGGTTAGTAGATACTAGACCCTAGGTTCAACTTCCGTTAGTTTTGAGTTACGTTTTGAGCTCGTGTTATTTTCAGATGTACGGTAGACAGCGCCATCTATTGGTGGAGTGTTATGTTCGGTTCGATGTAAACAAATCTAGTATTAAACTACTCCACTAGATGGCGCTATATCGTAACACCAAACCAACTTAGGTCTTGTTGCTCAGTTTTCCTAACTTTATGGAAAAATCTGTTTATTTTAACACATAATATTTTAATTTGCATAAAGTTCATAGATTTTAACAAAATCTGTATGCTAATCACGTTTGGCTTGTAAACCACAGCCTTGTGAGACGATTTGCGCAAGCGCACGATTTACCGTTGCGCAAACATCGGTGACAGGCGTCCTACACTCGCATTCCATTACACAAAACAATACAGATTTATGATAAAAGCGTTTTATGGAATGTTCTTTCTAAATAGCTAGTCACGTGTCGCTCATTAGCTTACTTGTCACGGATGAAAAACATGTACATAATTATATTAATTGGATAATTTAGGTTCTTGTAAGGTAAGTCATCAAGTAGGTACTTACCACACCAGGCCAATTCACTCTGCCTTTTTTAACCCCCGACGCAACGGGGTGTTATAAGTTTGACGTGTCTGTGTGTGTGTCTTTTTTGTTTTGTTTTGTTTGTTTTTTTTGTTTGAAAGGTGAGTTTGTCGGTTGTGTTCTTAGCTATGTTTGATCAAAATCGGTTCAGCCGTTTCATTGCGTTGAGCGTTTTTTTTTTTTTTAAATAATTAATTACTTGTGTTCTGCTCGACTTTGAAACGATAATGAATGGATGCGATATTCTACCATCATCAACAGCTTAAGATGTCGACAAGGCCAAGGCTCTTGACGAGGCCTCCCCTGTAGAATGCAATGGAGGAATTTGCAATAATCACCACACTTGGCGGATTGGTGATCACAGTATTAGTGTTGAGTAGGTGGGTGCTGCTGCCCATCCCCTGCTGTAATCCCCTGATCGGCCTTTACGACAAACATGGCAGGAGACAGAGGACTCTATTCTTTAGGCAGTCACATAGCATATTCGATATCCTATAGTACCTACAAGCTGGAATCTTCAGTAGGACCTTGCCTGTGCAACGAAAAACCGAAGACAGTTGCTAAAATAACAGATTTTAATTCAGCCAATTGAAAGCTCTTTGTTTGGTAATACGAATGTTACTTTTAATTATAACCTCGTACACATCTGTCCAAATAACATACTTCTATATAATAGCTTTATCCGTAAGTTCGTGCACCTCTGCGCCCGCGCAGGCAATGTGGGTGTCTGCTAATTGCTACCGGATTCCAGCACTGGCGCTATAGAAGTCGCGAATACAGAAACAATGGTTTTCTAAGTTCTGTTTATCATTCTTTGTTATCATCATGTGCCGTTCGTTGTTGTCCTTCATCGTTGATGTCCAATACTGGACGTAGACCCCCCCAAACAATGCCACAATGGACTGATTTGAGCCGCATCTATCCACCGACTGTCTGCGTTCTTTATAATGTCGTAGCACAGAATAAATATTAGTTGGTCGTAGGTCCATCGAGTGTCCGCCGTCCTACAATGCTTCGTCCGGTACATAGTATAGATTGTCGGTTCTTTGAGCTCTATGTTTTTTCCATGTCCACTTCAACTTTCTAGTTCTAGGAGCTATGACGGTGTTTTTTTTTTTAATGTAATGTTTCCACGAACTGGCTTACGGCCCGCCTGATGGTAAGCGGTTACCGTCGCCAATTGACATCTGCTACACCAGAGGTATTGCCAATGCGTTGCCTGCCCTGAAGGACTCTTTTACTTTTTTTTTTGAAGCGGCTTATGTTGTAGTTTAGCGGAAACACCTCAGCCCATTCCACAACTAGCACGTATGGGGAAGAAAATATCTCGTAAACCGAGCTGTACGAGATACCCACGTGTCGATGATATGAGGATGAGCTCCCTTGCGTTATCGAGAAGCGCGATGATATAACCTGGAAGCGGGTATGATCTTGGTTCTTTCTTTGCTGGGATCGAATTTTGTGCTACTAAATCGCAGTTTTTCAAAACATGCCTGTTTCTAGTGCAGACATAGACGGTGTCTCGGGATGTTTACTCACTACGATCCTTGACACAAGTCTTCCGTTTCCCTCAGGGAATAATATGGACATGAAAAAATGTTAATATTTAAAAAACCCCAACTACTTTACCGATTTTGATAAAACATGTCTGAGAAACATCGGTAGAAAACCTGCTTGCAATTAAAAACCGCATTCAAATTGGTTCCCGTTTAAGAGCTACGGTGTTACAGACAGATAAACACGCATATATCGGTCAAACTTATAACACCCCTCTTTTTGCGTCGGGGGTTAAAAATAGGGTATGTCAGGGTATATTGTTAGCCTTTGTATATTCTAAAACTAGTCTCTACATAAATAGTATTGATCGCAGCCGGCACATCGCCTGCCCTGCCACCGGTTCGATACCAGGTGACCTACATTGATAACTATAGCAGCGAGACACTTATAAATTTAGAGTGCATTGTAAACCATAAGTGGAGTTGACTTCAGACCCATTTTTACCAGATAAGCCTAGTTTTCGTAGAGCAGTTGAGCCGTATTTTAGTTCGGGTTCGATCGGGTCTGAATGAAAAAACAAACGGGGAGTTTAAGATTTTGTTGGTTGAGGGTTTTTGTTTTTTAACATTCATAGACCTTTTTTGACTACGACCTCCCCTGTTGGTAAGTGACGATGTGGCCGAAGATAGAGCACAAGATCTATAAGGCGCCTATTCACTCTAGCCTTGATGAGACCCAGATTATAGTTAAATAAATAAGAAATATATTTATTGAAAACTGCCTATTAGTGATCGGAACCGTGAGTTGAGCAAGGTGAGCTCGAATACTGCCATATCGACGAGTTCCGATCTCCATCATCAGATCAGCTCGCTGTCACTATAATATTGCATTGTCTTCGGAAATTTCAGCTAAATCGTTTGGGTGGAACTGGTTTAAAATCATTTACAAGATTTGATCACATACCTGAAACAATATTAAATTATTATTAAGTTGGAATAATATTAAAGTTTATAGTTTTTCAAATATAAATTTCAATTTTGGAGAACTTTAAATTAAAATGTGACCCATTAATTCCCGCTGGATTTAAATTTAAATAACACCACGTAGTCTTTCTTTGTGTTTATTCTGCCGAACCTTCAGTCCCCAATTAAAGTTAACGGAGCATTTAGTTGTTCCTAGATACCTCAGAAGTTAGATATTTCTCAATCAGAGTCCATTTCTTAGAAACATTTTGCATGTTCCCTTAAACGAGTCCCACCTATATGTAAACTTTAACTCTGAGGACGTATTGTGAACCTTAAATTAAAAAAAAACACACCAATATTATAAATGCCAAAGTTTGTGTGTGAGTGTGTTTGTTACTTCTTCACGCTGAAACGTCTGGACGGATTTGGAAGCAATTTAGAATGGAGATAACTGTACTCCCGGAATAACACATAGGTACATTTTTATCCCGATATTCCCACGGGATCGAGACCAATGCGTGTGGGTGAAACCGCGGGGCGCTGCTAGTAAATTATAATACTCTTTCTACCATAAACATAAATTCATAACCATGTTTTTTTTTTAATTATAGTTAGAAGGTACTAGTATAGTATTATATTATCTGTGAAGAAGGCAAGTCTTTGAGTGAAAAAAAAAAGATCTCGTCTGATCGTCTGAAGAGATCGTTTTCTGATACGATCTATTCTCCTTTTGCTAAGCAAGCTTTCCATGTCTTTCAATACCAAAATACTAATACAATAAAAGTATTACAATAAATATATTAATAATATATTAAAGTAATGGACGAATTAAAATTAAAACACATAGTTGGTTAGCTAACATATTTTCTGAAATGCATTAACATTGTACTCGTTCACATTATTTCATCACACACAATGTGGCTGTTTGAATTACAATAACAAATCAGATAGTAATTGTGCAAAGCCAGTGAAGTAGACTTCCTTATTGGGTGCGCGTACGCAGCCGCGGACCAAAGAGCACAGCGGCCGTCGAGTTGTGACCACTCTCGATAAACTACACTAACAATTACATAGGTACATAAAAAACACGAGTGCCATGATTTTAAAGTCAACTAAAAATGATTTAAAAAAACAACGTTTTTTTTCTTGATTACTACGTGCAAGAAATACCTAAGTGATATATATTTTTAGTACCTACTCCCCAAGTTCTACACATTGATTACAAACACGATCAGCTTCAGATATATTTTTTAATTCGGGCTACGTGGCACCATTTTTTTTTTTTTAAATTTCACATATCCCGTGCGTATCGGGAAAAGGTGCAGATTCTAATGATACCTGAATCAGATTAGACGCGGTGTTATACATAATACTCGATACGATTTTCATGATCGTATTCCCCTGTTTTCTCATAAAAACAGGACCGAAATAAACTTTAAAAAAAAGTATGACTGACTTTCTCTAAGCCTGCGTTTTGTCCTTTGTTTTTTGTTTTTTTAAATTAATTTTTGTATAAAATAAAACGGGAGCATGGCTGTAGTAGATGTAGGTTGTATGACATAATAGTAGATTGTTTGTCCAGGGAGCAAAGAACTATTAAAGACGGAGAGTTTTTCTTTGAATCCAGAGCGGAGGGAAAGATTCTATGGATTCAAATTAGGAATGAGGGGTTTTCACGGCCGTTTCACATCATGTTTATAGCCTTGAAAATAGATGGCGCCAGCTCTGTACAAGCTAAAGTAGCTCTGCCAAAATAACGTGAAATGTCAACGTCAACAACGTAGTGATATATTTTCGTGATATTCACACAAAAGCACAGACAAAGCATTTGATATTTTGACAAGTATACTTGAGTCAGTGCTATCTATCGATCAAAATCGAACTACATTTTTTTATTCGTTAATGTAATGTCCTCATTTGTATAAAAATTTCAACAAGCTACCTCTAACAGTTGCCGAGATATAGGTACCCCACCTAGCCCATAAAAAAATTGCAGAAGTCTCCAAACATTTTCACTTGTAAAAAGTCCCACTCTTGAATCGCTAGTATCGCTACACGCATGATTTCATCACTTCCTGCTATAACTCATGAGTCGAGCTGCAGGAAGAATATGAATTCATGCTCTATTTATTTTACATATATGAACTGTATAGAACGTTACTTTTCTCCACGGAAAAAGCTTGATGCGGCTTCCTTGTGCTATTTCCTGAATCATACGTACAATAAAACAACCACGGTAACGGGTTTGAATACTTGCCGTGTTTGATTCTCGCGATCTGATAACACTTACTATATATGGTTCATAAACATAGCTTGATTCATGCGACAGCTGTTATTTTGATAATTTTAACAGTCTACTAAACGCTGTCCTAAACTTGATACGGGGAAAAGTTCCAAAAGTTAGGTACAGCTGTTATACTTTCAAAATGATCAGAATATCACACGCAATCGATATATCTGTCACAGAATCAAGCTATGTTTTATGATTGACAAGCAGTGCCCCGCGGTTTCACCCGCGTAAGTCTCGATCCCGTGGTAATATCGGGATAAAAATGTGCCTATGTGTTATTCCGGGACTCCAGTTATCTCCATTCCAAATTTCATCCAAATCCATCCAATAGTTTTTGCGTGAAAGAGTAACAAACATCCATTGTTATTTCTCTTAAGTGTGTGTGCTACAAATAAATCTTTCTTTCTTTCTTTCTTTCTTTCTTTCATCCATCCATCCATCCATCCATACTTACAAACTTTCGCGTTTATAATATTAGTAGGATAGATTGAATTATCGTATTGTGGATATATCGTGTTTTCATTGCTGGCCAGCATCCAACTAATATAGCGAGTCCAAGATTAAATACATAAACAAATGCCAGGTTGACCTCTAACACCTTATATCAAATCTATGATTGAATGTTTTTCTGTTCCGGTTCCGGCTCTGGCTTCCTTGAAGTCTCTACAACACAAAGTTTTAATCGTAACTCCACCCTTACATACCCAAGCCATGAACGTTATAGGAACCTGTTACATTTCAAGTCTATTATAATTCTTTAGCAGTGACCCTAATATTAATGAGTTTAAAAACTCTATTGGATGCAGCTTACTACTTCTTGTTTTGTATGAACACAGTACCTAATATTCTCAACAAACAGACAATACGAATTCTCCCACTTGTCATTCGGCGCACAATACACGAATACCTTCTCACGTGACGCTACAAATTATTAGTCATCGTTGACCTTAAAAATAAATATGGGCATATTAGCATTACATTCATGCATACCGATCTAAGTAGACACATTCTCATAGAGATTTACGAAGATCTGTAGAGATACCGAAGTTCTTAATACACTGGTTGTATTCTAAATACTTTCCAGTAGGTACGTGTTGCAACCGAGACTCGTATGTGGAAAACAATTCATTCATGTTTATGAAACTTAAACGAAACTATCTTAGAGGTTATGTCAACAGATTTCATAAATGAGAAGCCGATAATAACTTGTAAAACAATTTCAATGCGCGCGGGAATACAGATGGTAAAAACTGAGAACTCTCGCATGCCGCACGATGCGCAGTGGAAAACAGTGATCGACATGCGATTTATCTAATGTAGGTAGTGAGTTACCTTTTGGCCCACCTTTTCGTGTGGCGTGTCTTGTACGAGGATGCAACCGCCACTGAACGTGATAACTTCCTTCTGCTTGTTGGTAAGATTGCAGTTATTACCTATCTATCAACAACTTTCGCGCAATCGTATCAACCAAACTACTGAATAAAGACATAATTGTGTGAATCTCTTTGACTTACAATAACAATAGTACGATTTGGTCGTTTTGGCTGAAGTTATTATTGTTAATAGCAACATTCGTGTGTGGATGTGGTCATCGCGTTGATTTCGTAAAACAAGTAGTAGGTACCACGCAATGGAGCATTTACCAAAGTGTTGTTCGATGGTTTTTGCAACAGATGTAATGTATCACTTCGGTCGGCAGTCGATTGCGCAAAAGGCTTTTTTGGCTCGCCAAAAGATTGTATCCTCGAAATCGAATCAAGTCCTCGTCTGTGGCGGGGCGGGCGAACGTTCGCCTGCAACGCCGGAGGTTGCGGGTTCGATTCCCGCCTCGGAACAAATATTTGTGCGATCGCAGATATTTGTTCAGGGTGTTCTGGGTATTTTCTATGTATAATAAAAAATATCTATGTTATATATTGTATTAAGTATATCAGTTATCTAGTACCCATAACACAAGCTCTGCTTAGCTTGGGGCTAGATAATGTAGTGTAAAATTTCCAGCATTATTTATTTATTTATTATTTTAAGTTTAGAGATAAAATGCAGTTTTGCGTGAGTTACACAATAAACGCAGTCGAATTAGCCGAAGAAATCAAACGTGGGATCAATTATTAACCTGTTCCACTTGGACTTGATGCATTATGTCATAGATACGTGCAGTGCAATAGTGCTCTAGTTTTCTTCTACGATTAACAAGTACATATTTATCCGTGTTTTTGGTCGGTCTGACGGAATAGCATTGTCTATCGATCCTGCTGTTTCGTTATCTCTATATACAATATTGATTTATAGCCTCGTTGATAGCGTATCGTGAATTCTCGACTGACCAGTTTTCTCAAATGCTGCAGGAATTAATTTGGTATGCTGTATCTTAATCAGTAGTTGGTTTGTACCTACCTACCTAAGTATTTACAATGCCTCTGAAAATATTAAAAACTGAAGTAGCGATGCTATTCATTTTATGAACACTCAGCATACATAGCTGGTAAACATATGCTCCCAAAACCTGACAAGAAAATGACGAATACACTGCTTAAAATGAAACGCGAGGACCTGCGTATGGTGGTGGGCATCATAACAGGACACTGCGACCTCAACCATCACCTGCACAAAATTGGAGCCACTGACAGCGGGCTGTGTCGGGGCTGCTTGCAGGAAGAAGAGACGGTGGAGCACGTCATCCTAAATTGTGCGGCCACAAAAGACGCCAGGGCCAAGACGGGTTTGCAGGAGCTACTTGGATCCTGTTCTCCATCATCGACGCCTTCGGACACACTTCAACAGTGTTGCCATCAACCCAAAGTCCTGCTCCGTTACTTTAAGGAGCTGGGCTGGCTGGGGTAGGGTTAGCACAGGGGGATAATGCACAATACACCCCACAGAAGGATGTCAGTGCAGGTCTTAGCACCCCCACCTAGAATTAGAATTAGAATTAGATACATAGCTGGTAACGCTGTATGTTTTTTTGATGGTTTTTCCAATCATCTACTCATTGGCAATGGATTTCGCGAGATTTCAATGCAGATGTAGTAATTACGTAGCAAAATATAATTAAGGGTTACCAAAATGGCAATTCAGGTGCTCCTACGCTTTTGCTACAGTTGTCTTGTCATGTCACTGCCGCAAAAGGCTCGCGTGGGAGAGGGACAGTGGGGCTGTAGAGTTTGCGTTCGCGAGTTAGCCCTGCGCGCGCGCCCGTGCGGACGCCTCGCTAACGAACGTTGCACCGGCTACTCGAGCCTCAGTGAAAGTGACTCGTCCAATTTAGTGAATACTTCTTAAACGACCAATTACACTGGTATTGATGTCCACTGAATCATCTTTGCGTCATTACTAAATAGTGATGTGTCGCCCGTATTGTTTTGTTGTTGTGCAAGTGACACCGTGTTCCTGGCTCGACCGGCCTTTGTAATACCCCTACATTACGAAAACTAACCGCTGAAAACTGCAATTACGTGTCCAAATTTTTGTTAAATGTTTACTTGTACCACATTTGCTTTCTAGTGTTTCTTTTAGTCAATTTGCACATTATCTTCGGTCACGCTTCGCTCGTCTCAGGCTCAATTTGTTAACTCTTATTCTTGTTACATTTATTCATTTATTCAAGTCATGTTGACCGCCTTGAATTGTGTAGCTCGATACAGATCCTTTCATTCGAGTCTTAATTCAGCCATTTACTTACTCAATGTCAGATCGATCATTTTTCTTTATCCGGTTACAGATCATAATTTTCGGATGAGTTTACATCATAACCTGTTCCACCGTTTTAGTGTATTTCATCACTTTCCTAAGTATTATGTTGTTTAGTAGCACTCAAAAACCGGCTCTTTTCATAGACTTCGACTAAGTTTTATGGCTAATTTGCACATTTCAACTTTCTTAACATTATCTTCTTGTGTTTTAAAGCAAAGAGGTCATGGCTGGTATTATTTTTTATGTAAACAACCATAATGATCTCTTGCATCTGTAAGCTCCTCCCACAGAGTGAGACAGCCGGAACTCTGACCCGGGGGCTTTGGAATTCGTGCCACAAATACGGCCTTATTTAGTTAATCGACATTCATCGTATTCTCGACTCTATCAAGATCTTTGTTCGTCTCGCATAACAAGTAATTGCAAGACGAGATAAGCTATAGAGCACTTCTATAAACCTGTTCTATTTGGCTAATTATTACCAAAAGCAAAATTATTTTCCATAACTAGTTAAAAGATAAAAGATTTCTAATTGGAGTTATAATAATAAGAAGAAGCCTTTATTTCTACAAATACATAATATACACTAAAAAACTACATACAAATGAAAATTAAATACTTGCTAGATTGAGTTTTGTCATTCTGTTATTGTTTTTTCCATGTTTTCATTTTGTTTTGTTTTAAGTAACATTTTTTTATTTAGTTTATTAAAAATTCCAGTCATATCTGTATTATAAATAGCATTTATTCTTCATGCATTTTCTGCATCACCAGACAGCCATTATTGTTTTTCCATGTTTTCATTTTGTTTTGTTTTAAGTAACATTTTTCTATTTAGTTTATTAAAAATTCCAGTCATATCTGTATTATAAATAGCATTTATTCTTCATGCATTTTCTGCATCACCAGACAGCCATTATTGTTTTTCCATGTTTTCATTTTGTTTTGTTTTAAGTAACATTTTTCTATTTAGTTTATTATAAATTCCAGTCATATCTGTATTATAAATAGCATTTATTCTTCATGCATTTTCTGCATCACCAGACAGCCATTGTCAATGTTTTCTGCGTATATAGAACTATCTTCAGATCTTTAGAAAGTTACTGTCTCGGTAAAACAGTGCTATAGGCAGCAAAAGATATCATTATACCATCTAGATTTGTAATTACAACTAATAACAATGTGCTTTTATAATGAAGTCTTTAAAGTCATAATCATTAAACTTGCTGAGAACTTTTTGATCTAGTTTTAGTTGGATGAATTGAAAAGTTCAATTTGCAGTTTAGTAATATACGTTTATTCTCTTAGAATTAGATAATTGATCATACAGCTCTCCTTCTAGAACAGATTATGCGCTAGCCTTCATTGTTTCACAACCCGCAATGCTCTGATTGTAACGCCATACTCAAACGCACCTGATTGTTTTGCAACTGCACCATACCTGCTATAAAAGCCCACGTCTCCAATTTGAACTCTAGAAATAGCCTAACTAGGTCTACTTTCATGCTTTTATAGAAAATATAATTTATACGTATCGAATTGGCAGACAACGACAATTGGTTTCCAATATCGCAAACCAATATTTGTGTAGCTTCGAAAACGCAATTGTGACCATCAACTAAATCCAATATCAACTGGACTATTTTAAATTATTCGGTGGTTTGCAATATCACGGCATTTAGCATTATAATGGAACAAAAAATGAGCCGGTCTCGATGAAACTTAATGGTACTCCGCAGTACCAGTCGACCCTGAGACGCCCGGCAACACAGCTGCCTACTTCTCGTTTTATTTTATTTTTTTCTCGTTGACCGTACAGCTGAGCCGAGGAAAAGACTACTCAAATTGGTAACTTGATTCTCAACATTTAATACGGACGATGTATTGCAAGACGCAAGTGGCAGTGAACAAGTGTAAATAGATGTGTTCGCGCGCTCTTTGTTCTCGAACGTGACTCTTGTGACTTGAAATGAAGTGAATAAGCGATGAAGTGAAACGAGTGGAGTGATGATGAAAAATGATCTCGGAGCGACCTCCGGTGAACGGTGGCGTGGGGCCACCGCCGCCGAGGCCGCGGACTTTCCGCAGGAATATCGGCGATCAAGGTGCATCAGGCTCAACCATTGGCATTTGTTTTGCGGTTCCACGTTTAGTTCGATCGAACCGGTTATCTAAATTAACTAGACAAATGTTGTTCATAATATCTAATTTATTCAATGCTAAATTACACAATGCATCTATGTTAATGACCACTGTTGAAATGTCGCCTTAACCTTTTCGATTATCTACATCGTGGAGCAAAACAGTCTCATGGTCAAAATAATAATTCAAATGCCTGGAGCCTTTACCTTGATTGTTGAAATCTCTTGTTGTAGTTTCCGTAACGTCTCCGAGCAATGTATATCTCGATACGAACGCCAAGTTGCCGTACTATAGCCGGAACGATGAAGAGGCTAAGAAGGCTTCGAAGAAGAAAAGTATTGTGGACAATGTGCGATTCATAGAGGTGCTGGAGCAGAAGTGCTTGCTCAGCATTAGGACTGTGCTGCGCGATGCGGATATTGAGATCCAGGATATGGCTGCATTTATTGGTAATTACTTTTGCCTATACGCTTGTAAAATGCAGTCACGTATAGCCATTGCACCACCTCCATTCTTATAACCATTGACTTCCTAGTTTCCAAAATCGTGTTTGTGTATTTCCTCGTATGCGAAATTCATCTATAAAACTTCGATTTAATAAAATCAATCTTTATTTTATTGAACGAATTCTTTCGGATGTTGAATTTCCTGATTGATGAGTGCAATAACATATACCTACCCGTTTTAATACCTTATTCAACAACTCGATCGATAACGCTTTTACTCACTTTCTATAAACGAGGTCTGCGTTACATGATACCTGTTCGTAATACAGTTTAATAAGACGCGGGTATCTAATCATGACCTCTGTAATGTGGTGGGCGAGTAGCTGGCTGAGGCACGAGAGATGCGGGCTTGATTTCCGCTGCGGGACAAATACCTCCATGACCCAGACCTGGAACTAATGTTTCCAGAACATTTGTTCCCGGTCTGAGTGTTGATATGCCATGGTACTCGTCGTATACCAGCGACACAGGTAATCGTAATGTGGGATCTGGACTATGTATGTGACTGGGTTATGTTGTGTTATTCTAAAGATTTAAGTACATTTATCTAAATATACATGAATGTCTGAGTTTAATCATTAATTCATTAAATGCCTTGGTAGCGTAAAAACCGGCTATGGGATTACACCAGGGGATAGGCAGCAGCATCTACCAGAGTCTTGCATCTAGCGCGGGGTGGCTGGCAGAAACTGGATGAGGAGAGCTGAAATCCTGGCTCAGTGGCGCGCCATGGGAGAGACCTATGTCCAGCAGTGGACTGCATTAGGTTGCTGATGATCTACCAGAGTACTCAACATCAACACTGCGATCACCAACCCGCCTGCCAAGCGTGGTGATTATGGCAAATCTCCCTTATTCTAAGGCCTCGTCCAACAATGGACGTCTAAAGGCTGATGTGATGATAATGTGTGATGAATCGTTCATTATTAAGTAGTAGTAGGGCATTTTTGTGAATGAATTCGTCCGAGGTAGTACTACCACCATACCTTTTTCTGCCGCAAAGCAGTAGTGCTCGCATTACTGTGTTCCGGTTTGAAGGGTATGGTTGCCGGTGAAATTACAGGCACATGAGACTTTTCATCTTTATGTCTCAGGGTGGCGGGCGCGGTGCAATACCACATAGGGTGTGTCCTAGGTGGACGTGACCTATGAGGTAATGCATTGTTCATAGGTAGAGGGTACCACTTAACATCAGGTGGGCCGTCTGCTTTATCCGTCATTGGAAGTTATATATAAAAAATAAGTGAAATCTTCAGAGATATCGATTTAGTTAGTATATTATGCTGTAATTTGCATCATCATATTTTTTGTTTCTGTACTAAAGTATCTACGTATTGAATTCTTTCGCTATTATAATAGCTTCATTGATATATTGCTGAGTTCAGTCATTATTCAAATTGTAAACTTGATGTCATAACCAATTTCAACTTGTTGAAAATCATAATTGCCTCAATAAAACGTGTTTTTGTTTAATTATACCTCGGAGGTTTGTTCCAAAGAGGTGTTCTCGTGTCTGGTGCTCGAGTAGATAATTTGTGTAGTTTAACTGTAATAAATAAATAAAATAAATAATGCTGGACAAATTCACACAACATTATCTAGCCCCAAGCTAAGCCAGAGCTTGTATTATGGGTACTAGATAACTGATATACTTAAATATAATACATTACATAGATAGATATTTTTTATTATGCATAGAAAACACCCAGAACACCCTGAACAAATATCTGCAGAACGCACAAATATTTGTTCCGAGGCGGGAATCGAACCCGCAACCTCCTGCGTCGCAGGCGAACCATCGCCAGCCGCGCCACAGAGGTCGTCAATAACTAGCGGTCTATGTTTAGGTGATTTGCCTGAAGGGGGTCAAGATTCTTACCTAGCCCGACAAGGTCTACTTGAATACGAGGCACTAAATATTTGAGTTGTACCTATGTTGTTATGAAAGAAAGAAAGAAAAAATATTTATATAGGGTTATTAGGGTATGTTATTAGGGTAAAGTTCAAACACACCTTTTTTATGGTTGTGTTACCTAAAAATTAAATAACCCAGACATGTGTGAACTGCGCATACATTCCGTAGTTTACTCATCATAAGGCTAGGTGTCGCCACTAGTAGATTACTTTATTATTAGAACGCGCTATTTTATTCCTTGGTTGACTTGGAGAACTCTTATTGTATACAAGGAAATCCGCGCATACATTCCTACTAGTAGTTTACTCATCATAAGGCTAGGTGTCGCCACTAGTAGATTACTTTATTATTAGAACGCGCTATTTTATTCCTTGGTTGACTTGGAGAACTCTTATTGTATACAAGGAAATCCGCGCATACATTCCTACTAGTAGTTTACTCATCATAAGGCTAGGTGTCGCCACTAGTAGATTACTTTATTATTAGAACGCGCTATTTTATTCCTTGGTTGACTTGGAGAACTCTTATTGTATACAAGGAAATCCGCGCATACATTCCTACTAGTAGTTTACTCATCATAAGGCTAGGTGTCGCCACTAGTAGATTACTATATTATTAGAACGCGCTATCTGTTTTATTCCTTGGTTGGAGAACTCTTATTGTATACAAGGAAATATTTTTTGAATTTATTGATTTGTTTATTTATTGATTACCAGTTTGGCTGGCAATAATATCAAGCGGGGTATCATAAATCATTATCATCATCACCAGCCTTAAACTTCCACTGCTGGACGTGGCCTTTCGTGAACGCAATGGGCCCCCCCATATGCCATAATATATGCCATAATTACCACGCTTGGCTGGCGGCGTGTTGGTGAACGCAGTATTTTTGTTGAGTACTCGGGACGATGCTGCTGCCCATCCCCTGGTGTAATCACTAATCTACAATATCCATGGGAGGAGACGAAGGGGTATATTCTTAGGCCGGACACACCACAGTTATTATAAATACCATTATCATAATCTGCCGCGTTTTTCTTTACATCGAAGCCCTTACTAATAAATAATAAACAAACATACATAAATAGATAGACACAACCCTTTTTCGCCGAAAGGTTAGGTAGAGCCTCAAGGGCCTCTTTTCACCGTGGTTTTCACCGTCGCGGGATTATAGACGTGACAAATGGTGAGCTCATTACCGCCATTGCTTCCCACGACTTATTTATTCTGTGCCACGACTGACTCAGCTACCGCTTTCTTCCAGTACACAGCAGCCAGGATAAATCTTATACCAACGAATCTTACTAACAAGTCCGGGTAATCCCTTAGTTGGCTTTTATGCCATCCACGGGAGGAGACGGAGGGGTATATTCTTAGGATGGACACACCACGGCTCTAATAAAATAAGAATTAGATCGAATTATTATAAAATACATCGTTACCTATTTTTTTTTTTCGTTTACTTTTGCTTGCCTTGATCTACACAAAAAGTGAACAAAGGACAACTTTCAGTCGGTGAAAGCCTTCAGCCTTGCTTACAACCGACGCATACAAGTTAGCCAACCTTTTTGCTGATCCAGAAATAAATTGAACAGGATAACATGGTGTGTGTGTGTTAACCGTGGTGTGTCCGGTCCAAGAATAGACCCCTCCATCTCCTCCCGTGGATGACGTAAAAGCCGATTAAGGGATTATCCGGACTTGTTTGTAAGATTCGTTGGTATAAGATTTGTCCTGGCTGCTAGCTTGTTTAAGGAATGTGTTATTACTGGAAGAATGCGTTAGCAGAGTCAGTCGTGGGAAGCAATGGCGGCGGTGAGCTCACCACTTGTCACGTCTATTTCCCACGATGGTGCAACCCACAGTGAAAAGAGGCCCATTTGAGGCTCTGCTAACCCTTTCGGGGAAAAAGGCGTGTGTCTATGTATGTATCTTTGAAACAATAGCATTTCACCATGAAGGCCGTGTGGAAAACCCACCAACTTAGGTAACCTGCATGGTCATGAGATAGCCGCTTGCGGTTGCGTTGCGCCAGCGATTGATCGGCGCATGACGTGTCGTGGTTCGCCGGCGTATGACCATGGTTAGGTAACCAATCAGAGGACAAAGACCTTGAATAATATTTGTGCGGTCAGGAAATCCTCTGAATCCTCTGAATCCTCGGGCCACGGTCCGATCCGAATCAGGCCATAATCGATATTAGCGCGCTCATAAGCTTTATTTCATAAGCTTTCGCTGAATCAGACCGCGCGAATATCGATTATGGCCGATTATGGTCTGATTCGGACCGTGGCCTAGGTGTTTTGCGACCAATACCTTCGTAGTTTCCGATGAACGTTAGGGAATCCAATTTCGATGTAAATTTGACCATGACGGTTTGGGTCGCGCAACAGGATATAGAAAGCTATGCTAGGAGTTTCACTAACGTAGTAACTTACTAATCTGTGGTACGTGAAGGTCATCGACATTAGCAGAATTAGCAAGTTGAAGAGGCAAAGGCCGTATAGCTCGCAGAACCGACAACCACTGGGGAAAAATTAGTCCTCGAGTGGCGACCACGAACGAACGAAGCAATGCTCAATAAAGGTTCTCCAGTGATTCAAGCACAACGCCCCATTCGATGCGCCGATAACATCGTAATGCTCGCAAGGAGTCGGTAGATGGAGGCGACTCAAAACTGTTCGACGTAGTGTCCAACTGGAACCAGCTGATGATGATGACGATGATTAGACAAGTGGCGCGGAAACACTAGCTAACGCAAGTGATCAGCTCATTGTGATAGGAAGTCGGTGTTTCCGCGATCAACAATTGTATTATTTACGGTGCATTACTTATTACGTTAGTTTGGGTTGCTCAGTTGCTCATCCCTCAGAATCAGCAGTTTCCTCCCATACAACAGGTCAGTACTGCCAACCTTGAAGATGGCTAGTAGTAGTACTTTTAGTAGTGGTAGACCTTTTTAGTGAAAGAGTTCGTCCGGGGAAGTACTACCACCATACCTATTTCTGCTGCAAAGCAGTAGTGCTCGCATTGCTGTGTTCCGGTTTGAAGGGTACGGTTGCCGGTGAACACAGGGAATCCACGGATTTTTTGGGGCAGTCGTGTAAAAATATCTACTACCTACTAACGAAGCCACTTGTGGTTGCGACAGCGATCGATCGGTGCATGACGTGGTTTGTGTTGCACAGGTGACCACGCTTATGTAACCAGCGGTCTGAGACCTTGACTCATGCCATTCTATAACTTTTTGCGGATGTTGAGGATATGGCTTATAAGAAACCTATAGATAGCCGAAACTATAAATTGAACGCGTATAATTCAAGTGCTATTTACAATTACGAGTACTAAATGGTAGGCATACTGAAATATGCTGTCTGATCGAATCGAAAGTAACTTGACTAGATCCACTTTTTACCCGACTGACGGAGGGTTATGGCGTGTGTCTCTATGTCTAGGCCCTTAGCTGCATGATTTTTCGTACTAATGTATTTTTCCATATAATATGGGCGAAAAGGGTATAATTTTACACTGAAATTACTGTTGTTGGCGTTTACATATATTGGTCATAAATATACATTGGTCATCTATGACATCTATGCCAGGTTAGAGCCTCAATGGGCCTCTTTTCACAGTGGGTTGCACCATCGTGGAATATAGAATAGAATAGAATAGAATAGAAATAATTTATTTTGAACAGCAGCATACACACAGTCAAAAAAATAAAATATTTGTTATAGACGTGACAAGTCGTGAGCTCATCGCCGCCATTGGTTCCCACGACTGACTCGGTTAACGCTTTCTTCCAGTAATAACCCCCCGGTTACGTCTGCACCATTGATTTGCCCCATTAATGGTGCAGACGTAACTGGGCGTAACTGGAATGTGTTACTAATTAGTAACACATTTCATAATAAGCTAGCAGCCAGGACAAATCTTATACCAACGAATCTTATCAACAAATCCTAAACTTTTATGTATGGAGTGGAGTATGGATTGGATATTGGATTGTATGGGTGGTAAAACAACCAAATATGGTTGAAGAAAACAGTGGATTAATAGCGAAAATAACAACGAAAGTCAACCTTCTTTTGACAGAACTTTACCTCCGTGCTAGTTATAAACTGTGTTACGGCGAGGTAATTATTCTCTAAGAAAGCACCTATTCACTCTTGCCTAAAGAGACCGTAATACTTCGTGTAATTTGTATAAAACATCGTTATCTGTTGTCCACAGATTGCGACAGCAGCGACTCGGGCCACCTGTACGAGTCCCTGGAGCCGCGCGCCCCGCCGGCGGGGCACATCCCGCACCACGACGACTCAGACTCGTTCGACAGCGACACTGATGACGACTGCGAGAAGGTACCGACTGTTTTAAAGTCTTGTAAACAGATGTTAACACATGACCACCTAGAAAAGCTCAAAGCTTAAAAGGATAAATAAATAAACAATGCTGGACAAGTTCACACAACATTATCTAGCCCCAAGCTAAGCAGAGCTTGTGTTATGTGAGCTGATATATTTAATACAATACATTACATGGATAGATATTTTTTATTATACATAGAAAATACCCAGAACACCCTGAACAAATAACTGCAGATCGCACAAATATTTGTTCCGAGGCGGGAATCGAACCCGCAACCTCCTGCGTCACAGAGGCCGTCGAGGAGGATGTGCAGCGCTTACGCATTACTGTGTACAAACAGTTGACTCGCGCATCAACGAACATCCCCGGTGCGTTGCAGAACCGGGGCAGCCCCATCGACACTCTGAAGGCATCGTTTCGTTTCGTTTCGTATGAGGTAGCGGTCTGGTGTCAGAGTTTGTCAAGCCGCCCGAGGGCCTCTGACATGGCTTATCTACTGCTATTAATCAATAACAGCCGGGACCGACAGCTTAACGTGCCCTCCGAAGCACAGAGCGATGGAAATCCGCACATAACTTAGAAAAGTCATTGGTGCGGAGCCTAGGATCGAACCCGGTATCGTTGGATTCTGAGTTGCACTATTGAACCGTTAGGCTACCATCGCATCTCAAGGCATTATTATACTGAACTCGCAGAGCGCTGTACTGTTTTTGAGTGTGATTTTAGACTGCTCGTGTAGAAGTTAGTGAGTTAGTTCGTGCAATAAGCAATAAACTACCATTTTCAGAGCCACCTCCTGTCTGTTAGATACTCAGTGAATGATTACGATAAAAAGAATTTTCGATTCCGATTTCGCAGTACATTGCGCGGCATGCTTTTAGGTCTTTTTCAAAAAGACTAAACAAAGCGCAATGAACTTACAATCAAACAAATGTATATTTGTACTACAATCATACCCAACTGAAAGCGATTATCAGTTCGATAGTCATAAGGGGTTCACTGGCCTATCGCAGAGTGACCAGTTTCATTAAATTTTATATCGTAATCATTAATTACATAGGAATCATTTTTGCGTGTCGATTTGCGGCGCGCGCAAGTTGCACAGATATTTTGCAACGGGTTGTAGTAACTGACTGAAACCGAAACAAATCAAAAATTATATAACCAATAGTATTTTTAAAAACTTAGTATTCTTATAAAATAATAAGTTTTTTGTGAAAAATATATTTTTCAATGCAAGTTATTCAAACCAGATTTTTAGCTCCATTGCATGTGCCAATAGTATCAACCAATTACAGAAAAAATGCATATTTATTGCGAGCAAGTGACAACTTTAATAAACTAAGTAAGCAAGCAGACTTTGACCTCTTTGCCACTAGCGTCTCCTCAGCGAGACTGCGGCTGAGCAGAGAATTCTTCGCAGCTGATGATGACGATGTTTAGTGACCGTATAATATATCTACTTTATATCTATTATGTTTATTTAAACTGTAACTTATTTTCCACTGTATATGTAATCTGTTAAATTATCCATTTATTCGTTAGTTTTTGCCGTATAGTTTTATATAATATAATAATGGTGATGATTGTATCGTCACTGTTTCTATTCGTGAGAACCTTTAATTGGCTCTCTAATGCTATCTTAATGTGTGTTCTAATATATGTAAGCTGTTGGTTCTCCTTTAAATAAAATAAATAAATAAAGTTTTTTTTAAATTAGTGATTGTAACCGTGTGCTGATCAAAATGAGCCTAAACACGGCCAGTCTATTATAATCCATCGAGTAGTTCCGTTGTCCACCTTCCGTCTCCATCATTAGATCATCTCGCTGTCACCATTATATTGTATTGTCATCGCAACTTGACAAGTATGCCAAATTTCAGCTCAATCGGTTGAGGTTAACTGCTTTAAAACTCAGTTGCAAAATTCCACCCGGACAAACATTTGCGAGATTCCATCCGGACAAACATACAATTGGAAGTTAAATAAAAGCTTATAAAAATATGGCTTGCACTTTCATATTAATCAATATAATATATTGATAAAATCTTTGGACATTAAATGCAAAAATGCTAAATTACCGTCAAACATGAAAGTACCGTACGCATCTACCGCTGAAGCGACGTAACCTTCATAAACATCAAAAACACGTCGCTTTAGAATATGAATTAGAGAAAAAGTAAGAAATTTCGCAGTGCTAAAGCGCCAAAAAAGTGCTCCAATGGACAAGAAAATGAACAGATCGACGCAGAAAAAAAAATCCAGTTCAGTGATTATTATATGTCATTTTCGACCAAGATGGCGCTTTAGCACTTTTGCCTTTCCACTATCGATATATAAAGTCGTTGCGTGACTGGCTGACTGACTTACTGATTATCAACGCACAGCCTAAACCATAAGTTCAAGAGACCTGTAATTTGGAGGGTACGTTCCTTTTGTGGTCTAGGGGTGCACTAAGAAAGGAATTCCAGAAATTCAACTACTAAGGGGTGTTGTAAGTTTGTATCGAAAAGTACACGCGAACGAAGTCGCGGGCGTTCCACTAGTTTTACATATATTTGGACCATGCTGGATCAAATTCAGCAAATAATCTGATATTTTAAAGTACGCTGACTTATAATTAAATTTTTAACCATCGACGCAAAAACGACGGGTTGTTATAAGTTTGACGTATCTGTGTGTGTGTGTCTGTCTGTGGCATCGTAGCTCCCGAACGGATGAACCGTTTCTTTTTTGTTTTTGTTTGAAAAAACAAAATCAAAATCGGTTCAGCCGTTTCATTGCGTTGAGGGATTTTTAAGTTTGTTCAAAATTAATTACTTGTTGATTTATCTATTGTTAATATTTTTGTACTTATGTTTCAGTCGACGTACGCGCCGTTGCCGCCCACTCTGCCCGCGTCGAGACTGCCAACGCCACCTAGCGGCGGACAATACACACTCACTAAAATAGCCAGCGCGGCCCAGAAGAAAATGAAACAGATCAAGCGGAACCTCACGAAGAGATATTCTGGTGAGATTTTAATAGATTTTAAATAAATTCAATACAAGTTGCAACACTATTGAGGAAGCGATTGAAGAAAACATTTCAGTGTAAAATTATACTCTGTTCGCCCATATTTGTGCTAATACGTTTGTATGGAAATGCAACCACCTTATGGCGCAATAGGTTCATATATAATGAGCTCTAGAATTTTTACGTTTTTGCTATGAGTTCTTTCAGTTTTCAAGAAGAAAACATATAGGGTATTCATAAATTCCATACAAAATTAAATTACTTCACTCGATAAAAAAAAATCAAAGATACCAACTTTTTAAAATTGAAATACCATTTTAGACTTACTTCTTTACGTTTTAATTTTTGAAACATTTGGTAACTTATTAGTATTTTATTGGAGTTAGTGAAGTCATCAACAAAATTTAACAAAACTCTAAAGAGCATTTTTATATAATTTTTGATACACAAAAACACGGTATCAGATATCTTCTTCGCCTCATACAAAAATGTTCGTTTAAACTAGTTGACCCTATAGCGCCTTAACATTTTTTTTTAATTTTAAATTAATAACTTCTTTTAAATCGCTGAATGTCCAAAGGAACTGAGTAAAAAAATTTAAGAACAAAAAATATTCCGATACCGGGAATCGAACCCGAGCCTCCTGGGTGAGAGCCAGGTATCCTAGCCACTAGACCATATCGGATGTTGTCAAGGCGTCTGAAATAACCGCACTATTACAATGCAATCTTTATTTTTATCTTGCGGTCACAATTTGCAGCGATAACTGCCAGGAACTTTAACTTGCAGCAATTCTCGTGCTTTAGAGATTTAGTCAAATTAGACATATGTCGAAAAAAGATGGCGAATGTCGAATAAAATCTTAATTTGCTATTCTCGTGATGTCACAGATAGACATAAGTCAACCAAAATCATTCAAATCGAATACGATTTGATGGTTATTGTGACATTTTCGTGACATTTTTTGTAGACATTCAAGCTTCGACATTATCTCTAATTTAGAGATAATCTCTACAATCCGAGAATTGCCCTCCAGATAAATGAAGAATGTCCATTACGAGAATGATTCACTTATCTCTTATCATTTCATCAGTTGTCTTGTTATTTTCATCGACGCTATTCCACCATTTTTAGTAAATTATCTCACAGTAGTGTGTTCGGCCTGAGACTAGACCCCTCTGTCTCTTCCCGTTGATGTCGTAAAAGGGACTTAGGGGTTACACGGACTTGTTGGTAAGATTCGTTAGTAATTTGTCCTGGCTGCTAGCTTATTAAGGAATGAAGCGTTAGCCGAAGTTATGGCGGCGATTAGCCCACCACTTGTTAAGTGTATATTCCCGCGATGATGAATTGAGGTCCATTGAGGCTCTGCCTACCCTTTCGAAGAAAAAGGCTTTTAATTATGTACCTATATGTATTTAAGAAACACCCTAAATAACCCTTTTCACTCGACTGCAAAGCAAAGGAGTGTTTACAGTTTATGTAGTTATTTTTAACTACGTGAATGACAGAATAAGCAGGTTGCCCATCCGATGTTAAGCGGTAACCTCTGCCTTTAACAATGCATTACCTCATAGGTCACGTCCACCTAGGACGCACCCTATCTGGCATGCACTGCGCCCGTCACCCTGATACATAAAAATCGAGAGTATCTCATGTGCCTGTAATTTCACCGGCACCCATACCCTTCAAACGTGAACACAGCAATGTGAGCACTACTGGCTTTGCGGCAGAAATAGGTATGGAGGTAGAACTTCCCCGGACGAACTCTTTCACAAAAAAATAATTAATTATGTAAAAATTAAAAATCCTCAACGCAATGAAACGGCTGAACTGATTTTGATCAAACATAGCTAAGAACACTCCCGACAAATTCAAAATACAAACAAAACAAAAATTAAATAGGTTCATCCGTTCGGGAGCTACGATGCCACAGACAGACACACACACAGACACGTTAAACTTATAACACCCCGTCGTTTTTGCGTCGGGGGTTAAAAATATCTATTATACTTCTACGAAAGATCCTTGCACACGTAACAGTAGAAATACATTGAATCATGCTTATACCTAAACCACCTTTGTACACATGTATTTCACGCAATAAATAATACTTTACTTTACTTTACTTACTTTACCTTTGTTCCTTTGTTACAGTTGCAATGGACGGCAATCCTTTCAAATCACCACCATCTCAAAACGGAACATACGACACCGTCAAAAGCAAAGCGAAGTCACCCATCTATGCCAACTACGATAAACCCGAGCTCCCTCTGTACAGCAATATCAACTTTAACGATAGCACCAATAAGTCTGAATATGCAAGGGGCTTCAAAGATGAGCTGAAAACTGCGCTAGAAGAAAAGAGATTGAGTAACGGCGAAGCGCCTCCGTTGCCCGAGAAGTTGGCGAATGCTGTTGAAAAGCCGTTGACTCCCACGAGTGACGGTAAGAAGAACGGTGGGACTTTGTCCCGGAAAACGTACTTCTCGTTCAAGTCGCGGTTCAGACGGGCGACGTCGATAGCAGTCGATATTAACGACGTGCCCAGCGCTCTGAAGATCACCAACTCCACCTTCTATCTCACTGATTCTATGGACGGTGACAGCGGATTCAGCAATTGGTAAGCATTTATCATTAAGAGGTTATACGTTAAACGTTGGTATTTTTAGAAAAACCTACACACACAGCTATTGACAACAAAAAACATGTGTTAATCTTCATCTTGTGTCTTGGGTCTATGGCTTGGAGGAATACTTTCTCCCACAGACTTAGAGCATTGCAGGCCTCCGTACCCTAGGAAGATGGACTAAAGGCATGGAACTAAGGCTAAAAACGAAACAGTATCGATTATACCAGTCTCATTCTTTTATATGAATGTATTCATGTGTTGGAATGAGACAAGCATATATCTATCTGTTTTTATTTGTGTAACTCGTACCAGGCCAAATGTCAAACTAGGTACCAATTACTACTACATTCATGGTACCAATATAGGGAGATGTACATTCATGTTACCAATATTCAGGGTACGGAACGGAAAAACGACTGTCTTGTGACAATATATTTGTTTCTCTCTAACATAGGTTAGCAAGCTATCTTCTAGGATAGGAGTAAGAAAGAATACTCTATGCTATTTTAGCACTCAATCCATGTAGTACTTTATTCATGTCCGTACCGGACCCCACAGACAATGAATTAAATTACCATGCCAACCTGCCTCATTATTTTGCAGTTGCCTAGTAATATTTTTGTACTTATTTGTTATTACCATGGTTTTTACACACTAACATATTTATTTGATGCCTATCCTCCCCCTCCCCCCCCCCCCCCCCCCCCCCGATATTCTAAGACAGGGACCTGTTTGACCCCACACAACACACACAACCTATCAACTTACCTACCTACCAAAGTTTGTAGCAGTTTTTATTTCTATTTATTATTTTTTTTGTTTTTCTAAGATTTATCTTACCTACTGATCTTGTAGTACCTACTTAATAGATTATTGTTTTTGTTTTCATTTTTTTTGCGTGTTATGTGTCGTGGGGAAAAATGAATTAATTTTCTTTCTTTTCTTTCTTTCATCAGGTCCAGCGCTTCACTGAGTCAGTCCCTAAGGTATGGGAGCGGTATGGGAGGGGTGTTTTATATACATTATGTCACATGTCATCTGATAATTTGGGAGACGAAAACACCCATCCCGTACCGCTCCCATACCTCAGGGCCTGACTCAGTTAAGCGCTAGACCTGTAATACGAAAAAAATTGTAAAGAAATCGTACTAGTGTGGTAAAATTAACTTTCAAGCTATGTTTAATAGCCTTGTAAGTACACTTTTAGAGCAACTGTATTCAAATCAAATCAAATTTATTGCATAACTAGTGGAATGCCCGCGGCTTCGTGCGCGTGTACTTTTCCATACAAACTTAAACACCCCGCTGCACCCCCTTAGGGGTTGAATTTCTGGAATTCCTTTCTTAGTGCACCCCTAGACCATAAAAAGAACGTACCCTCCAAATTTCAGGTCTCTAGGCCTTATAGTTTAGGCTGTGCGTTGATAGTCAGTCAGTCAGTCAGTCACGCAACGATTTTATATACAGGCTGGGGCAAATTATTGGCCCCTTAAGGGTAGCTACCTTTTCTTTTTTAGTTAGAAGGTTTTGTTCTAAGGAACCTTTTGTTTTATTTTGAAGAAAAAAATAATGGCATTTTTAGATTTTTGAAAAAAAGTACGTTTCACCCAAAAAATGACATTTGTCAAAAAAAACAAGTTTATCTTAATCGACTCTATTTCCAACCAGGAACACTTTTCCTAAAGTAACTTACCAAATGAAATCGTAAGTTTTGGCAATAATTAAAAAAAACAATTTCCATACATTTTTCTAAGAAGCGACATTCGGCGCAACAAAGTCATGCATACCATTCGAACACGGAAAGCAATTTGTTCTAAATTCAAATTATTTATTGATATTTGTTATTAAACCTTATTGGTAGAATGATATACCAACCACCTCTTTGAATGACAATACCGATTGAAGAAATTGCCGAGTTTTTTTTTTTTAAAATTTATATCCAAAATGTCTCTTACGAATCATCAGCGGCTAAGCTTAAAAGCTTATTTTCAAAATAACTGTCGTGTTCAACAAGCGTTAGAAGCATTTCGTAGAGAAAATGAAGAAATACCACTACCAGACAAGAAAGTTATAAAAACCTCCCGATCTTACCCCTTGCGATTTTTTTCTATGGGGTTACCTGAAACTTGAAAGATAAGGTATACGCGAGGTATAGGTTAGGCATTTCGAAAGTCCCGCCGAACTGAAAGACGGCATTCTAAGTGCATTGCAAAATATGCATTACATGAAGGTAAGGGCTGCTACGCAAAGTGTGTTTGAACATATCTGGAATTAAATTTTTACTTATGTTTTATTTTTATTATAAAGCAATTAATTAATTGCCATACAAGTATTTCTTTTATTTAAACTCAATAAAATGGGTGTCTTTTGCTACTAACGAGTAACTAGGTAGGTACTTATGTTTCTTATTTTTTTGGTCTGGAGTCTGGAGGCATTTATACGAATAAACCATCGTCGTTAGAGCGAACATGGGTAGGGACATAAGCCTTCAAAATTAGCCTATACACTTAAAAAAGTAGTTACATACGGATTTAAATTAAGAACCATTGAATGAGTGACATTGTTGTTTGCACTTACTTGTTTTTTCATAGAAAATGTATGGGATTGTTTTTTTTTAGTTATTGCCAAAACTTACGATTTGATTTGATATGTTACTTTGGGAAAAGTGTTCCTGGTTGGAAATAGAGTCGATTAATACCAACTTGTTTTTTTTTTGACAAATGTAATTTTTTGGGTAAACCGTACTTTTTTTAAAAAATCTAAAAATGGCAATATTTTTTTCTTCAAAATAAAACAGAAGGTTCCTAAGAACAAAACCTTCTAACTACAAAAGAAAAGGTAGCTACCCTTAGCGGGCCAAAAATTTGCCCCACCCTGTATATTGATAAATTAAAAAGTATTAAAATGTTTGTATGTGTCCAGCAGCGACAACGCGGCGGGCAGCTCCGAGACGCTGACGTCGCGGCGGCGCGAAGGTACGCGCCTACGCTCCACGTGGGCCGAGTCCTCGCCCTGCCTCGCCCTCGAGCGCCCCACCGTGCCCCCGCCCCCGCCCCCCGCACTACTACCCACCGGCCCGCACCTCTCACCCACCGGCCCGCAGTCACCAACCGGGGCGCATCTCTCACCAACCGGGCCGCAGTCACCAAACGGGCCGCTGTCACCAACCGGGGCGCTGTCACCAGCTAGCTCACAGTACGGCGTGACCGGGGCTCCGCTGGTGACAGGGCCCCCTGCCCGGGCCTCCACTGACCTTAGCGCTGTCAACGAAGGTACGGACGTCAACTGATTCCGATAGGCTAGAAGCTTGAATTGTACAAAAATGCTCTTTCAATTAATATAGGAATTGGTACTTAGTTTAACAAAGTAGCTGGTTATTGCTAAGCGGGTCTTTACAAGCAAACTACAGGTCTAGCGCTTAACTGAGACAGTCCCTGAGGTATGGGAGCGGTACGGAGGGGTGTTTCGTTTCGACAAAATTAAGATAAAGATAATTTATTTGCTTAAACATATGTAAAAATAGAATGTTAAAATATGAGTAAGACACAATATGTTTGGCCGCTGCCGGCGTGCAAATGGAGAGGATGGCATGCTAATTTAGTTATCATAAATATATTAAAAATAGAAAATTTAATAACAGAACCAATTACTGAAGCAATGAAGCGTGGCTTCATGTCATCTGATAATTTGAGAGACGAAAACACCCCTCCCGTACCGCTCCCATACCTCATGGACTGACTCAGTTAAGCGCTGGACCTGTAGTGCGATTTCTTAGACAAATGGCTAAGTATTTAATGCTCACTTTTACCGACCACTTATGCGCTACCTAACGCTTACGAGACAGGTATATCCCCAACGACCACCCCAGAACTGCCAACATGGTGATCGTTGCGACGCGTTTTGTAAAATCCATTACAATGGTATACGTCCACTGCCGGACGAGGCCTTCAGAAGCCTCTAAGCAGCCTATTCTCAGATATACTTTTCACTAGAAACGGGATATTTACCATGTTTTTTTAGTTTAAATAAAACTGATAAAAGTTTTTTTTTTTTAACTTTGATAGACCTTTGTTTGACCGCGATCTCACCTGTTGGTAAGTGACGATGTGGCCGAAGATGGAGCACAAAGGTCTAGAAGGCACCTATTCACTATAGACTTGAAGAGACCCAGATTATAGTTTTCAGGAAAGTCAGACGACGGTAGTGGATTCCACTCCTTAGCAGTTCGCATTATAAAGGTAGAACCGAAACGTTTTGTGCGAATAGAAGGTATACCAATGAGGTAAGGATGGTACTGAGCCGTACGCCTGCTCGTCCTATGATGAAAAGGAGATGGTGGGATCAGATCGTGCAGTTCCTGGGACAATTCCCCGAAATTTAACCTATAGAAGATCGAAAGGCATGCAACCTTACGGCGGTGCTCGAGACTCTGGAAGTTCGTAATAAAAGAGTGAGAAAGAGGGTAGAGCTATATATCTGCCAATAACATCAACTCGCAAAGACTTCAGTTAGTTCTCCCGTGATGATGGCGCATGCAACTGTGCCGAAATATCGGGAACAATCAAACTCAAAAACATGGTAAATATCCCGTTTCTAGCGAAAAAGTATGTACATAACCATGATAGTTTCAAAATTTATTCTTAGATACTTCACAATTGCCACGTTTGGGATGGCTCAGAGCTCTCAGGCTTATAGGTGTGCAACATATGGAGGAGACTAAGATCCAGTCTCGAGCACCGCCGTAAAGTTGCTTGTCTTCCGACCTTCTATAGGTTACATTTCGGGGCATGTGCCCAGGAACTTCACAATCTGATCCCACCATCTTCTTTTCATCATACAACAAGCAGGCGCACGGCTCAGTACCATCCTTCATTAGTTTACCCTTTCGCACTAAGCGTTTCAGTTCCACCTTTATAATGCGAACTGCTAAGGAGAAGAAAACGTTACCATCGTCTGTCTTTCTTGAAAACTATAATCTGGGTATCTTTAAGGCAAGAGTGAGGTGTCTTACCAACTGAAGAGATTGCGGAAAAATTAAGGTTAAGCCTGCGCCCCCGCCAGGCAGAAATCTTCATACAAAAATAACGCCACGCGCCGCTCGAAAAATCGGTTTAAAAAAAAAAACCGTGGGTGGACCCTTCGTTTTATTGTATTGATTTTATTTATCTAATTTTTGACCCAATAATCTGTACGATATTGACAAACAGTCGAATCTAGCCATAAGTTAGAGGCATCTTTGTGATTTTTTTTTATCAAGAAAATTTTGTCCTATCGTGTTTCTTTCTGGGTGATCCCTCGGTATTATAATGTAGTATCTATGCATATTTTAAATTTGAAAATTGTACTTGATTTAGTAAGTTAAAAATCTAATCTAAGATTGGTAAATTTGCGTTATACCCCACCTTAATTATTGTTTAAGAAACTCCAACGCGCAACTGGAATTTACTCCAATCCAGTTCAGTAATATACATAATACACTTAACTTAGACGCTTTATTTTACGATTTTACTCCCTATCTACTTTGTACCGTGGGCCTGATATGAAAATCGATTACTAAGGGGTAAACTCCAAAACAAGACTAGAGTGCTCTTGCGTTCGTGTTTGTATGTGTAAAAATGAACCAATAATATCGTCTTATTGTCTGAATAAGAACGTGAACTTTCAGAATGTCATACAAATTGATAATATGGAACAATAGTTATTTCAGTTGACGTCTGTCGCGAATATTCCGATATTAGTAGCGATCGAACCGAGAGTCGACTTGTAACGAAGACAGCGCTCGGTCAGACAGAGGTCAGTACTTCGCTTGGATCTAAATAAGCTATGACTAACAGTCCTGAGCCGCCTCCACACACCGACATCCGCGATATTTAATTCTCTATCTTTTTTTCAATTCCTGCCCCCTTATTCGCTATGACCAAACGTGACATAACGCGGGCTCGTTACGATATCTGCGTGGAATCATCGTTCAGAATACATTGTGACGTCACACGTTATTGTCAAGTAATCTCCTATGGCCATAGCGAATAACAGCCCTGCCGGCCTAGCCAAGTGGCATTCGCTTCGAAGCGATTCCATTTTTACAGTCGTAATTCAATACAAAAGACCACGTGGCATTTCGATAGCATACGTCAATCTCATACATTTATGGCTTTTCTACAAGCGACATCGCTATTCGATTGTTACTTTGTCTACGGCCTCAGGACGTTTATCTATGATGTGTTTAGCTGGATATTTTAAAAATATTGTCTTTTTTATAGTTATTTGAGCCAAGCGAAGGGTGCATGAATAGTGATTACGTCACGAGAATGTTGTTCGTTTGCACTGTCTTTGTTCATTTTATTTGTTTGTGTGTTTGTTATAATTAGTGCTCACCATACTTGTTTGTTTTAATTGGCCGGTCAACATACCATTTGTTTTAACTAACGGTTGTGGATATTTATTCTAGTAGGTACTAGCTGTGCTTCGTTCGGGCGGTACATTCATATCTTCTGAACCCCGCATGATATTGAAATGCGAAAATTCCTGTTTTAATCCCTAAATTTTCATTTAAATCCGTTGAGCCGTTTCGGAGCCTATAAACGTTCAGACAGACAAAAAAATTCATAAAGCTAAGGCCAAACCAACGCGTTCAGCCCGCGTCTGCGGTAGCGTGCACGGTGGTGATCGATTGTCTTACGAGACGTGCACGCCACTGAGGACGCGGGCTGAACGCGTTGGTCTGACCTTAGTCTAAAACGGTCATACATGATTAGGCATCGTATAAATAGCAGCTTGGAATTTATTTTGAAAAAACAGACAGACACTTTTTTATTGGGATAGATAAAACCTTTATATCTTAGTAAAACATAAACAAAATTACCCAAAGTAGGTTGGTAGTCATTGCAGGGTAATTTACCCAAAGTTGGTGGGTAGTCATTGCAGGGTAATTTACCCAAAGTTGGTGGGTAGTCATTGCATGGTAATTTACCGAAGTTGGTAGGTGGTCATTCCATGGTATTTTACCTGAGTTGGTAGGTGGTCCAATTTACCCAAAGTTGGTTGGTAGTCATTGCAGGGTAATTTACCCAAAGTTGGTGGGTTGTCATTGCATGGTAATTTACCCAAAGTTGGTGGGTTGTCATTGCATGGTAATTTACCTGAGTTGGTAGGTGGTCATTGCAGGGTAATTTATCCAAAGTTGGTTGCTAGTAATTTCATGGTAATTTACACAAACAAAACAAACTATCTATTCCTAAAATGATCTACCTATGGTGTGGTATATTGGTATCTTTTTCTAAAATGATACCAAGCAAGCCACGGTTATTTTAATTCTATAATTTACACAAAGTACGTAGGCATTTTATTTACCCATTTAATATAATTCAATATCAGGACTCCTTACCTATGAGTCTTAATCATGATCAATTCAGTCTAATTTATCTGTGCAGCATTCTGGTTTGTTTAAAAAAAAGCTAAAAATTTGCGCGATTTGTTTTTTTTTAAACATTAAATTATTCCCTGCCTTGTCTACATACCTCGATCATCTCTACAATGGGTGGTCATGGCAACATAATGCAATTACCACGCTCTACCTCCCGATGACGTAACCTGACCTCCACACACACACACACACACACACACACACATAAGCACTAATGCACAAATGTACAAAGAAGCACCTACTTAGTACCTACCTAGCTCGCTCAGTCACCACTGAGCTTGGATAAGCTATGCACGTGTAAGGCATATGTTTTAAAACACGTTTGTTTTGTGATTGTTTTGTTATGTGTTGTTTTTTAAATGATGGGGCGTGAGTTCTGTTTGTTACTAACATACAAACCGAAATAATTATATTCTATTGCATGTGTTTCTTATTTAATTAGGTACCTAGTTTGTTCTGTAGCGCATCACAAAGATCACTTTAAAATTCAACGTCCCGCCTACACTGATGACTTAATTGCAATCAGTTTTGTTCACTTTTTGTGTTATGTCTAATATCTACTTTGACCTTGAGATTTTGGACTTGAATCCCAGAACAACTTAATTTAAAAATATTTTGCTAAGATCGTGAGCACCTAAGAAATTTTATATTATCAGTACCTAGGTACATTTTTAGTTCATTTTCTCAATGTTTGTCTTCAACTCTCAATTTCCATTGTAACTTTTTATTTAGGTTTTGGTGTTGGGTATGATATGATGCAGTCCACTGTCCCTATGTTGAATAAAATTCTCAAGTTAATTCTACTATTGTTTCACAGTTTTTTTTTTTAAATATTTTTCAAGTTCATTTATTCATAGATTGTAACCGCAGTATCTACATATTCATATAGATAGATAGATAGATAGATAGATAACACTTTATTGCACACCACAAAAATAAAAATAACATTAAAAACAATCAGAAAAATAAGTACCTATGGAAGTACAATGGGCGGTCTTATCGCTGAGAGCGATCTCTTCCAGACAACCTTGGCAACCATATACTGTGTACAGTGACTTGATTATCTGCAACTAGATACAACTAAATGTACCTAGTCGTGTCTTGTAGTATCTTTGAATAAATCTTTAGACTTGTCGTTGTAAATAGCTAAGTGCGAACATTTTTATCCAATTATCCTTATCATTGACTTTAACAAGATGTTAAGATATGAGAAAATAATATAATTTATAAGAATGGTGTTTTAGAGCTTAGATCATCATCATCAGCCTGTACGAGTCCACTGCTGGACATAGGTCTCCCCCATAAAATACCACAACGAACGGTCATGGGCTGCATCCATCCACCGACTTCCTGCGACCTTTATAATGTCGTATGCCCACATACTACCACGACGAACGGTCATGCGCTGCATCCATCCACCGGCGTCCTGCGACCTTTATAATGTCGTATGCCCCTTACAAACTACCACGACGAACGGTCATTGTCTGCATCCATCAACCGACTTCCTGCGACCTTTAACATGTCGTATGCCCCTTACAAAATACCACGTCGAACGGTCTTGGGCAGCATCCACCCACCGAATTCCAGAACCTTTAAAATTTCGTATGCACCCACAAAATACCACGACGAATGTTCGTGGGCTGCATCCATCCACCGACTTCCTGCGATCTTTGAAATTTCGTATGCTCCCCACAAACTACCACGACGAATGGTCATGTGCTGCATCCATCCACTGACCAACTTGCGACGTTTAAAATGTCGTATGCCCCCCACAAACTACCACGACGAATGATCGTGGGCTGAATCCATCACCCACCGACATGCTACCTTTAAAATGTCGTATGCCCCCCACAAACTACCACGACGAATGATCGTGGGCTGCATTCATCACCCACCGACATGCTACCTTTAAAATGTCGTATGCCCCCCACAAACTACCACGACGAATGATCGTGGGCTGCATTCATCACCCACCGACATGCTACCTTTAAAATGTCGTATGCCCCCCACAAACTACCACGACGAATGATCGTGGGCTGAATCCATCACCCACTGACATGCGACCTTTAAAATGTCGTATGCCCCCCCCCCCCCCCCCCCCCACAAACTACCACGACGAATGATCGTGGGCTGAATCCATCACCCACCGACATGCTACCTTTAAAATGTCGTATGCCCCCCACAAACTACCACGACGAATGATCGTAAGCTGCATCCAACACCCACCGACATGCTACCTTTAAAATGTCGTATGCCCCCCACAAACTACCACGACGAATGATCGTGGGCTGAATCCATCACCCACCGACATGCTACCTTTAAAATGTCGTATGCCCCCCACAAACTACCACGACGAATGATCGTGGGCTGAATCCATCACCCACCGACATGCTACCTTTAAAATGTCGTATGCCCCCCACAAACTACCACGACGAATGATCGTGGGCTGAATCCATCACCCACCGACATGCTACCTTTAAAATGTCGTATGCCCCCCACAAACTACCACGACGAATGATCGTGGGCTGCATCCATCACCCACCGACATGCTACCTTTAAAATGTCGTATGCCCCCCACAAACTACCACGACGAATGATCGTGGGCTTAATCCATCACCCACCGACATGCTACCTTTAAAATGTCGTATGCCCCCCACAAACTACCACGACGAATGATCGTGGGCTGAATCCATCACCCACCGACATGCTACCTTTAAAAAGTCGTATGCCCCCCACAAACTACCACGACGAATGATCGTGGGCTGAACCCATCACCCACCGACATGCTATTTTAAAATGTCGTATGCCCCCCACAAACTACCACGACGAATGATCGTGGGCTGCATTCATCACCCACCGACATGCGACCTTTAAAATGTCGTATGCCTCAAAAAAACACTTTTTAAATAAATTTTTAATCATTTTATTTTAAAATAATTTATTAAATTAAATTCATATAAAAGAATATTATTAATTAACTTATTATGAATAAAATATATACAAACTACCACCACGAACGGTCATGTGCTGCATCCATCCACCGACCGACTTACGACCTATATAATGTCTTCGGTCCATCGGGGACCTCCTGCACTTTCCTACACTAAGAGGGGATTTCCTACACTGCGTGGTCCAGTTCGTTATCGCCACTCAAAAACTTTTAGTCCCCAACTATTAGATAGTAGTTATTTTGCCTAAGCTAATATTTTTTAGTGACTTCATATTTACCTTTGTATGTTATCTTTAGAACTCCATTAATATGGTAATAATTGAGTATTCCTCTAACAGAATTGAAACGTCTCCTGCCGACCCTCTCGCGGAAGGAGAAAGCTCCGCGCGCTCGCACCTCCTGGTACGCGGAGTGTGGATCTGACTTCGTCTCGTCGCAGTCACAGCACTCCAACGCGTCTTGGTGAGTAACTGAAACGTCTCCTGCCGACCCTCTCGCGGAAGGAGAAAGCTCCGCGCGCTCGCACCTCCTGGTACGCGGAGTGTGGATCTGACTTCGTCTCCTCGCAGTCACAGCACTCCAACGCGTCTTGGTAACTGAAACTTTACAATTAACCACACAAACTAGAGTGCGTGGGACATCTAAAATACCGACTTCCTCCATTCTATTCGGCTATCAATAACCCTATCAACGCTACTCAGCTATCAAAAATAACTAACTTTCCAGGCGATACCGATCTATAACCATTTGCAAACATTCCCCACATTTCTCAACCCTAAAAAGCGTGTGTTTAGTTGCACACGACTATTTCAACACACAAAGGTAGGTATCTAGTTAGTGTCGCCAGCAGAGGAAAGCTGCAGCGGTCATGCAACGCTTGCAATTCCGGTCCACTTGCCAAGCAGAACCACAGCCTTGCACAAAGTTCAGCCGGGGTCAACGACTGATTCGATCCACTCACTCGTCCATTCAATTAACCTACTGCATGCATCCAAAACGGCTTAACCTTTTTTTTTAAGAAGGGAAAAATGCTTTCGCATGTCTTTGGGTATGTGGTGTGGGACTTGAATCCTCTAAAAAACTCTCCGCAGTGAGCAGTCCTCCGCCGAGTTGGGGCAGAATACACCATCTTGCCCCGGCGGTAATAACGGCTTAACCTGCGCCAACCTCAGACATAAATCTTCATACAAAAAAACTGCCTTTCGCCCAAAACCACAAAGAAAATGAACTTCGGGTCAACCCTCAAAAATAGTCCGAACCAAAAGAGAGACAACGTCAATTCTGACAAGTTTTATCCGTCCATTGCTGCTTGGTTATTGAACACATTTGAAGGACTAGCTAGAGTGTCAACCGGCAGTGTCTCCAACTCATATAACATCGTTCGAATTTTCAAGGTGTCATCATTTGGTATTCATAGTGTATGGATTGCTATGTCCATAGCATTATTAGAATGTCTTTGATTGCGCCGCTCTAAAAATTGGTTTATTATACTAAATCATTGGGTGTAGGCAAGGGTGTAGGTAGGTATTTTGTCTGCAAGTATGAATCTGTTTTACATGAATGTCTCTTAAAGTATAGATCATTTTACAAAAACCCCCTACCTCGCCTTTATTATATTGATTTTATTTATTTTCGACCCAATATAAAAAAAAACATACCATATTGAGAAACAATCAAATCTAGCTAAAAGTTAGAGGTAACTTTGTGTTTTTTTTTCTATCGAGAAAATATTCTCCTATCTTGTTTTTAGTACAGTGATCCCTCAGAATTATAGTGTAGTATCCATGCACGAGGAGAGCGATGCATTAGCGCAAGTAACACTAGCTCTGTTCAAAAAAATATTTAAAAATACAAATAGTTATAATATCAGTGTGAAAAACATTGCTTTGGGTTAACAACTACCTAATAAACCAGTGATATTGTTATTTCCAATAAACTCATTGCGAAATTAGTGAATTAGTGACCAGAACATTGGTAAAAAAAACGAATAAACTGGCTATCTGAATTGTCCTGTGAAGTGAATACTTACAAACAATACCTACCTAACATTGATAATTGTCGAATTATAATAGTGTTTAGCACACTATAGACTATTAATAGGAACTTATAAAGTGAAAAGTGATTGTGCAATTGTTCCGTGAACATTTTATTTCTGGGGACGGTGGATGCATAAACTTGTGACACACACTATTGAACGTTTTTAAATCACATTTTGCAATCACGAAGTAAACCTTAATTTCGACTTAGTCCATAACTGAACCGACAGTGTGTTGGTTCAATACGTCGGAATCTGTATGCTTCTTAGTAACGAAGGTGGTTCGACACAGACTGAGACGCATTGTCTTTTTGCGCTCAAAAATTTAATCTGAATGGTTCTTGGAAAATCCGAGAGGCAGAACCCAATTACAGCGCCATCTATCGGAAGATAGAAACACTATTTACGTTTGAGCGGTTCGATTCGATTCCTATTTCTGAGACTATTCAAGAGTATAAGCGGTGAAAGCGAAAGAGTGATCCGCTAGGTGGCAGCAGTACTTGCAGCACATACCACATACAAATATTTAGATACCTAGCCACGGGGTCTCATCCCATACAAAAAATATATTGTTCTATTAAAGTTCAATAGATGGCGGTACAGGTATAGATTTGTTATTGAAGTATGTGAAAAATTAATATTAGATCCTGAAAAAAAGATTTTCTGATAGCAAAAAATACCCATAACACGGGAAAATTAAATAAATGCCTCTGTAATGAATTTTAATTATTTTTACAAAAAATCAAATGATGTCGTTTCTCTGGCAGTAAATATTTGAACTACGTTGGGGTAGACACAGTTTATTTAGTACCACAGATAGCACTGATTTAATAGATGGCGCTATTTTAAATTACTGTATTGTTGCGTTTAGTTTTTGCGTTTTACTAATAAGTAGGTAGATTACTAATTCATATTTTTTTTACTCGAAATCAAAAGAAACAATATGGTATCGTAGATACCTAAGAATTGAATTGAAGAACGAAACGCATTGTGTCAACTTTGCATTAAATGTTGCTGTTTTGGCATTTTTAGTGCTAAATCTAGCATATTTCTTGGTTATTTAGCATGTAAAATTTCAGTTTGCATATAGCATTTTTTATCTTGTATTTTGATGTGTAATTACTTGAATTTAGGTACCTACCTACTTACCGATCTACTTACGTGCTTATTTAGACTTTACTTCTGAATCGCTCTAAATTAGCAGTAGAAGAGCTTTTTTGTGCAAGAGTTCGTCCGGGGAAGTACCTACTACCACCATAACTATTTCTGCCGCAAAGCAGTAGTGCGCGCATTGCTGTGTTCCGGTTGGAAGTGGTTGCCGGTGAAATTACAGACACATAGATTTTTCATCTTTATGTCTGAGGGTGGCGGGTGCAGTGCAATGCCACATAAGACGCGTCTTAGGTAGACGTGACCTATGTGATAATGTACTGTTCATAGGCAGAGGTTACCGCTTATCATCAGGTGGGCTACCTGCTCGTTCCGTCATTCTTAGTTCTTAAAAAAATAAAAAACATAAATAAGTCTTTATTTCTACATAATAACAATATTGATAATAACATGTGGTACTTACGTAATTCGTAGGTACATAATATGTACCTAATTGAAAATGAAAATAGGTACTCGCGAGGTACTTTATGTAGGTTAGGTAATTTAGAGCGAGTTCAGTTCATAATAATAATATGTTTTGGTCATCGATGGTTTTGGTAAACCTACTGATGTTTTTATATTAAATCGTAGCTTGTTAACTTCATAAGCAGAGAGAAACTATACTTACCTACCAACTTAAAAAAACAACAAATATTACATAATCACGACTTTTTCCCCACCGTGGATATCTTCAGATTTGGTCAGTACGCAAAACTATACCTAGATGCCCACTTTTTCGTTCATCCAGAGCAGGTGCCGCAATGAACACAGATTTGGTTTGCGCGGTAATTCCAGTTGCAGGTGCTAGGTGGCTCTAGCTATCATTTCCCTGCTAGCGGCATCTAGCGCCCAGGTAAGGCAACCAAAATAGCCCGCAGAATTGCCCGAGTTATGGCGGTCACGTTTTGTTGTATGACATGAGGTATCTGTACTAGTATAGTATTCTTTTATCTGTGACCTAGCCTACCGAACCAAAGTCTCAAGATGGAAGAAATAAGGGAAATGTTTAAACAATTGCAAGCCGATGTGAATGACACTAAGAACTCACTCAGAGAGATGGAATCGAATATAACGAAAAATGTCAACAACAATATAAACGAAATGGTTGGTAACCTACAAGTAAAGATACAAACACTCGAAACAGAAAACGAATTACAAGAAAGGAGACTTGATACTATAGAAAGGACACAAAGACAGCGAAACCTTGTCATGTTCGGAGTGGAAGAGAAAGAACGTGGCTACAGTGATCTCGTAAATAAAATATTAAATATTTTAAACGATGAAATGAACGTTAATTGTACCTTACTAGAGATACAAGCGCTGAGAAGAATCGGGAGGAAGGGAGATAAGATCAGACCCATAGTCATTTCTTTTACTACCCTTGGGAGAAAAATAGACGTCCAGAAAAATTGGAAAAGCCTGCAAAATACAAGGTACTCTATTGCTGAAGACTATCCTCCTAAGGTCTTGGAAATAAGGAAAACGCTGTATGAACAAGCTAGGACTGAAAAAGTAAAGGGAAACAAGGTACTGATAAAGTATGACAAACTAATAATTCTTCAACCCAACCCTGAGGAATCGAGAACACAAGCAACACGCAACACCAAACGAGCTCTTTCTCAAACCCCCCCGCAAACAAATCCAAATAACAAGACGAAAGAAAGAAATGGGGCCACTCAAGCCCAAAAAAAGAACAAAATTTCGTCCTACTGGGCTCACCCTACTGCACAGACGGCACATAGTGTCCACAGTGCAGAGGACGGAAACAAGAGAACCGGAGCAGGGCTACAAAAACAGCAACAACAATAGCAATTAAATAAAAAATCCTCTCTCCCTCCTCCAACACGGCTGTTCACCGCGGAGGAAAAAGACCAAAACCCTCCAATTAACCGAAAAAATTATATCAAAATCCTAAAAATTGCTACATATAATGTGAGATCCTTAGCATCAACGGAACGATTTATAGAGCTCGACTATGCATTACATAAAATTGTATTTGATATCCTGGGCTTAGCAGAGGTAAGAAAAATGGGATGCAACATAGAAGAACATGAAAACTATATCCTTTGCTATAAAGGGGAAACACCTGGTTTGTATGGCGTAGGATTTCTGATCAAAAAAGAACATAAAAAGAATATCACAAACTTTGAAGGACTTTCAGAGCGAGTTGCAATACTGCAGCTGAAGTACAACGACACCATACTGTCTATCATACAAGCTTACGCACCTACGGAAAAAGCTGACCAAGAAGAAATAAATAAGTTTTATGAAACCCTAGAGGAAGCTCATAAAATAGCTGGAAATAATCTACTAGTGATTGGAGATTTTAATGCAAAAATTGGTCAGCCCAGGGAAACTGAAGACTTCATTCTAGGAAAATTTGGGTTCGGAAAAAGAAATAAGAGGGGGGAGCTACTCATACAATATGCATTCGAGCACAAACTTTCTATAATGAACACTCATTTTAAAAAGAAAGACAGCCGCAGATGGACCTGGCTCTCACCCGATCATAAGACCAGAAATGAAATAGATTATATAATGACAAATCAGCCGAAAAATATTACAAATGTAGAGGTCTTAATTGTAGGATTCCCTTCTGACCACCGCCCCGTGAGGGCTACCTATCATTTAGAAAAGGCCCGGATAAGAAGGTCTGCTTTTAAATCTCCACCCAACATGCTGAAAACCAGTGATAATATCACCTCATTCCGTAACAACCTCAACAAAACCCTACAGGAACTAAGATCAGAAGATCAAGATGACGTTCAGACCTACTACAACAAATTAGAATTAGTAGTAAAAAATAGTATGGAAACAAAGATAAATGATAACATACATGGAAAAACAAATAACATTCTTAGTGAAAACACACGAGGCTTAATGGCTAGAAGATCAGAACTTATAAAAACCAAACATAAATCAAAAGAAAATAAAAAAGAATTAAGTAAACTATTCAAAAAACAAGTAAAGCTTTGAAAGTAGACTATAGAAACTACAGAAACAAAACAATTGAGAAAAATCTAACAAGCTATAGGAGCACAAAGAGAGCTTACAAAGAACTAAATACTCACAAAAACTGGATCCAGAGCCTAAAAACCAAATCGAAAAAAATACAAACACTAGACAAGATATAATAAGCTGCGCAACGACGTTCTATAAAGAATTATACGGAAAACCCACAGAAAATATAACAGGCACAAATATAAATGATGGCATAGAAAATAAAGCAGACGCAAAACCAATAGACGAAAAGGAAGTGGTAGACCATATTAAAAAATTAAAACCCGATAAAAGCCCGGGTCCGGATGGACTCCAAAACGAAGTCCTGAAGATCGGAGCAGCTCTACTAGCGCCACCACTGACATATCTGTTTAACATGATCTTGAACACAGGTCAAGCACCAGAACAATGGAAGAGATCCGATATCATTCTACTGTACAAAAAAGGAGATCCACAAGACGTAGCAAACTATCGACCAATCAGCCTTCTCTCGAGTGTCTACAAACTATTTACATCAATTTTGCACAATAGAATGAAAACCAATATAGACAACCTGCAGCCCGTCGAACAAGCAGGTTTCAGATCAGGGTTCTCAACAATAGATCATATACATGTAGTGGAGCAAATAATAGAAAAATATAAAGAGTATAACAAGCCCTTATACATAGCCTTTATAGATTATGCCAAAGCATTTGACACTATCTCCCACGACTCTATCTGGAGGGCACTTCGACAATGTAAAATGAACGAAACATACATACAAGTTTTAAGAAATATATACGACAATAGCACTAGTAGAGTAAAACTCGAAACAAGAGGAGTTGAGATCCCCATCCAAAGAGGTGTGCGGCAAGGAGACCCATTGTCCCCAAAACTTTTTATAGCAGTGCTACAGAACATTTTCACAAAACTAAACTGGGCGCACAAAGGAATCACAATCGCTGGACGCCACTTAAATCACCTCAGATTCGCTGACGATATAGTCCTATTTGCAGAAACTAGTAAAAAGCTAGAGGAACTGATAGGATTGTTGAGCGAAGAAAGCGAAAGAGTTGGCCTTCAAATGAATGAAAGTAAAACTAAGCTACTTACAAACACCAAGGAAAATAAAATACAGTTGAAAGGAAGGCCCTTAGAGTACGTTACCAGTTACATATACCTTGGTAAACAGATATCCTTTCACGACAAAAATACGGAAGAAGAAGTAGAGAGACGCATCGCTATGAGTTGGAAAAAATACTGGAGTTTGAAAGAAATTTTCAAGGGCAACTTACCTCTCCACCTGAAAAAAATTGTGCTTGACACCTGTGTACTGCCGACTCTAACCTATGGATGCCAGACATGGAGCTACTCTACAAAGATAAAATCTAAAATAACAACTTGTCAGAGGGCCATGGAAAGGAGCATCCTAAAAATCAGGAAGATACAAAAAATCACAAGCAGTATAATAAGAAATAAAACAAAAGTGACCGATGCTCTCCACTACGCGCTCAAGCTAAACTGGCAGTGGGCTGGACACTTAGCCCGATATAAGGACAAAAGGTGGACCATAGAGGTGACTCGATGGAAAGGGCCAAACGGCAAAAGAAGATCGGGTCGACCAAGAAAGAGATGGACAGACGAGATCATAAAAACCGCTGGGAAACAGTGGATCGCTATAGCGAACGATAGAGAAGCATGGAGTAAATTGGAGGAGGCCTATACCCAAAGAGGGGTTCCTAACCAGGAATAAGTGAAAAAGAAAAGGTGCATTTATTTAATTTAAACATTAGTTTTTTTTTTTAAGAATAATATCGTAACCTATGTAAACTAGTTGGTAAGGAAAATAAAAAGGCTTTATTATTATTATTATTATTATCCATGCATATTTTTTATTTTGAAAATTGTACTTGAAGTAAAAAAAGTCAGTAAAAAAAACTACGATTTGTAATTTTGCGACATGCCCTGTACTACCTCTCATTGTTTAGCGTGATGCAACATTCACTTTGTAATACATATATGATGACTAATGCTAAGCAGTATGTTAGCGAAAATACGATCCATTAAATCTCCATAGAAAAAAAAACACAACGTTGCTTCCAAGTTCTACAAAAACCCGTTAGAATTTTTTAATACCTACTATATTATAAGGTCTTGATACTTTGCATTATAATTGGACTTGACATAAAGAAGGCATTATGATACATGTTTTTTTTGTTAAAACTCTACTATTGTGCACGACGCCCGCTAGCGCGAGCGAGATAGCGCGCGGGTTACCGGGTGCGTTGAAGAGGGAGCCCCAATCGTCCTGGGTTACCGAGCTTGCTTGCACGTGCTTTTATCAAGGAAGAGTATTCTCGCTATTCGGAACACAGAGTGCAGTCCACTCATGCGTCTCTCGAATTTAATGTTGACCGTATTTTAATTCATGAAAATTTTCCTTGTTTTTATAGAAACGTTGTGGTTTGTTTTTCGAAAGAGTGAAGTAGATAGCACTTCCACCATACCTATTTCTGCCGCAAAGCAGCAGTGCTCGCATTGCTGTGTTCCGGAAGGTCCTTAGAGTAGGTCCTCAGACGACGGTTAGTCAGTGGCTGCGTGCGCGCATGACGTCGCGATCCACGAAAGGTGAGTCAGAGCCGCGCAAGCCAGTTATCCCTACCGCACCGTTAAATGCACTCCAAGCCATGAGAGACAAGCGACGAGCGAGCTACGATCGCTCACATAGTAAATTAGACTGAAGAAACCCCTGATTGGTTAAACCGCTAGGTAATCAGGTTATGTGGTGTCAGACAGACCATTGGGTTTGGTGAAAAAATGCCAATAGTTTTATGATGCTGTTTGTTTTATTCTCCATTAGTGGTGGATCTGGCTCTACGCATTGTTATTGCCATTTAGTGCCAGTTTTTGTCGTGGCAATGCAGCCAGCATCATAAGGACACTTCCGTCTGGTTGTGACGTGGATCAGTTGAATTGGATCTTTAGATCGTTTGCATGCAACAGTATTTAGATAGAAAAACTGTTTCTTTTGTATTTATTAAATGTTGTATACCTATACTTGTATTAGTTACTCGGCTCTTTTTTATTAACCGACTACAAAAAGGAGGAAGTTTTCGATTCGGCTGTATGTTTTCGTTTTTTTTTTTAGTTGTGAACGAATTCTATTTTTATGGAATAGAATAAAGATTTATTTTTTTAGCACACACACACATATATGTATATCTGAGGGTGGTCCCACGTAAATTTAAGGAAAATATTTCAAGAAATTAGAATAGGATAAAATGAAATATTGAAAGCTTAGAAGTTGTTTATTTATTTTCATGTTTATTATTTCGTTACGTTGACTTCAGAAAAATGAGAAGGTTCTCAATTCGTCTCAATCAAGGTCTCTATTTTTTCTATTCCCAACTGCAAACTGCAGTTAGCATGAACAATTTGGAATGATTCACCCGTGAAAGCCTCCTCTCGGCAGCTTGCCGCTTATTCATTGCCGTCGCGACTGGTTTTGCCGAGTCTCACTCCCGCGCTCTGACCCGCTGGTATTCGATCAATTGGGTCAAGCCATAACTTTGAGCCATAATTCTTCCATTGTGGCCGCGGGCTCAGAAGGCCGTTGGCGGGTTGCGTTTGAACACCATCGTATTTTATCTTTTTCTTTTAACAGTTGAATTATCAACAAAGAGTGCGAATAGACGCAAATTATGGTGTTGTGTTTCCTCGTTCGATAGATTGGTGTGGGAAGTTATTGTTCTCAATTCAGTTATCGGGTGTTCGTAGTGATGAGAACTTTGGGTAGAATTTAGTGATTGTGTGTTGTGATTTAGCTGCGCTAGGTAGGTATCTAGTTCTGATATGGACAGTGTCGATATGGGTCACTGAGGAAAAATACCTACTTAGTTGTTTTTTGACACCTAGACGGTCTGGCTGAGGCCTGAAATATCTGACCAAGCTTGCATTTTCTAAGTCTTTTTTCCAAAGTGCCCCCTTATCTACACCCCAACCGAATCTCAATACGTTAATAAGTATGATTTAATGTCAAAATATAGGTACCTATGGTATAAAAATATTCAGAAACTTTTGGCAGCTCTTGCCTGTATCTATCTATGCCTCATACCTGTGTCGTACCACAAAAATGTTATCAGGCAAATTGTAAAATTCGTAGAACTAACTACTATTTCATGTTAGATATTGTTGTTGTTCGCCATAGATAACAATTTTGTAATGACAATTCCCGATGCCTGCTTACCGGCTTAGGTAACTATAGTTACTTTTGTTATCACAAATAATACATTGCTGGTTGTCTTCATAACATTTTCACTATAAAGGCATAGGTAGAAAATTGTCTCCCTCTACGATAGTTAAAAACTCTGTGGAAAAGTGTCTCTACCAATCCCAAATTATCTTCATTTATTCATGCTGTACCTAACCTGCCTCTTATCTCATCGGAACAAGCAGATGGCCCAGCGGTAACCTCTGCCTATAACAATGCATTACATAGGTCATATCCACATACGACGCACCACATGTGGCATTGCACTGCGCCCGCCTTCCTTAGACAAAGATGAAAGTCTCATCATACCCTTCAAACCGGAACACAGCAATGCCAGCACTGCTGCTTTGCGGCAGAAATAGATATGGTGTTAGTACTTCCCCAGACAACCGTTTTCACAAAAGAAGCTCTACTAAGTAAGGTCTTTTTTATTTTTGTTTTTTATTAGCTGATTGTGGCTATTATATCACTGCGACCAGTTGGGCCTATTGTGATCGCCACTTGTTACATACCGCCCCTGGAGAGGGCGTTTACAGTTCACCGCTAAGACCTACAGCTGCTAGGAACTGTAGGATTTTCTTAGGGGTAACTTAACTTCTTTCTAACGCTTAACTGAATCAGTCCCTGAGGTATGGGAGGGGTATTTTTGTTACGTCAAAATGAAGCGTGGCTTCATGTTATCTGATAATTTGAGAGACGAAAACACCCCTCCTGTACCGCTCCCATACCGCAGGGTCTGACTCAGTTAAGTACTAGACCTGTAGTATAGTAGGTACATAAATAGAAGGAGTAAAGGAAAGCCCTGTCTGTACCTTTAGATTATTTTACGTAAAATAGTGATAAGAACTTGTATTATTCCAGGTACGCAGAAGCGGGACTGTACCAGGCGGGCAACCTGTCCACGTCATCAGGCGCCTCCTCTGGGTCGCACCCTGCCTCGCCGCTGCCGCACTCGCTGTTCACGCACGAGCCGCTCTACCAGTTCTACAACGCGGCTAAAGTTGAAGTAAGGAGAAAAAGGAGTAAAATACACTACCGTCGTCTGTCTTTCCTGAAAACTATAATCTGGTTCTCTTCAAGTCTAGAGTGAATAGGTGCCTTCTAGACCTTTGTGCTCCATCTTCGGCCACATCGTCACTTACCAACAGGTGAGATCGTTGTCAAAAAAAGGTCTATCAAGTAAAAAAAAAGAAGTCTTTCCCGTCATCATTCTTACTCTTACTGCTTCCTAGTCTCCTGGTAGTTTTAGAAAGAAGTAAGTAGTTTTTTTGTCTCGAAAAGAGATTAGATTTCAATTTTAAATAGGTGGTATCTTTGTTTTTTAACCCCCCGACGCAAAAACGACGGGGTGTTATAAGTTTGACGTGTCTCTGTGTGTGTGTGTGTGTGGGTGTGTGTGTGTGTGTCTGTCTGTCTGTCGCCTCGTAGCTCCCGAACGGATGAACAGATTTTTTTTTGATAGGTGAATTTGTCAGGAGTTTTCTTTGCTATGTTTGATAAAAATCAGTCAAGGCGTTCCATTGCGTTGAGGGTTTTTTTTTTATTTTACAAAATTAATTTCTTGTTTCTTCGAGTGAAGTAATTAAACAGTGTATTTAATTTATAATTTCACTGGATAAAAGCTTAAGAATACTATTTTTTTTTTTTCTTGGAAACTAAAAGAACTCTAAACAAAAACTTTAAAATTCTAGAGTTCATTATAGACATTTCGCGAACCTGCTATTAGGTTGTAGGCGCTATGATAACCTTTGACAAGCAACACCCTAGTCCACACTTAAGTTCGTCCGGGGAAGTACTACCACCATACCTATTTCTGCCGCAAAGCAGTTGTGCTCGCATTGCTGTGTTCCGGTTTGAAGGGTGCCGGTGAAATTACAGGCACATGATACTTTTCATCTTTATGTCTCAGGGTGGCGGGCGCAGCGCAATGCCACATAGGGTGCGTCCTAGGTGGGCGTGCCATGTGAGGTAATGCACTGTTCATAGGCAGAGGGTACCACTTAACATCAGGTGGGACATCTGCTTGATCCGTCATTACAAGTAGTATAAAAAAAAACTAACGATGGAGGCACACCTGCATAATGCTTAGAATTGAAACATTGAAACAACAAAAAGTATTTTACGTCAATTCTCGATCGTTCTTGGTAGGTTAAATCCCCAACCTACGCATTTGTAAAACGTAGTGATTACGTGCTCAGTGCGTATTTGTATGCAGGAACCATTGAGTAGGTATCTATGTTAGCCACTAACAATGACTAAAATGAATGTTAACTTTGCGGTACATTTTTGCTGTATTTTCTAAATAAACAAGCTTGACAAGGAAGCAAACAATTTAATCATTAATCCAGTTAAGAGTGCTAAATGTAGCGTTAATTTTAGTACCCATTAATTGAAGGTAATTGTACCAGCGACCTTCACATGTTCGTTGTTTTGATAATGACCTAATGTTGATATCAGTTTGGAGCGGAGATTTTTGACCCCGGTCAGGCCAGTGTGTGGTAGACCTTTGTCAAGATTAGACTATATACCTACTTCCTGGGTTTTGTGCTTGTTGGATTTCCCAGCTCTCCCAAATTATCGCTTATCAACTTCCCGGCTTCAGACTAGCTATGACATTACTAAGTAGTAGACGTACTGATGGATCGCTCTATTATTGAAATAAAAATATTAAATTCTGTGACTGTGTCCTTAAAACTTCAGACTGACTTATAAAAGTATGAAAGGTAAACAATACTCAAAGTACCTATTGCCGTTTCGTACCGCTCACTGGATAATGATAAAGAGACAGGTCAAAATTGTAAGTAAAGCTTTTTAAATAGATACCTAGTTTTAATTTTGTAACACGGGAAAATTTTATTTGTTTACCATCAAATACATTTATTTATAGAAAGAATTATAGAACTAATACAAGGTGTGTACAAAATACATAGGAAACAGTTGTGCTACTGACGACCGCTGCTAGCAATCTAAAGGTAGCTCAACTACTTTTTTACTTACCTAGGTAGGTATGCTAACGGTATGACGGCGCCAACAAGAGGTTTCGTCCCTTATCATACATCATCTTCCTATATACATGTACATACTCGTATAAAATTAGATAAATAGGGTTTGTAATTTGATTTGTAGTCTGTGTGCCGTGAGACGGGAGACTCTGACTCGGACGCGTACGAAACGGGCGCAGGCGCAGGCGCTCCGGCCGCGGCCTCCCGCCCCGCACCCCCGCCCCCCGCGCGCCCCTCCGCCATGGCGCTGGTGGCGCCGCGCGGCCCCGCGCGCACGCTGTGGTGCGAGGTGCCTGAGGTCGTCGACTCGGCTGTGCTCAGTGAGTCCCTATTCTATATACTTTTGAGTGCCCTGCAAGGTACACTGAATCCTTTCGCCGCACTGGTTCTTTCACAGTTGGTCACACACAAGCCACTTTTCAGGGACACCTTACCTAAAACAGTATACCTACAGCTACTTAATCACGTGGCACGAGAAAGAAAAGCATTGGTCGAATCACGTAATTAGAACTGGAGGGGGTTAGTCTGCACAGCGCTCGACTGACGAACCAATATCGCGATGGCACAGACATGTGACGAACCAACGTCCACACACGTGGTCAAAGATCACTGGACGCAACTTATGAGCTACGTGCATACATACGTAGGATCTTCATCAGAGTTGGTCTCGAGGAATCCTTTAATCTTTGCTCTCCATGAATTCATGCGTGTAAATTTCGCTTCGCTCACGTGCGGGTTAGACGCGTAGCTAAGTTTAACAACATATCTTCGCTCCTCTTTGCGGTAGAATTTTATAACTTAAGTTCGCCTTCCATTCACATATATTAAACAGTATCTTCCATTAACAGGTTCGCTGGCACCGGCACAGAAGCGCCTTCAGGAGGCCAAGTTCGAGCTGCTAACATCCGAGGCATCCTATCTGAACTCCCTGAACGTTCTGGAAGCTCATTTCATAGCTCACCCCGCGTTCAGAGAGACACACATCCTGCCCAGGGCTGATTGGGAGACTCTGTTCTCTACTATTTTACCAGGTAAGCCTTTAATGCGTAGTCATTTTATTATAAACTATGAATCTCTGTAATGTTTTTAGTCCATCGAAAGGGTCCATTTAAGTCTGGTTAAGTCCATAAACCAGACTTTGTTCAGCTGGTTTGTACTGGTTAGGCTACCTACACTGCGTCTTCCGGTGCGTGGTCGCTACCCGAGAACCTTTCTCTCCAGAGGTCAGTTCTGCGAAGTATATGTTCTACCCAAAGCCACTTCAACTTGCTAATTATGAGAGCTATGTCAGTAATCATGTTTATTTTTCCGACCTCCTCATTCCGGATTCTATCACGTAGCATACTTAAATTTAAATACGGGCCTAGGAGCTTCACTTAACTGACATTGTTCGTTACTGAAAAATAAGGGTAATCTGTTAATTGCTTATAGCCATTAAGTTTTAATGAAATTAAATAACAATTTATTGCTTGAAATATGGTAGAACAGGATGAAAATAATGTATTTTATATTTAATAATCTTAGGTCCAGCTTTTTTCGCTACGAATTAGCATGCAATTTTAATAATAATGTTAGTCTCTAGCCTACAATTTAATAGTATTTATTCTTACAATATAATTCAATAATAATGGCAACTAAACAAGGTAAAATAATAGTGAATAATAATAATGCATCATAATATTAAATGTCACAAATTTTATAAATACCTACATTGAGAAATGTAATACTGTTGATAACCTGAAATGAATGAACAAGTTGTTGTCCCCCAGTGCGGAAATGCTCGCAGCTGCTGATGAACGAGCTGGAGAAGTGCTGGCAGGAGAACATCCTGCTGCAAGGGATATGCGACATCGTGCGGCGCCACGCGGAGCAGCACTTCCACGTCTACGTCAAGTACTGCGAGAACCAGGCGCTCATGGTGAGGGCGCTGCAGCGGCTGAGGGAGCGACCCGCCTTCGCCAACGCACTCAAGAGGTAACACCAGCATTTCCACGTATACGTCAAGTACTGCGAGAACCAGGCGCTCAAGGTGAGGGCGCTGCAGCGGCAGAGGGGGCGACCCGCCTTCGCCAACGCACTCAAGAGGTAACACCTTCACTTACACGTGTACGTCACGTCCTGCGAGAACCAGGCGCTCATGGTGAGGGCGCTGCAGCGGCTGAGGGAGCGACCCGCCTTCGCCAACGCACTCAAGAGGTAACACCTTCACTTACACGTGTACGTCACGTCCTGCGAGAACCAGGCGCTCATGGTGAGGGCGCTGCAGCGGCTGAGGGAGCGACCCGCCTTCGCCAACGCACTCAAGAGGTAACACCTTCACTTCCACGTGTACGTCAAGTGCTGCGAGAACCAGGCGCTCATGGTGAGGGCGCTGCAGCGGCTGAGGGAGCGACCCGCCTTCGCCAACGCACTCAAGAGGTAACACCTTCACTTCCACGTGTACGTCAAGTGCTGTGAGAACCAGGCGCTCATGGTGAGGGCGCTGCAGCGGCTGAGGGAGCGACCCGCCTTCGCCAACGCACTCAAGAGGTAACACCTTCACTTCCACGTGTACGTCAAGTGCTGTGAGAACCAGGCGCTCTTAGTGAGGGCGCTGCAGCGGAACAGGCTTAAATAGGGCAGTCTTGAGGTAGTTATATACTTTGGTCTTGTATAAACTTTTAAACATGGAAGTGGTTGTCTTTTTTAAATAGGTGCGTGGTAGAAAGTTTTAGTTCTACATATTCGGTCATCAACACATTGTAAATTATGAAATATCTGTAACGCTCATGTTTGATTGCAGAATGGAAAACCACCCCGCGTGTCAATCTCTGTCCCTCCACTCGTTCCTAATGCTGCCGATGCAACGCGTCACGCGCCTGCCCTTACTGCTAGACGCCGTGCTGCGCCATCTGTCGACGCACGACGACGAACACCAACCCTGTATGCACGCGCTGGCAACATTCAACAACGTACGTAATATGACAACATTCAACGGAACAAGCTGATGGCCCACCTTATTACCTCACAGATCACTTCCACCTAGGACGCGACCTACGTGGCATTGCACTGCACTCGCCCCCCAGAGACAAAGATAAAAAGTCTCATGTGTCTGTAATTTCATATCACCCCATGTCCTTCAAACTGGAACATTGCAATTCGAGCACTACTGCATTGTTTCAGAAATATGTATGGCGGTGCTACTTCGCCGAACGAAGTCTTTCACAAAAAAGATCTACTACTAAGAAAACCTGTCACAAAACTTACCTCTCATAAGACGAACTCGCACACCCTCACCCGCACAATCTCTTTCCCGCACAGTCACTAATACAACGCATAACGTCTGCCTTCACTACTCACGGCCATCACCAGTCCTATATGTAGGCGCTCGCCACACTCAACAACGTGCAATGCTAATTAATGATCTATTGATGAAATGGACTTGTCTCGTACACAGAAGAAAGAATAAGTGGCCAAGAATCGAACCTTGTGGAACACCAACTTTTGTCTTTCCTCCTTTGACTCCGTATTATTGATTGACTAGCTTAGCTTTCCAATTGTTAGGTGATACTAGCATGGACACAAGTTTTCATACATTATAATCTATGATCATAGCTCAAATACAAGTACGATCTTATGGACTAGCAAAAACAATCAATGACATTAATATCAAAAGCCATCCATAAATCTAAACAACTTCTTCCTACTTTTCCTGGTTTGAATGCGAGGCGTTATCTCTGGACCAATATAGAGAAGCTATGGGCGAATCCGTTTTCGAAACATAGTCTAAAGCCCGTTTTCGGAACTAAACTCAAACTGAATCTAGAGGCACAAGTACAGATTATTCGTCAGTTAATGTATAAACGTTTGTATTACAGTTTGTATCCCAGTGCAACGAGGGCGCGCGTAACACGGAACGCATCGAAGAGATGTTCCGGCTCGCGAAAATCATCGAGTTCCCCTCCTCCATCCGCGCCCCGCCCTCACTCGGCCCCGCGTGCGGGCGGAGAGATCGCAAGTAAACATCTCATCTTGAGTACTAATAAATTCCATCCACAAATATAGCAATCCTCTAAGTTTTAAAGGATTGCTATATTTGTGGATAGAATTAGAGTCTAAAAGAAATACTTATGCCGAGAATAATAAACAGCACGTGCTAATAAATAAATAAATAATGCTGGACAGTTCACACAACATTATCTAGCCCCAAGCTAAGCAGAGCTTGTGTTATGGGTACTAGATAACTGATATACTTAATACAATATATTACATAGATATTTTTGATTAAACATAGAAAATACCCAGAACAAATATCTGCGATCGCACAAATATTTGTTCCGAGGCGGGAATCGAACCTCCTGCGTCGCAGGCCAACCTTCGCCCGCCGCGCCACAGAGGTCGTAATGCTTAGGCATTGTCCACTCTTTACCACATGAGTTTTAACATTTGGATGAAAGGGACAATGCTTAGCATCATGATCATCATCGTCAGCAGCAGCCTTTATAGACGTCCACTGCTGGACGTGGTCTCCCACACAGATTGCGTTGGGGGGATTTGCCATAATCACCACGAATAGCAAGGGGATTGATTATCGTATTGGGGCTGAGTACACAGGTGGATGTTGCTACCCATCCCTGGTGTAATCCCTAGTCGACTTTTATGGCATCTACGGGAGGAGACCACGGTCTCCTCCCGTAGATGCCATTTGATTCGTTGGCCGGACACACAACAGCAATTGGATTGCAAAATTAACGCTCTATTTCATATTTCATATATTTATTAATACCATAAGATCACAGGGAACACTTAGTCACGTCAATTTACAAGCATTCAATTAAAAAACAAACAGTTTGGTACACTATAAAGATGCAGCTGTATAGAGGCTTTGTCAAATTATAAGGTAAGTCATTTAGAACATCACATTAGCGGCTGTACATAGGCCTTGTCATTTTGTTAGTACATTTAATAAGTCCTTACAATTTTATAATAATATCACGTACATAGACAAGCAAAATAACAAAAGAAACGATCAGTTACAATTAGTATAAGCAAAGAGTAAATTAATTAGCCAAGCCATCAAATCAAACACCGGCAACATATTGTTGCCATGTTAACAAATTGGATTTCTACCATAAAATATAATACAAGATAAAATAAAATATCGGCTGTAAAGGGGCCTTGTTATAAACTACATAAAAACAAAAATAATATACAATAGACAGTGACAACAGTTACAGCATACAACAATTTAAATAGAATGTCACAACCAACATCTCATCAAAAGGTCAAATAATTAATTAATTACAACTGTTGTGCTTTTTGATCGCAGAGACGGACAATGCCCAAACATCTTTATCACTTGTGTAGTCACAACACTTATAATATGCAGATCTGGTTAAACAAGTCTTGATACATTTCTTGAATTGTTTCTCATTCAATTCTAGTATTTCAGCCGGGACTTTATTGTAAAATCGTATACAATTTCTGAGAAAAGATTTGTTACATTTTTGAAGTCTACATTTAGGGAACCTAAGTTTATATTTATTTCTAGTGTTAACTGCATGCAATTCGCAGTTTTTCTTGAATTGATGTATATTTTTGCGCGTGTACATAATACATTCGTAAATGTACAATGAGGGCAAGGTTATTATATTAACGTCCTTAAATATATTTCTTAAAGATGTTCTCGGGCTTAAACTATAAATTGCTCTTACCGCTCGTTTTTGTAGTATAAAAATAGATTTAATGTTAGCCGCAGCACCCCAAAGCAATAAACCATAGGACATGATACTATGAAAGTACCCATAGTATACTAACCTGGCGTTATATATGTCCGTTAGCTTCCTTATTTGTCTAACCGCGTGGATGGCTGAGCTTAGTTTTTCGCTTAGAGCATTTATGTGAGGATCCCACTGTAGCTTTGAGTCCACATTTACACCCAGAAATACCGTGGAGTGTGTCAATTCTAAGTTTTTTCCACCGATCTTAACGTTGGGACAACTATTTTTGACGTTCGGGGGTGAAAACCTTAACAATTTCGTTTTATCGGGATTCAATACAAGATTATTTATTGCAAACCAATTGTTGAGCGAGTCTAACACATTATTTAGATTATTAAAGCATATTTCTTTTCTCCTTACTTTGAATAATATTGAAGTATCATCAGCAAACATGACGATTTCAATACCAGTTTCCTTTTTAATCATGTAAGGTAGGTCGTTTGCATAGACTAAAAATAAAAAAGGACCCAAGATAGAACCTTGGGGTACCCCTGACTTAATTATGGAACCCTCTGATTTAATTCCGCCTATGTCAACTTTCATTTGTCTATTTTCGAGATACGATACAATGAGTTGTAGTGATTGGTCGCATACACCATAATGCCTCAGTTTCTCAGTAAGTGTATTATGGCATACGCAGTCAAAGGCCTTTGATAGGTCGCAAAAAATTCCTATGACATCATGCCTTTCTTCCCAAGCTTCTATTATAAATTCCATTAATTTTGATCCAGCGTCAATCGTTGATTTGCCCTTAGTGAATCCAAACTGGTGGCTGTGCAAGAGATGGTTAATGTTAAAATGTACAGAAAGTTGACTAAATAAAAGTTTCTCAAAGACTTTGCTTGCTCTACAAAAACGACCCCTTTCAGAGAATTAATTAACGATTCATTTCCAGTAACATCTTTCTGGATCGCCTGTATTTCTGATTATGATAGAGTAGCAGCGCCCCGCGGTTTCACCCGCGTAATTCTCAATCCCGTGGGAATATTGGGATATCATTTTGTATTTATTTCATGTTTTCTTTTGTTTACCTATCTGTGTTGTTACAAATAAAAATAATTATATTCTATTCTATTCTATAAAAATGTTCCCGGAGTCCAGTTATCTCCATTTCAAAATTCATCCAAATCCGTCCAGCTGTTTCAGCGTGAAGATGTAACAAACACACTCACACACAAACTTTCGTATTTATAATATTAGTGTGAAAGATAGAAAATTATTGATTGCACAAGACAAAAGAGCAGTACATAGGCGAACTTAATGCGAGTTAGCATTTTGTCTTCGAGCTACCTTTGTGTAATGTAGTGTTATTGTGAATCATTATAGGAGATTAAATGATTAACAAAATAAAATACCTACTTTAAACAGATGCACCTAACATACTATAATATATAAAAAATAATTTAATAAAATATCATAAGTGATATGATAAACTAACTATAAAATAACTGTGAATCCTAGATTTGTTTTGACCAAGTATCCTAATGTCACAGGCCGGTGAGATGGCTGGTGCGCTCCGGTGAGATGACCCAGCTAATATGGAAGACGGACGAGATGAAGCTCACGTTCGGCAAGAAGTTCCACAAACTACCGCTCTATTTGTTCCTGTTCAACGACTTGCTTGTAATCACTAAGAAGAAAAGGTGCGTTTCTTCAATCACTCTTTATGCTCGGCTAGCTGACTGTCTGGGAACTACGTATAGCCTAAACCTTGCTGAAGAAACAGCTATCCAACAGTGGAAACTACATTAAAACTCATGCAGTGGTTTGTAGCAGAGTAACAACGTACCCTTTATGTTGCATTGACTCAGTTCGCAGTGTGTTGTGTTTTCTGGGTTGCCATTTTTTTATTTTTGCTATAATTAGTAACGTTACTACTTCACGTGACCGGTTCTTTCGTATTTAAATCTAATGACCTATTGTGAAAGAACAAGTGTGTTGAAAGGATTCAGTGCGTTTCCCAGAGGCTCCTTTTATTTAATTCATTTAATTCACAAAAAACACAAGGAAATTATACAAACGTAGGACTTTATGCTAAGCAGCATTTTCTGCCAGTCATACATGAGGATGATACATAAAGGTCCTTTCATGCACAATTGGTACTTGACACATGAAGTCCGGCTGCGCCAGATATTCCTAGTCATAATTAAATTTTATTTACCTTTGGTTTGATTAGCCAGCCCGGCTGCGCCAGACAATGTTATCGATCATGTGTTTTTTTTAATTATTGTAGTGAGGAGCAGTATGTGGCGATAGACCACTGTCCGCGCTCGTTGCTGGAGGTGAGCTCCAGTGAAGGCGGCGCGGCCAACGCGAAGCACGCACTGTTGCTGACGCTGTTGGAGAACCATGACGGCAGGACCGTTGAGATGGTAACCACCTCTAATTAACACAGTAACACACAATACTTATAAAGAACCTTTCTTTAAATCTTATAAAATTGGAAAGCTTTGTCGTTTTGAAGACCTCTGTAGCGCGGCAGGCGTAGGTTCGCCTGCGACGCATGAGGTTGCGGGTTAGATTCGCGCCTCTGAACAAATATTTGTGGATCTGCTGATATTTGTTCAGGGTGTTCTGGGTATTTTCTATGTATAGTAAAAAATATCTATCTATGTAATGTATAGTATTAAGTATATCAGTTATCTTGTACCCATAATAGCTCTGCTTAGCTTGGGGCTAGTTAATGTTGTGTGAACTGTCCAGCATTATTTATTTATTTTGTTGGTCTGTATTGGCTTCACTCCAACATCGCCCTATTGGGAGTCTGGTTCGCCCAGGATTTCTCGGAGCAGTGGCTATCGTCAGGGTCTTCAAACATCGGGTGGCCGTGCGTGCGGGGCGGCTATGGCATTGTGGAGGTGCCGGCCGGAAGCAAGCACGATCTTAGATTAACGTGGTCACCTCTCGCCGATTTCACTTCCATTTTACTGTTTGCCAATAAGATCTCGATTGCTTTTACATAGTTAATGCAGCCAAAAAGGATAGCGGAATAACAGTTAATGCAATTCAGCTTACTTAAGACTGCGCTAAACCCAGGCAGAAAACTTCATACAAAAAAAAACGCCTCGCGCCGCTCGAAAAAGCTGTTTTATTGAATATTTCGTGAAATATAGATAATTTTAAAAAACCCCTAGGGTGATCCCTCCGTTTTATTGTATTGATCTTATTTATCTAATTTTTGACCCAATAATCTGTACAATATTGACAAACAATTGAATCTAGCCGAAAGTTAGAGCTAACTTTGTGTTTTTTTTTATCGAGAAAATTTTGTCCTATCCCGTTTCTGTCTGGGTGATCCCTCGGTATCACCCAGACAATGACAATAATTATAATGGAGTTAGAAACGAGGTTATCCGACAGAGAACCAAAGTTCTGGACATAGCCCAGAGGATTAGCAAGCTGAAGTGGCAGTGGGCCGGTCATGTCTGCAGAAGAACCGATAATCGGTGGAGTAAACGAGTTCTTGAGTGGAGACCGCGTCTGGGCAAACGTAGTGTAGGACACCCTCTGGCTAGGTGGAGCGACGACTTGCGCGGGGTGGCTGGCAGAAACTGGATGAGGAGAGCCGAAAACCGGGCTCAGTGGCGTGCCATGGGAGAGACCTATGTCCAGCAGTGGACTGCAGTAGGTTGATGATGATGATGATGATGATAATGTGGTATCCATGCATATTTTTAATTTGAATATTGTACATGATTTAGTTAGTTAAAAATCTAATCTTAGATTGGTAATTTTGCGTTATACCCCACATTAAGGTATTGCCTGTCACCTCGGCTTCATAAATACCTTAAAAAATGTTTAATACTTTGTATTGTTGTGTAGCTGATGTCGTGCCCGAGCGAGACGGACGCGTCACGCTGGGGCGAGGCGCTGGCGGCGGGCGGCGCCAACAGCGCGGAGGGCGAGGCGGTGTACGCCGGCTGGGACTGTCCGCAGGTGTGCGCGCTCTACGCGTACGCGCCCGCGCAGCCCGACGAGCTCACGCTCGCCGAGGGAGACGTCGTCAATGTCACTAGGAAGACTAGCGAGGGTACGCACTTTATACAAATCATCGCTGAACTCATTCGTTCGTTCCGCTGCGCTCAGCTCATATGGTGTGTGGCTCGATACACTCGCTACATGCTATCTGGGAAGTTAGTACGAGTTTTGATAGTTATTGAAACTATAATGAAGTTTCGTATCCTTCCATACATTTACTTGCAGCGCCCCTAGAGGAAACGAGGAGGAAACTAAGGACGCTGTCAGTAAATGTATTGAAGGAAACGAAACTTCATATAGTATTGAATACTATCAAATTCTCGTACTAAGCCCCCTGAAGTTTCTTTGTTTGTTCTACTGTATATTTGCCAGCCGCATTTCTCATACCTCAAAGAGGATACAATAACTACATTAGATCATACCTATTCGGTCTGTGGCTCGATGCGCACGCCATTTTCTGAGGTTGTTTCTGAGTTAAGGACGAAACGTCTTTGTCATTCCGTTCGTCCAGTTTTCTATTCTGAAATAAAGTAGCTAATAGTACATGTTGCCCGCAGGCTGGTACTACGGCGAGCGCACGCGCGACGGCGAGGCGGGCTGGTTCCCGGGCGCGTACACGGCGGAGATCGCCTCCGCGCACGTGCGCGCGCGCAACCTGCGCCAGCGGTACCGTCTGCTCGCGCTCTCCGGCACCTACTTCGGGCAGAGGAAGCGACTGTGACGTCACGCCTCACCGCTGCCGCTCTAGAGTGCGTTTATCTTAGTTATAGCGTTTGCTGAAAACAAAACTGGATGAAACTGATAATGTGTGCGAAATTTTATACATATCACGTTCGAGTTAACTCTCATTTATGTGTAAATGTGAATGTTTCATAAAGTTGCAGCCAGAGGGAGCTATTCACATTTTCATATAAATTATAATTAACTCACGTAACAGTATCTTAAGAACCAGTAAAAAAGCAATGGCTTATTTTGCGCGCTGCACAATAGGCCATTGTTTTTATTGGTGCAATTTACACTAGAAGGGATGAGCTTATATATCACACTAATATTGTTAATTCGAAAGTAACTCTGTCTCTCTCTGTTTGTTACGTTTTCACGACTAAACGGCTGAACCGATCTTTATGAAACTTGACAAAATTATAGTTATCATGAGAAAGGATATAGGATACTATTATCTGAAAAAAATGATGTCATTCAATTCTGATAATTGACTGAATGCTGACTGACAAGCACTGTGCTGTATGTGAATAAAGTACCTAGGGTTTCACCTTAGCGAAGCACGCTATATATCGGTATATATCGATTGAGCTAGTATATCATACCTAGTGATACATTTAGAAGAACACTCTCTAAGAGGTTTTGGGCCGCAGTGACAATGAAATTAACTTTTAAAAAACCTTGTGGAGCATAATAACATTAATATTGTACACATAGTTAATCGTGCTCGTAATTACATGTTTGTTCACATCACAATAGTTTTAAATTGTATCATAACTGTGTTTGCACAAGTGCAACGAAGACACTCCGTCCAAACAATGCCTTTCTATACTAAATGTAGGTGTTTTCGAGCATTTTATTATTAAACTAACGTAACACCCGCGACTTCGTCCGCGTCGAGTTTTTCTCTATACAAACACCCCTGTTCACCCCCTTTAGGGGGTTAATTTTGGGAATTCCTTTGTTAGTGCATTCCTAGCTAGACCATAAAAGGAATTTAGGTACTCAAAATTTAAAGTTTCTAGGACGATTTAGGCTATGCGTTGATAGTCAGTCAGTCACGTATTGATTTTATATATACATATTGATCATTGAATTCGCTTGGAGTGATAAATGATGATACTTTCTACATAAGACATGATAATGGTTAGGTTAGGTGTTTTAAATTGTTATCTGCACCATATTGTACATTGTAAAGGTGCTTTTATTTTGTATGTGCTATGTGCTTAAGAATTATATACCTAGGTTTTATATTATTTTAATTTTAACAAGATATAATCTCAATGAAAGTAAAGCTTGTATTTACTTGGAATGTACAGTTACGTATGAGATTTCCAATGAATTGTATTATAGTTTGATGATTTAAGTTTAAATTTTATATTAAAAATAAGGTTACACTTGGCCGCTATAAAACGCCTAGTCATATTATGCGGCCAACTTTAAAAAAGATGTTCTTGTATTTTGGAAATAATCACAATATACATTCCGTTTGAAGTTATATCAACTTAAATGACATGTTACGACATTACCAATTACAATAAAAAATATATCAAATGAAATTATGATTGTATTGTACTTAAATTATTGTGTACTGTACATAGATAGAGGTAGTTTTAACAGTCCTTGACTTATTTATAGTAATTATGAATATTTCAAATATAAAGTTATAATAATTACAGTGTAGTATTTTTTAAACTTGCAAGTGGAAGTGGCAATGTTAAAGAACCCCCTTTTCCGCATTCGAACTCTATGGGCGGTCCATTATCCGACCTCTGTGGCGGGGCGGGCGAACGTTCGCCTGCGACGCCGGAGGTTGCGGGTTCGATTCCCGCCTCGGAACAAATATTTGTGCGATCTGCAGATATTTGTTCAGGGTGTTCTGGGTATTTTCTATGTATAATAAAAAATATCTATGTTATATATTGTATTAAGTATATCAGTTATCTAGTACCCATAACACAAGCTCTGCTTAGCTTGGGGCTAGATAATGTTGTGTAAACTGTCCAGCATTATTTATTTATTTTATTATGCGTGAGAGTTTTCTGACTAGGTAGTTACCCAGCCTAACTCCGTCCAGAAGCACAGAAGTTTCCTGGGGTCTTCGCAGGCTTGGCGGAGTGACCTCGGGTTGTTGAGGATTTGTTTACGTTGAGCTGCTACTCCCACACATTCCAGGACTACGTGCAAGTGGCAATGTGCAGGCCATATAGCTCGCCGAACTGATAACCGCTGGGAAACAAAAGGTCTCAAGTGGCAAACAAACCGGACGACGCAAAAGTAAAAGGACCCCCTCTCGATGGACCAAAGACATTATAGAGGTCGCAAGAGAACATGGCGTGGCATTCTACAGGGGAGGCCTATATACAGCAGTGGACTTCTGTGGGCTGATGTTTTTATAACATTTACCCAAAATCTAAACAAGTTTAGTGTAACGCATTGATAAACTATTATTTTAAACGGAATCCTATACGAAAGTATAGGATTTCGCATAAGGTTGTATACGCTAACAAGTAATTAATTTTGTAAAAATTAAAAAGCCCCCAGCGGGAAACGGCTGAACCGATTTTGATAAAACATAGCTAAGAACACTCCCGACAAATACACCTTTCAAACAAAACAAAAAAAAACTAAATCGGTTCGGGAGCTACGATGGGACAGACACACACAGACACTTCGTTTCAAATCACGTCAAACACCCCTTCGTTTTTACGTCGGGGGTTAAAAACAGTTTTTAGCCTTTAAAAAACTACAATTAATATAAAAAAACCTACTGTGTTTGGATATATCTACCTAGAACATTTAGAGGCTTAAATTGGTCCCGTTTGCCTGTAAAGTCCAAATCTCTGTTTTTTTATAAGAGTTGTCTTTGATAATTGTTCTCTGCTATAAAACTAAACCATACGTGAAATGCTACTACAAAAAAAAAGTCAGTGATATGAAGGATCTGGTCACTAAATATCACTTTCATATGTTTTGTAATGAATGAGAAAAATGTAAATCCCTGCCACCAAAATTTCTAATGCGTCACCATAAGTGAAATGTCAATTCTATCCGTGTAGTTTTCTCAACTTATACAGCGCTGAAATTATGTCGGTCTTTAGCTTAGGATCTTTACAATACTCATTGTTATTATAGTAGTTTATGCAACTGTCATATAAGAAGTGGTATCAAAACACGAGAGTCTTCGCCTCATGCGATAATAGGTTGACTCGAGTGTTTTAATACCAAAGCTATATGCAGTTTCATACACTACTTTATCTTCACTCATAGGAAAAATTGAAATTAAACAAAGTAGGTAGGTTACAAGGAAGTAATTTATTTGGTATAGTAATATGGGAAGCGCGGGAAATTAAGTTCAAACTACGCACGCGTGCGCCATTTTTTCACAGTTCGAACTGCGCATGCGTGCGCCTTTTTTTTAATATTCAGGCTATAACCATAGACTAGTTTAATGAATTAATTAAAAAAAAAGATAGCGGTACTATAATGAGTTTTATGATACAGTTGGCGGTACTATAATGAGTTTTATTCTTAATTTTATGTATATGCGTCTATAAAGTGCGTCCTTATAGAACCGTCTTTGAATTCGTAATTCGAATTTTTCGATATGAGTGTAGATAAAATTATTTATTACTTACAAAAAAATTATATGCAGTCGATGGGTTAGGGCAAGAAGGTAATAAATTAAAGTCTTTTAAATTATTAAGTACACTTATTTTATTGCAAATAAATACAGCAATAAATCATTTAGTTTGTGCTTATTGGCACTGAAGTACTTTTTGCATAAAACCTTACGATAAATTAAAATTTACAAACAATGAATCATTGAAATCCAATACTAACAAAGTGTATAAAAAAAACACTATCAAAAATATTTATAAAGTCAAAATACAGATCTATAAAAAGCTAATCTCAATAATTAAACTATAAAATGTAACGCATTCAAAGCAATGTATTATTTATGTAAATCTAGTATAGGTCATTCACTGAGCCATATAAGAATCGTCATTTATGAGAGCAAGAAATCTCTAGAGAAATTATGACAAGTTATTAAATTGTTTGATGGCAAATTCGTTTAACATAACTCTAACATTCCAACATAACTTGCGAATTTATAATGAACAAAAGTTTTATTCATACAATTAACATTAACAAAAACACGCATTTCAAAAAAATAGACTAGCAGGTCATTGTATAGTGAAATGAACAGGTTTTCACTTTGTATCAAATATAAGCTTTAATTTATACAAAAATGTGTTCACTATACGAACATTTTGTGGAATGTATGTCCAATGGAATTATTACTTATTTATATTATATTCTAGCAATTGACATTATGCTCCGAGTGTTGTATAATTTAATACTTGGTTATAGTTTGAGACAAAGTTCTTTTGTGAAGTTCATTATCTCCAAGCTTGTCATAGAAGAGCATAACAAAATCAAATCCTAGTCTTAGAAGAGTTCTCCTTAGTTTCAAAGAGTTTCCTTACAAAGTATACCTGCAGTGATCCTGTTGCTGCCACCGCCAGGATCTGTATCAGTGACCACCTGGAAATTAACAAGAAATGTAATAACTGGCCAAGTACGGGTCGGACCTGACATAGTTGGGTTCAGAAGTCAGGTAACAGTTTTTTCTCGATAACTTGAAAATGTTGCATTCCAGGACAACTGAGATAGTTTTTGAGGAAATTTTCAACTCTTAAACGTGTAATCAATAAAGAGTCGATCTATCTATCTAATCATCATGAAGTCATCAAGTTTAGGTCATCATCAATATTAGGAAAATTAGTTTTTTCTTTTAAATAAAATTAATAAATAATTTTAGACACAGTTGACACAACATTATCTAGCCCGAAGCTAAGCAGAGCTTGTGTTATGGGTACTAGATAACTGATATACTTAATACAATACATTACATAGATAGATATTTTTTATTATACATATAAAATACCCAGAACACCCTAAACAAATATCTGTACATCGAACAAATATTTGTTAGGAGGCGGGAATCGAACCCGCAACCTCCGACACTGCAGGCGAACCGTCGTCCACCGCATCACAGAGGTCGTCGTCATTATGATTTTTAGACAAACTATTGTGAAAGAAGGATTTACCTCATAACATAGACATTGTTGTCCTGCAGTAAGTTGTAGTCTCTGGACTCCCGAGCTCTTGAGTGGTATTGATATTGTAAAATATCATTGATGTTTCTCTCAACAAATTGTATAGAAGTCTGAAAATAAGAAATAGCATTAAATGTCTGACATTTCCTTCTTTTAAATATTGAGCTAGAATTTATAACTAAAACTACAGCCAACAATTATAATATTCCAGTGGTTGCGTTAGAACAGGAGTTCCCCTGATAGCTTAAACCTTAGAGCATTTATAGGTAGGAGCTTACAAAGTTATTCAAAATTATTCTTGTGATTTCAATGTAATATACATTTTAATTTGAATTCTGGCTTCCAAGAGTTATATGAAAGGTAACTATATTTTTTTTTACTTACAGTAAAATTAGAAATGTTCATATCCAGTTCTTCAACTTCCTTAGCGTATTTCTCCCACATGTCGTATCTTATAACAGATAGGTACAAATTGACCATTTTGCCAGCAAATCTTGAGAACTGGTTGTCAATGCAGACAGCGTAGTACCCTCCCGAGGAGGTCTGGTCAGCGTACTCTGCACTCTGACGCCACTCGTAGGGGTGGACTATCTGACCATTGGGGTGGCGGACAGCGAAGCCACACATACCGTCACCACCTTTTAGCACCTGAAAAAGAGCATACCTATCTAACCAACAATTGTTTACATATGTTCTTATCCAATTTCCAAGTTAGGAATACATTTTCCAAGAAGTTAGTAATATTTTAAGAAGCGCTGAATATGCTCAAAATATAGCATGATTAGTTGAAAAAAGAAAGTTGTTACAACTTGCTTCTAAACTTAACTTTTCATGGATTGACTGAAACCATGGCCACAATATAAGGTGGATAGACTGATAGTGATAAGGCACGGTTTGCGATGATTTGAAGTGGGAAATTGCAGGTAATTACCTGATAACTGGCGTAGAAAGTAGCGCCCGGCTGCACATATTGGTAATAGCAATCTTCCTTGCCTGCATCTATGTGGACCTTGTAATCCATGGTCACCGCAGGCAGGTTCTCGTACCATGGTGCCGGCGAAGTCGAGAAAACATCGCCAACAAGTGATAAAACAGTAAATATCGTTATCAAAGTAAACAGATGCCACGTCCGTTGAGCCATTTTCAACACATTGAATTGAAATAATTAGGGCCAACGTAGTACACTGATTTGTCTGTGGAGCCAACAAGGCTGCCAGTAACAATTTCTTAATTATACTGCCAGACCCCTGAAATTACGAAAATCGTTGTCTCAAATAAATCATACTACCTATTAGATTACCAATATTTGGTTGGGGCGTACATAAGGGGGCACTGAAGAAAAAAGAAAGAAATGTTTTAGCTTTCTTTTTTTTAGACTATCGTGTAGCGATTTTCTTAAGCATCAATTAATAATAAATTCATTTTTTCCATACGACTTACCGTTTTTGAGATATGAATTCTGAAAAAAAAATTGTTGTTAGTACCATGTTGACAATCCGACATGGACACTAGAGAACAGTGATCACACGTGACTCACGTGAGCTGTGAGCGAGCCGATGGCAAGCGTGGCCCGGTAGGATCCGCAGCGAACCAACATACGCACGCCAATACCCAATAGCCTATGTAATATCATAGGAATATGACAAATTAAAAAAATTCAGAGTTCACATCTCAGAAACGATAAGTCGTATGAAAAAAATGCATTTGACATTAATTAATGGATAAGAAAAAAGCTACACGATAGGATAAAAAAAAACAATTTTTTTTTTGTTAAAAAATTTCTAATTCTTTTTTCCTCAATGCCCCCTTTTTAGGTTAGGTATGGAAACCTGCACTGAGCTATATTTTTAATTATTTGTCTATTATTTTAAAAATACTACAGGCCAATATTGTATATACAATGGCCTATGTAATACGAATTTCATTGCTTCAACGGCATTGAGACATCTAAATACATTAAATTATTTACGTGTATATTTGGTAAAGTCGTTCAATGTGCAATGTGCAATGCCTTTCAATTGAATTGTTTCAATTTGGTTGACCCTATAAGAAGTGGTCCGCTTGCTATACGAAAAGATACGAAAGGCAACAAAACTATACGGTTTTCCTATCCAAGTAAACGATCTGGCAGCCTTGTTTTAATTGACTTTGACATATATTATCTGTCATTCAAAAGTGGAAAAATCTCTCGGAAGAATAAAAGCAAAAAATCTGTGAATATGAAATGTGTGGAAACTGTGGAAGAATGCGATAAGTACCGACGTCAGCGATTCAAGAACATTAAAAAAAAAACTGCAGTAAGTAAACAAACAAATCCAATCGTGTATCAGTCCAATTTTTAAGGTAATTTTTAAATGAAGTTGTTAGAGGATTTATCAAATTTTGCTAAAGAATGAAAGCTCGATATTTGGCCTTTATGTCTTATATTGGAACAGGGTTCAGGTATGTAATATGGTATAAAACAAGTTTTTTTAACAGTTTCATGGCCGAAAACTTTATTTTATCTTAAACTTCTGCTGTTAAATAATCTTTGTGTTAAATCACACAGGCGTTCAGAGAAATTATGGATTAGAACTGGCCGTAACTATCCCGATCCTGAAAGTGTGCAAGGATTAATGGAACTAGCTCTCTTGAAGTTACGATCTTTAAAATATCCCAACGTTACACTCTCGAGTCGGTAAGTGCAGTCCATTTTATTGATTCATAAATACAAATCGTGTCGGCTTTAGAATCGGGCTTCTTGATAGTGGGGGGACCTACTATTTAGTTTTTAAGAAAAAGAATAAAGAATATTTTGAGGTTAAGTATGAAGTTTATTAGTATTGCAATGATAGATCGCAATGTGCGGCGGATCGCCGAACATACCATCAAATATGGTTCCGGAGCACACCAAGTTCACAGTGCGGAGCGCACCATATTCGAACGTCTATTAATACTTTTATAATTGGAAATGTCGGGCTACGGTATTGGCTCTCGCCAGTACCCTCGCGAGGTTGCCCCTGAATGTCGCTTCACCCAATTCGATTTTGGTTACAGAATCGACGCATGGCACTTCGACATGACCGGTGGGGCATGCGGCTAAATTCCTAGTCTTAGATTGATTTTTAACAGACTAGAACAAGTAAAATATTCTAATTAAAAACATTTATTAGGTAATGACGACCTCTGTGGCGCGGCGGGCGAAGCTTGGCCTGTAACACAGGAGGTTGTGGGTTCGATTCCCGCCTCGGAACAAATATTTGTGCGATCGCAGATATTTGTTCAGGGTGTTCTGGGTATTTTCTATATATAATAAAAATTATCTATCAATGTAATATGTTGTATTAAGTATATCAGTTATCTAGTACCCATAACACAAGCTCTGCTTAGCCTGGGGCTAGATAATGTTGTGTGAAATGTGCAGCATTATTTATTTATTTATTTAATACTTCATTCTATTTCCGAGGGATCACTGTACCAGAAACACGATAGGACAATATTTTCTCCATATAAAAAAAAACCAAAGTTATGTGTATGTTTTGCTTAGATTCGATTGTTTATTCAAATATATAAAAACTTATACATACATAGACTCACGCCTTCTTTCCCGAAGGGGTAGGCAGAGCCTCAATGGGCCTGTTTTCAGTGTTTTTGGCGCGGCGCGAGGCATTTTTTTTTGTATGAAGATTTCAGCCTGGGGTTGGCTCAGTCTTAAGGTTCAAAATGTAATATTCAAACCAGAACCTCGTCCGGCAGTGGATGTCTAAAAGCTGCTGATGATAATGTTGATAGTGTTTTTTGATGTTTTATTCCTTTCTTAATCAACTTTGTTACAGCACAGATGGTGGAGTCCATGCTTTGAACTCAAGCGCACATTTTGACTTGGAGAAATTAGGACGAGGAATTTATGAACCTAACAATGTGGCATATGAAATGAACAAGATTTTCTTCAAGAATAACACACCTATTTTCATCAAGAAATGTATGAGAGTGAATGATAAATTTAGTGCTAGATATCAAGCGATTAGCAGGACATATTTGTACAGGTATGTCTTTATTGAACACTGATAGTTCTTTGTTTGTTTGTGATCTCGCCTGTTGGTAAGTGACAATCTGGCTAATGATGGAGCACAAGCACGAAGGTCTTTTCACTCTTGCTTTTAAGGGACCCAAGAAAACTAAATTAAGCCAATTTCCCAATTCAATGAGTTCATACAATTACCTTATGCAGCTTTGTTGTCCCAGTGAGAGGTAGACTGACTTCCAATCTGAAGGCTGTGCGTTTGAATTCCGGAAAAACTGCGGAAATTGGCATACCCTAGAACCAGACACTCATAGGAATGTGACATCCACCAACCTGCATTAGGCTATCATGGTGGGTTACCCCTTAATTAATTGCATCAAGATAATCAAACAATCTGCTTGCACAGTGTGCCACTGACCCAACTAATTAGGATGATAATTTATGAATTGATTATGGAATTCAATAAAAGGCTTATTATTATAGCCGCAGAACCACATTAGCGCCAGATTAACGGCAGATACCACAGAGCCTCAAGTAAAAGTACCTACTATGTTTCGGCGCGTAAAGGTGTGTTGACCTCATTCCAGTAATTAAGAGTTAAAGATAATGTTGAGAGTAGGCTTGAATCTCAGCAGTTTTTTTTTACAATATACCAATACTAGCTGACCCGCTCGCGACTTCGTCGACGCGCAGACTTTCATACAAACTTCAACACCCTTTTTCAACCCCTTAGGGTGCGAATTTTCAAAAACTGTTTCTTAGTGCGCGCCTACACCCCATAATGAATGCGTGTGCCAAATTTCAGCCCTCTCGGCACAGTAGTTTCCGAGATTTCGTGATGAGTGGTCAGTGATGAGTGAGTGGACTTCTCTTTTATATATATAGATTGCTGTCTTTCAGGCTAGCAATTCTAAAGCCAGGCAAAGTACTACCAGAAAACCTCAGCATAGGGTCAGTCATACCAGTTGAAGAGTGGAAAAGATGCCAGTTTGCTAGGTGAGTCCACTTTTTAAGGTAATTAATTTATTTGTTTCTAAAGCTGGGAACAAATTGTCGGACGCGTCCGTCAGCCGCGGCTGAGGGACGCGGCTTGCGGTGTGCACGGTAGTCGGGACGGCGGCGTCTTCGGAAGCCTCGCTTTGGTAACATTTTCTCTATGGTTGGTTCGCTTGTGACACTCGTAACGTCCGCGGCTGCGTCCCGTGCCCTGTTCACACCGTCCGCGGACGCACAAACATCCATCCGGCTAGATTCTGTTCGGACTGCTGGTCACGTCGTCTGCGTCTTACGACCGATAGTTTGCACGGTGTTGAATTTAATGTACTGGCTAGATATCAATAAGCTGCGTCCCTCAGCGTAATTTGTTCCCAGCTAAATTTTTTTTTTTTTTTTTTATTATACTACTGGAATGGCGGAGCAAGCAGATGGCCCACCTGATGTTAAGCGGTAACCTCTGCCTATGAACAGTGCATTACCTCATAGGTCACGTCCACCTAGGACGCGCCCTATGTGGCATTGCACTGCGCCCGCCACCCTGAGACATAAAGATGAAAAGTCTCATGTGCCTGTAATTTCACCGGCACCCTTACCCTTCAAACCGGAACACAGCAATGCGAGCACTACTGCTTTGCGGCAGAAATAGGTACGGTGGTAGTACTTCCCCGGACGAACTCTTTCACAAAAAAGCTCTACTACTTCTCTTCTCTACTCTTCTTCTACTACTTCTTCTAAACTATTTGGTAACGTCATATTATATGGGGTTTTCCCCGTGGAGTCACCACGGGGAAACCCCCACTTTTTGCCTAACAACTTTTCTACCTTGTTTAACTTTGCACAGAGAGGGCCAAGTGATTGGAGCGAGCATTGCACTGCATGGCTGAACAGTGTCATATCGCTCACTACCAAATGTCCAGCCAACTTAGCCATTCAAATAAAATTGTTGCAGGTTAAATGGTTTTGATATCGAAAAGTTCAGAGAGGGCGCCAAATATTTAGTAGGTGTCCATGACTTCACAACATTCAAGAAAAACGACAAGCTAAGAGAATACAAACACAATCGCAGAGAGATAAAATCCATAGATGTTCGGCCGGGGAAGCCCGTTGTCACAGACTACACAAGCAAGCAAGACAATGTGTTTGACTACTGGGATATTGAAATTAAAGGACGGGCTTTTGTTCATAATCAGGTACGAACAAACGCAATGGGGTTGCATTTGAATCGTGTAGCATGAAGAGGGGGAGGAGTCCTAACATGCATTTCAATTAGGAAGAAAATGTATTACCAATCCACGTAGTGAAACTCTGAGCATAGCTCTCCGTAGCCCGATAATCGGCTTTGAGCTTGTGTATAACGAGTAGTAGTAGTTAGAAACCAGTAGTTAGAAACCACATCTCTGGCACAATGTTAAGTAGCTGTAGGTACCTGGATAGTTTTGTCAGCTTCCCGATTGGACAGGTTCCGCATTTGGCCTAAATAGTTGCTGGAGGGATACATAGTTGTGGGTAGCTTTTTCTGAATTTTCATGCTTCTAAAACTGATTCCAGATTCGCCGCATGATCGGAACACTGAACTCAGTCGCGATCGGTCGGATAGACCCTAAAGAAATAAAGGTGATGCTGCAGGTTCCATCCAAGCACTCCTGGGTCAGTTTCGTGCAAAGTGGCCCGCCCGATGGCCTCTACCTTTGCAACGTTGAGTATAATCCAGAGGATTTGATTTACAACGCAGATAGTACAGAGATTGTCAGTGAGAAGGAGAATCGAGAAGAGTCTGACAGCGAAAGTTATTAAAAAAAATCACAGTATAAATAAATTACAAAACAGAGCAAGATTAACGCACGCAGTGTATTTCCGGAAAAGCACGAAAGAAAGGACAACTAAAAATGAGTTTCCTCAGAGAACTACAAATGCAAAAGAACAAACTGAAAGAGACAGAAACTGTAGTTACCAAAGTCGATGGACAGAGGTTTATAGAAAAGAACAACGTGACTCTACCAAGCACTTACGGCTTTGTAGTCGACAATAAACCAGACAACATACCAATTATGATTACAGATTTCGTGTACATAGGATCGCAAGATTGTACCGCGAGTGACGTTGTACAGGCCTACGATATCCAACATATTCTAAGTCTAGGTATCGATGTAGAAACTGATGTGAACCACAAGTTTGTGGAGTGTTTAGATCTACCCGAAACTGACATAAAACCAGTGCTTCAAGAGAGCTTACCGTTTATAGCTAACGCTGTAAGTTCCAGCGAGAATGTGCTCGTTCACTGCAATGCAGGGGTTTCTCGGACGTCGATGGTCGCCATCGCATATATGATGCATTACAAATGTATGCATTATGACGATGCGTATAGCTTGGTGAAAGGCAAACGGCCGGCTATACAGCCTAATGACGGGTTTAGACGACAATTGAAGAATATGAAGGCAGGAGATATTCATTCTCAAAGTTAGAATATCTCAGCTTCATCAGTCACTATCGAATAACTCTTTCTCTTAGGGCTGACTTGTCCGCACGAAAAAGCATTTTCCCGTAATTATATCAATAGAGGCGGCTCAACCGTTTTTCGTGGTGTTTGTTCTATGGGGGAGGCCTACGTCCAGCAGTGGACACAAGTCTACCAAGTAATTTATAAGATTAACATTCATAAATGTATCAAGTATATATTGATACACTTTTTTGTCGCTCAGAAACTTCGTTCGGTAGAGTGAGAACGATTGATTGTAAGCGCCCGCTCTTCGGCATCGATGGCGGCCTGTTGTTTCCGAGCGACACATAAAGGAAGTTTCTCAAATCAATCAAAGTATTAAATATTTGACTTGAGTTTTTAATCCCCGACACAAAAACGATGGGGAGTTATAAGTTTGACGTGTCTGTGTGTGTGTGTGTGTGTGTCTGTCTGTTCCAACGTAGCTCCCGAACGGATGAACCGATTTCTTTTTTTTTTGTTTGAAAGGTGAATTTGTCTGGATTGTTCTTAGCTATGTTTGATCAAAATCGGTTCAGCCGTTTCATTGCGTTGGGTTTTATTTTTTAGTTTTACAAAATTAATTACTTGTTTAAATAAATGTGGTATGTTTACAAACAGAAGTATTTATTTTCTTATAAACTAAGGCAGTTTAAGTACAGAAGTCAAAACCCTTAGCAAATAAAAGGCCTCAATTATAACTAGAAGCTTTTATAAAATAAAATTAAGTACAAAAATGTATTATTATTTAGCACCAAGTTCATAAGTATCCAGACTATAACTTAAACTTAATTAACATCTATAACTTTTGTAATTATTGTCTGTACAATAATCATTACTTGTATAGTATTATTAAATAGAAGCATAAATATTGTAAGCTATGTATAACTGGGTTATTTTCGTTAATTCAGTGTCTCGCAAGCGGAACTGAGTTTACTTAATTCATAATATTTTAGTCTGCATAATAGATACGATTTATCTAATTTGAACACTTATTATTTGGGGAGGCCAAAATAGTTATGTAATATTAAGTGGTGATAAAAAAAACATGGAGCTCAATAAAATGGCAAGTCAAACCAACATAAATCAAAATCAATAAAGGCACTCGTCCACTATCCGTGCCGAGCGCACCGGATGCTACGGATTTCGGCGTGTGTCGTGAAAGTAGCTGCGCTTCGCTTAAATTATCGAGGCCCTTCTCTAATACACTGAAATGAAAAGGACCACGATAATTTAAGCGCTGTTAAGCTTTTGACAATGCGGTACAGCATCAACACCAGTGTATTAAGGAAGCATCTAAATAGGTTAGATTGGTATACGTGATAAGTGTGTATCGTTAGAGATCCTAAAGATAGTCACGTAGTATTATAAGAAACGTAGTGTTATAGATATATTGAGCTTGCAAATGTGAAATAGATTAATCAAACATTGGACGTAACCATGTAGTCTTACTGAAGCTGCTACCCGAGACATCCCTTACTTCACCAGTAGTGTTCTCTAAATCCCGCTAGCAGTCAAACCGCGCTGGCAAATATTTTTTCATAGAAAACCATTAAATTCGTTGAGTGATGTGCGGGACGGCTCGGATTATGGACGCTTGCCTTAAATAAGTTGTCAACTATCTACAATTTGGAAGGCTGTTTCAAAAGCTGGCACCTTACCTAATAACAATTACTTACAAAACTAATGTCATTCATGTTAACAACCATGGGTACTAAATATTTGAGACCAATACAATTTCAATAATTCATACAGCTGTTACACAGGACGGGAATGTCAATTTTGAATCACAAAGCATTTCTATATCTACATAGAAACTCCCAAAAAATACATAATTAAGTACTGGGCAAAATTTACTAATACAACCTTATACTTCAGAGATATCATTTAGAATTTGGATACACAATTACATTCACGCAATTCAGGCAATTTAAAATGTCATAATCGTGCGGCATAAAATGCCCCAAAATCTAATTGTATTGTTAATAATTAAATAAGTTTTATATATATTTTTCTACAAAACATTTTGTACACTAGGCCCTCACTTGGGTATCCATAAGACTTGAATTTGTAGCCATGACCAGCTTTCAGTCTTCTAGCTTTTATAAAAATCTCAATAAAATTATGTCAATGCTTATAACTAATGTTAATAATAAAAATCTATGAGCATGTGTTATGTTGATCAATTCAAATCATTTTCGATGACATTCTACATACAACTTTTTATTCAGTATTACTACACTTTTTTGAAATCAACATGCTCTTTTAAGAATGTTAGGTATAATAAAAAAAACGAGTCCAACTCAATTATAAATCGTTACTAAATAAATCAACATCTACTTTTAGGGACGGATAGCTAAATTCACTAAAAATCGCATCATATACTTACATTTCATTGTACTTTGATTCATCACTTATTTACATAAGTTATTTTACAAATTGATTTCGTATTTTACCGTTTAATCGACTCCATTCAAAAGGTTTCATTCATGTCCCAAAATCATGATCTAGGAAATATAAGAGTATAAACCAACATGAAAAAATTGAGCTGAATTAGATCTTATTACTATGATAATAAAGGTTATTAAACTACCTCTGTTAAAACAAAAATAAAAATGCAGTGCAAGTCTTGTTGTATAAGTTTACCCAACACCAAATAGAATAAGAAGTTAATTTGGCAGGCCAGAGAAGCTCAACTCTAACAATAAGTAAACCTATTGACTATGTCAGTAGAATTATTATTATAACAACATGTAATTATTTTTATTCTAAAGAATAACTTTTTTGTTACTTGTCGGGCTGAATGGCTGTTTTGTCTTTAACTTATTTCTTTAACTTTTTATGTGGAATTGAAACAGTTTGGCAGAAAACATCACCATCATGTAATTAGCTATTTATTTTATAAAAACGGGAAATTTTACGTTCCGTTATATAGATGTAAGCACCGACATTGTTTCGGCCCGATTCGAGAGTCTTAAACGGAGTGAGTGCTAAACGGGACGGGGAAATGCGTCGCGTTCACTCACCTTGAAAAAGACTTTCGAAACGGGTCGAAACAATGTCGGTGCTTACATCGATATAACGGAACGTGAAAATTTCCCGTTTTTATAAAATAATTGTTATGATTCACGAAAGTTTTTATGTAATTCGCTGTTATGCGGCAGTTTAGCTCAACCGTAGGTGGCTTTTTGACATTGTTTTTACAGAATATATGACCACGGTCTGTGGCTATGAGCGTTTTTCTAAAAGCTCTTGAGCGTGAGTCCCCTGGCGGGCAGCGAGTTGGCCTTGGCGGGCGTGTCGCGCGCCTGCGAGTGCGCGACCGCTATACTGAGGCACTGCACCCACTCCTCCGCGTTCTTGCCGTCCTTGGGCTTCAGGATGAGGGTCTGGTCTCCGGTGAAGATCTCGAAAGCCTTGGGAATGTTGCGCGCGCCGCGCGACACCTTCACCGAGCGGATTTGAGTGATGTCGATGCTTTCGCCGCCGCTCTGTGGATAAGACGTAAGAGACGATATAGCAGCCTGATAGGACGGCGTGTGACAGAATGTCACGGTACAGATCCGATACAAATGAGTCGTTGACAATGTTTAAGGTACCGCACCACTTTACAACCTTCATTCATGACGACCTTAGCGGCGCGGCGGGCAAGCAGCCGCCTGAGATGCGAGAGGTTGCGGGTTCGATTCCTGTTGCCGGACAAATGTTAGTATGATCTGCAAATATTTGATCCAGGTCTGGGTGTTGTAGTACCATGGTACCACATTCCTGATATTCACGACATAGGATCCTAGTGTGGGATCAGGACTATGTATATGACAGTTGGGTGTTATGTTGTCCCTTCTTCAACTGTCCTCTATCGCCGGCTACCCATATGCTGCTAGGAAAGAACTCGTTTCTTGTCGAGTGCAGTACACACAGAAATGAGTACTCACGGATCCTTTACACGAGAGATGCGCGCCCGACAGCGTGAAGTAGCGCGTGCGCCAGCGCCTGAAGAGTCTCCAGCGCCCCTTCTTCTCCTTGAGCTGCCCCTCGATGACGGGCTGTCCGTCGGCGGCGAGGAAGCCGAGCGCGCGCTCGGGCCGCGTGCACAGGAAGCAGCCCCACGCGGCGCCGCCCCCCGCCGTCAGCTCGAACACGTCGAAGAAGCCGGCCGTGCGCAGCTCGTTCAGCAGCATCTCTTGTTCCTTTAATTATGTGTTCATCCATTAAATAGAGACCTAATAGTTCATTCGGAATGTTGCCTGTTAGCGCAGGTGGATGCGCGAAATTCAAAATTTTTGGTGTTTTTTGCCCATTACAGCTCATGAACACTTCTTCAGATAGCGAAAGTTGATTTCGCGAGAACTAGGAGACTTAAAACACATGTTTTAATTGATAGTATCTCATAAACATCATCAGTTTAGCTACGATACCTCTAAAAAAAACACTGTAAAAATGTGTTATCATATAGCTAAACTGATGATATTTACAAGATACTAACAATTAAAACAAATCAATTTTCGCTATCTGAAGAAGTGTTCATGAGCAACAAGCACCAAAAAATTTGAATTTCGCGCTACAAACGTGATCGTCCGTAAGATAGTTTTCAAAATAAGCCAAGTAAATGCCCCTAATACGTTTGCATCACTTGTTTTAGGATCAAAGATTAAGTCGTAGTAGTAGTTTTGTTAGAAGTAGAGCATGTAGGGCGCGTCCTAGATCGACGTGACCTGTGAGGTAATTAATGCATTGCAACAGGCAGAGGTTACATCAGGTCCTTCTGCCTGTTAAACCATGCAAATACAAAACTTTTTGTTAATTGTTTAGAGTGAGACTCGGGCATTAAGCAAGGTTTTTTAATGAAATGTCTATAGATAGCATCCATCGCTTAGCAGCTAAGCCTTAGCTGATTCACCTTAGTTAGTTTTATTGCCTTAGTCCACTTATTTCACAGAGCAGTTCGATTCATGGTGGAATTGGTGGTACAGTGTATAGTGGCATGTACCTTGATCCCGGGGAAGGCGCTGGTGACGAGCGTGAGGAAGGTCTTGTTCTCGCACTTGAGGATGTCCCAGCAGTGCTTGAGGCTCGCCACGGTGGGGTCCCGCGAGGAGAGCGCCGCCGCGTGGCGCGCCTGCAGCGCCAGGAACATGAGGTGGATCCAGACGCGCGGCGCGCGCGTGCGCATCGAGAAGAGCGCGCGCGCGTACAGGCAGTGCGGCCCGCGCCGCCCGCACCCGAACTGCAGCCGCGCCTGCTTCTTGGAGCGACGCTCTGACGAACACACACACCAGTACAGCCAATATTAAAAATTCAAAACTAATGGGCGAAAGAACATAGCTTTTTGTCCGACTACTATAATGAGGCATAGCAAAATTATGTCTAGCTTCAGTAAGGAGGAGTAATGGGTTTGGCCTCGGTTTTATTTTTGTGTAAGCATGCAGCCAGAAGTTAGTGCGAAGATCCTGCAGTGAAACGAACTCACGAGATCGCCGCGAAGCGAACAAGTGGCGAGCGCAGCGAGCCACTGATCCGCGTGGAGCGCTGGTCGAGTGAGTGAGAGTAGCGATTGCATGCTGCATGCTGATTTATACACAGGCAGACTTTTTTAATTGCTTTTTTCTCTCAATACTTTTATTAATGGCAAAATCACCAATGAATCGTCGTTTTGATTTTAAAAGGCCTTTCAAACAACATGGAGACGTATGGTAGGCGAAAAAGTAAAATGTGGTGCCACTTTTAGATAACGTCACAGCCGCCATATTGTTTTTTTTAAATATTGAAATCCAAGAACCACCTCATGGTAAAGACGAAGCAATTATATATAGAGTAGCGTAGCTACTAACCTTCGATAGTACACTTGGCGGGCGGAGGGAGCCGCAACGACACATTGTCCATGTACGCCTTGATCTTGTCCAAGTGCTTCTCACAGAAATGCTGCACCGTGTCCCGCATGGGGTACGGCTCGAACACGCTGATCCTGTGGTTCGCGTTCGAGTTCGAGTTTATCATCGTGACACTGGTGTTGTTGGCGCGGCGTGACGTCACCGTGACGGGCCCGGACACGGACACATTGTTGGCGCTCGGCCCGCTCAACGGTCCCGAGCCGCAAGTCTGTGTGATGATCGACGGTCCACTGTTGGCGGTCGGGGTGTTGGAGTTGATGACGGACACGTGGCCGAGGGCCGTGTTGGAGTGCTGGATGGAGACGGAGGAGGTGATCGGGGTGAGCGCGTCCGCCGACTTGTTGGGAGCCAGTGGGTTCACCGAGATGGACTGGGATGGGCCCGAGATTATCGTCGGACCGGAACTCTGAAAATACATTAGACTTGAGGTTACATCATCATCATCATCATCAGCCAATAGACGTCCAATGCTGAAGATAATATTCACGGAAGGTGTCTGTAGGTTCGTCTTTTTCAATCACCATGCCACAACGACTGGTCTTGAACCACTTTAGAAGGCTGTTAAATATCCACAATTTACACATAGCTCGACATCAGTATGGGTATAGCTTACAAGCTACAAGTTACGAGTGGCTTGCTATGGCAATGTAGTTTTTTTTTTTTTTCAAGATTTGTCTTGCCGTGGCTTGTTTCTTTTATCTTTCTAGAAATAGGCTCCAGGTCTAAAGTGACCAGTACGTGATAATAATTGATAGCAAACTGCATGGTGATGAAGTAGTTTTGAATCACAAGATTCGTGAACAGAACTACTGGGAATTCATTTCCCATTTGTTCTGTGAACAGAACTAATGAGAAAAAAAAACAGTAGTTCTGCCGACAGAAATATTCAACAGAACAGGTGGGAATAGACGCTTACAAACCCACATAGACATAGAAATCGATTGAATATACACGATACACCTCACAGCGAGACATCAATGCAGATCTTAACACATCCACTTTTTTTTTTATATTACTTGAATAACGGAACAAGCAGATGGCCCACCTGATGTTAAGCGGTAACCTCTGCCTATGAACAGAGCATTACCTCATAGGTCACATCCACCTAGGACGCGCCCTATGTGGCATTGCACTGCGCCCGCCACCCTGAGACATAAAGATGAAAAGTCTCATGTGCCTGTAATTTCACTTAACTCGATGTCTATGTGGGGTTGGTTATTTAACCAACTTCTAAGTGGAGGTGTTAAGATTACGTGGGTGGTTACATTATTTAACTAACTTCTAAGTGGAGGTGTTAAGATTACGTAGGTGGTTATATTATTTAACTAACTTCTAAGTGGAGGTGTTAAGATTACGTAGGTGGTTACATTATTTAACTAACTTCTAAGTGGAGGTGTTAAGATTACGTAGGTGGTTACATTATTTAACTAACTTCTAAGTGGAGGTGTTAAGATTACGTAGGTGGTTACATTATTTAACTAACTTCTAAGTGGAGGTGTTAAGATTACGTAGGTGGTTACATTATTTAACTAACTTCTAAGTGGAAGTGTTAAGATTACGTAGGTGGTTACATTATTTAACTAACTTCTAAGTGGAGCTGTTAAGATTACGTAGGTGGTTACATTATTTAACTAACTTCTAAGTGGAGGTGTTAAGATTACGTAGGTGGTTACATTATTTAACTAACTTCTAGTGGAGGTGGTAAGATTACGTAGGTGGTTACATTATTTAACTAACTTCTAAGTGGTGGTGTTAAGATTACGTAGGTGGTTACATTATTTAACTAACTTCTAAGTGCAGGTGTTAAGATTACGTAGGTGGTTACATTATTTAACTAACTTCTAAGTGGAGGTGTTAAGATTACGTAGGTGGTTACATTATTTAACTAACTTCTAAGTGCAGGTGTTAAGATTACGTAGGTGGTTACATTATTTAACTAACTTCTAAGTGGAGGTGTTAAGATTACGTAGGTGGTTACATGTGTAAAGGCTGAATGAATGTTTTTGTTACCTGTGTATTCAAGGGCAGTATGAGTATGTTGTGGTGATGGTTCCTGTACCTGTGTATTCGAGGGCAGTATGAGTATGTTGTGGTGATGGTTCCTGTACCTGTGTATTCGAGGGCAGTATGAGTATGTTGTGGTGATGGTTCCTGTACCTGTGTATTCGAGGGCAGTATGAGTATGTTGTGGTGATGGTTCCTGTACCTGTGTATTCGAGGGCAGTATGAGTATGTTGTGGTGATGGTTCCTGTACCTGTGTATTCGAGGGATGTATGAGTATGTTGTGGTGATGGTTCCTGTACCTGTGTATTCGAGGGCAGTATTAGTATGTTGTGGTGATGGTTCCTGTGCGTGCGCGCGCGCCCGCCCGACGTGACCGTCACTCCGACGCCGCTCGGCGCGGCCGGCTTGCCGGACGATGCAGCTGTAACAAATACTTAATGACGACCTCTGTGGCGCGGCGGGCGAACGTTCACCTGCGACGCAGGAGGTTGCGGGTTCGATTTCCGCCTCGGAACAAATATTTGTGCGATCCGCAAATATTTGTTAAGGGTATTTTATATATATAATAAAAAATATCTATCTATGTAATACAGTCTTTCCCAAAGCGGGCGATAACGCCCCCTTGTGGGCGCTGCAGGCCTAAAGGGGGCGGTAAGAGACCCAGAAAAAAATGGGGGCGTCAAATCAGACACACTTTCGCATTTTAATAGTTATTAGTATTCCTAGATAAGTCATTTTCGTAGATAATAGACCGCGGGCAATCATGTTTTAACAAGTTATTGTAAAATAACCCGATTTGTGGATGTTTAATCTCCGCTAATATAGCTCACAAGAAAATGGGGGGGCGCTAAAAAATAATAATGAGGGCGCTAAAAAATCATTTATTCTCGATGTGGGCAGTAGACAAAATAAGTTTGGGAACCCCTGATGTAATATATTGTATTAAGTATATATCAGTTGTGTAGTACCCATAACACAGGCTCTGCTAAGCTTGGGGCTAGATAATGTTGTGCGAGCTGTCCAGCAATATTTATTTATATTTATTTATTTATTTAATGTATGTCGTGGCCTGATCGTAGAATAACATAACATAACCCAAGAGTCACATAATTATAATAATATAATATTTATAAAGAATAAAAGTACAACAACATACATAGTTCTGATGCCACACCAGTATTTCCCACATCGTGGGTATCAAAGCTATGAGTACCATGGTAACACAACACACCGACACGGAACTAATATTTGCAGATCATACAAAAAAATACCCGCAGCGGTAATCAAACTCTCGCATGTCAGCCGGCTACTCACCCGTCGTGCTACAGAGGTTTAATCGACAGCTGTTTACTCTTGGTCCATTTTTTTTGTGTAGAATGGCTCATAAAAATCCTACCCAAAGACTATTATTATTATCTATCTATATGGATGGACAAATCAACATACTAATTTGGCCAGTCAGTTTGTAAGACATCCACGGCAGGAGACGGGGTCTATTCTTCTGCCGGACAGATACGGCTAAAGAGCCAATACCTGTTGAAAACTTACTTGTATTAGTACTTCCAGTTGTGTTTTGCTGATTGATTTGTTGTGAAGACGATAATCTTGTCATGCTCTTGTGCAGTCCGCCCACCGAACCACCTTAAAAATACATTCGTTTCATTACGACATCACATTGCATAGTTTTATTTTTTGCATTTTTAACGTATTTCCCTCAAACATTTATCACTTGTGAATAACAAATCCAAATAAATAACGGCTTATTACCACTGTATTTCGTCGCTTTTTGTCTGCATCATGAGCACCGCCCGCGACCGCGTTCGACGGTGGACCGGCGAATACTACGTGCGGCCGCGCGCTCCGCTCGCTGGGACAGCGGCGGCGGCGGCGGTTATTTAATAATGGCGGTTTATTTAATATGATTCCCAACCACGATAGTTTCAGTTCTATAAATCCAAATAACTAGCATGGTGGATCGCAGTTCATTAACTGTCGATCGAGAATAGATAAGAAATAGAGTCAAAGTCAAAGGTATTATAACCGCTCAAGTGTTGGTGGTAACTTTGGTTGCCAGGTTGGTTTACATAGTCCATTGTTTTTTGGTAACTATAGTTACCAGGGTCGTTTGAAGAAAAAATGTGGTTGGTAACTAGAGTTACCAAGGACAAACCAAGGCACTTTGGTACAATTTTAACCGATTTCCTCTCTCTAAGGACGTTTTTTACGCGTGCGATAGTTTCTCTCTATGGAAAAAATCATAGGCAACCCTCTAAATTAATCGGAACCTATACTCTGTTTGGACTGCAGTGAAAATAGCCTTTGGCAAAGTTTGTCTCTAGGTTTGACTGTGCAGAAACTGCGTCATGTTTACAAAAATCTTGTACCTGTCGTTTTAGTTGATTTCCATGAGTTTTATATACCAATTTAATCTACGTTTTAAGTTCTTTCATACCAGAGCATGATCATAGGTGAAAACCGATAAACTTTTTCAAAATATGATCTTAACGTGACCACCTGATCTTTTAGTGAGTTTATGTGTAAGGTTTCAATTAGCTGAAGTTTCCTAAATAGTGTGATGGCAATTTGTATTGATGGATATCGTTACGGTAAGTTATTAGAATAATCTTTCTACTAATAGCAATGTTATTGTCCAGTGCCCAAAGGATTTTGTGTAAAATGAGTTTAGATACGCAGCATGATTTAGCGGCGCGAGCGCCTAAGACGCGCCTATGACTGCGTCGATGTTTCAGTTTTTTTTTAAGTATCTTTTTCTGGATAATAAATTGATATTTTCATTTATACATCATAACAAACTTATTAACTCTTAAATAAAGTAACAAAAACTATAAGTATCACTCAAAATTCACCGAAAAAATATATTTAACCAAACAAGTCCCTAGTATAACCAGTCACTCAACTTCAAGATCATTTTTTATATTATTTAAAAGTGGCCCGGTGTTCTAAACAAAAGTAATAGTACCGACAACCTTTTAGCTAGGCAAAACAACCATTTGCTTAGATAAACACTCGATACTTGAACCGTAATAAATCAAATCCTTTGTTCGGGCGCGCCGCAGCTCCCGGCGCGCGCGCCAAAAAAAACTTGTGCATTACCAAGGTCGTTTTTCGCTTGTTACAAACACACGACGTCACAGGCGCCCCACCCCTGCCCAGCGCGTGAGCGGTTAATCATTGAAATCACATGGATCATTTTGAATCGTCTTATAAAATAAATTTACTCTTGTTCCAAAGCGACCAAACCTAGAAGAATCAGGCAACAAACACGGCTCGGCTTTATTTGATGATCCTTCTTACTACTAGGTGGGGAGCGCCTGCGTGGTGCCTAGAGGACAAGTCGAAGCTGATTCAAGGAAAAAAGGAAAACCAACTTAAAAGCCTCGGGTAGGCAGTCAAAAGTAAGATGTTAGAGAGAATCAGCAAAAGTTCGTAAGACAACACACGCTACGCTTGATATATTACTCATATATACTATCTATTCTATATGGTAATAGCGACTCGCCCCGGCTTCGCACGGGTAGCCCCCGGTGAAAAACAGCCCCCCCCCCCATATTTTAATACTTATTCTGCTATTCGGAGCGGAGAAGAATCCACCAAAAAAGAGATAACTAACATCGGTCCAGCCGACCTTGAGTTATAAGTGGTGTAACTAACACGACTTTGTTTTATGTATATAAGATTACTCTTGTTCCGTGGGAGAAGGGTAGGTAGGTCTTTGTTGTGTGTGGGACGCTATATGCGTTGATACTGATACCTTTTGCGCCATCTCATCTGTCCAGGACATCAGTTAGGGCCGGTGCAGCAACCGATTCTGCTGAGGATCTCAAAAGGAGCCAGTCACGATAGACAGGGTTTTTTCTTTTACATTAAATGGTTAATGTTTTGAGAAATGATGTACATTTCTTGATGTTCATTATTTTTCAACGCTATGTAGAAAATTACCAGAGTCATTTGAAATATCTTAGCAAGTAGGTTTATCTTTAAGTTCTTTGTAGATTTTGTGTTTATTCACTTTTAAAAGTTAATAAAATAAAATATTTATATTTTTATCCGTTCAATCCGTCATTGTTAATAAAGTCCGACTCAGTTTTATCTCGTCTTGATTGCAGAGTGGCGCGTATCATCGGCCGGGCGGGGTAATCGCGCAGGGGTCTCGCTCGTCGCGTTACGGGGTTGCGAACTGTTAGTTTGGTTGCGACTATGAGCGTAAATAGTTGTATTTCTCAACGTAGTGTTGATACATCTCACTGTTTCAGACCTAAATAATCATGTATTTAAGTCATACTGGAGTTTTTCCCACAAAAAAATCCTCTGGAATATACTGTTATTCAAATTGATGTAAATCTTTTGTTTTTTAAATTTTTGGTTAATTATCTTTTGATTATACTTTACAAAAATCCATTTAGTTGTTTTCAATCTACAGGACTTGAAATTTAACTCTAAATTGTGAAACTTTTTGGACGTTATGGTATGTTATCTATTTGTAATCTACTCACAACCCTTCATTTGATACCCCACATGGGTTTTTTTTTGTATTTTTTTTGTACTTAATTTTATAACGTCACAGTCTTGCGCACTTGTCACCTCACATATTTATGTTCAGGAGCTCATACTGAAGGCATTGACACCAGATGACAGAAAGTTCTGAAACCTAATTTTGCCGACCGACTATTAGTCCATCAACAGATTGAAGATAAAATATAACACAAAAATGGCTAAACATACCTGCTACATTCAGCCTTGTCATGCTCCGATGCGAGTTTGGTCCGGGATGCAACCTGCCAGTACTCCTCGAGTCCCCTAGCTTCGCTCTCCTCGTGTACCCCCCTCCCGCGACCCCCGCCGTCACCCCTGTGGACGGGGTAGGAGGGGCGGGGGCAGGGGGGCTGGCGGGGGACGTGGCGCTAGGGGGGTTGGGAATGCCGGTGCCGCCCAGTTTGACGATGGTTACCCCCCCGGATGTCCGGTTCACTTCGCTGTGTGAGACGGCAGGTTTTGGACGGTTGCTAAAAAGTTGAAGAAAAAATAAATAAGTCAAGATGAAAATAGTATGTACTTAATATGGCAAAGAATTTTGATGGTGCGTGGTACAGCGCGCGCTCGATTCTATCATGTATGACCCAAAAGTAATTAGTTTTAAAGAGACGAACATGAGAGGCATAATTCATGTATAAAATATATGCTATAAAAAAAACGCACACAACGAATCTTTCCTTGAATCGGCAGCTTGTCCGTGAAGTGTTGTGTACCTGGCGTTAGCCCTGACCACGGTGAGCAGCTTGTCCGTGAAGTGTTGTGTACCTGGCGTTAGCCCTGACCGCGGTGAGCAGCTTGTCCGTGAAGTGTTGTGTACCTGGCGTTAGCCCTGACCACGGTGAGCAGCTTGTCCGTGAAGTGTTGTGTACCAGGCGTTAGCCCTGACCACGGTGAGCAGCTTGTCCGTGAAGTGTTGTGTACCTGGCGTTAGCCCTGACCGCGGTGAGCAGCTTGTCCGTAAAGTGTCGTGTACCTGGCGTTAGCCCTGACCGCGGTGAGCAGCTTGTCCGTAAAGTGTAGTGTACCTGGCGTTAGCCCTGACCGTGGTGAGCAGCTTGTCCGTAAAGTGTAGTATACCTGGCGTTAGCCCTGACCGCGGTGAGCAGCTTGTCCGTGAAGTGTAGTGTACCTGGCGTTAGCCCTGACCGCGGTGAGCAGCTTGTCCGTAAAGTGTCGTGTACCTGGCGTTAGCACTGACCGCGGTGAGCAGCTTGTCCGTAAAGTGTAGTGTACCTGGCGTTAGCCCTGACCGTGGTGAGCAGCTTGTCCGTGAAGTGTTGTGTACCTGGCGTTAGCCCTGACCGCGGTGAGCAGCTTGTCCGTAAAGTGTCGTGTACCTGGCGTAAGCCCTGACCGCAGTGAGCAGCTTGTCCGTGAAGTGTTGTGTACCTGGCGTTAGCCCTGACCGCGGTGAGCAGCTTGTCCGTGAAGTGTAGTGTACCTGGCGTTAGCCCTGACCGCGGTGAGCAGCTTGTCCGTGAAGTGTAGTGTACCTGGCGTTAGCCCTGACCGCGGTGAGCAGCTTGTCCGTAAAGTGTAGTGTACCTGGCGTTAGCCCTGACTGCGGTGAGCAGCTTGTCCGTAAAGTGTAGTGTACCTAGCGTTAGCCCTGACCGCGGTGAGCAGCTTGTCCGTGAAGTGTTGTGTACCTGGCGTTAGCCCTGACCGCGGTGAGCAGCTTGCCCGTAAAGTGTCGTGTATCTGGCGTTAGCCCTGACCGCGGTGAGCAGCTTGTCCGTAAAGTGTAGTGTACCTGGCGTTAGCCCTGACCGTGGTGAGCAGCTTGTCCGTGAAGTGTTGTGTACCTGGCGTTAGCCCTGACCGCGGTGAGCAGCTTGTCCGTAAAGTGTAGTGTACCTGGCGTTAGCCCTGACCGCGGTGAGCAGCTTGTCCGTAAAGAGTAGTGTACCTGGCGTTAGCCCTGACCGTGGTGAGCAGCTTGTCCGTGAAGTGTTGTGTACCTGGCGTTAGCCCTGACCGCGGTGAGCAGCTTGTCCGTGAAGTGTCGTGTACCTGGCGTTAGCCCTGACCGCGGTGAGCAGCTTGTCCGTGAAGAGCGCCGGGAAGGCGCTGCACAGCGAGGTGGCCTCGCGCATGAGCGCCGCCTGCTGGCCGCCCACAGCCCCCGACAGTCGCTCCAGGATGAAGTTCAGCGCCTCCTGGGCTGCTTCCTACAAACACCACCAACATTCAACTCTTACACTCACTCCGATTATAGAGACCTTATTCTTAAAACTATATGCGTTTACAATGTCATTTTTGGCCTCGTTTAAAATGCCCGTATCGGATTTAAATAGCGTGCTATCCGGTTCTATTCCGAGTATGGATTTTAGAATAGTTTTTAGAAAGAAAGATATGATGAGGGCATGTCAGAGGGGCAAGTCCGAGTTTACACACACCATCGTAACGATGATCGTAACGGCGAATGTACGTGTATTGTGTAGTAACTAGCCATTAATCTGTGACGTTTTTGGCACAGATTAATAGCTAGTTATTATGTTATACACGTACGATCGTGTTACGTTCACCGTTACGATGGTGTTTGCAAAACTCAGACTCACCCCTCAGAACTCAATTACTGATTTTGATACATCTTAACACATGTAATGAAATATAATTATAGAAGCTCCACAACTAAAGCACTGAGGGGCAGCGCTGTACGGTAAGAGACCGCTCCGCACCGCTTCCGGTATGCATTGCTCCCGCAGCGCGGCGGCGGGCGCCAGCTGCTAACGCATCGTATCGTCGTTAGTAATTGATGTGCATTATATTCTATAGATACATGCAAAATGCAAACGCTTGCGCTTCACAACGCGTCCGCTATGTGTAGCTCCTTAGACGGCTTGGTTAAGTTGCAATGTATAAGTCCTATCGTAATGTTAGTTCAATTCTTCGCCACGCCTATTCTATTTGCGCACAGACTCGAACAAGCTATAGAGCATGTAGTATGTTACTCACGAGAGCGAGACGCGGGTACGACTCACGCAAGCTATAGAGCATGTAGTATGTTACTCACGAGAGCGAGACGCGGGTACGACTCACGCAAGCTATAGAGCATGTAGTATGTTACTCACGAGAGCGAGACGCGGGTACGACTCACGCAAGCTATAGAGCATGTAGTATGTTACTCACGAGAGCGAGACGCGGGTACAACTCACGCAAGCTATAGAGCATGTAGTATGTTACTCACGAGAGCGAGACGCGGGTACGACTCACGCAAGCTATAGAGCATGTAGTATGTTACTCACGAGAGCGAGACGCGGGTACGACTCACGCAAGCTATAGAGCATGTAGTATGTTACTCACGAGAGCGAGACGCGGGTACGACTCACGCAAGCTATAGAGCATGTAGTATGTTACTCACGAGAGCGAGACGCGGGTACGACTCACGCAAGCTATAGAGCATGTAGTATGTTACTCACCCGGCTCGTGTACCCGCGCTGTGTGAGGATGTGCGCCACTAGCGCGGCGGAGCGCGCGGTCGCGTGCGGCCCGAGCGCCGCGCGCCGCACCGCCGCGCTGTGCTCCCACACCAGCGAGACGCGGGTACGACTCACGCAAGCTATAACCTGCAACCAATTATATTACACCACTATTTCATCTTCGTGCCGCCGGCGCCGTGTCCGACTTCTGAATAGACCCCTCCGTATCCTCCCATGTATGTCGTAAAAGCTGATTACACTATGGTATGGGGTATGGTATTCACCTGAGTTACCTTTTGAATAAATGATTATGAATAGCACCAACGCTGCACCCACCAATTCGCTTGCCAAGTGTGGTGATTATGCAAACCCCCCCCCCCCCTGCATTTTATGGGGGAAATTCTAAAGGCTGCTGAAGATGAAGAAGGAGGAGTAACGCGCATTTTGAATCTTTATCAGCATACAAACCCTTGGTGAGATATGATTGACCGGAAAGTATCAATAAATTTATTTATTCATAACGGCGCATCCTCACATTTGCTTATTATATGCGGCACACACGAGTTTTAACTATACCTAACAAAAAACCTTACACATGCGTTATGAGATAAATCGCCGCGACGTAGAATAAATTTTGTGATAAAAAAACAACATAATATTCACCTGCAGTATATCCTCACACATACACCCAGGATCGTTCTGACTGGTGGTACTAGGACACAAGTATGATATCAGCTGTGGAATACAATTCTTCAAAGCCTCTGGCCTCCTCCCAGCAATCTGCTCGAACAATGAGAACAGGGAGTTCTTCTCCACTGGTTCTGCGTGGGGCAGTAATGACACGAGGGCCGTGGTGTGTCCTTCCAGTGGCTCCGGTGAAACTTCATACAGGTTGGTTAGGATGCGACAAAGGGGGTAGTTGCCTGAAATTAATAGGAAATAAGCTTTTATAAGAAATATTATTTCTTCTGACCGACGATGAGGTAGATTAATTAGTATTTTGACGTTGGAACCACAAGCTGATCAAAATGAGACCAAACAGGGCCAGCCCACTATTAATCATTGATGTGTTTCATTTTCCACCTTCCATCTCCATCATCAGATCAGCATGGCTATTCTGAAGCGTTCGAAAACGTTTCCGATCGGATTCGTTAATTTTTGTATGTCGGATCCTGTTCCGACAAGCAGCATCGAACTGAACGTCGCAAGTTTCCGACCATTCCCGACGCGGATCGTAGATTGATACAGTGTTGCCGGGAGACAAACATGACAAATTCCGGAATCAAACCACAAAAAGATCCAAATTGTGTTAAAAAGATTTTTTGTTTTTGAAATGGTCAAGTAACCAATCAGTGATTTAGAGTCATCTGTTGACCAATAATAGACGCGCTATAGTAAATGTACAGTAGTTAGCGCCATCTATTGACGAAGACGTAGAATTGCTAGCTTCATCTGTTAGAGCAGGATGCATCTGTACTTTTTGGATGTTTCAAGATATTTCCACTAAATGCTCAGTAGTACCAGAATGTTTAAGATCTCTAATTACTCACTTATATCAATGAAAAAATAGCTTAAAGAGGAGTAATTCGTGAATTGGCTTGAGTGTGACTTGAGAGTGATTAGTGAACAGTGTAGTGCAGTACAGTCTTAGTGAAGAGTGATTTGTGATTATCTGATATTTATTAAAAGTTTAATTTTAGAAACAGGAGTTTAGTGTGATTATTTTATCAACAACTAACAACAGTGGGCAAAATTTCAACTCAATCAGTTATCAGAAACAGGGTCAAAATCCTCTCAGAAACAAACAAGTAAATATAAAAAGGCTGTAGAAGATATTTTTAGCCTGAAAATTACAAGACAAAGTGGTATTTATTCTATCCTCCTACTAGCCCCACTTCTAGCTCAGTTCATAGATATGCTTGAGTCATGAGTTAAATCAAAGTTTCTGACCCAGTATAAGGTACAAAGTGAAAAAAAAGTCGCTAACCTGACATGATAGAGTCCATTATAGTCTGCACATGTGGCTTCAGCAGCACCGCATGGTGATTGGCAGCCAGGGAGAGGTACCGCGCCATGTGCCGGGATATCTCCCGGTTGCCTTTGTGCAAGAACTGTACAGCTACGGGCAGGAACAGTTCCATGACTGTCTTGTTGCCGTAGTTCTCTTTCTCGGACTGAGGCGGGAAGGAGACCTGTAACAAGTAACCAGGATACAGTACAAGCTCAATAGTTGGGCACTCACTAATGTAAAAGATCTCACTTTTCCACGTTCAAACTCTATGGGCGGTCCATTTAGCTGACACAAGCTAATTTGGCACAACCAATAGACTGGCTTTTATATGGATCTCTAAACCCAGCCTTTCAGCTCTATCCTTCGGCAATCCAGCATTTCAATAATTATGGTAGTTTTTTTTGTTTAAATGCAGTTTTTACTTGTACTTATTCTTTCAAAAATAGACTTGACAAACATTTAAAGTGCACTGATAAGAATGAAAAGAAAGAAAGAAAATTTATTTATTTTTCCACACGCACAACACACTCATAAAACAAAAAGACAAAAACAAAAATCCACTAAGTATATAGGTAGGCACTACAATATCTTGAGAAAAAAAAAAAAAAAAAAAACTGTTATAAACTTTGGTAGGAAAGTTGATAGGTTGTGTGTTGTGTGGGGTCAAACAGGTCCCTGTCTCAGAATATACTGCACCAGACCTAAGTTTAGGACTAAGATATACACGCATCAGCGAGCTGCATGTGTATTATAAATAAATAAAAATACCTTAAAAGTCTTACCAAAACAATACAAGCAATTATATCAGATGCAATTTTAGCATGTGGTGGGTCGTCATCTCTCAAATGTCCGAGCGGCATCAAATTATGGTGTAAACAGGACTCCAGCAATGCCACCAGAGCCCCACAGTACTTGTCCAGTGTCCCTGTCTCCTTCACACATGATGTCACCCTTGTCACACATATCTCAATCAATGCTTGGTCACGATCATTGCGACAGTAGTCAGACCTTGAAGATATGTCCGTTATTTGTTTTAACTGTAAATCAAAGTTGTTGTGTTAACTTTGGCATTTATTTATCAATACTTTTACAATCTAATCTATAATATATATCTTTTGATAATGTCAATCCTACAATAAAAGTTGTAAAACTAGGAGTGGCTCATCTCCATCAATTCAGAATGGATCACACACACATACACACAAACTGCACACATGATTTGAATTTTAAATTAAGTGGTTCTTATAAAATGTCTTGCCTCACAGCCAATGAGTTTCGGTAATTGAGGAAAAAACTTCAGAGCACAATACATTGACGTATACAGCTACTCAGGCAGAGGTTCTAATCAATTATATTCCTTGGGCTTGATTGAATACATCAACAAAAGCTGAAACTTACAACTTCGTTGAGGTCGTCGACTATTTCAGAGTCCGGTATCGCGAAGATATCTCCGGCTCGTGTCAGGTCCCTCTCGTTTAGTACGTGCTTCAGCAGTTCGTGCATATTGGTTCACGAAGGCAGCGGAGGCCTGCAGTCGGCATCAACAAAAAACACCTCGCGAGACCAGTGGACACATCAACACTCCACCTCACATCATTTTCATCCCGTTACTGACCTGATTGATCGTGCTCTTTAAAACTTACAGCACAAAAACCACCTGGTCATTTTCTTACAGTATAGACGATTGCTGACTGAACAGCGAAATTGAAATAAATAAAAATAAAAGAAAACCGAAGACAAACAGAATTAGAAATCTTTACGTCTCGTAGTACTGTTTTGTTTGTCTGTGTTTCTGTCTGTCAGTTACAGACCGTTCACTCACCGTAAGTTGGTAACTGCCTCAGAAGAAGAACTGTACCTGCATAGAAACAGGTGCCATCTTACGGTGAACGAGCTGTAACTACAGACCGTTGGCAACTGCCATGGAGTATTTGCACGTGCCATCTTACGGTGAACGAGCTGTACAGCTCGTTACCATGAAGTATACCCAAGAAACTTGAATTTGGATTGACCTATAACTTCATGGATTTACCTCTAGCTTCAAGCTCGTTACATTCTCATTATTTCCTCTCTCTCTCTCTCTCTCTCTCTCTCTCTCTCTCTCTCTCTCTCTCTCTCTGTCGCATCTCTGTCGGTAGTCCACAGACTGCTAAGCCTATTTCTTTGTACGTCAAAATCTCTATACTCGCCAGTGTTGCCGTTTTGTCATTTTTAGTACTAAATCTAGCATATTTCTTGATCATTTAGCATGGAAAAATTGCATTTAGCATATTGCATGTTTTTGGCATTTTATGGACCTTTTCTTCAGAAAAGAAGTTCTGAAGGTCCAGAGACAATAGTCTCAATGCTAGATTTAATTTATTATTAGTATGTCAACTCTCTCTATAATAAAGGGAGTTCCTGAAATTGAGGAATTGTATGGCATTACGTACTCTAAACTCCATTCTACACGTTAGATATGACCCTAAAAGATTAACGTTATAACGTACCTAGCCATGAAGAACCGTTGAGTATGTAAGCTGAAGGTGGCGCTTCAACATCACAAGCCCAACTAAAACCAGACGAGCATGACGATGTTATTATACATATACAAAATTGTTTTTTTCTGAGGATTAAATTAATTAAAAAAAATAACTGACTGTCCTACTAACATTATAAAGTGACAGATTGTGTATATTTATGTATGCTACGCTGAAACGGGTGAACGTATTTTGATGAAATTTGGTGCGTAAATAAGATATTTACAAACATAGGCTACTGTAATCCTGGAAGATTGTGCCCACGCTGATGAAACTGAGGGCGCAGCTAGTTGAGAGTAAAATTTAGGTTTTGGCATTTTATTTAGCATCCTCAAAAGTTATTTAGCATTATCCGAACCACGTTTCAGCATTTTCTCGAAACGGCAACACTGAATTACTCGGGATCATGGTGTATTTACTACCCAGGTCTGATCATAGACTGTATTCTTGGTTGGCCTGGGTGGGATACGTCGAGTTGAGAATCGGAAGAAGAAAGTGCTAACGTCCATGGCGTATTTAGAGAAAAGTAAAAAGAACTACGGAAAACACGTCCATCTTCCTAGGGAAAACATGAATGTTGTACTACTTCTTCCTAGACGAAAAAGAAGAATGATCCAAGTCACGCCAGTCATACAGAAAAAAAATGTTCCCGTTCACAGACAAACAGAAAACAGATATATGTAAACGTAGTTTTTATTTTTTCCTTATACTCTATGGTAAGAATTATTCTACGTTTCTTCCTTTTTTTGTTGTTGTTGTTGTGAAATGTGAAAGTGTGATGTGATTTGTTCTATTAATTTTTCAGCAATTTTTAGTGTATTTTCATAAAGAGAGTTTATAAATCTCACTAAACTTAAAATGCCCGTACCTTGCAGGACAGGTTGTGGTAAAAACGCAGTTTTGAAGGTATTTTTTTTGGTTATGTTTTGATTTTGGGTGTGATGGATCTCTCCTTTTTCAATGTAACTAAATTTCGATCTACTTGCAGCGTCCAAAAACTGGCGACGCCTTATGCAAAGATTGTTTCTACTGGGCCTTCGAAACAGAAATCCATTTCACTATCACAAAAGGCGAACTTTTCAACAGTGGGGATTCCGTAGCAATTGCTGCTTCTGGTGGCAAAGACTCGACTGTCCTTGCACACGTGATTAAAACGCTCAACGAGCGGTACGACTACGGCTTAAACTTGATGCTGCTGTCGATAGACGAAGGTATAACCGGCTACCGAGACGACAGCCTCGAAACTGTGAAGCGGAATCGCGACGATTATGATATGTCTTTGAAGATTCTGTCATACAAAGACTTGTATGGCTGGACTATGGATGAGATCGTGGCTCAGATTGGTAGAAAGAATAACTGTACGTTCTGTGGGGTATTTAGAAGACAGGCGTTAGACAGAGGGGCAGCATTGCTTGGTGTGAAGTGCATAGCAACAGGACACAATGCCGATGATATTGCTGAAACTGTGCTGATGAATGTGCTGAGAGGCGATGTGGCGAGGTTGAAGAGATGTACGGCTATAACCACAGTGAGTAATAAAGGCTGGGCCTATGGGCTTGTGTTTCAGAACTAAATTCAAACGGAATTGAGACTTGAGCATAGTTTTTATAGTGTTGAATGCATACATTTAATGCTAGAATAGAGGCCTAAAATAAGCTGTTCGGAGTAGTTACAATTCCTGACATATGTCTGTACAAAGTCTAACTGCTATGTAGTAAGTTTACTTATTTAAACTCGTTTTCCAGGGTAGCGAAGGTACAATACCCAGGGTAAAGCCACTCAAATACAGTTACGAGAAGGAAATAGTAATGTATGCACATTACAAGAAGTTGGTATATTTCTCTACCGAGTGTGTGTTTGCTCCCAATGCATACCGAGGACATGCCCGGGCTCTTCTCAAAGACATGGAGAAAATCAGGCCTACTTGCATCATGGACATTATTTATTCAGGTAAAGAATTTATTGCACAATATTTTGACAAAACAAGCTCTTGGCACCTTATGTCATTTATCAGATTTCAGTTACCTTTTTTTACCAAATGACTATGAAAATATATACAGGGCGTCCCACGGATATGCCACATGGAGGGAAAGTACCTTGAATATTGTAGATGGAACATTTTACTGAAAGAAGACATTATTTGAATTTAAAAAACAATTTAAACTGCATTCATAGATATTTATATAATTACATGGTTGAACCGGGAATCGAACCCGTTACACGAGAAAAATAATCAGCCTGTAGCTTTATCATACCGATCGAAAGGCTTCATCATTAGGATTATTTTTTGCTAAGTAACATAGTGTCAGAAATAAAAGGAAGAACATGAAATTTAACATTTTTAATACAAAATTAATCAATTAATAAATCGAGATGGTGTATTTCTATTAGGATATCTTTCGCGGTGCCATTGTAAGGCTAACGTTATGTTTTTGTGGTTCAAAAAGTATGCTTCCATTAAATCAAAATGATTTTGATACGCCATGGTTATGTAAAAAATTCACAATACAATGCAAAAATCCTACAATGAAAATCACAGATACAAAAGAATAAAAGTTTGAAAATGGAACACATTTTTGAATTATTTCTTTATAATCAGCCAGCCGCATTGCGATGGACAAAATAATTTACTTGTCTTTCGGCTCAGGATACGGCTCTATTTGTTGCATACAACCAGGTACTTACTAATTACGTATCTCTTTATCATTTTATCATGAACTTAAATTTTTAATAGGGAAATGATGCGTACTTCTCAAGTGGGAACATTTATTAGTAATAGGTACTTATGACAATGTCAGTTGTATGTCCTTACGGCAATGTCAGCTTTTTATTTTTCTGAACACAATTTCACAGCAAATGTTAAAATTCTTGGTCTTTCTTTTATTTCTGACACTATGTTATTTTGCAAAAAATAATCCTTATGATGAAGCCTTTCGATCGATAGGATAAAGCTACAGGCTGATTATTTTTCTCGTGTAACGGGTTCGATTCCCGGCTCAACCATGTAATTATTTAAATATGTATGAATGCAGTTTAAATTGTTTTTTAAATTCAAATAATGTCTTCTTTCAGTAAAATGTTCCATCTACAATATTCAAGGTACTTTCCCTCCATGTGGCATATCCGTGGGACGACCTGTATATTATATATTTTCGTATATATTATAAGCTACGGTTTGGGATAAAATAATCACCCTGAACTCCTGACTCGAGTCCAAATATCAGTAGATACATCCAAAGAGTACAGATGATACATACATCCCGCTCTAGAAACAGATAAAGCTAGCAATTCTATACTGCTCGTCAACAGCTGGCGTTAGCAACTACATTTAGTAGTAGTAGAGCTTTTTTGTGAAAGAGTTCGTTCGGGAAGTACTACCACCATACCTATTTCTGCCGCAAAGCAGTAGTGCTCGCATTGCTGTGTTCCGGTTTGAAGGGTAAGGGGTGCCGGTGAAATTACAGGCACATGAGACTTTTCATCTTTATGTCTCAGGGTGGCGGGCGCAGTGCAATGCCACATAGGGTGCGTCCTAGGTGGACGTGACCTATGCGATAATGAACTGTTCATAGGCAGAGTTTACCGCTTAACATCAGGTAGGCCATCTGCTTGTTCAGTAATTCAAGTAGTAAAAAAAAAAAAAACTATAGCGCGTCTATTCAAGAACTAGCAAATTTTTCCAATTAGGCTTTTAAAATAGTACTTCATGCAATATTATCTTAATTTCCAGGTGAAACTATGTCAATAAAAGAGCAAGTGTCCCTCCCCACACAGGGAGTGTGCACACGATGCAACTTCGTCTCCTCACAGGCAGTCTGCAAAGCTTGCGTGCTACTGGAAGGTTTGAACAAGGGCCTCCCGAAACTAGGTATTGGGAAAAGCTCTAAAGTCAAAAGGATACTAGCTGAATACGACTTGAAGCAGGCACAGGAAAATGCACCTAATGGTTCTTTAGAAAATGCCATAAAAGATCTAGATGATGACAGTACTTCTCAGTTGCCAAACCGGACAAAGTCCGGCAAGAGTACCAATAAAGCAGACAATGGAGTTCTAAAAGAAACAAATAAGTGTTCTAGTAAGAATTGTTGTTCAGGAAAATGTAGCAATACTGATAAACCAGTAGAAAACTCTAAAATTAATACTTTATTAGAGCAGTATGGTTTGGATGAAACATCCAATGAAAATACTGATGAATATACCCATGAGGGTGATAGTATAGAGAATGGTGATGATTTGTTGATAAATGATGATGAGGACACATGTGGAGGCAGTTGTGGCAAAATGGGCTCATTACAGATAGGTTTCTGATATTTATTATGGCTAGGGATAATAGATATGAGTTTTGTAGCCTAAGGTAGAATTTATTCATTGTTAGTAGTTAGTACCTACAAAAAATGTGCTGAGGATCTGTTATCTACAAAACTTCGCCCCTACTACCATAAATGTCAAAGTTACGATGTTTGTTACTCAACTTCAACTTCTTAATTTATGGCGCCGCGCTTGCTTTTTGCTACGAAGCGGCTGAACCGTTTTCGATGAAATTTGGTATACAGGTAGATTATGCCTTGGATTGAGTTAGGCTAATTTTATCCTGGTAATACGCGAGCGTAGCCGCGGGTGGACTGATAATGATGATTGTTTGTCGTGCTTTCACGCCAAAACGGCTGAGCCAATTTTGATGAAATTTGGTACACAAATTGAATACTTTTTATTCAAAAATTCAGTTCCTTTGGGAGAATAACGCGGGTGACAGCTAGTAAGCAATAAAAATACAAGCTGCTAATAATCATCATTCTCAGCCACCTTAAGACGTCCACTGCTGGACGAGGCCTCTCCCATAGAATGCAATGGGAGGTTTGCCATAATCACCACGCATGGCAGGCGGATTGGTGATCACAGTATTGGTGCTGAGTATTCAGGTGGATACGAATAATAAAAAATAAAATGCTCTTATTTATTTATTTTAAAATCACATTACATTCTTATTGGTAGCATTTTTATCATTATATTTTACAAACAGAATCAATAAACAATGCTGTTGAACAAATGTGTTTTCTATTACATTCTACGTCAAAATATAAATAACATACATCTAAAAATGCAGTTTACTTTGCGGCTAATTTTTAAATGAAAGTTCACAATGAAACAACATTAAAACAAGGGAACTGCTCTACTCTAGCACTACAGCAAGCAAGAGTCAAAACAGAAAAAAAAAAAAGTAATCAGTGATGTGCCTTTCACGTAAGAATTAACTAATAGTAAACTTCTTTCTACAACAATTAACTATTTACAATTAACAGCATGACTTAATTCCCGTTGGCCAGACTAGTCTGGGGTGTTACTATGAGCTCTTATATCCATTCAGTTCAAAAACTATTCAGTACAAAATATCGGTCCATCGTTGAATAAGTTTAATCGCAGAAGTCTATAGACCCTCTGCGACTGTGCCTTTGAATGTAGTTGCGGACATCATGGAACCGATATTTTGTATTGAATAGTTTTAGAACTGAATGGATATAAGAGCTCATAGTAACCCTCCTGGCCACCAATCTGACCACTGGGAAACACTCGACTTCACGCATGGGGCATTCCCATGGTTGGCCCAGGGACATGCACAATTCATAATATTTACGTACCAGCGTTTTCCAAGATTATGGCATACATATGTACAGTCGCGTCGCCGTCACATCAAGCAGTCAAGTTAATTTTATAACAAATTTAAAACCCCCGACTCTTCATTGTTCTTACATCAGTTGTCATACCAATAAAACCGCATTGAAATCGGAGCACCAATTTGCTCCCCAGATCCTATTCATCATGTGCTGGTCATCATCAGACCCTGGAGACTGATTTCGTCAAAAATTAACATTTTGGTCAGGCACTGAAGGGCCAAAAATGTCTGTTCCCTTTACAGAGTCCCTTTCGAGACGACCTATGTGGCGCGGCGGGCGAAGGTTCACCTGCGACGCAAGAGGTTGCGGGTCCGATTCCCGCCTCGGAACAAATATTTGTGCGATTGCAGATATTTGTTCAGGGTGTTCTGGGTATTTTCTATGTATAATAAAAAATATCTATCTATTTATTTGTATTAAGTATATCAGTTATCTAGTACCCATAACACAAGCTCTGCTTAGCTTTGGGCTTGATAATGTTGTGTGAACTGTCCAGCATTATTTATTTATTTATTATTTTAAGTAATTCCAAAAATAATAATTTCCTTTTTATTTTTATGTGGTTGTTAATTGCTGTTTAGTCTTGTACTTTTATCTTAATTGCGATGTAACAATAACAAAAGTCAATTGTCAAACATTAACACAAGTTAGGGCTGGAGTTGGGTTTGGTGGGTGATACTAATTTCACGCCAGATTTGGATTTTGATAGTGACATAGCGAGCAATGTCGATTTATCTCACACCCACGCTTGTTACATTTCTAGACTAGAGGCTCAGAGTGCAGCCCAACATAATTACGAAAACGTCTAAGGAACAAAAAACACTATAAAAAGAACAAAAGGCACATACAAACAGATAACACTCATAAATATACAAGTAATTAATTTTGTAAAAATTAAAAACCCCCAGCGCTGAACGGCTGAACCGATTTTGATCAAACAAAGCTAAGAACACTCCCGACAAATACACCTTTAAAAAAAAACATTTCATCCGTTCGGGAGCTACGATGGGACAGACAGACACACACACACACACACAGCCAGACACGTCAAACTTATAACATTTATAACCGTTTTTTGTCGGTGGTTAAACAAGCTTTGATTGTACGTATTCCAAACTCCACGGCTTTAATAAAGTTGCTAAGCGTTCTATATGGTGGTACTGCAGTATGTAACTAGGTGATGAATGCCGGCGCCTTAGCGTCGATGTGTTCGCGGCAGATCGGACAGGTGCCCAGTATGCTGTCGGAGCAGTCCTCGCAGAGGCAGACGTGGTACTGCAGTATGTAACTAGGTGATGAAGGCCGGCGCCCTGGCGTCGATGTGTTCGCGGCAGATCGGACAGGTGTCCAGGATGTTGTCGGAGCAGTCCTCGCAGAGGCAGACGTGGTACTGCAGTATGTAACTAGGTGATGAAGGCCGGCGCCCTGGCGTCGATGTGTTCGCGGCAGATCGGACAGGTGTCCAGGATGTTGTCGGAGCAGTCCTCGCAGAGGCAGACGTGGTATTGCAGTATGTAACTAGGTGATGAAGGCCGGCACCCTAGCGTCGATGTGTTCGCGGCAGATCGGACAGGTGTCCAGGATGTTGTCGGAGCAGTCCTCGCAGAGGCAGACGTGGTACTGCAGTATGTAACTAGGTGATGAAGGCCGGCGTCCTGGCGTCGATGTGTTCGCGGCAGATCGGACAGGTGTCCAGGATGTTGTCGGAGCAGTCCTCGCAGAGGCAGACGTGGTACTGCAGTATGTAACTAGGTGATGACGGCCGGCGCCCTCGCGTCGATGTGTTCGCGGCAGATCGGGCAGGTGTCCAGGATGTTGTCGGAGCAGTCCTCGCAGAGGCAGACGTGGTATTGCAGTATATAACTAGGTGATGAAGGCCGGCACCCTAGCGTCGATGTGTTCGCGGCAGATCGGACAGGTGTCCAGGATGTTGTCGGAGCAGTCCTCGCAGAGGCAGACGTGGTACTGCAGTATGTAACTAGGTGATGAAGGCCGGCGCCCTGGCGTCGATGTGTTCGCGGCAGATCGGACAGGTGTCCAGGATGTTGTCGGAGCAGTCCTCGCAGAGGCAGACGTGGCCACACGGCAGTAGAATTATCTGAAAGAAACAAACATTCCTATTACAAACTAACCCGCCATTTTTGACATTCCACCTGTGGAGTAAGCAACAATTAATTAACGAATAATTAACTATTATTTTATAACAAATATGAATAATTCATATTTATTACTTAACGTTAGCGAGATGAGGTCAAATATTTGCCAATGACATAGGGGCGAATATTTAACTTAATAATTTGATTGGATAATTTGTAATTTTCTGTTGTCGCGCTAACGATAATTGTTCATGCTTGGTCCTCCGTAACTGGTGACGATTAACGTGACAATGTGGCCCGCAGGCGTAGCCGAGGCATATAATAAATAATAATTAGGCGTGACTTCATCTACGCCAAGTTGCGGCCAAGCCTTGTTGTATAGAACTTTTCTCAAACAAAGCGCGGATATTAAAACAAGCTGTCCTGGAACATTGTATACATTCTGGGACACTTTGTATGGTTTTTCATAGTGAAATTACCATTGAAATAGCACGACAGTTAATTTTTTCATGCGAACATTGCTGGTCTTGTTAGGCAAGGTTGATTTACCTACATCGAAGGACCTTCCTCAAAAATAATGTTTATGGAAATAAGCTCTTTCCATATTCCACCAACCATATTCAAATAACACATTTATGGTTTTTTCGCGCACTCACGCATAAATAGATGCCTTCAGTTTGCTAAGACAATGTTCCGTCTTAACTTCTCTTTTTGTTATATATATAAAAATCAATACAGTGTTAGTAAAGCCGCAAGGGTCTGCACGTTTACCTCTTTGGGGTTCTCGGCGCAGACGACGCACAGCTGCACCTCAGTGAGGTCCTTGTCGCGGGCGCGCACGCGGCGCTCGCGCCGCCCGGCCGCCAGCTGCTTCTTGAGCGAGTCCTCGAGCGCGCGCCGCTTGCGCCGCTTCACCCACTTGTACGCGACGCGACACGACGCCGCGGCCGCCAGGGTGCCGAACACCACTACCATTAATCTACAACCAGAATTACTTCTAAGGCACCTACCAAGGTATTAAAAAAAAACTCAATACACGGGTAATTTTTTAGGTCTATGCAGATTTTATTTGAATAACACCTACTGCTAATGCGATATGAAAAAATACCCAAAATAATGTACCTACTACTAGCGAATCAAGTGGCAAATTTTAATTTATGGAAGCGAAATAAAAATTGAAACCTTATAAAAATCTCAAATCAGGCGCTGTGCCTTTGTTGCCACAAAGTTTCAGAAATTTTCAGTTATAACAACTAAAAACAAGAAATATTAACGTTCAGATAATATTAATAAGAAACTGGTAATAAAGTATGCGTTTTTATTCATAACAATAGTCAAAAATTTACAAATATATTTGTAAATTTAATTATATGCTTCATTAAAAAAGCTATCTTTTGAGTTATGTAAATCAAATCTACCGCCGGCTATCGTCACTCACAAAAAGCTATCTTTTGAGATAAGTAAATCAAAGCTATCACCCGCTATAATCACTCCCACAAAAAAAAACTTTGTTTATTTACATGTTAATACATTACTGATCTTTTACATAATACAAATCGACTTACATGAGCGATATAAACATAACAGCTGTATGGCTGTTCAGCGTTCACTCAATAAGAAAGATTCAACTCGCTTTCGATTGGCGCGCCAATTGTAAGGTCAATCGAACGCTCTCAACGTTTAGGTACCTGATCAAAATTTAAATACATCTTCTCTATCCGTATTTTTGTATTTACACCGTTGATATCACAAAGCACGCGTGTTCGCTTTTAATTTAATACTAAAATAATTACCATTTTTGAGCTTTCCATCTGCTTTGATGCAAATCGGACTAAATTAAACACTTGTATCTATTATTGGATAGCTAAGCTATATCGTCATTGCAAGAACGCTACTTATTGAATAATGCAGACGCTTTGATGAATTTTTTATTAAGGACAGCTATAAATACGGAACCAGTTTAGCGAAATCATTCGAAACTGTAATAATAATGTAACCACAGAACATTTGTAATATATTAATGTACAAGTGGAATGTCCGCGATTTCGTCAGCGTGTACTTTTCCATACAAACTTTAAAACCCCGCTGCACTCCCTTAGGGGTTGAATTTATGGAGTTCCTTTCTCAGACAACAAAAGGAACGTACCCTCCACATTTCAGGTCTCTATAGGACTTATGGTTTAGGCTGTGCGTTGATAGTCAGTCAGTCAGTCAGTCACCCAACGATTTTATATATATTGATTGTTCTAAAGAGAGATAGACATTTTAGAATTTTTAAAGGGTCGGCAACGCGCGTGTGATGCCTCTGGTATTGCAGGCGTTCATAGGCTACTGTAACCGCTTACCAACGGGTGGGCCGTAAGCTTGTTTGCTTGGTAGTATAAAAAAAAAAAAAAAAAAAAAAAGACAACATCTATCCGTTAGAGGTTCGTCTATAAACAAATATATTTTAATTACAATGTTAAAATGCGTGGTTAATAGACGCGGTGCGTTGTTGTGACACGAACTTATTGATTTGATCTATGCGCTATCGATTAAATTCTTGCCCAAGTTTATCTATTACATATAAATAAATAATACTGGACTGTTCACACAACATTATCTAGCCCCAAGCTAAGCAGAGCCTGTGTTATGGGTACTAGATAAATGATATACTTAATACAATACATAACATATATAGATAGATATTTTTTATTATAAATTGAAAATACCCAGAACACCCTGAACAAATATCTGTTATAAAATATTATATACTAGCGGCCTGCTCGCGACTCCGTTCGCGTGGTCCCGGTGACCAGAGTGTTAAACTTTTGACCATAAAACATCACCATGTTGATACCGTAGTATGAACAACCACCTAGATCAATCAATCAATCAATCATTTATTTCTTGTAAGTGATTTACAAATAAAAGGTAAATACACATTTTTACAATGTCAACAGATCCTATTCGTCGTGTGCTGGTCATTAGACCCTGGAGTGTGCGGGAGAAAGACTTGTCATGTCATCTTAATTTGAAGTTAAATCTTCAAGATTCAGCTTCAGTGATTTTTATTTGATGAAACCAAATTTAAGAAATGTATTAAAGATAACTTAATCCACAAAGCATATTATTGTATTAAGGCGCGATAGGTTCTCAAATGTCTCTAGAATTTTAAAGTTCTTGATAAGGATTTTCATAGTTTTCTATGAAGAAAAAAATATATGATATTCTTGAGCTTTTTATCTAGTGAAATCAATAATTCAATACAATACTTGAATTACTTCACTCGATAAAAAAAAATAACAAAGATAACTCCTTTTTAAAATTTAAATGCTATTTTTCACTCACTTCTCTCACGTTTTAATTTTTGAAACATTTGGTTACATGTTAGTTATTATTTGAGTTAGTGAATTCATTAACAAAATTAAACAAAACTTTGAACGACATTTTTATATAATTTTTTTATACATAAAAACACGGTATCAGAGCGTGCGCTCGCCTTCTTCGCCTCATACAAAAATGTTCGTTGAACCCATAGCGCCTTAATGATTACTTGGTCGATAAAAACGCATGGTGTTTGCCAATCCATAGAGATTGGCAGACACCATAATGTGCTGACACTTCCATTTGATATAGCTCTGTGAAGCTGCAACTAAATTACATGTTAGTTAGTAAGTAGTTCTTGAAAAGGCTTATTTACGGCCGCTTTATTATTATGACTTTGTATAAAAGGTTTTTCTTGTTTTGGCTCATCGGTAGTTTTTTTTTTTTTAACTTTAATTTTTATTTTAGTTTAGTACCGTTTTTCGTTTTCCGTATGAGGTAGTGCTGGCCTCTGGTGTCGGAGTTTGTCAAGCCGCCCGAGGGCCTGTGACATGGCTTATCGACTGCTATTAATCAATAACAGCCGGGACCGACAGCTTAACGTGCCCTCCGAAGCACAGAGCAATGGAAATCCGCACATAACTTAGAAAAGTCATTGGTGCGGAGCCTAGTATCGATCCTAGGCTCCGCACCAATGACGGTATCGTTGGATTCTGAGTTGCAGTTTAGTACCTATCTGACAAAGCCCCTATACAGCTGCAACTAGTGATGTACTAGCTGCCTGCCTAATTATATTTTTGATGTATGTATTAGCAAATTAACGAAACTAAGTGTTAACGAAAGTAAGAGTAGTATCCTAGATCCGTTTACCTTATGCTGGTCACCATCAGACCCTGGAGCCTCATGCCATTGAAAATAAATATGTTGAGCCCAAACTAAAAGTGTTCTAGAGTTTCCTTCAAACAAATTGTTGCGAACCTGGAAACCTGGGACCAGCGGGCACTGTTCGATTTCGATGTCCAGTTTGCTATTCATTGCGTATTTTAAATATTTCTGCTCTTGAAAAAAAAGCTAGAACACGAAGCGCAATGGACAGCAAACTGGTAATCGTCATCGATTAGACAATATGACAGCTGGTTCCTGGAAACGGCTGCATCAATTTCCACCAAACATTGCTAAGAAACATTTCGCAAAAACCACGTTTCATACAAAGAAAACTGCTCGACCAAAGAAACATGCCATGCAGATTGACAGACAGGCACACTATGGCCTCATAAACACTCCTTTTTAACCCCCGACGCAAAAACGATGGGGTGTTATCAATCAATCAATCAAAATCTTTATTTCAGGCTTACTGAGAAATGCACTAAACCTAAACAGTAAGCCCATATCAACATAAATACCTTAGAAACTAACATACACATAAAAAAAACACTTTATTTATTACTTAATCTAACACACGTGTGATCGGCGACGCGTCGCGGCCCGGGGGATCACGTGACAGGCGTCCCTTGAACCGCCGGAACAAGACCCGCCGGTTATAAGTTTGACGTGTCTGTGTGTGTGTCTGTCTGTTGCATCGTAACTCCCGAACGGATGAACTGATTTCGTTTTATTTTTTGTTTGAAAGGTGAATTTGTCGGGAGTGTTCTTAGCTATGTTTGATTAAAATCGGTTCAGCCGTTTCATTGCGTTGAGGGTTTTTTTTCGTTTTTACAAAATTAATTACTTATAGTTGTTGGAGGTTAAAAACAAAACTTGAAGTATGTGGAACTAACCTTAAAAAGTCCCTATTACTGGTTAGTCTTTTCAACAAGCTGGTTTTGGTCGCTGTAGTTAGGTAAAGGGGCAAGTCGCGCGGCGGTTGTATCTTGAGAGCGCCAGTATTACTCCTACTGAGCTCTCCTATAGCGGTGATGTACGAGCCGTCTCGCAGCATCTCCTCCATGGTCTGCAGACCCCGCTGACGCACGCCAGAGAAAAACCCCCACACGTGGTCTATCACGCCGGGAGACATCGGCTCGAACTTGTCCGATATTACGTCCATATCTGAAAAGGAGGAAGTTAGCAAATACTGCATAAAATACAAGGAAAGACTTGAAAACCACTCAAACGAACTTGCTAAGAACCTTTTAAACACAAAAGAAAATGTAAAACGCCTAAAGAGATGGCAAATACTTGACCTAGACCAGAGAACCTAACCAGTTCTTCAAATTAAATGGTGTTATTCATTGGAATCACACCCAAACCACGTCAACCCAGAAAACATCTGATTATTTATGGCTAAACAGCCGATTGCAGATAAAAAGGAACATAAAAAAAAAACTGGAAAGATTTGGACTGCTGTCAGTAAAAAAACATCGGTCATGTGTGAGTCGGACTCGCGTGGAGTGGGTCCGGTACAAGAAGGCCATATTAATCACTAAACACCCAACAGTCACAAACATAGTCCTGATCACACACTAGGATCCCCTGTGTCGTGTGTATCAGGAACTAAGAGGACCATGGTACCACAACACCCAGACCCGGAATAAATATTTGCAGATCCTACAAACATTTGTCCCACAGCATGAATTAAGCCAGACAGTGTCACATAACCCTGTATATGCACTAAATTTCAAGAAATTAAAAGTTTAGCAGTTTAAGAGAAAAATGGGTGTGTGCGACAGACAGACACAAGAGTGATTCTATAATGGTTCTGTAAAGTATTTATGTTTAGGAATAGGCTATTGAAACAACACGAGCTACATGCATAGACTAAACTTTATTAACAACCTCTACCCACAGATACACATCTCTCTTCTTTAACAATAGACATAAATTAAGTTAAATTCAATTAACATAAGTTGCCAGTTTAAACAAAATGTACAAGTTAGAAACAATAAGTAAATTTCGAGTAACCTCTACCCACTTACACACATCTCTCTTCTTTAATAGTAGGTAGACATAAGTTACAAGTTTAAACAGAATTTATTAACAAATTATCAATAAGTAAATTTCGAGTATTGGAGTAATTGCTTAATTAAGCTTTTATTTTACACAGCTATTTATCATAATATATCATTATTATTCTACTTTCATATAGAATAGGCAGATATATTATAATAATAAGTAATTATTTTGCAGAGAGTTTAAATAAAAATAGTACAAAAGGAAAACGATATAACTCAATTAACTTATGTTTTAACTAATGTAAACTTAATGTAACATTACTTATTAAATATCTAGTACATAATGAGGTAAATATGAAAAATAACAAAACATAAAAAAAATGCGCTTTTTTGTCTTCGCGCTATAGGTAAGAAAGGTAAGGTACATAAATAGAACACTAAAATTCGTAGTTCATGCACAAATTATAGTTAATCACTGACGGAACGTCCTTTGAAATGTATGCGCTGGTCTGCTGGTAAGTAAGTACATTCAGGAATGGCCCCACCGATCAGGAGGCCTCACCGTCCTGCCAAAACGATTAACATGCAGATTAGCAGTGTTTGGAACCGAATTGGTGGATGCGGATATGGAGTGGTGTGGCGCACCGGAGCTGGAGTCAGACTCATCAAAATCATATGAGTCACAATCGTATGGGCATTGTTCTTGTCGCAAGGGACTATCGAGAATGATCTGCCTACGATTGCGCCGAATGAACCTACCTGTTGTACCTAGTTTCAGAGTATATGACCTTGACCCGAACTGACCAATAACTACACCATTTATCCATTTCCCACCCATGCGTATTTTAACTTTTTCACCTATTTCGAACGGCTTTAAATATTTACTACCCTTATCATAGTATTCCTTTTGTGTAAATTGTCTTAGGTGCAATTCCCTACTGACATCTTCTGTACTATGTAGCTTTGGTTCAAGTAGTTTCGGAGAACATGGAACTATGCTACGAAATTTCCTACTATTTAGTAACTCAGCTGGAGAAGGCAAAGTATTACTAATCGGCGTATTTAAAAATTCTAATAATGCTAGCCTGAAATCGGTATTGTCATAAGTTGTCTTTTTGAGCATAGATTTTACTGTCTGGATTGCCCTCTCAATTTGGCCATTTGATTGGGGGTACCTAGGTGAAGACGTTTTGTGCTCAAACTTCCAAACAGATCTAAATTCTTTAAAATATCTACTTGAAAATTCAGGTCCATTATCCGACATGACTACATCAGGAACTCCTTGCCTGCTGAAAATATTTTTTAACTTATCTATGACGAGATTAGAAGTTAAATTATCTAAACGTTCCAATTCTAAAAATTTACTAAAGTAGTCAACAACAAGTATATAAGATTTCCCATTATAATGAAAAATATCAGTGCCTACTTTAGACCATGCTCGCTGCGGTATCTCGTGAGGTATTAGGGGTTGTTTACTATTTTCTTTGCGATGCGTTAGGCACGCTTGACAATGTGATACCATGTCCTGTATTTGCGAGTTCAGATTCGGCCAATACATAATTTCCCTAGCTCTTAGTTTAGTTTTAGCTACACCGAAATGTCCAATATGTATTTTTTTAAGCATGTCACGACGCATGCACTTTGGTATCACAATCTTTTCACCCTTCCATACTAACTCGTACATTACAGTCAATTCATCCCTGCAATCCCAATACGGTTTCAGCACATCCATTAAACTATTTTTATCCATCGGCCACCCATTGTTTATGACCCTAATGAGTTCCTGCATTTCTTCATCCAACTTAGTGTATTTTTGCAATTCCATAAAATGTGAATCAGATAAGGGATTACTGGCTGCTATCGCGCATACCTGCGCCCGCACGTCCAGGTCATCGCGGGGCTCGCTCTCAGTGCCACTGCTCGGCGCGACGGCGCGGGACAGAGTGTCAGCTATGTATAGGTACTTGCCTGGTTTATATACCAACTTAAATGTATATGGCTGCAATCTTATCAACATTCTTTGCAATCTAGCCGGCGCTCCTGCTAAAGGTTTATTTATAATGCTAACCAGCGGCTTGTGATCAGTCTCAATCGTTACATCATTTCTACCATAAATATATGTATAAAATTTTTCACAAGCAAACACACACGCATACAACTCCTTTTCGATTTGTGCATAAGCTTGCTCTGTTTTCGTCAAGGACTTAGAAGCAAAACATACCGGCAAACCATTTTGCATCAAACAAGCCCCCAATCCATGCTTACTAGCATCTACTGATAAGGTTACAGGTTTATCCAAAGTATAATACTGCAAGACTGGTGGGCTAGTCATGCAACGTTTTAATTCATCAAGACACTTGTCATGAACTTCATTCCAGTGCCAAGCAATGTCTTTTCTCAAAAGTTCCCGTAACACATGAGTCCTATCCGACAAATTAGGTATGAAGCTTCCTACATATGTAACTAGCCCTAAAAATCGTTCCAAATCTTTAGTATTTTCTGGTTTTGGCATGTCAAGTATAGGTAGTATGTGGGAAGTATCTGGTCGTATACCATTCTGAGTAATTATGTGTCCTAGGTACTTAATTTCTGTTAATCCAACTTTACATTTATCTCTGTTTAATTTTACATTTATTTGCTTGCACCTTTCCAAAACTTGACGTAACCGTATATCATGCTCAACTCTTGACGGGGCATAAACCAATAAATCATCAATGAACAACTCAACACCCTGTATATCATCAAAACATTCAAATAATCTCTTATGAAATACTTCTGACGCTGACGAAATGCCGAATGGTAACCTCAAAAATTTAAATCTACCGAAAATACTGTTAAAAGTGCATAGATCAGTACACCCATTGTGTAATTTCGTCTGCCAAAATGATTGTTTACAATCTAGGGTACTAAAATACCTAGCTCCCGAGAGTTTGGAAGTTATATCATCTAATGTAGGCAATTTAAAATGTTCACGTTTTATGTACATATTTAAATCTCGCGGATCCAAACAAATACGTATCTCTCCGTTGGGCTTTTTAACCACAGTCATGCTGTTAACCCAGTCCGTGGGTCCTTCGACCTTCTCAATCACTCCCAGCTCTAGCATCTCATCCAGCTTCCTCTTTACATCATCACGGAGCGCCACCGGCAACTTTCGAGGCGCGTGTACTACGGGTCGCGCATCGTTTGATAACTGGATTTTGTACTCGCCCGGCAAACACCCCATTCCTTCAAAAACTTCCGGATATTCATCTAAAATACAAAATGGTTTCTTTTGTTTATTTATAGCTAAAATTCGCCTAACTAGGTTCATTTCCTCACATGATGTTTTGCCTAGGATCGGTGGTGAGTCCACTTCAACGACAATAAAAGCAACTATATAGGGTTTATTTTTACATTGCACTTTCATATGACATTTGCCTAAAACTTTTAATTTTTCACCCGAGTAACTTATTAACCTAGTAGTTGTTGATGAAAGATCATTCTCACTGAGTCCCGTCTGTGACAAAAACCGATATGGCAACACATTCACATCCGCTCCGGTGTCCAACTTGAAACGAATACTACTATTATTTATTTGTAAATCAACTAACCACTCATCACTGATCCTCGCACTATTAATCAGATTACATACCTGATCTGTGGAGACATCCTGAACTGCATAAGCGCGGCAGACCTTCGCAAAATGATTTAATCTACTGCACTTTGCACATCTCTGCCCATACGCCGGGCACTGACCCCTTTCATGAGATCTTCCACAATAACTGCACAAATATCCACTGGCACGGGTCTGCCCGCCCGCTTCACGCGAAGTAGCTACATTCTGCCGAGGCGCGGGCGCCGCTCGCGTCGCTGGCGCCGCCTGGCCGGCTCGACTAGCGCTGGCGGCGGCAGGCTGCCGGCTTGCCCCGAACGCCTGCTGTCCCGTCCAAGTCTGCTGGCGCTGTCCGCCTGCTCGTCGCGTACCACATCTGCACACAGCACTATCATTTCGCCGCACCCAATGCAAAGCACACTCGTGACTGTCTCGCTCCTCCACGGCATGTATAGTCGCTTCATTCTGATCCGTTTTTACTGTACTCGCCTGTGCACGTGATATTTCGGCAACGGTGCATATGTCTAATGTTTTCTTGAGTGTTAAATCAGACACCCTTAGTAATCTTTCCTTCAACCCATCCTCTCTCAAACCACAAATCAATCTGTCTCTAATAAGATCATCTCTTAGGTCTTTGAACTCGCATGACGTCGCAAGCTTATTTAATTCAAACGCATATTGATCCACGGTCTCATGTTCCTGTTGATTCCGAATGAAGAATTTGTGGCGTTCAATAGTGATATTTTTCTTTGGCGTAAAAAAGTCGTCAAACTTCTTTAGTAACAATTCAATAGTAATAGCTGTGTCCTCTGGAAACTGTTCATACACGTCACGGCACTTTTCACCAATAACGTGAAGAAGAATACTTGTCTGGACGGCACTTTCTTTTTTGTCTAATTGGCACGCTTTGTAGTAAATCATAAAAGACTTCTTCCATCTTTCCCATTCTCGGCATAAATTTCCTGACGTGACATTCGTCAAATCCTTTTCGAAGCAAAATGGCGGCGGTGGCTGTAGAATCGTGTCCATTTTTGCGATCGATTTATACACTTTTCAATTGATTTCCAAAACTGTTCTACACGAACCACATGATATTTGTCCATTTAACTTTCTTTTTACGATATTTTCACAAAATTTAGAAGCAGCTGCGCCATGTAAAGTATTTATGTTTAGGAATAGGCTATTGAAACAACACGAGCTACATGCATAGACTAAACTTTATTAACAACCTCTACCCACAGATACACAGGTTCCGTTGGTACCATTTGAGGCACGGAACCCTAAAAACTACGATGCAAATGCATTAATAACTTCAATCCCTACTGTATGTGCATACATTGGTGAGTTCGAATGGCGTTAAGTAGCACACTTCTTAGGTATCACATGATCCTTTAGTTAGACACACAGGCTGGCTGGCTGTTGTAACTTACCCAGTAATTCAGCAGCCAGTGCGTCAATAACTTCAATACTGTATTTGCCATTAGTGAGTTTGAATGGTGTTGAGTTGCACACTTCGTGGATCGTGCGCGTCTGCTCTGACTGACCCAGAACCTGGCTGACGTCTTAGCTATCACAGTCTCCTTTAGTTAAATACACAGGCTGGCTGGCTGTTGTAACTTACCCAGTAATTCTGCAGCCAGTGCGTCAATAACTTCAATACTGTATTTGCCATTAGTGAGTTCGAATGGTGTTGAGTTGCACACTTCGTGGATTGTGCGCGTCTGGTCTGACCAGAACCCGGCCGACGTCCGAGCTATCACATGCTCCTTTATCGTCAATCTGAAACATCACTGCATATTTTAGCAACGTAGTATTAACAAACAGGACACCCAACAGTCACATACATAGTCAGATCCCACACTAGGATTCCCTGTGTTGTATGTATCAGAAACTAAAAGTACTATCGTATTAATACCACCCGGACCCGGAACAAATATTTGCAGATCATACAAACATTTGTGCTGCAGCAGATCGAACCCGCTACCTTTAGCATCTCAGCCGAAGCCATAATTTTTTCGCGCAGTCGAACAAGCCCTAATCGAAATTTAATAATCGAAGGCTTCATAATCCCTTGTAGTAAATCATCTTGGAGTAAAATATCTTGGTATGACTTTAGATCTAAAACTGAACTGGACAGAAGACAGTATCAAGGTGCGCACGAAAGCTTTGAAGGTCTTTAATACTCTAAGCCCAATTCTCAACAGAAAATATGCCTCAATAGGACTACCAAACTAAGAATTTACTGTACCCTTGTTCGACTATGTATATCCTATGCCTGCCCCGCATGGAGGCCCCGTATGGAGGCACCGTATGGAGCAGTACCTGTAAAACTAATATTAAAAATCTGCATCTGCAAGTCATCCAGAATAAAGCCGTAAAGTATGCTTTCAATACCCCATTTCGTACCAACTTACATGAACTACACCTAAAAGTAGGAATACCCACCCTCTAGTCATACATTGTCAAGTTATCTAAACGGTTCTACTTATATACTAAACCGCATTCCATAAAAAAAATATCATAAAAAATGTATGCAAAACTCGAAAGAAAAATCTACCATATTACTACAAATAATGCCACTATAATTTACCCCATCACTAATTTCTCGAGTACAGTGAATAGCCGCTCGTACAAGCGTGCGTCGAGTGTCGTCAGTGGCGCGCGCGATTATCCCGGAGCGCGCTTGCGTGCTTCTGTCCTAACTTACGATAAGCGCTTATAATGTTCATGATGTCAACTTGCTCATTAGTCATCACGCCTGCTTTATTTTTAGATAGGTAGTACCGTCATTTATTTAGTATTTTGTCGTATTCGCGATATTTCATTATCATATTAAATCATTTGTCACAAATGTAACGCTTTGCAAAGCTTGCATGCCTATACCTAACTTTATACAAATCTAAATTGTACTTACCTATGTACGACTATGTTATTGTTATTTATGTTATTTTTATAAGTATTAATAAGCTTGAAAAACGTACCTATTTTTTAAATAATTTAGTACAGTTCTAGGATACCTATACTGGAATATGTACTTATACATATATTATGTAATATAGAACCATTATTAAAAGTAAAATTAAAATTGAATGATATGATATGATTGAATCCAAGATGAGATTCAAAGAATAACCAAGATCACTAACGTAGCTCTCAGAACTAGCAAGTTGAAGTGGCAATGTATGTACAAGCTATATAGCTCGTGGAACTGACAACCATCAGTGAATAAGGTATTTGAGTGGCGACCATGAACCAGATCAAGCAGTGTAGTAGCAAGCATTCTATGAGGGAGGCCTATTGTTAAATATTGTGTGAAGGAAATATCTTCCCTTATTAGTTACCTCTGAACAACTCCAGTGACAGTCTTGTTGTAGTTGCTGACAATAGGGCTGCCGAGGGGCTTGACGAGGCCCCGTATCACGACATAGGGGACAGTCTCATTGGAGTACTTCTTGATCTCATCATGCAGGGATGCATCTATATCGAGGACAGGGGCTGTCTGAAATATATAAGGATAACTGATGTTTACGAGAAATGTTAACTTATGTTGAAGAAAGGAACTAAAATATTAGTATTGTTATTCCACCCTTGATAAATAGATGATTGATTGGTTGGAGCGTAACAAAGGGAGTGCATTATTGAAGTTTAAAGCCAATAAAACAAGTACGGGTCAGTGTCGATTAGGAAGCATTAAAGAATCACTTTTTTTTTGTTTTTTAGCCTATTGTGTAGCGTTTTTCTTTAATGAATTAACTTGGAAGTCTTTTTTCTTCAGTGCCCCCTTATCTACACCCCAACCCGCCTGAGCTAAGCCGCACCGCAGGGGACCCAAGGTTAATTGGGTGCACATCCTTTACTAGACTCTGTCCGGTTTCTTTGCACATTGAGTAACCTTAACGATCAACAATGGACCGGAAGCGTTTTTGTATGTATTCTATGTTAAGGGGTCAAACAAATCAAAGGTTTTCTACCTTTCCTTGTGGAAAATAGGTACTAAAACTTTCCGAAGGGGAGTAAAACAGTCTAATCGGAGCTTACCTGAAGAGTATTCAAAATATGTTTACATTTTCCCAGCTGTCTCAAGCAAAATCCTATGATGAGAGTGTCTACTCCAAGCACGAAGGTCTCGCCGGCTATGTCCGAAAAGAAATCCATATTGACCATGATGAACCTCTTCCTTGTTACAGGAGTTTCAGGTAAATTTCGGGTCTAGTTCTGTGTTTTATTAGGCTTTTAACTCATTTTGATTCGAAAATTTATAATTTCTTCTCTACACCGAATTTCACAGTTAAAGAAAATTTAATGACAGTGACAGACAGAACAGACTGATAGACAGACAGATGGAAAAGTTTTTTTTTTATACAACTTTGTATATAACGGGTCAAGCAGATAGCCCCATGATGGCCCACATGTTACAGCTCGTTCACCGTAAGATGGCATCTGTAACTGTAAATACTCCATGGCAGGTGCCAACTTACAGTGAACGGTCTGTAAGAAAACCATGGGGTCTGCAAGATCCTCATAGTTGCGGGTAAGGGCCGCCGGCTTGGGCTATTCATGGACTATTCGCCCTAGCTTCAACTCTTGAAGCAACTACTTACAAGTCTTGTGGAGGAATTATTCCTCCAAGATCACGAGTCCTCAATAATAATAATAAAATAAAAAATAATGCAGGACAGTTCACACAACATTATCTAGCCCCAAGCTAAGCAGAGCTTGTGTTATGGGTACTAGATAACTGATATACCTACTTAATACAATACATTACATAAATAGATATTTTTTTATTATACATAGAAAATACCCAATGGAATCCGCAACCTCCTGCATCGCAGGCCAACCTTCGCTTCTGTTGAGTAGTTCTGTCGGCAGAACTAGAGCATTGCGGCCTCCGTAGGCTGGCGACGCGTAAAGAGCCGCGATCGAATCCAGGTCTTACCGCAATTTGAATTTTCAAAATATATTTACCCATCGAGCATCACGGAATGGAGACGCCATCATAGGCATTCCCCGCTGTAGTTCCCCTCTAAATTTAATGCCCTCGAGGGCATACAGCTTATAAAAAACTAGCTGTCGCCGATCGCTCTGTCAGACTGAATCGACTCGCGTGGGAGATAGTGCTCTAAGTGCCGAATTGTTCAGTTTTATGCTGCAAAAAAATTATTGGATCATCAAATTTACAAAAAGATAGTGTTTCCTTTCACATGTACCTGAATTTCAATTAAATTATTATAACTTATTGCATGAAAATTGACCAAGTAAAATTAAGCCGTATAAAAACAAAAGTGGCCATCTCAGATTTTTCAATTTTTGAGTTCGTGTTCGGGGTAAAATAATAAAACTGAACGGTTTAACAAAACAAACCGTGAATATTTTATTCAATAACACTTGTTCACTCTTCACTGCGACTGCACTTCAGTACACTGGTCATTCATTACTCTAAAATCACTGCCAAGTTACGTTATTTATTCGCAATGAAAGCCAATTCCCTTACGACTGCCCTGCTCGCTCTTCAATCGAGCTCCACTTAATCGTGTGACACAGGGGCGACATAAAAGTGACCAAAAGCGTAGATATAAATGTGTATCAATGTGCATTTCAGGATTTATTCTGCTGACGTAAACATGTATATAACGTGTAATGTCAGTAAGCCAAGATGTGGATGATTACTTAATATCCTTGATTACTAAATACTATTCATTAAACACGTTCGACATCATATGACATGTGGAATAACGTGTATTTGTATTTGATGGCTATGTAACCACTAACTAACCGGTAAATACTAACTACTACTACTTCGTGTCACGAGCGCTTTCTTGTTTCACTGACCAGCTTGAGATATAGTGTCCCTGAAAGGGGCCTAGTGACCAATGGTGAAAGAACCAGTATGGTAAAAGGATTAATTGTGCCTCGCAGAGGTGTATGATGATATGTCAACGTAAATGTCATGTGCAACTATATTTAAAGAAATAGTATTAAATCACACTACTATTAACAACAAGTGTAACATGAAAAAGTTTGTACATTTGGGAACTTTGATTACAAGAGATGGCAAGCATGAATATGATATTTAAATGAGAGTAAATTCTGGAAACCAGGTGAACTTAACGCCTTATTATCAGCCGGAACGTATCCAAAAAGGCACGACTGGATGTGCATAGAGGAGTGTTAGTGCCAAAACTAATGTATGGTGATAGCGAAAGTTGCTAAGGCAGAATAAACATGAAAGTAAAATAAATGCACTGAAGATGAGCGGTTTGAGAAGTATGAATAGTGGACTTTGAGAGATAGAATAAGAAACTGTGTGTTAAGAAAGCATTGTAAAATGAAAGAGCACGTGTATAGTGACAAGGATTGAGAAAGATATGCTTGGATGGTTTGGGTTATTGGCTAGAGGATGAATGATAGTAGATTGACGAAACTAGTTCATAAGATGAGCATGAATGGGACAGTTGGAAGGGGGGACCTCGGTGAAGGTATTCAGACTAGATCAGGGTCGATTTGGAGCATGGCCAGGCCAAGAGCGCCCTTAACCAATGAGCATATATGAAGAATGTGATGTGAGTGAATCAAGCAAAACAGGTATGCCAGGATCGTAGCAAGAGGAAATACTTGGTCTCTGCCTACTTCTCTGGGAAACAGGCGTGAGTTTACGTATGTGTGTATGTATGTAATATTATAAATGCAAAATTTTCTAAGGGTTGGATGAAATTTAAGAACGGCGATAGCTGGATCACTGGAATAGTTTTAAATTTTATTTAGATGTTCCCACAGGATCAATACTTATGCGAGTGAAACCGCGGGTTGCTTCTAGTTTATAATAAGAATAAAACTGCGTGGTTAATTTGATCAAAATCGGTTATATTGATCATACTTAAATAACTTTACTCTTTTCAGTTAAAAGTAAATAAAGATGCTTTAAAAAAATCGTTGATCGCCAATTGTTAGGTTACTGTACAATCTTCGCACGTTGTGTTTGCCTATAATGAGGGGTTTTCAAGGCCATATCAAATCATCTATAAACCCTTGAAAATAGATGTCGCTGCTGTGTACTTAACTGTATGAATAAAGTGACATGTAAAAGTCAACAACGTAGTGATATATTTTTGTGGTATTTTGTTACTATCACACAAAATAACAGACGATGCATTTGTTAATTTTGACAACCACAGTTGAGTCAGGGCCGTCAATTGACCCAAATCAAACTACATTTTTTTTATTTGAAAATGAAAGGCCCTTATTGGTTTCTCCTGTAGCTAAAGATAGGTATATAGTTTGTACCTCATATATACATGTGTAGACTGTTGGTAACTATAAGAAAAAATAATTAAATAAGCAACTGCTAACAATAACAATAACGTTAGCTGAGTCAGTCGTGGGAAGCAATGGCAGGGATGAGCTCACTATTTGTCACGTCTATCTCCCACGATGGTGCAACCCACTGTGAAAAGAGGCCCATTAAGGCTCTGCCTACCCCTTCGGGGAAAGAGGCGTGTGTCTATGTATGTATGTATGTATGTAACAATAACAGCCTCAATGCACACTGAAATAGCTTTGTGCTCATTTAACAGTTTTTTTTTATTTCTCAAAAATTCCTGAAAGTAAGTTGCCCGTGTTTTCTTATATACTACTAAATTAGTGATGTGCCTCAATAATAAAGTAGATTTTTTATCGATAAAATAAATGCTCGTTTATTATGTTTTACAAGCTATTGAAATTTGATTTATATTATTCGGTAGACGCCATAGCCTAACCTAACCTAACCTTCTAACCGTTAATCCAATCACCATGAAGGTATTGGTATGTAACAAGGTAGGTAACTGTTATGATTTTAATTTGAAATTATTCATTTTATGCCATAAATTGACGCCCTCTGTGGCGCGGTGGACGAAGGTTCGCCTGTAACTCAGGAGGTTGCGGGTTTGATTTTTTGCCTCAGAACAAATATTTGTACGATCTGCAGATATTTGTTCAGGGTGTTCTGGATATTTTCTATGTTAATACAAAATAAATATCTATGTAATGTACTGTATTAGGGATATCAGTTATCTAGTCCATAACACAAGCTATGCTTGGCTTTTGGCTAGATAATAATGTGTAAACTGTGTCCAACATCAAAAAATAAAATAAAAATAAATATATATTATTGAGAACTGGTGAAAACCAAGGTGAAAAGAAGCCCATTTAAGGCTCTGTCTACCCTTTCGGGGAAAAAGGCGTGTGTCTATGTATATATATATATATATATATATATATATATATATATATATATATATATATATATATATATATATATATATATATATATATATATATATATATATACAGTATAATCTCACTAATCCTGCACTTCGATAGATCGGCACGTCCAATAATCCGGCACCCTCCGCCCACGCCTCCCTCACCCCTCTATACCTGTGCCAGTCCATGCCGACTTCCTAACAGAAAATGCGCACAATAGCGGTACCTTGTTTGTCTCTTTCTTCTCATCTAAATTGTATCACTATCTCTTTCGCATCGAACCTGTGACCTGTGCGCTTCGGTCGCTGCGTCGTCGTGCGTATTTTAATAATTACCTTTGACTTTTTCACTATAATCCAGTAATCCGAACATTCCAATAATCCGGCACCCTCCGGTTTTTAATAGTGCCGGATTAGTGAGATTGCACTGTATATATATATATATAATGAAATTCACCTATGTACAATGTGAAAGAAAGCACCATCTTTTCGTAAATTCGATGTTCCAGACCTTGATTTACAGCAGAAAATGTAACGATTCGGCATTTTAGTATTTGTAGCACTGTCACACTTTTTACTTTATGCGTCACACGATCGATTCAGTCTGGCAGAGCAATCGGCCCATCATGATACAATTTTATTACTAGCAAAAGCAAAACATGCTTGGTGAGGGCTAGCATGCTTCTTTTCCTTGATTTTTTATATTTAAACACTGACATGAATTTAAATTACTATGTTAAATTACAACGGATAGTTTTTAAAACAGTTAGTAAAACAGTTTTACTAACGCGTATGCCCAAATGAAATTGTGCATAGCCAGAGGGGAACGCCTTTACTTGATGTCGCCCCCCGCCGCGACCTCCTCGTGTCTCTCTCGTGTGACCTCCAGCGGCGGCCGTGTTGCTCCAAGATATTACTAGCTAGGCTTGCAAGGGCTTCCAAGTTATTTTTACTAGTTTTTTCATGTGTGAACTTATTTAATACTTAGTGATATTACAAATCTAGAGGTGTGATAGTTTTTCGTAAAAAGTTGCTTGCCTACCTAGGTTGTGGGATACGTGATCACGATAAATTAACAATAGCATTTCCCAGTTTGAACTCGTTTACTCCTTTTCAAGAAAAGTCTTGTCATGAGTGCCGTCCTGTGTCGTGGGATTTTCCTATTCAAATCCTATTTGATTGACAAAAGAATGAAAAATAAAAAATATAGCTAGGTATAATTTTTTCAACGCGATATTCTGTTCACTATATATAGCGCTAAGTATTACTTTACCTACCATCGTTTAGCATCAACATAACTTAACACATAATTTTCACTAGAAACGGGATATTTACCATGATTTTTGAATTTTATATGTTCCCGATATTTCGGCACAGTTGCATGCGCCATGATCATGGGAGAACTGACTAAAGTCTTTGCGAGTAGATGTTATTGGCAGATATATCGATCTACCCTCTTTCTCACTCTTTTATTACGAACGATATCACTACCATCGGTTTCATTGTCACAATTCACACCAACTCGACACACAACACTAACGGTGTCCGGACGCGTAGCAGGTACCACACTTTTTTGATTCTTACACATTCTTACCACAGGCTTCCATACTCCAGATAATTGAAAACCATCTTCTCTATTGAAGTTTCTGTACTTAGTAATCTCAATTGCCTCTTGTACCATTCTCGGTATGTAATGTCGCTCTGTCGAGATTACCTGCGGACTGTGTAGCTCGATCCAATGATTTGAGCCAGATTACAAAAGGTGTTCTGCTATGGCTGACTTATGTATGTCCCTGTTCTTGACCGCTCGTATGTGCTCCTTAACCCGACACGCTATCGTACGTTTCGTTTGGCCAATGTACGAACTCCCACAGCTACAATCAATTTTATACACCCCTGGCTTTTCAAGTGGAAAACTGTCTTTTGGTGAACGCAAGTAGCAAGTAGTAGTAGTAGTTGGCCGACCTAGGCCAAGACCCCACAGATGCAGAGTAGAACGTAGGCCAGCGTTTCTGCCATATGTTAAGGGGGTGACGGACAAAATTGCGAAAGTCCTGCAAAAGTTTTCCGTAAAGACCATCTTCACTCCCTTAAAGAAGATATCGCACTACTTGCGTTCACCAAAAGACAGTTTTCCACTTGAAAAGCCAGGGGTGTATAAAATTGATTGTAGCTGTGGGAGTTCGTACATTGGCCAAACGAAACGTACGATAGCGTGTCGGGTTAAGGAGCACATACGAGCGGTCAAGAACAGGGACATACATAAGTCAGCCATAGCAGAACACCTTTTGGAATCTGGCTCAAATCATTGGATCGAGCTACACAGTCCGCAGGTAATCTCGACAGAGCGACATTACATACCGAGAATGGTACAAGAGGCAATTGAGATTACTAAGTACAGAAACTTCAATAGAGAAGATGGTTTTCAATTATCTGGAGTATGGAAGCCTGTGGTAAGAATGTGTAAGAATCAAAAAAGTGTGGTACCTGCTACGCGTCCGGACACCGTTAGTGTTGTGTGTCGAGTTGGTGTGAATTGTGACAATGAAACCGATGGTAGTGGTATCGTTCGTAATAAAAGAGTGAGAAAGAGGGTAGATCGATATATCTGCCAATAACATCTACTCGCAAAGACTTTAGTCAGTTCTCCCGTGATCATGGCGCATGCAACTGTGCCGAAATATCGGGAACATATAAAATTCAAAAATCATGGTAAATATCCCGTTTCTAGTGAAAATTATGTACATAACCATGATAGTTTCAAAAGTGATATAACTTAACACACCCAACACATACCTACATAGTTCTGATCCCACACTAGGATCACCTGTGTCGTGGGATAATCATGCCTGAAATAAAAAAAAACTATTTATAAATTTTAATGACTAATCTAGTTTTTTGGCACTTAGGATCATGATTTTTGAATTTTTGACAATAACAGTGAATGACAGATATATATAATACATTGTATATTTCGAGGCCAGAACCGTCATGGATTATGTAGGTTAGTAGGAAGACGGGAGCTAAGTAAAGCGTTTTTTCCTTTTCTTTCCTTTCATCTCTTTTGACTTGCCAGCCCATAGTTTTATGAAATTATTGTAAGCTTTGAACAAAATTCTAATTAAATTTTCCCAAGAACTAATCATCTCATGAGTTGTTGTAAAGTAAGGTTGTACCTGGGGTACTAAAAATTTTCTGAATTTTCTCTATACTCTAAGTTTCCGCGTTTACCCCCTCTCTCTCCAGCCTACTACTACCTTTTACTAATCTAAAATATCATAGTTATCCACAAAATGATCTCTATGCTATCCTCGAAAAGTGGGGCGGTTCCGCAACTCCCCCTTCACAGAGAGCGTTCAACCCCTCCCCTCATCCCTAGCCGCCCTTAAATCCTTTAAATGACCCTTGGTGGTAGGCAAAGTAAGTTCTTACCAAAAAGTTATCGATACTATTCATTTATCGACTTGAGTGCTGGAAGTCCCTAGAACGGATGTTACTGTCAATTTTGTGACATAACATGATGTTTGTACACAGAAAGCATCTATGTGTGTATAAAGATTTTTGATGTGTTGCTGTTTATAGATGTGTGCGTTTATAGCGATAGAACGACTGTGTGCTGAGTCTGGCTTTTACCAAACATTTGACACTGGTGTATGGTGTAGTGTAACACGCATTTTTGTATGGGAATATGATAAGCGCCCCTAGCGTACACTTTGAGAACTTATATTCTGAGTCCCAGCTGCCATGCTTACGATCATCGTCGTTACACTATACACCGATCGTATAAGCCGAGCCACGGCCGTCGTATCGCAAGCACTTACGTACCGTTTTTAACGGTTTTTCATTTATTTCTGAGTCCGAGTGCCAAATTTGACAGCTTCACGCTTGGAATACGATGACACGACGGCGACGATGAGCGTTACGATCAACACTTGTGTTTTTGGCGGTGAGAGGTGAGCGCTACACGGTAGTGTTAATTTTTCTGTGTAATTGTGGACTTTTGTGGGGTTCTTTGTTATTGAGGATGTCTGCGACATATTTTCTTGCATGGATGTTGATGAAGAAGAACGGGCTCGTGAGCTACGGGAAATGCGAGACAGTCTTCGGGCATCCTTTGATCCTGTATAAGATCTCCCGGAGACCGAATTTAGGAATACCGGCTGTCGAAAGAAGCCTTCGTATTCCTATGCGAAGAGCTGCGACAGCGTACCGACCGACCGACCAAAGGCCTAAGCAGCGTGTGAGCCTTGAAGTAAAAGTGAGTACCTATATTACTTTTGTCAATAATTTACCTCGTAGACAGAGTATAGAGGTACGCTCTACGATTTACCTGCTCTAGGCCTTATTTTGCTTGTAGATTGTGGTTTCTTTCTTTACCCCTGTCTCTGGTTCGTTTCGAAGACCTAGCGTGGTGAAAGATTCTTCTTTGATGATACAAATTACCTACTTAGGTACTTAATGCTCAAAAAACTAACTATATGTGCTATACAATATATAATAGAACCCAACCTGGAAGGGATTTCAACATACGGATACATAATTATGAAAAAATACATGACGACCAGTGTAACTGTCTCATAATTAACAAAGTCTCCTCAACTAAGTACTTGGGAGTCATGTTAGATCAAAAAATCAAAAATCATTCCTAGAAAATTTTACTTTAGCAATGTTTATAACTTAGGTATGTATTTCTTGTTTCAGAAAATCACGAAGGACTCCGGAGAAAAGGTGGCCGTAAGCCTCACATCAGTCATCAAACCCTACGGATACAACTAGTAGAGGATAAGATATCATACAAATTCTAAATTCTTTGCATAAAAATAAACATCTGGTTGTCCAAAACGTGGTTTCATTGCTGATAGGTAGATACATAACTAAATCAAGAGAATATAGGACTACAATTATCTTACCCTTGGCTTGCATGTACCTGTACCTACATAAGAGAATTGTGTATTCTTGTGAAACAACACCCAGAATACTTTATCTGATTGCTTCATAGCAATTCATATATTTTGAAAATTCAAATTGCGGTAAGACCTGGATTCGATCGCGGCTCTTTACGCGTCGCCAGCCTACGGAGGCCACAATGCTCTAGTTCTGCCGACAGAACTACTCAACAGAAGCGAAGGTTGGCCTGCGATGCAGGAGGTTGCGGATTCCATTGGGTATTTTCTATGTATAATAAAAAAATATCTATTTATGTAATGTATTGTATTAAGTAGGTATATCAGTTATCTAGTACCCATAACACAAGCTCTGCTTAGCTTGGGGCTAGATAATGTTGTGTGAACTGTCCAGCATTATTTATTTATTTATGTTCTTATGTTTAAAAGCAAGCTAGCGAAAGAGGTGTTATAATTGTATTGTAACACCTCTTAGAAATAAGTTACCTGTATTCGAGCTAGTAAAATATTTTTATTCTTAAGAACCGGATGAAAAAAGTTAATGGTCTCAGTAAGGTAAGGTCGGTAGGGTTTAAGGTATCTGCGATTATGATCATAGTGAAATAATATAGGCAACTTACCTGTCCTGTTACCCTGTGTAAATAAACAAGATCTAATTTCTTGGACTTGTCAGTTAGGTCGCTGCTACCATGACTTTACTAGATCTATATATATATATATATATCTATATTTATATTTTATAGATTTATCTAGATGATGATTTTTGGTTTCGGGCCTTATATGAATGTGTTTACCAAAAATATTCTTAAAAAACAACACTTCTCGCAATGGCCTAAACTAGGGGGGAAATCATAAGTGATACTAGAAAGTTTTGCGCTCCTGCCCAATACGAAAAATTCAGTCATTGAAATTACCACCAAAGTAAGTCAAAAGTATTTTATTCATTGAAATCACAAGGTACAATCACTCCACAAGCACAGAAGTTTACTGGGGTCTTCGCAGGCTTCTCGGGTTGTTGAGGATTTGTTTACGTTGAGCTGCTATTTCCACACATTCCAGGATTAAGTGGGCAGCCGATTCTTCTTCGGTCAGACACCCTCTGCAGAGTGGGCTGTATGTGGCTCCGATGTTGAAGAGGCGTTGAGACTGTGTCCTATGAGTGTCCCCACGAACCCACGATGGTGCGAAGGGTTATTCTTTGAAAGTTGAGCAGGCGACGTATCAGTTGTTGTAGGTAAGCCAAGCCAGCCGGTAGGGCAGCTCTTGACTGTATGCAGCCCGTGGTCCGTGCCCAGCGTTCATTGTGTTTATTAGTGTTGCGGAGTTGCATCCATGTTTGCACGAAGAGGATTGTTACTTATAAATCTTTGAATACTTTCTTTGTTTGGAAATTAATGAAAATACTTGAATTTGACTACTACACCTTCTTCTTCTTCATAATGGCGAAAACAAACTTCAACTTCAACTTCATAAATGAAAATACAATTTGACTTTGACATCTTTACAGTGACAACTGACACATTCAACAATCAAATTCCATAGACAAATACCTTTTTATCAGTTTTAAATTCATTTCGACAACATATCATAGCCAATTTTGGCGTCTTCCGGTGTTATACGATCGTGTCCCTACGATGGGTGGTATACGACGGTGTTGAACCACTAAGACTCACTTATGTCCCACACACACCGGTGTATGGTGTAAGCATAGACGTAGAATTTTTTCGCTACGCTAAATAGACAAACGAAGCGTGGGAGAGAGAAGTCATTTTTAAATGTACCCCGTGCAAGAAGAAAAGTGACAGCAACAATGTATTGAATGTGACATGTTTTGCTTGAGTACATGCGCATACCGGACGGTCCCTTGTGCAGTTTAACTAATTTTGTAATTATTTTAATAATCTTACTATTAAATAACAAATATTACTTTGTATGACAATGGTGTCGTGTTCAGTTTGTGACTGTGAAGATACAAGACGTAATTATCCGGGAAAATACACGTTTCACAGGTAAATAAGAGATTATTGGTAGTTCGATTGTATTGCTTATTTTATCAATTCTGCTTTAGTAAATGGCCTAAAAACCAGTTTCATTCGTAGATTAGGACTTTCCCTTATATGTTTTAATAATATTTCGTTGCTGCACCTAGAAATAAACAATATTTTATGTAAAATATAAAAATGTTTGATTACGATTGGGCTTGACCAAGTGATGACGTCAGAAATATCGATAGTCCTGTTGCAGTCTATATCGTTGTATAATGCGCATCATGTAAAAAGAACGCTGGCGGTCAAGCTTCTTCAGGCGTTCCAGCGTTCTTTTTAAGAGATAACTTAATTTTCTACTTATTTGAGAGATGTATAACTATGCATTGAATGAGTGCCTATCTAGTTTACTACAAATAATGTACAATTATAGTACGCGTGATGTAAAAAGAACGCTGGAACGCCTGTAGAAGCTTGACCACCAGCGTTCTTTTTACATGACGCGCACTATACCTACCTATAAATTAAATTTTTGTCCATCCTAGAATGGAGGTTTACTTTGTTTGGAGTAAATTTGTGTGCTCTGTTAACATTTTACCGATTTTTTTAAATCTATAATAACCAGGTGGACATTGAGGTGTGTGTTTTTGTATTGACTATTGAAAAGGTAACTTTAAAGCACCACGGGTGTTTTTATTGCAGTTTGTGTAGTAGATATTTTGGAGTAAATATTTACGTTGTTGATTATTACTAGACATCGGATTATATGCACTATCAAAATGCCAAAATATGCATGCAAATATGCACTAAAAAAGGGCGAAATATGTATAAAATATGCACAATCAAAAATACAATTATACGTTATTATCTATCTATCACAATATTAACTTGCTTATATTATTATATAATACTCATATAATAAGTTATTTAATAATAACTTATTTATTTATTATAATTCTTGTGACATTAAACAATAACATATTTTTCTAGGTTTCCTGCAGCAAACTTGTGACGTTTGTCACTTAATATTAATTTATAGGCTGAAAATGGCCTTTCGACGTCAACTGACGTTACAAGACAGAACTTAAAATTTGGCGCCATTTCTGCAGAGACCTCATCAGGCAGAGTTTGTCCAGTGCCGTTGATAAATGCGTTAATTTCCTTTATTCCTTCAAGACCGGGATTTTTATGCATAACTGCACTTAATTTGCCACGAACAATTTGCGATAGTGAACTCGGAAGTGCGTTATTCTGTTCAATCATTTTTTCTATTATTTTGAAGGACTTGCACAGAGGCAAGTTTTTAGTTTTTAGTTTCTCAATTGCATTGGGTAAATTGCTGAAATGTGTTGCAAATAATACTACATAACTACTGCATAACTACTGAAATAGGCACTATCAGTGAAAAAGTACCAAAACATGCAATAACGCTATAAAAATAAATGATCTACAATCAGAGATCGAAGATGGAACCAAAAAAAATATGTGCACGTGTTGGTGAAAGTCTATGTCTGAGTTAAAAATAGTGTTGTCCTCGACCAACACTTTTACATTGTCGATAGAATTCGTCATCCGTCCGTGATGTGTATGGTAGATAAATACATCTTAATGCAGATTAAGTCTTTCATGAAGAACACAGCTTGGCAGATTTGACGTCATAAAGAGAATAAGGTTCTTATTCCAATTTTGAATACAGTTAATAAATAAACCTTTATTATTTATTGACCCCTAAATATTACGGTTTTATTTATAGGTGGGATCTTAGAGTTTCCCTTTTAAATTTAAACTTAAAATGTTTGCTGCATATACCTAGTGGAGTTCTTATTTGAGTCCATCCCACTCTTCTTATAACCGATAACCATTTTTCTCGTAGCAAAGGACTACTTGGAAATCTGAAAGCACAAAAACATTTTATATCAGCCCTGCTACGCCCATATAATTTTTCACTCTGTTACTTTATCTATAGACAATTTGTTACCCCAAAGTTTATTATTTTTCAAGTGTAAACTACGCTTTATGGATAACATTAAATTTAAATGTAACCCAAAAATTCCGTTCTAGCGGGACTCGAACCCGCACCCTCGCCTGTCATCGGCGATGCCTTAAACAATTTAGCCATAGATCGAGCTATGACGCTGGAGACGAAATTTGTGGGCACTATCAACTCGGCTATAGCGCCAAGTTGATAGTGCTGTATCTACAGGTGTTTCATTGGAAACCTTCTATTCAAAGTTCGAAAGTAAAGGCATCGCTGATCACAGGCGAGGGTGCAGGTTCGAGTACCGCTGGAACAGAGTTTTTGGGGTATATTTAAATTTAATTTGTTACCTATTATTTCATTAAGCAGAAATAAACAATATTTATTTATTAAAAATTAAAAATAAATATACCCTTTCGGGGAAAAAGGCGTGTGTAATAATCAACAACGTAAATATTTACTCCAAAATATCTACTACACAAACTGCAATAAAAACACCCGTGGTGCTTTAAAGTTACCTTTTCAATAGTCAATACAAAAACACACACCTCAATGTCCACCTGGTTATTATAGATTTTTAAAAAAACGGTAAAATGTTAATAGAGCACACAAATTTACTCCAAACAAAGTAATAAAATTTAATTTATAGGTAGGTATAGTGCGCGTCATGTAAAAAGAACGCTGGTGGTCAAGCTTCTACAGGCGTTCCAGCGTTCTTTTTACATGACGCGTACATAATTGTACATTATTTGTAGTAAACTAGATAGGCACTCATTGAATGCATAGGTATACATCTCTTAAATAAGTAGAAAAGTAAGTAATCTCTTAAAAAGAACGCTGGAACGCCTGAAGAAGCTTGACCGCCAGCGTTCTTTTTACATGTGCGCATTATACTACGATATAGACTGCAACAGGACTATCGATATTTCTGACGTCATCACTTGGTCAAGCCCTATCGTAATCAAACATTTTTTTATTTTACATAAAATATTGTTTATTTCTAGGTGCAGCAACGAAATATTATTAAAAAATATAAGGGAAAGTCCTAATCTACGAAAGAAACTGGTTTTTAGGCCATTTACTAAAGCAGAATTGATAAAATAAGCAATACAATCGAACTACCAATAATCTCTTATTTACCTGTGAAACGTGTATTTTCCCGGATAATTACGTCTTGTATCTTCACAGTCACAAACTGAACACGACACCATTGTCATACAAAGTTATATTTATTATTTAATAGTAAGATTACTAAAATAATTACAAAATTAGTTAAACTGCACAAGAGACCGTCCGGTATGCGCATGTACTCAAGCAAAACATGTCACATTCAATACTTTGTTGCTGTCACTTTTCTTCTTGCACGGGGTACATTTAAAAATGACTTCTCTCTCCCACGCTTCGTTTGTCTATTTAGCGTAGCGAAAAAATTCTACGTCTATGGTATATGTATAGATGTGTGTGCCTGATATTCTTTAGCGTATTTGAACGGTTGTGCAAAGTAAATTTTATATTGAAAACAAAGATCACAAAGGTCACTTGTTTAAGAACTGAACTGAACTTCTTCATGGGTTTCTATGGGTTTAATCAGTGTATAATTGATTGGACAGACCAAATATGTATTTTAGTTTACTTTTTGTTAGCCTTACTGTATCTAAAAATGCCCTTCAGCGCAAGGGCAAACGGGGCGAAGTGTCTGCAAAATCCGTATCCTCTAGATTATTAATAATATAATATTTTTTTAACGAATGGGTCGTTAGAAAATTATTACAAATGGCGATTGGGTCTAGAGGAGCTCTTCGAACCATTTTAAGCCAGTGTACCAACTCACTCAACCCTCCGACAACACAACACAAAAAAAAACTCAATAGTTCCATTTCATTCATTTTATAATTTCATAGTTCAAAAAGTCCTCAATTCCTTCTTCTCCGAACCCTGGATATCCTCCAGGCGTTGGGCTCCTCGTACTTGTTATAGAGTGGCTCCAACCGCTGGTTCTTCTTGAACTTGGACAGTTTGGTCGGGTCGGAGAACTTGAAGAAGGCGGGCGCAAACTCGACAAGCCATTTAGGATCTATCGTCGTCACTTCTCGCATGTACTCTTTAGTGGTTTGAACTAGCTCGTGGTAGATGACCCTGAAATAAAAAAAATGGGTGAGATGGTAATTTATATGTACTTTTTTTTTATCTGCATTTATTTGACTGAACAAGCAGATGGCCCATAACTGGTAACCTCTGCCTTTAAGAATGCATTACCTCATAGGTCACGTCGATCTAGGACGCACCCTATATAGCATTGCACTGCGCCAGCCACCCTGAGACATAAAGATGAAAAGTCTCATGTGCCTGTAATTTCACCGGAACACAGCAATGCAAGCATTACTGCTTTGCGGCAGAAATAGGTATGGCGGTAGTACTTCCCCGGACGAACTCTTTCACATAAAAGCTGTACTACATACATACATAGATAGACACACGCCTTTTTCACCGAAGGGATAGGACCTAATGTGAAAAGAGGCCCATTGAGGCTAGCATTGGGTTGCACCATCGTGGAACATAGACATGACGAGTAGTGAGCTCATCGCTGCCATTGCCTCCCACAACTGTCTCGGCTAATGCTTTCTTCTAGTTTTTTTTTTTTTTTTTTTTTATGTATTCTGCTTCTTGGCAATCTGTTTTAATAACAATAATCCAATTTGCTGTCCGATTTGATCCGTTTTTTGTGTTGAATGGAGAAAGATAAGCCCAGTGAGTCATCTCTCAATCTTTCTCTGTGAATCTTTCCACTAGACTTGGTATACTGTGTCTTTTCAGTCTTGAAAATGTAAGGCTGCCCGTTCCCTGTAACTGAGCAGCAAGTTCGTTCCTATGACTATCTAGTCTTAGTTGATAGTTTTTGCTGTAGGATTCTATTTCTTGTTTTACTGTTTTCAGTTTGATATCCATGTACACATACTTGTTACTCATATGCGGAGGTATATTTAGCATATTTCGGATGGTCTTGCTTTGAAATCTTTCCAGTATTTCGATGTTACTAAGGCTTGCAGAGCCCCATAACTGAATGCCGTAGGTCCAAATTGGTTTAATTATAGTCTTATAAACCGACATTTTGCTGTTGTTTGTGAGTTGGGATTTGCGCCCGACGAGCCAGTACATGCTACGAATTTTGTAGTCGAGTTGTTTCCGTTTGGTCCAGATATGTTTTCGCCAGGTTAGGCGACGATCCAGATGCATTCCCAGGTATTTTGCATCTTCAGCTTGGGGTACTTGTTCATTATAGAGTAGGACGGGTGGACAGGTCTTTCTTCTAAGTGTGTAAGTTACATGAACAGACTTATCTTTATTGACCTTGATGCGCCATTTGGTGAACCATTCTTCAATTAAGGCCAGATGTCTTTGAAGGTTACTTGATGCAGTATCCGGGTCTTCATGGACAGAGAGCAGTGCTGTGTCGTCTGCATATGTAGCAGTAACAGTAGTCACTTCTGCTGTCGGTAAATCAGCAGTAAAAATTAGGTAGAGAATCGGTCCCAGGATGCTACCTTGCGGAACTCCTGATTTAATTTCATACATTTTGGAGAGTTCAGTGTTATATTTGACTTCAAAGCATCTTTTCTCGAGATATGATTTTATGACTAGGAAGAAGGAGTGCGGTAGCATTTGTTTCAATTTGAAAAGTAGGCCATCGTGCCAAACTTTGTCAAATGCCTGGCTGATGTCTAGAAATATTGCAGAGCAGTACTGTTTGTTTTCTAGAGCTCTGTTTATGGTATCGACAAGGCGATGTATTTGCTCGATCGTCCCATGTCCTTCCCTAAAGCCGAATTGGTGGTTAGGAATGATTTCCTCTAGGTGTTCTAGCATTCTATTCAGTATCATTTTTTCAAGCAATTTTCCAGCAATTGGTAGTAGGCTTATGGGCCTATACGAAGAAACTTCTTGTGGTGATTTGCCCGGTTTTGGGATCATTACAACCTGGGCAATTTTCCATTGGCTTGGGAAAACTGATAGCCTTAAACATGCGTTAAAGATGGTTACTAGGAGGAGTACCCCCTTTTTAGGAAGGTTTTTTAGTAAGGTGGCATCGATTTGGTCGTATCCCGGAGCTTTACAGTCTTGTAGGTTACGTATTTCTTTAAGTAGTTCTCTGGGTGAGACACTTTTCAGGGGTGGGCACATTTGTAAGGATGATGTAAGAGTTCTTTCGATTTCGTCATCATGGTCCTGACTGGCACTGGGTAGTGGCTGAAATACTTTTTGCAGATGGGTAGCGAAGGTACTTGCTTTTTCTGCGTCCGAACGGGCCCAAATACCTGGTAGTATTTTTATGGGTGTTATTTGGCTTTTGGGGCGTTTAAGCTTCGTAGTGGCCTTCCACAAGGAGTAGTTTGTGTCATTGTTTGGTGTGAGTTTGCTGAGGTATGCCTGCAAGTTTTCATTTGTCATGTCGTTGATTAGCGCTTTTAGTTCAGCTGATGCTTTGTTAAAGGCAGCTTTGTCCCTTGGGTATCTTGTATTGTGCCATATTTTCCGTAACCGACGACGTTCGTGGATTTTATCCTTTATGAATGTAGGATATACGTGTTCTCTTGGGACGAATATTTTACTTATCGGGGTTGACTCATGAGCTGCTATGTGTATTATTCTGTTCAAATTTTCAATTGCTAGCTCAATTTCTTCAGCGTTTTTCAAAGAAATTTGTAGTTCTACCTCTGATGAGATGATGTTCCGGTATTCTTCCCAATTGGTATTTCGATTGTGTATTTTAGGTGGTTTCTCAGAGAGAAGTATATTGCAGTTAACGTTGAGAATAACCGGAGTGTGATCTGAGGAGAGGTCGATTACTTGTTCAGTGCTCATGTTGTTAATGGAAAGGTTCTTGGTTACAAAGAAGTCTAGTAAGTCGGGGATTCTTGCTGGGTCCGTTGGCCAGTATGTAGGCTCGCCAGTAGATAGGCACTCGAGGTTAAGGACTCCTAGAGCACGGTATAGTTGTCTTCCCTTAGGATTTATGAGTCGAGAGCCCCAGTAAGTTTCTTCTAGTAATAACAAATTCCATAATAAGCTAGCAGCCGGGACAAATCTTATACCAACAAATCTTATCAACAAGCCCGGGTAATCCCTTAGTCGGCTTTTACGACATCCACGGGAGGAGAGGGAAGGGTCTATTCTTAGGCCGGACACCCCACCATCTCCTTTTCATCATAGGACGAGCAGGTGTACGGCTCGGTTTTGTCTATTCGCAAAAAACGTTTCAGTTCTACCTTTATAATGCGAACAGCTAAGGAGTTGAATACACTACCGTCGTCTGTTTTTCCTGAAACCTATAATCTGGGTCTCTTCAAGGCTAGAGTGAATAGGTGCCTTCTAGACCTTTGTGCTCCATCTTCGGCCACATCGTCACTTACCAACAGGTGAGATTGTGGTCAAACAAAAATCTATCAATGTTAAAAAAAAAAACACCACGTCAGTCTTAGGACGGACACACCACAGCAGTTCTAAAAGCTCAACTACTACTATTACTACAGAAACCATGCATATTTTTAATTTGAATATTGTACTTATTTATAGGTAGAGAAATTAAATGTAATATTAAATTAAATCTAAAACTAAGACACTAAAGCAAAACTAAAATAAAATAAAAACCAATCTATCAGATCAGCAAGCCGTCACCCGATGGCAGCGTGCCAAGAATGCTGGCTGCATTGCCACGCTGAATGGCAATGCTTATTCGTTGACCAAAATAAAAGCCAGCATTCCGGTCACACGTTGACTCAAAAAGACGCTCCGCAAGGTCCTGAACCATGCGTGGAGGTAGAAACGGAGGTATTTTGACGTCCCATTGGTTACAGGCCCTTCCTACCAGTAGGTAGGCACAGACACCCCGAGCCGTTGGGGTTAACTCTCGCTCGTCACTACGTACCATTCGGGCTGCCTGTTGAAGAGCGCGCTCGAGGGGTGTATGTACACGACCTGGCTGTCGACGAGCGTGCGGTACCCCTCCTGCGGGTCCTTCTTGGCGGCGTTGCGGAAGAACCCGGAGCAGATAGTCTTCTGCACACGAGGCGTGTTCTTGCCCGCCGATACCACGTCTAGTTTGTGCCTGAAAAAAAAAACATTTTTAGCAAATTTTTAAAAAAATATATCAACTGGGATGTTATAGGATCCGTCCGTCCATCTAGATTATTTTTCTCAAAAGAAGTATATTAAATCAATAAATAATGCTGGACAGTTCACACAACATTATCTAGCCCCAAGCTAAGCAGAGCTTGTGTTATGGGTACTACATAACTGATACACCTTATACAATACATTACATAGATAGATAGATAGTAGATTGTGTTTGTGTCGTAGTCGCAAAAAGGTTCCATTTCGGTGTGTCGAGTGGCGACCACTAGCCGGACTCCGACGCTGAGTAGGAAGGTACTCTCTATGGACCAACGACATTTTAGAGGTTGCAGGAACTCGGCGATTGGAGGCGGCTCATGACAGTCCACGTGGCATTATATGTCCAGCATGTGTCCAAACTTGTTTTTTTTTTTTTTTTTTTTTTTTTTTTTTTTTTTTTTTTTTTTATACTACTTCGATGACGGAACATGCAAGAGCCCCACCTGATGTTAAGAGGTAACCTCTGCCTATGAACAGTGCATTACCTCATAGGTCACGTCCACCTAGGACGCACCCTATGTGGCATTGCACTGCGCCCGCCACCCTGAGACATAGATGAAAAGTCTCATGTGCCTGCAATTTCACCGGCACCCTTACCCTTCAAACCGGAACACAGCAATGCGAGCACTACTGCTTTGCGGCAGAAATGGGTATGGTGGTAGTACTTCCCCGGACGAACTCTTTCACAAAAAAGCTCTACTACTACTGAACTACTACTACTTGTATAGATTGATGATGATAATGTGACAATATGCTTACCTATCCATAATCCCAAGCAATTGTTTCCTGACATCCTGAGCGCGCTTGAGCGTCCTGATCTGCACAAAGTTCTCATAGCACCACGCGTTGGAGAACTTATTGTTTCTCCAGCTGTTGTAGACGGCGAGCAACGTTAGGTGATCTCCCTCCGGCTGGTTGAACTTGGCTTTCTTCTGATCGGCGAGCGCTTGTTTATCCTGAAATAAGATAAGATAACAGATAAAATAAATAAATAAATAAAATAAATAATACAACATTAACTAGCCCCAAGATAAGCTGAGCACAAGCTAACATAACATATCAGTTATCTAGTACCCATAACACAAGTTATGGGTACTAGATAACTGATATGTTATATATATATAAAACAAAGTGTGTTGGTTACACCACTTATAACTCAAGAACGGCTGAACCGATTTGGCTGAAAGTTGGTGGGGAGGTAGCTTAGAACCAGGAGAAGCACATAGGGGGGGCGGTGAGGGGGGGCTGTTTTTCACCGGGGGCTACTCGTGCGAAGCCGAGGCGAGTACTTACTAAAATATACATTGCGCAATGTACATATCCCCCTACGCAAAAACGACGGTGTGTTATAAGTTTGACGTGTGTGTGTTTGTGTGTGTGTGTGTGTGTGGCATCGTAGCTCCCGAACGGATTAACCGATTTCGTTTTTTCGTTTTTATTTTTATTAGTAGTAGTAGAGCTTTTTTGTGAAAGATTTCGTCCGGAAAAGTACTACCACCATACCTATTTCTGCCGCAAAGCAGTAGTGCTCGCATTGCTGTGTTCCTGTTTGAAGGGTAAGGGTGCCGGTGAAATTACAGGCACATGAGACTTTCATCTTTATGTCTCAGGGTGGCGGGCGCAGTGCAATGACACATAGGATGCGTCCTAGGTGGACGTGACCTATGTGGTAATGCACTGTTCATAGGCAGAGGTTACCGCTTAACATCAGTTGGGCATCTTGCTTGTTCCGTCATCCAAGGAGTATATAAAAAAAAAAAAAAAAAAAAAAAACATTAGATAGATATTTTTTATTATACATAGGTTATTTGCCTTCCGTGCTAGTTAAACAACTGTGTTACGGCAAGGTAACGCTTCTCACTCCATAGTAATTAATTATTTCAAGGTAGGAAAGTGGCGCGAAACTCGACCAAGTCGAAAGTTAGACAAGAGACGCGAAATTCAATATTTCTGTGTTTTTTGCTCATCACAGCTCAGCTCATCGACTGTTGATGAATAAATACAGCATTTGAGTCGCGCCTCTTGTCTAACGTTCGAGTTGGTCTCACTCATGAGTATACCAATAAGTTAAGCTCACACTTGAGGCACGAAATTCTTCTTTTTTTTTGTGTTTTTTGCCCATTACAGCTCGTCAACACTTCTTCAGGTAGCGAAAGTTGAGTTCGCGAGAACTAGGAGACTTAACACACATGTTTTAATTGATAATAGTGATTTTGAACAAGAAAAGCAGGTACCAATTTCACGCTTTTTTTTGAGTGGAAGAAGGTGGAATTTCCGACACAGGTCAACATAATTAGCAGAATTATACGCTTGTGTTTTTTGTTCATCACAGCTCATCAAAACTTCTTTAGATAGCGAAAACTATGTTGCCGGTAATTATATGACCTAACACACAAGTTTTTATTTATAGTATTACATAAACATCATTAGTTTGAGCTGTGATGAGCAAAAAACACGAAAAAAAAAGAATTTCGCGCCTCAAGCGAAAGCAACCTCCTAAGGCAAATAAACTTAATAAATTTAGTTTGTATACGCTCAATTCCGTTGATATAGGTATCATAATGTGGTCTCCAAATGTTGAGAAGCATACTCAAGTATGCTGCGTACGTAAGTGCAATATCAATTTTAATATATTTTAAATCTACTAAAACTAACGGAGCTTCTCATTATAACGCCTAAAGCTTTGGACGCTTTAGCAATGATAGAATCGATATGAGAGTCAAAGAGAAGTTTGGAATCGTGCAGCACGCCCAGATCTCTCATAACCGTGCAATCCTGCAGCCTCTGATTCTTTAATAGATAAACCGATTTGACTACAGTTTTTTTAACCCCCGACGAAAAACGAAGGGGTGTTATAAGTTTGACGTGTCTGTGTGTCTGTATGTGTGTATGTGTGTGTGTGTATGTGTGTGTGTGTGTCTGTCTGTCCCATCGTAGCTCCCGAACGGCTGAACCGATTTAGTTTGTTTTTGTTTTTTTGAAAGGTGTATTTGTCTGGAGTGTTTTTAGCTTTGTTTGATCATAATCGGTTCAGCCGTTTTTTGCGTTGGGGGTTTTTTAATTTTTACAAAATTAATTACTTGTTGCGAGAAGAACTTTTACGACAAAACGGCTGAGCTAGGTTTATCAAGAGGCGATTAGGAGCGGACTGTATTGAACAAAAGACTACTTCTCTGTTACGCAATTATAAGTTAATGAAGGGATGCAAAACTGCCAGAATCCGTTAGCGAAGTCTAGCATTTAAATCATGTGGTCTAGATATAATCTAGATCACGTGGTCTAGATTTAATGATCTCGTGTAATTTTTTTATTTTTTTAAATTGTTCCTAATTTCCGACACGATTTTTAATTGTTTGTGAATAAATGAAATAAAATGAATCGTGACGTACCTTTGGACGATAGAACACATTCTGTACACTCAGCATCGATACAATGGTGAGGATTTCATCAGAGCACTGCAGCGCCACCGACATTATGAGGATCTTGGACAGATTCGGCTCTAAAGGAAATTCAGCCATCTGAAATTATACAAAATTAAGAATTATACTATGGACAAGTGGAGTTTTTCTATAAAACCTTCAACACCCTGCACCCTTAAGAGGTGAATTTCGGTAATTCCTTTCATAGTGCACCCCTAATAGTAATAATAAATTTACCCCCCAAACTTCAGGTCTATTGGACTTACGATTTAGTCTGTGCGCTGATAGTCATAGCTGATAGCTGATAGTAGTAGTAGAGCTTTTTTGTGAAAGAGTTCGTCCGGGGAAGTACTACCACCATACCTATTTCTGCCGCAAAGCAGTAGTGCTCGCATTGCTGTGTTCCGGTTTGAAGGGTAAGGGTGCCGGTGAAATTACAGGCACATGAGACTTTTCATCTTTATGTCTCAGGGTGGCGGGCGCAGTGCAATGCCACATAGGTTGCGTCGTAGGTGGACGTGATCTATGAGGTAATGCACTGTTCATAGGCAGAGGTTACCGCTTAACATCAGGTGGGCCTCTTGCTTGAACTGTCTTCCAAGTAGTATAAAAAAAAAAAGAAAAAAAAAGTCAGTCAAGCTGTCGCGCGAAGATTTTAAATATATTGATTTCTGATCCTAATTGAACTATTATCAGCTGTTCCTATCCCACTGTTGGGGTTCGTTCATGAAAGTGTAACTTACCCTGCGTGAGCAGTCCTTCAGAGTCGAGAGCGGAGAGAGAATGGAGCTGTTCTAGCGCCATGATGAGGGACTCCACGGGCGGCGCGTCCATGAAGTCGAAGTGTACTTACCCTGCGACCAAGCCGCGTGAGCAGTCCTTCAGAGTCGAGAGCGGAGAGAGAATGGAGCTGTTCTAGCGCCATGATGAGGGACTCCACGGGCGGCGCGTCCATGAAGTCGAAGTGTACTTACCCTGCGACCAAGCCGCGTGAGCAGTCCTTCAGAGTCGAGAGCGGAGAGAGAATGGAGCTGTTCGAGCGCCATGATGAGAGACTCCACGGGCGGCGCGTCCATGAAGTCGAAGTGTACTTACCCTGCGACCAAGCCGCGTGAGCAGTCCTTCAGAGTCGAGAGCGGAGAGAGAATGGAGCTGTTCGAGCGCCATGATGAGAGACTCCACGGGCGGCGCGTCCATGAAGTCGAAGTGTACTTACCCTGCGACCAAGCCGCGTGAGCAGTCCTTCAGAGTCGAGAGCGGAGAGAGAATGGAGCTGTTCGAGCGCCATGATGAGAGACTCCACGGGCGGCGCGTCCATGAAGTCGAAGTGTAGAAGATCGTTGATGCCCATAGTCTTCAGTTGCAGCACCTACCAACAAAGTATGATGTTTATATTGCATATCGTCGCTTATTGGTCGACGTAATGTTAATTCAGCTTGCTACGACTGAGAGTGGGTTGGGAGTGATTAAGTAAAATAAAAAATTAAATCACCTTTAACCTTTTCTGTAGCTCTTAGCGATAAGTTTTTTTAATACGTTAATAGTAGTAACCTGATAACAGCATAGTGGCATTATTACTAAGATTTCTTTGTGCTTTCAACTACTTTACTAATATTTTATAATGAAGCTGTTTGTTGTTTCAATAAATAAAAAATAAAATAAGAAGGATCATAAAATAAAGCGCGCGCCGTGTATTCTTCTACTTCTAGGTTTGGTCGCGTTGGATTAATTTACCTAGTTTTAAATACACTCAAAAAGATACTAGTCATCTATACTAATTATAAAGAAGAAAGATTTAATTGTTTGTTTGCATTGAATAGGCTCCAAAACTACTGAACCGATTTGAAAAATTATTTCACTGTTGGGAAGCTACACTATCTCCGGGTGACATAGGCTATACTAAATATTCAAAAAATTAGGGATCCTTACTAAAACTCCAATAACAATAACCTAAGGTGTTAAAAAATTACCTAAAATATTTTTTACATCTGGTGTATGGATAGATGGGGGAGGGTTAGGGGGGACGGGAGGGAGGGGGGATCCCAACACTACCCGTGCGAAGCCGGACGAGTTTCTAGTTTCATATATAGCATGCAGTTTCATCATTGTTCGAGGAATGCAGTAGGTGTTCATTAAGAGTCAGTTACCGTGGTGGCGAGGTTGGTGCGCTGTATCTCTGGCACGGGGGTGGGCAGCATCTCGTCGCGGTAGGCGCGCTCCGTGTACAGCCGGTACGTCTTGCCGGGGCCCGTGCGGCCCGCGCGCCCCGCGCGCTGCTTGGCTGCAGCCTGGAATACACCATGTCATCATTAAGCGCTATAGGATCAACCAGTTTTTTTTATACTACTTGGAATGATGTATCAAGCTGATGGCTCACCTGATGTTAAGCGGTGCCCTCTGCCTGAACAGAGGGTATACAACAGTTTCAAAGAACATTTTTGTTTCGAAGAAGGCGAGCGCACGCTCTTATACCGTGTTAATGTATTTAAAAATAATATAAAAATGTGCATTAGAGTTTTGTTCAATTTTGTTGATGACTTCACTAACTCAAATAATAATTAGTATGTAAGCAAATGATTCAAAGATTAAAACGTGGAAGAAGTAAGTCTAAAATGGTAAGTGAGGCTCCAATGAGGCTTCATGATTTCAAGATGGCTACATGGAGGCTTCATTGAGGCTTCATGGAGGCTTCATTGAGGCTTCATGGTGGCTTCAATGAGGCTTCATGATTTGAAGATGGCTAGATGGAGGTTTCAATTTTAAATGGTTAGAAGCCTCAGAAGTGTTTTACAAGAAGCATACAGCTAAATCGGAAAATACGGCATTTTGTATCGACGTCAAAAGAAGGCAATAAAAAAAATATCGAGTGAAGTAATTCAAATGCAGCATTGAATTAATGATTTCACTTGATAAAAAGCTTAAGAATACCATATATTGTTTTCTTCTTAAAACTTGAAAAACTCTTATCAAAAACTTTAAAATTCTAGAACTCATTATAGACATGCTGTGAACTTATTGCGCTTTAAGAGGAGAGTAAGCCGAATCGCTGGGCCAGCGCATACAACGCCCATACGACGTACAAGAGAAAAAATACAATGTCTTAAAACTCACCTGCGATATAGGCGTCACAACCAACGAGTCCATTCCAGTCTTGGAATTATAAACCTTCTGCTTCACAAAGCCGGGATCCACCACGTAGTAGATACCATCGATTGTCAGCGAGGTCTCCGCTATATTCGTGGCGATCACCACTTTCCGGGAGCCCGGCGGCGCGGGCTCGAAGATACGCGTCTGCATTTCCGACGGCAAAGCAGAGTACACAGGCAGTATAATCAGCTCCGGTACATCAGGCCCCAAACTCTTCATCCGTTCATACAGTATCTCGCAAGCGGTGTCTATCTCCTCCTGACCCGTCAAGAACAATAGAATATCTCCGGGCGGCTCTCGCAAGTGTATCTGCATTACTGTAATCAACGACGCGTCGAGGTAATCCGTTTCCGGCTCCTTAGTGTACAACACCTCGACAGGGAACGTTCTGCCTGGTATTGTAAAGATTGGTGCTTCGAAAAAGTATTGTGAGAATTTAACAGCGTCCAGAGTGGCGGAGGTCACGATGAGTTTGAGTTCTGGTCGTTTCTGGACGGCCTGCTTGAGCAGCCCGAAGAGTACGTCGGTGTGGATTGTGCGCTCGTGGGCCTCGTCCAACATGATGACGGAGTATGTCTTCAGGTCGAGGTCCATGAGGCATTCGCGGAGCAACATACCGTCCGTCATGTATCTGGAACATAGATAACATCATCATCAGCCTTTACAAGTTCACACATAGAACGCCACGACGACCGTGCTTGAGTCGCATCCATCCACCGACTTCCCTTGACTATTATTTTTTGACGACCACTGTATCGCGGCGGAACGACGCAGAGGATTCCCACCTCGGAACAAATATTTATACGATCTGTAGATATAGATGTAGTTGGAGCCTTCCTAGACAACATCGTCCGGTTCGTGAAAAATAGCCTCAGAAGTGTTAATTATAAAAAGCATACAGATAAATCGGAAAAGACGGCATTTCGTATCGACGTCAAACGAAGGCGATAAAAATTGCCTCTTTACTTTTGAGATTGTCAAAATCGTCCACAACGCGCCAAACATCCCATGCTCCTTGACAATTTTAATAACAATTTTATACTAAAAATAAGTTTTTTGTGAAAAATATATTTTTCAATACAAGGTTTTATAAAATTAGTGATCGTAACCGTGTGCTGATCAAAATGAGCCTAAACACGGCCAGTCTACTATTATCCACCGTTGTCCACCTTCCGTCTCCATCATCAGATCAGCTCGATGTCACCATCATATTGCATTGTCATCGGAACTTGACAGGTATGCCAAATTACAGCTCAATCGGTTGAGGATAACTGCTTTAAAATTCAGTTGCATGATTCCACCCGGATTCCACCCACACAAACATACATTCCAAGTTAAATAAAAGCTTGTAAGTAATAAATCAGAATTAACAAGTTGAAGTGGCAATGGCATATAGTTCTCACCACTGCCTTTAACAATGCATTACCTCATAACTCACATCCACCTAGGACGCGCCCTAAGTGGCATTGCACTGCGCCCGCCACTCTGAGACATAAAGATGAAAGTCTCATGTGCCAGTAATTTCACAATACCCATACCCTTCAACCCGGAACACAGCAAAGCGAGCACTACTGCTTTGCGGCAGAAATAAAACTCGCAAAACAAAATATCACTTATTTTTTCTTTTTTTTTTATGAATTAAATAGGCAAACTAGCATACGGCCCACCTGTTGTGTTAAGTGGTCACCGTCGCTTATAGACACCGGCAACCCCCAGAGTATTGTCGATGCGCTGCCTACCCTGAAGGAATTTATGATCATTTTTCTTGAAGCGACACATGTCGTAACCAAGCGGGAAAACCTTAGATGGAAGCTTATTCCATAGTTTGTAGGTATGGGGAAGAAATGATCTCGAGGAACGAGTCATTAAAGTCACTTACTTGATAACAGTCTCCGGGCTGGTACAGTCCTCGAAACGAATGGTGTATCCGACCTCTTGGCCCAGCCTGCAGCCGAACTCCTCCGCCACTCGCTTGGCCACCGACATGGCGGCCACCCTGCGCGGCTGCGTGCACGCGATCTTGCCGCGCGCCGTCAGCCCGCACTCCGCGAGGTACTGCGTGATCTGAGTCGTCTTACCGGAGCCCGTCTCGCCGATCACTATGAGGATTTGGTTATCTGCAACAGCCTGTTGGGAAGAACATTAAATCATAAATCATTTATGCTTTAATACAAATATATAAGCCGTGGTGTGTCCTGCCCAAGAATAGACCCCTCCATTTCCTCCCGTGGATGTAGTAAAAGCCGACTAAGGGATTACCCGGACTTGTTTGTAAGATTCGTTGGTATAAGATTTGTCCTGGCGGCTAGCTTGTTATGGAATGTGTTATTACTGGAAGAAAGCGTTAGCAGAGTCAGTCGTGGTTGCAATGACGGCGATGATCTCACCACTCGTCACGTCTATATTCCACGATGGTGCAACCCACTGTGAAAAGAGGCCCATTGAGGCTCTGCCTACCCCTTCGGGGAAAAAGAAATGTGTCTATGTATGTATGTATGTATTTATTGTTTGTGAATCCAGGTAAATTACATTAGTTGGTAGATTAGGTATGGTGAAGTTCACTGGACTCTGCATTTCAGCGTACAAACATTTGGTATATTATATAATATATATGTAAGACAGATCAGGAAAAATGTATAAGTAGTAAAGCAAGCACTAAAAAAACTGTTTGTTATGTTTTCAAGTGAGAACATTCAATTTAAATGTGACCTATATACCTTCCCAGGAGGGCAAGATACCGCATCAAAAAATAAAATTATATAAATTTTCAATAATACAAATTTCCAAATTTTTACTTTTTCAATTATTTTTCACCCTAATTGTCCACCCATAGAAGTGGAATATTTTTTTCAAATTCATATGAGACCACCCTCGGGATATCGCGTAACATACACACAAAAAACGTCACGTCGTTTGAAGTCGGTTAAAAAAGGACAAACATGGATTATAATTTAGGTATGCTATCTCGAAAGGAAGTCATTCTATGATAATCATAAGGTTTTTTATTGCAAAAAATTATTGCACTGTTCGGTCACATGGGCAATGTTGAGAATACTGGCCGAAAATTCAAAACTAGAGGGTTGTATCACGGTTAGGGCACGTCATCTACAAGCGTTTATATTGACAATTCAAATGCATCACGTTTTTTAGTAGTAGTAGAGCTTTTTTGTGAAAGAGTTTGTCCAGGGAAGTACTACCACCATAACTATTTCTGCCGCAAAGCAGTATTGCTCGCATTGTTGGGTTCCGGTTTGAAGGGTATGTATGGGTGCCGGTGAAATTACAGGCACATTAAACTTTTATGTCTCAGGGTGGCGGGCGCAGTGCAATGCCACATAGGGTGCGTCCTTAGTGCACGTTAAAAAGAAAAAGTCCCTATTCTATTTTAAATGCTCAAACTCCCCACAGTAGACTCAACCACACACCATTCTAAATTGTATGGCTTCTAATCAAATTACATACATTGTAATGTGAAATTTTCCTTATTTATATAATGTTTCAAAATATATCAAGCACATTAATTTGATAAAATAAACTTGTATACCTTCGTCAACTCATCCCTAAGTTTATAGATAGGCAGCGACTGCCTCTGTTCCAGCAGCGATAGATTCGTCTTCTTGCCAAAAGACGACTTTTTCCCGCCAATAACATGCTTCTTCCACTCCGGCAAGTCCTGCGGCGCCATGCCCGTGCCTCTCATGTTGGCTGCCAGCGCTCTGCCGTCGTCGGGTAAGGGATCGATCCAGTTTTTATTCAACCCAGTAGGCACACTCTCCATTTCCGCTTCTCTTTGTATCATCTTCTGTTCCCTTCTCTCCTTAGCCAGCGCGGATTGCATCATAGCAGCTTGAGCCAGCGACCCATCAGGGTTCTTCACAATCCTAAAATAAGAGCACATTTATTTGGAATACATATTCACAACGAAATTGATAAAAATAAGGTAATAGTTGCAGTCAGAACCGGCCCTCCCGATCTAAAAGTAAACGGGTTTCAAAAATGACAGCTTCGTGTTAGGACAGGAGTGACTGAGTGACTACAGTGTGAATGTTACCTGACAGGAGATAGATCGTGCAACGCCCGGCCGTGTCCTTGTAGGAAGGGCGGTTCGTCCTCCACCAGCTCTATCTCGATGTCGGCCTCGCCGTCTTCGTGTTAGTGCAGGAGTGACTGAGTGACTACAGTGTGAGTGTAACCTGACAGGAGATAGATCGTGCAACGCCCGGCCGTGTCCTTGTAGGAAGGGCGGTTCGTCCTCCACCAGCTCTATCTCGATGTCGGCCTCGCCGTCTTCGTGTTAGTGCAGGAGTGACTGAGTGACTACAGTGTGAATGTTACCTGACAGGAGATAGATCGTGCAACGCCCGGCCGTGTCCTTGTAGGAAGGGCGGTTCGTCCTCCACCAGCTCTATCTCGATGTCGGCCTCGCCGTCTTCGTGTTAGTGCAGGAGTGACTGAGTGACTACAGTGTGAGTGTAACCTGACAGGAGATAGATCGTGCAACGCCCGGCCGTGTCCTTGTAGGAAGGGCGGTTCGTCCTCCACCAGCTCTATCTCGATGTCGGCCTCGCCGTCTTCGTGTTAGTGCAGGAGCGACTGAGTGACTACAGTGTGATCTGAGTGTTACCTGACAGGAGATAGATCATGCAGCGCCCGGCCGTGTCCTTGCAGGAAGGGCGGTTCGTCCTCCACCAGCTCTATCTCGATGTCGGCCTCGCCGTCTTTGTGTTAGTGCAGGAGTGACTGAGTGACTACAGTGTGAGTGTTACCTGACAGGAGATAGATCGTGCAGCGCCCGGCCGTGTCCTTGCAGGAAGGGCGGTTCGTCCTCCACCAGCTCTATCTCGATGTCGGCCTCGCCGTCTTCGTGTTAGGGCAGGACTGACTGAATGACTACAGTGTGATCTGAGTGTTACCTGACAGGAGATAGATCGTGCAGCGCGCGGCCGTGTCCTTGCAGGAAGGGCGGTTCGTCCTCCACCAGCTCTATCTCGATGTCGGCCTCGCCGTCTTCGTCTTTGGGCAGGAGGCCGGTCTCTTCGTCAAAGTCCGGGAGCTCGCTCTTATCTATTACGCCTGATGATATCATCTGTGAAAGTTGCGCTCAGTTATATTATAAAGGTTCGTAGAAAACAGATTTAGTTATTTTTCAAAACCATGTTGAGGGAATTGTACACAATCTAAAAACAATCTAGAGATTAATATCCAATTATAGGACCTGTGGTTGTCAGTTTTTCATTATATGCATAGAATCATACTAGAATGGGTTAGAAGCTATATAGTTTTCTAATTACAAACCAGCAGGCATATTATGAGCTCTTATTTCCATTCAGTTCAAAAACTATTCAGTACAAAATATCGGTTCCGTGATATCCGCAACTATATTTAAAGGCACAGTTGCAGAGAGTCTATAGACATCTGCGATTAAAGTTATTCAACGACGCGGATGTCAACGGTGAACCGATATTTTGTACTGAATAGTTTTTGAACTGAATGGAAATAAGAGCTCATAATATGCCTGCAGGGGTGTCTTACTGTAATCGACAAAACAGATCAATATCATATGTACAAAACTTCATAGAATTTGATGAGATAATATTTAAATTAGGAGCAAATTTATTTTGAATGCAAAATAACAAGGGCCCTAGCGGTACACTTCTTTTAAAACATAACACATACAGTCACATACTCACATACATCATACTAATATTATAAACGCGAAAGTTTGTAAGTATGGATGGATGGATGGATGGATGGATGTTTGTTACTCTTTCACTTAAAAACTACTGGATGGATTTGGATGAAATTTGGAATGGAGATAACTGGACTCCCGGAATAACACATGGGCACTTTTTTATCCCGATATTCCCACGGGATCGAGACTTGCGCGGGTGAAACCGCGGGGCGCTGCTTGTATAAATATAAATGTTAGATGACAGGTATTCAATAATTTGCAGTGATTCAGTGACACCACCTACAAGACTCTCTCCCGACTGGTTGTACTAATGTAGGTACCTGTTTGATCTCCCATCGCTCCGGGCTGGATATCCTGGTGACGCGCTTGCGACTAGCGTCTTCAGGGTCGAGGTCGTGTCCGCTTTGCAGTCCCGCCAGCACTGTGGCGCTGCCGCTAACGGACGGACGATCCGGATTGCGCCCTTCGCGCTCCGCCTACCAACACAAAAATATATTAAAAACTGATAAGTTACACAATTGATTCCATGTGTCCTGTATTTTTAACCCCCGACGCAAAAACGACGGAGTGGTAGAAGTTTGACGTGTCTGTGTGTGTGTGTGTGTGTGTGTGTGTGTGTGTGTGTGTGTCAGCGTAGCTCCGGAACGGATGAACCGATTTTGATTTTGTTTTTTTTTTGTTAGAATGGTGAATTAGTCGGTATTGTTCTTAGCTATGTTTGATCAAAATCGGTTCAGCCGTTTCATTGAGTTGAGGGTTTTTAAATTTTTACAAATTTTAATTACTTGCATCTCTCAATATTTATCTATTTTTGCAAACGAATCACGGCACGAGACGGCAATAAGTCGCTAACCTGAGAAATCGCAGCGCCATGATGTTTTTTTCCGTTTTAGCTGATTTCTCCTCATTAAATAAAAGATGTTGAAAATAACTGAAAACTCACCACGTATCTTTGACATTCTATTATGAAATTCTGTGTTTGATATAACGATTTAACGTCGTAAATACTTGACAACAATCCCACTACAGAGTTTGAGCAATTTGCTCAAACCCTGGCGACACGCACCACAAACGCTTCCTTACTAATTATCCTTACTTCCGATTTCTATGAGCTACTGCTCTTAAAGGGCCTATTTAATCCAGTGCACGCTTCCTTACTAATTCGCCTTATGTTATTTTAATCCAGTGCATACTACGAGTATAATAGATTGTTACCTCTAAGTGAGCATGTGATGTGGGATTCAGATCTTTTCCAGTGTCTTGGCATACATCCTTCATGGTGAGAGATACTTTCTGGCCAGTGATTGACAAAACTTTCACCTGAAACATGATAGTACAATGAGGGGTACCTGTCTATAGGAAACCAATGAGTAGTTATAACTTTTGAAACTATCATGGTTATGTACATAATTTTCACTAGAAACGGGATATTTACCATGATTTTTGAGTTTTATATGTTCCCGATATTTCGGCACAGTTGCATGCGCCATGATCACGGGAGAACTAACTAAAGTCTTTGCGAGTAGATGTTATTGGCAGATATATCGATCTACCCTCTTTTTTTTTTTTTTTTTTCTTTTTTCAATGAGTAGTTGCTGTTGAAACTTGTTTAGGGCACAGGAAGGTTTCACATGTATTGTAGAGATCCACCAACTTATCTGTAGAACCATTTACCTACATTTTTCTATCATCTACATTTTTTTTTACAACTTTATATGACGGTACCCTCTGCCTAAGAACAGTGCATTATCTCATATGTCACGTCTACCTAGTACGCGCCCTATGTGACATTGCACTGCGCCCGCCAGCCTGAGACATAACGATGGAAAGACTCATGTGCCAGTAATTTCACCTGCACCCATACCCTTCAAACCGGAACACAGTAATGCGAGCACTACTGCTTTGTGGCAGAAATAGGTATGGTGGTAGTACTTCCCCAGACGAACTCTTTCACAAAAAAGCTCTACTACTACTAAATAAGATAAGATATCAATATCAATACATGGTATAAAACAAATTCGCTTTCCGCGTCTGTCTGTATATCCGCTAACTCCTCCTAAACCACGCAATAGATTTTGGGGTGGGTTTCACCATCAGTTAGTTATTTTTTCACGCAAGTTTTATATATATAACTAGCGACCCGCCCCGGCTTCGTACAGGTAGCAGGTCTATTAACATATTTCATTCTACAGATAAGATGGTGCACTATATTGCATATTATTTCACAACTTGATGTGATAAATATGACAAACAAAACAATCAAAGACAAGTAGAGACACGTTTACAACTCCTTCTTGATAGGTGCATTTATATAAACAGGTTTTATAAGAAATAAATCAAACAACAAACCGATGTCATCTCTTTTATGAAAGAAACTGGGTTTTAAGTTGGTCTTTCAGTTCATTATCAAATTAAACCTGCCAAAAAGGAGTTATATAAACGTGTTTGTACTGTAATTAAAGTAGGAAAGTAAAAAAGCAAGTAAGTATTAAAGTAGGTAAGTAAGTAGTAGTAGAGCTTTTTTGTGAAAGAGTTTGTCCGGGGAAGTACTACCACCATACCTATTTCTGTCGCAAAGCAGTAGTGCTCGCATTGCTGTGTTCCGGTTTGAAGGGTAAGAATGGTGCCGGTGAAATTACAGGCACATGAGACTTTTCATCTTTATGTCTCAGGGTGGCGGGCGCAGTGCAATGCCACATAGGGCGCGTCCTAGGTGGACGTGACCTATGAGGTAATGCACTGTTCATAGGCAGAGGTTACCGCTTAACATCAGGTGGGCCATCTGCTTGTTCCGTCATTCAAGTAGTATATAAAAAAGTTAATTATGTATTCTGATATCTTACTGTAATAAATTAAGGAATGTTGTTTATTGTTGAAAATAAACTGTTTGTACTTTTTTTTAGTAAAGTAGGAAAAACAGAGGGCGTAATCAACTTATAATTTACAGAACATGCATCAATGTCAGTTTCATCATGCTCTTTAAAGTTAGAAATCAAATTTCATTAACCAGACCATAATGTGGCCTGGTAGAGCATGTTGGCCACGTCTGATGTTTGCGCAGGCCCATATTGAACTAGGTATTTCTATAAATTTGTACTCTCATAGACTGTAATCACACACTGTTTACACACCAACAATTCAAACACCAACGACTCAATTTTGACGACCTCTGTGGCGCGGCGGGCCAAGGTTGGCCTGCGACGCAGGAGGTTGCGGGTTCGATTCCCGCCTCGGAACAAATATTTGTGCGATCGCAGATATTTGTTCAGGGTGTTCTGGGTATTTTCTATCTATAATAAAAAATATCTATATATGTATTATATTGTATAAAGGTATATCAGTTATCTAGTACCCATAACACAAGCTCTGCTTAGCTTGGGGCTAGATAATGTTGTGTAAAACTGTACAGCATTATTTATTTTATTTATTATTTATTTATTTATTTGAAGGGGGTACATATCTTTACTACACATGCTTCGAAATCGAGACTGTCCACTTTATTAAAAGTTTAAGAAAATTAAAACACATACCTTTACTTTATCACCTCTATTGACAACCTCCGAAACGTTAGTGACCCGTCCTTCAGCCCTTAGCTGAGAGATGTGCACCAGACCCTCCCATTTCTTCCTCAGACCCTCCATCAGAACAAAACACCCAAATGGCACTATATTTGCCACACGGCCGTTGAATATCTGAAAAAATATTTGGATTGCAAAAACGTATATGCTAGCTAAAATTAGTTTAACTTAATTGGTAATTTTTAGCACAAGAGAATTAGGCAGCATCCTTTTTGGCAACGGTTGTGAAACCAGACATGCGATGTTGCGATACGATTGTGCAATAAGAATTCTCATACAAACTCTAATCTCTACAATTATGCTATTTTCAATTGGGACGCTCATCAAAGTTGAGTATGTTTGGTTACAGGGCTGTAAGTTTCAATTGGGATGGTAATGGTTGGGATTGCCCCACCCAAAACAGGTGGATGGTAATAATGATGGGCTCCATCTGATCAAATTTTAAATTCATATTATAATTCACAATTCAATTCAATTTAATTCATATTATAATTCACAATTCAATTTAATTCATGTTTTAATTTCGTGTTGTCCATTTTGTGTAATTTTATTTTAATTTGTAAATTTTGTGAATTTTGTAGTATTTCTGATTTATTGGGTTGTGTTTAGTAGTTTTAAGTCTATTGTGTTTTTTTATATGGGTGTATTTATAACCTGAAATAAATTAATAATAATGATAATGTCCCAAACGCAAATTCATTATTGCATGTACAACCTAGATTTATTTATTTATTTATTTATAATACACAGGCAGCTCTCGGAGCTGATGCGTGTATATCTTAGTCCTTATCAGAGCACTTTAAATGTTTGTCAAGTCTATTTTTGAAAGAATTCACTGAGGGGGCTCTGATCACTGAGTCTGGTAGCCGGTTCCAAGTATGCAGATAGATTAGAAAGGTTAACACTTTATTGTACACCAAAAAAAACACAACAGGATTAACTAAATCAAATTACAGTACAATGGGCGGCCTTATCGCTGAAAGCAAATTCTTCCAGGCAACCTATGACCAAGGGTGAGGCCTTATACTAGCAATTTTCTGTGGGTTGTCTATAAACTTGCAATTTGAAAATGAGAAGCTATATACTAACCTTTCCTGGCTCAGGATCGTCTTTCAATTCAACTTCTGGACTCTTCTTCCTTGATCTTTTTCCATAGTCCCCATAGCTTCGCTTTTCATCCCTATCTCCATATCTGCTCTTTTCATCCCTATCTCCATACCGGCTCTTTTCATCCCTATCTCCATACCGGCTCTTTTCATCCCTATCTCCATACCTACTTTTTTCATCCCTACCTCCATACCTACTCTTTTCATCCCTATCTCCATATCTACTCTTATCATCCCTAGCACGATCTCCATGTCTACTCTTCCCATTCCTATCCCTGGAATGCGACCGTCTACCATGTGACCTGGACCTCCGCCTTTCCCGAGACTTGGACCTTCTTTGTCTCTCACGAGACTTTGACCGCTTTTGTCTATCACTGGACCGTTGTCTGTTACGACTTCTCGATCTCTTCCGGTCTCTGCTTCTACTTCTATGGTCTCTGTTTCTACTGTGACTTCTGTGCCTACTTCTGCTACGCTTCCTATCTCTAGAACTATCCGTCTTAGTTTTACAGTCTTTACGGTCTCTACTATGACTCCTCTCTCTCTTTTTCATATCCTCCTTCTTAGGTGATTCTTTTTTAATGCCAATGTTTGAAGGAGCTAAAGCCTCCAGCTCTGCCATGGCTTGGTCAACTATGTTATCCTTTGATATTGATTTCTTTTCCTCTTTGAACATGTCCTTAGCTGTGACCCTCTTCTTGGTGTCAGGTTCTCCATCACTGCTGTCCTCATCTGACGAGAATATGGGAGGTTTTTCATTGGGTATCGCTAGACCTGGGAATTTATTGGCCAGAGGATCTGATGATTCTCGGTCACTTTTATCTGGATTGGCGTTGACTGGTTTCATGTGCTGTATGATACGCAGTAAATTGGTCATGAATGAATCTGAGAATTCAGCCCCATTGTCGATGAGAGCTTTTTTGAATGCATCAGCTGAGGGGTTCTTGTCAGCTATGTCTATAATGAATTCAGCTGAAAAAAACAAGCAGATGATGATTATTATATTGCAAAGTTAGCACTGAAATACTTACTTTACTACTTACTTACTTACTTACGTTACTTACCTAGATCTTTGTCATTTAGTCCCAAATGGTTATCTAACTCCGTACATACTTTGGATACGAGCGAAAGATGTTCTAATTTTGCTACTTCGTCCATTTTATACAAAAGCTTTCGCGATGTTTATCAATTACATGAATGTAGTATATCAATTAGCAAAGGTACTCTGTGGGTGGACAAAATTTTCTCTATGGGGTGGACATGGAGGTGCTTTAGTTCTTAATCCGAGCACCCACTTCTGCATACAGGGACCAATGAAACAACCCACGAATGCCAAAATTGAGTTCTTCTTCTTTCTTTTCTACATATAATGGCTTCTGAGGAGTGCTCCAAATAATTTCGACAATGTCAAGTTTATAGTCAAGTAGTCGAGAGTTTCCGTCAAGTCTTAACCCAGTTTAAATAGTGGCAGAAAAACCGAGTTTTTCCAGGAAAAAATCCACCATTTCGAAAAGACACGCAATACACTTAAATTTCACTACGTCACACATGTGCTATTTATCCAAGTTACACCGGTTAAAATGCCACTAAAATTACACGAAATAACTCGAAAAAACACATAAATTTGTAATTAAATAAAAATGACGACATTTCTTTCAAAAATGGCTGATTGACTCATAATTAGCTTGTAGCTTGCTTGCAATTTGCAATTAATTATTAACATTATTTCTTCTTCTTCTTCTTTTACTTGTTTGTGGCATGCTGTGATGTCGCCAAGGAGTAAAGCAAGTAAGGACATAGAAATTAAAATAAAAAATAATACAGCGTAGTGAAAATACTACGTCTATGACAAGTACATATTTATCACGAAGTTAAAGCACAGAATAAATATAAGTACAAGTAGTAAAAGCCTATAGCTTCATGATATTTCTCGGATTAAGAACAAACTAGATTCATGTGATATTTATATAGATTTTCTCTCGCTAGCTCACTAGGTGTCGCTAGAGAGTATTAGTGTCCTGTGGTTATGGATCTATAGACTGTGTTAAAATGTGCTTAGGAGTGGTCATGGAAATTGTATTTCTAGTCCCATGGGGTGGGTGGCCTCGTGAAGGATATCTTCCTAAGAAAAAAACAACAAACAGAGTTGCGATCGAGATATATCCATGTGTGTGAGAAAGAGAAACAGACCAACAAACGCTAGAGATAGTCGACAGAGCAGGAAGCATCTCAGCGAAGCCCTAAAGCTACTTTTATTGACGACCTCTGTGGCGGGGCGGGCGAACGTTTGCCTGCTACGCCGGAGGTTGCGGGTTCGATTCCCGCCTCGGAACAAATATTTGTGCGATATGCAGATATTTGTTCAGGGTGTTCTGGGTATTTTCTATGTATAATAAAAAATATCTATCTATGTTATATATTGTATTAAGTATATCAGTTATCTAGTACCCATAACACAAGCTCTGCTTAGCTTGGGGCTAGATAATGTTGTGTTAACTGTCCAGCATTATTTATATATTTATTTTATTTATTGAAGCAAAAGTGAATAGGGCAACCCCTTACCTCTACCGGTCGGCTACTGGCTGGCTGGTCGGTGTCAAAGAAAATGTTTACAATACTCGTCGGTGTAAGAAATGCTTTGGTTCGTCTTTGGTTGAATTGTCACCTGTCTGTCAGTCACCTCTGACCTCATTCATTCTTTCAATCAATTCGTTCGTTTGGTTTGTTGCGAAAAGGTATTTTTAATTTGTGTTTGCCATAGAACAGAATTCCGATTTTCCATTCCTATTTATTTTGAAGGTCCAATGATACCATAGGCAAGTGAAATTTGCAAGTTTCTGTTGTGTGCTGTTCATAATTCATCGTACTCATGGAAAACAACACCGATCATTCAGAACAAAACAACTATCCCCTATCAGTGCAAGAGGTAGACGTAGATTTTTTGCCGATTGTGTACGAAATCATCCGGAGGTATTATTAGCAGGACTTATTTTTAGATTTTCATTTTGTCAACAGAATCACTCGTATGATTACGTCGCTATCTTGTTCTAGTGTCGAGAGGGACTATCATGAGACGTCTGCTAAAGCTCGAGAGTCGCAAGAGTGCAGTGTGAAAGTCCTCGAGCTGCAAAAGAAATTAGAGATTGCTCGCACTCAGGTAAGTCTGTTAGAACTTTGATCATGTCTATTTTTCCTGGCTTTTTATTCAGTTATTTAGCATAGTTTAGTATCTTAGCTTTATAACATGCAAAAGATTCAACATACCTTCTATATTTTCTAGATAAAGCGATTACCTGGAATTGAATTCAATAAAAAGGATCAAATAAAGCAGTTTGAAATACTGAGGACCCAGCTGAGACTGAAGCGTGAACTATTGCAGAAGTACCGTAATATGTGCTCATTTGAAACATCATTCAAGTGATAATAACGATGCCTCTCCGCTCCTTGTTCCGATACCTGGCCAACAATGAGCACCTCGTGCAGAGGCTCGCCGAGTCCTACCCGGTGAGGAGAGCTGCGCAACTTGCAGTCTCCATCTTTTATAGAGGAAAGGAAAAACTACATGACATTGACACTCAGAAAGTGAACAGACTGGTTACATTTCTGAATAAATTCCGCCAAAACTTAAAAGAAGGCATTGAAGATGCCAAAAGGCAGTTGAAAAAGTAATAAATAGCTACGCAGACTTATAGTAATAGTAAAAAATAAAATAGTGTTTATTTTGAGCTAGTTTTTATTTTTCAAAATCAAATCAATAAAAATATTAATTTACTTAAACTATGTCGATCACAATCTTGGTAGATATCAAATACTGAAAATATTGATATGGAGAATTGCAGCTAGCCTCACTAATAGAAATTGTCAAACAAACAAAATACAAGTGGTTCTTCACTCATGAAAATATAAATTCCATCCATAGAATTTCCAAACTAGCTTTTAGCTGTTTGTGGCTATGCAACTTGACAGTGTGCCATAAGTCCCTAAGTACCAACATCTAAAGATCCCTGAATCCTCACCTACAATCCCTATTTATATACCACTTTAGTATGTGTGTTCCATAAGCTTTGACAAAAGCTTCTATTTTTACCTTTAGGCTGCGTTTCCATTGACGCGGAGCTGGGCGGAGCGGAGCTTAGCGGTGCATGAATTGACCAATCAGGCTGCGTTTCCATTGGTGAATTCCATAGTGATTGGTCAATTCATGCACCGCTAAGCTCCGCTCCGCCCAGCTCCGCGTCAATGGAAACGCAGCCTTAGACATAGATACACCTAGACATGAATGAGAAACATCAAAAATGGCCAATGTACAGCTATGAGAATAACTATTATATTAAAAAAATATGTAACCTCTACCAAATAGAGTATACATACAAATATGAGGTAAAGTGTAATTCTACTTACGACTACTTAATAGGCGTAACACTCGAATTGTACTTCTCTTAAACCTAGCTGCTGCTGTGTGTGTCATCATACTAACAAAAGTTGGCAGTTGGTAATAAAAAAGACTGCCCAGTGTTCTGTGGATGATTTTAAATTGTTAATGTACTAAGTGTACAGAGTGAGCCAAAGAACCTTGCGTGCGTGTATATAGCCACATTACATTTATCATTCTCCTGTATTGACTTGTCAAATAGCGATGGTAGCCTAACGGTTCAATAGTGCAACTCAGAATCCAACGATACCGGGTTCGATCCTAGGCTCCGCACCAACGACTTTTCTAAGTTATGTGCGGATTTCCATCGCTCTGTGCTTCGGAGGGCACGTTAAGCTGTCGGTCCCGGCTGTTATTGATTAATAGCAGTCGATAAGCCATGTCAGAGGCCCTCGGGCGGCTTGACAAACTCCGACACCAGAGGCCAGACTACCTCATACGAAAACGAACGAACTTGTCAAATCGTTTAGTTTACCTTTACTTTATGATTTTAGTAGAGATCCTACTTCTATTTTTAGGCAAAAAGCATCACAGCCCATATTCCAGAACAATGCTCAAGTGTTAATAGTGAAAAGCATAGATCTGGTGACAGGTTTTCATTGAAATCTATAAAAAAAAGTGTGTTGTTTCAGTTTTAGTTCTGGAATTACAGGTGATTCCATCATCACCCCTTTCTTTTCATGTTTTCTATGCTGGGAAGCGTCCACAACTACACCAATATCAAATACCGATTACTTATCCAAAAATGTATGAGATTAGTGCCTTCATCCAAGACAATTTGGACATACCTTAATTAACAAAAAAACCAGCAATCTCTTAGCCCAACACAATATAAACAAACTTATCTGGACGAAGCTGTAGCAACTAGCTACGACACCGTCCCCAGAGTATAGGGAATAAAGTATGGAGAAGACTTGGCGATCTAAAACGCCGCGCGCCATAACTAGGGCCTCCCAATCGCGCTAATTTTGAATACCAAAATTACCAAAACAAAATCACAATCCTTGCTTGAATTCAGAGTTTTTAATCTAAGCTTGAATTGAGCTGTAATTTCCTTAATCTGCTGGATTTCAGCTTAATCCAAGCAAGGCTTAATTACTCATACGATTCAGAAATACGAAATAACGTGAACATTTTGGTTTTGTTTTGGTAATATCGTTCAAAATGAGCGCGATTGGGGCCCTGTACAAGTCGTCCCTGTTTTAAGACTCGCCAGATAAGTTTGCAGCAGTTGGTAATGTTTCTATATCCACGCCCTCAAAGTAGCTCCCTAGATCCCTAGCTCAGTTTACACTGCCGCGACGGCCTGGTCGGGCGGCTTGCCGTGGCGGCGGCGCGGGCGGCGCGCGCCCGCCGCCCCGCCCGCGCCGCCCGCCGCCGCGCCCCTCTTGTCGCCCGACACCTCGAACGGGGAGTCCGTTGCAGTTACGTCGTCCTCCGTCTGTGAAACAAGAGCAAACATATTTTATTTTCTGCTCTCATTTGCCTGCAGTCGAAGGACCATATGGCTGGACATAGTTCTCTCTCAAGGCGGCCCACTAACCTGAAAAGATTTCTAGTCACCCCAATGTCATTGGCCACGTCTCGCCAACGTTAATTATTCACGCATATTACGCCAGATTACTTTATGATTAAAAAAATATAATCATATACATAATTGTCTATGGTCCCTGGTAGTCTCGTCTCGGGGGGCCGTGGTGGCCTCAGCCTAAGAATAGGACGCCTCCAACTCTTCCCGTGGATGTCATAAAGGAATTACACCAGAGGATTGGCAGCAGCATCAACCAGAGTACTCGACAACAATACTGCAATCACCAATCCGTCTACCAAGCGTGGTCATTATGGCTATGGCAAATCCCCTCTACGATACGGGGCAGGCATCGTCCACAGGCTGATGAAGATGTACATAACTAGCCTTAGGCCCGCGGGTTCGGTAGCGTTGTGTGGGGATAAAAAAAGTCTCCCCAAAAACCTCTTTCTATTATTAGTATAGATTGAACTCTTGGCATTGTAATTGGGTGCCATGTCCAGCAGTGACTTTTAGCTGATGAATATGATTCTTAGATGGGTTGGCAGAAGGTCTGTTTCCGGCCAACAGATCTGTCAAAGTCAAAGTGTATTTTATTCATTGAAATCACAAGGATCATTTTGAATCGTCTTAACAAATAAATTTACATTTACTCCTGTTCCAACGCAACCAGACCTATATAGAAGAATCAGGCAACAAACACGGTCTGTTTTTTTTTTTATGTCCCTTCTTACTATTAGGTGGGGAGCGCCTGTGTGGTGCCTCGAGAACAAGTGGGTGCTGATTCTGTCATGATGATAGTAGTTGTGTGGTGCGCGTTACCAGTTGTTTCTCTCCTTCGAGCTGCGCAGCGGGCGGCGCGTTGTTGCGCTGCTGGTTGTGTCGCGAGTTGTGCGCGCGCTGCGGCGGCTTCATCACCGAGAACTCTGGTCGCAGTACGTTGCCCACGGCTTTCGTTCTACCCTCACGGAACACCTGAACAAATAATCATCAATATCCTTAAATCGTTATGTAACTGACTGACTATCAACGCACTACCTAAACCGTCTAAGACCTAGACGTAGAGACCTAACATTTGGTAACATTTTTTTATGGTCTAGGGGTGCACTCTGAAAGGAATTCCCGGGCGAGTAGCCAGCTGAGATGTGAGGTTGCGCATTCGATTCCCGCTGCGTGCGAGAAGAAACAAATGTTTGTATGATCTGCAACTATTATGGTACTGTTAATAGTGGTACGTCTGGATAGAGGGATCCTTGCTTTTTTTTTTTTTTTTTTTTTTTTGTTGTTTGTGTTTATCCGCAATCAGTTGGTGGATTATAGGCGGATGAGGTGGATGGTTTCTTGTCGTTTGGGATCCGGACTCATCAGACCTTCTTCCCTCATTATAGTAGGTTGTCCAGAATATGGCTTCTCTTCAACCTCTTTGTGTCGCTTGGGTTTTCAACTAACGCTCTTGCCAGCGGATTAGAGTGTGTTTTAAGGCGGTCCAAATAACTGTTTCCTCGGAGTTTAATTTCCTGGTCAACTGTGGGGACTTCTAGGTACTCGTGGATCTCATTGTTGGTTGTGAACCATGGTGCACTTACTAGGGCACGTAAGATTTTATTTTGAGCACTTTGGATGATTGCGCGGTTGGATTTGCTGGTTGTGCACCATATTTGTACGCCATAAGTCCACACTGGTTTGAGGATGCTGCTATATACTAGCCTCTTGTTAAATAGGGACAGCCGGGACTGTGGCCCAAGCAACCAGAACAAGCTCTTGAACCGAGCATCTAGTTCCGTTCTTTTGGCTTTTATGTGATCCTTCCAAGTTAATCGTCTATCAAGTGTGAACCCAAGATATTTAACAGCGTCTTTATGTGGGAGTTCGTAACCGCCAAGGTTGACTGGTGGACATTTGCCTCTACGGAGTGCAAAGGTGATATGGGTTGATTTGGCGGCGCTGGTACGAATTCTCCATTTGTGGAGCCACTTTTCCGTTCCTTCTAGTTGGTATTGCAGGGTTTTTGACGCTTGGTTTGGTGAAGTATCGCAGGACAGGATTGCCGTGTCGTCAGCGAATGTAGCAGTCACGACGCCTGAATATTGAGGTAAGTCGGCCGTGTAAATATTGTAGAGCACTGGACCAAGAACTGAACCTTGCGGTACTCCGGCTTTAATGTCAAAGAACGTTTATCTTGATTCTCTGTGTTTGACTTGGAATATTCTACTCGATAAGTATGAATTGATCATCGGACTGAAAGTGTGGGGGAGCTGCGTTTTGACTTTGCATAGCAATCCTTTGTGCCACACCCTATCAAATGCTTGCTGAATATCGAGAAAAGCTGCGGAACAGTATTGTTTTTTCTCGAGACATTCTCTAATCACTGAGTAAACTCGGTGAACTTGTTCGATAGTGGAGTGACCTTCTCGGAATCCAAATTGATGATCTGGTATGGTTGAGAGGACACGCTTCATACGTTTCACAAAGAGTTTTTCCCAGAGTTTTGATAGTACCGGAAGGAGACTTATCGGTCTATAAGATGTTATTTCTTTGTTTGGTTTACCTGGCTTGTGAATCATGATTATTTGTGAAACTTTCCATAGCAGTGAGAAGTATGAGATTCTGTAAGTTGCGTTAAACAATGAAGTTACGAAGACTATCGCTTTTTTTGGCAGTTCTTTCAGGATCTTAGGTGTTATGAGATCGAATCCTGGTGCTTTTTTCGAGTCTAGTTTTCCTATTTCCGCCCATACTTCACCGGGGCTAACTGCCTTTATTGGTTGATCTAGCTGAAATGGTTGTTCCAGTATACGATCCACTTCCTGCTCATCTGAGTCATCGCCTTCGTTAGGCTTGCTTTAATTGAGCAGTAATTTATTTAAGCGCTGGTTATAGCACTAATGCTCTAAGATCCGTTGAGTTTCAGGCCAATACAAGCAAGCATCACTTAATCCAGACGTACTAAATAACGTGAACGGTTCTGGGCTGTTTAGTCACTATGACCATGAGAGTTTAATTAACAATAACGTGTGACGTCATAATGTATTTTGAACGATGATTCCACACAGATATCGTAACGAGCCCGCGTTATGTCACGTTTGGTCTTAGCAAATAAGGGGGCTGGTTTTTGGTTATAACGTTCAAAGTTAGTGCGATTGAGACCCAGGAACGTGACTGTTGGTTGTTACGATTCATTCTCTAGTTAAACAGTAACTGGTGTACCATTCGCTGTCCACGCTTGAGGTATTCCGGATGTTTGATGAAACGGAAGCGAACCAGCGCCTTGTCGCCGGTGCGCAGGCAGTCGCGCGACATCTCCAGGATGGACGCCGTCTGCCGGATGCTGCCGCAGTGCACTGCCAATTAACAAATCATTACACAAAGCTCTTGTTTACTTCAAATATACGACTGTTTCATAGCAAACATGAACGCACACCCACATAGGTGAGTGACGACCATGACCATGACTTCATGACGATGTTGAAGGCGAAAATTTTAACTCAGAAGGACTGTCTGATCTCTGCATTATTCTAATAAATTGTTACACTAATGAATCGAACTCAAGTCTGTGAGTATTATTTATTTACTACGACATTTCGACGATTTTAAAATAAACCTATGATCATGAATTACAAAATAAAATACGCATCGAAAAACGTGATGTTTGTGATCACTCTCAGAGTTGAGTTCGAAGCAGACTGTAATCCGTTGTTCACATACCCATAGCTTGGTATCGCGAGGATATAGTAGTAGGGTGGTGGAGCACCAGTATCTCTCCTTCGAACTGCCAGCATGCCTGAGGGTTCAGTGCGGGTGACACCATCACCATACCTTTGCGGATTTGAGATCGCTTTATCTGTGAACAATTTGTTTGGATATTAGAAAGAAGTAAGTGCAATACTGAAGACGTTTGCATAGAACATCCGATAATAACCTAAGACAGCAATGATACGACACTCCAAAGAGCTCCCGACAGAATAGGCCATCACGGGAAATTTGCAGACGCACGAGTTGATGGCTTCGCAGCGACTTTACAACTCATAATTCTGTGGTTCTGTTATTTTGATATCTGCTAAAACTGTGGACTGTGCTTATTTATGATTTTATGGATGTACAGTCTGAAATAAAAATTACTGAATTGAATCACACTAATGAAATTGGGTATGTATATAGAGATAGATCACAACCTGCTCTAATAGGATAATTACGCGGGTGTCACCGCGGGCGACAGCTAGTTGAATATAAATATTTAATTCAAACAGCTAAATTAGAACTTTAGTTTTATTTAAATCGAGTAATTATAATTTCATACAGCGCCACTTACAGCCTCTTATGAACATGTTGCGTCAGTTCTACGATACGGCACAATATTTTGGGGTAACTCAAAAACAGCTTAAGTTTTTCAGGCTATAATAGCGTAGCGCGAGAGGCATTTGCAGGTTGTCAAATATCATATATCCCTTTCTGACTTACCTTCTTGAGGGCGAAGCTGGCAGTCTGTCCCCCTCGCACCTCGGGCACGGGCATGCGCTTGCGGTGGATGCTTTTGACGGTGATGGGCTGGAAGCGGCCCAGTGGGTCAGGGCCCAGCATTAGCGTGTCGTTCAGTCTGATCACACCTGCTAGGGTTGTGCCAGATACCACTGTTCCAACTCCCTGGGAAAATATCACAATTTATCAGGACCTTGGCGATTGAACTGAACATGAACTGCTGATGAGATGATAAAAACCTTAAAAAAATGTGTAGAGGACTGTAAAATTTGAACATAACATTAAAGATACTTATAATGTAATTTTTAATGATTTGGATTCGGCTACAAATCGTCCTTCCAATACTATTCAGCCGGAAAGAGCTTAATTGCAGGCCTCGACAGAAATGAACTATTACACTATCAGCGATCACCAACGTAGCTAGAAAACAAAATAAATATGTTGCTAATGACGTAGTTGGAAGTTAACTGCTAAGGAGTGGAATACACAACCGTTGCCTGTGTTTCCTGAAAACTACATAATCTGGGTCTCTTCAAGGCTAGAGTGAATAGGTGCCTTCTAGACCTGTGTGCTCCGGACATGAAAATACAGTGGTTAAATCAACACTTACGGGGACAGAATAAGTGTCATCGATCTGGAATTCTGCGGGCTTGTCGTCCTGCGAGGGCATCCTCGTCTTCAGCAGGTTCAGGAACATGGTGAGCAGGTCCAGGTGGTCACCCGTCACGTTCGACACTTGGAAGATCGGACATAGCCTGCCGGAAACATTCTGATATACTACTGCAAAATATCACGCACAAAATATATTACTTACATTCAAGAACTATACAAATAAGGAGAGCACCCATGGTCTAGTGCAGCCTTTCCCAAAGTGGGCGATAACGCCCCTTTGTGGGCGCTGCAGGCCTAAATGGGGGCAGTAAGGGACCCAGAAAAAAATGGGGGCGTCAAATCTGACACACTTTCGCATTTTAATAGTTATTAGTATTCGTAGTTATGTTGTCATTTTCGTAGATAATAGACCGCGGGCAATCATGTTTTAACAAGTTTTTGTTAAATAACCCGATTTATGGATATTTAACCTCCGCTAATATAGATCATTATTTTATTTATTTATTTCACGCAATTGCATGCTTGCACGAAGTAACATTATTAATTTACAGTTATTTTCAAAATTAGTAGTTAGTATCATGTATTTGAATGAAATGTAGGTACCTTGTATTACCCCCATAGTCTTGCTTAACACTACATTGTTGTGACAACCGAAGGTTACGCAGAACCTGCGACACAATGTTTTTAACCTTAGTGTAGGTTCTGCACATCATAAAATGTACTTTAATTGTAATTGTTATGTCACTTTTATTTTGTCATAAATGTTTGTATGTCCTTTTTTTATGAAAATAAATACTAAAAAAAAAAAAAAATGAGATCAAAAAAAAATGGGGGCGCTTAAAAATAATTATGGGGGCGTTAAAAAATAATTTATTCTCAAGGTGGGCAGTAGACAAAATAAGTTTGGGAACCCCTGCTCTAGTGGGAGGGATGGAGTCGTGGATTCAAATTCTGGTGCGAAAATGGAAGATGAAATGCAAGACAGAATGATACACAAGTCTCACCTCTGCGACACAAAGTTGGTGGCGCTCACGATGACATCGTCCTTGCTCTTCACCATCACCGGCACCTTGCGGCAGCCCGACGACTTCAGGATCCGGATGAGCAGCTAACATATAAACAACACTTTATTTACTAAAAGGTAAGGATATTGACCAAAATGACCTGCGATCTACAATCTGCAGTATAATGGCGCTATACTAGGGTAACAAACCTTCAGGTTGTCTTGCAACACGTTCGGCGGACACATGTCTATCTTGGTGACGACCACGAACACGGGCACGGATAGCGCTAGGGCGAGGCCGAGGTGCTCTTTCGTCATGCCCACTATGCCCGCGTTAGCGCCGATCTACAAATAATATATGCAAACAATTATATCAAACGGTTGCGTGACTTACTGACTGACTATCAACACACAGCCACATTCCTTTTGTGGTATAAGATAATAAGATAAAAGATAATAAGACTCTTCCCGCCATTTTCGAAAAGAGACGTTGTCTACTTTTATTTTATTTCATTTCCTAGTGTTATCTTGAGTTATTTTGTGTTATTTTGGTGGCATTTTAACTAATGTAGCTCGTTTAAAAAGCACAAGTGTAGTGAAATGAAATGGAAGTGAATTGCGTGACTTTTGAAATGGGTGGAAATTGTCTACCAAAGTTTTAGTAAAATTGGCCACTGTTTTACTAAAACATGACTTGACTGTGACTTTGACGACTTGGAAGGAGTGTAACGTTGCAAAATATATTGAAAATACAATATAGTGAAACTACAGATATAATTGAAAATGGCAAATGCACAAGCCGTGCGGCGCCAATTATAAAAAAAAAAAGGAAGATAATAAGCCATTTATTCCAAACTTTGGGTGTACATGTTTTTAGTAGGTAAGTACCTACTCAATATTAATAGTTCAAATTAGATTACAGGAAGTCCCGCAGTTCGGTGTGCCTCTTGGCATAGGCCTCCTCTAAAACTTTCCACTGGGTTCTATCCAGTGCTACCCTCCTCCAGTGTTGTCCAGCTGTAAGTTTTAGGTCGTCTTCCCATCTTATTTGTTGACGCCCTCTATTGCGCTTACCATCTCTGGCCTACTGAATCAATACTGAGATCACCAATCCGCCTGCCAAGAGTGGTGATGAAGACAAAAACCCTCATTACATTACATGGTAGTAGTAGAGCTTTTTTGTGAAAGATTTCGTCCGGGGAAGTACTACCACCATACCTATTTCTGCCGCAAAGCAGTAGTGCTCGCATTGCTGTGTTCCGGTTTGAAGGGTAAGGGTGCCGGTAAAATTACAGGCACATGAGACTTTTCATCTTTATGTCTCAGGGTGGCGGGCGCAGTGCAATGCCACATAGGGCGCGTCCTAGGTGGACGTGACCTATGTGGTAATGCACTGTTCATAGGCAGAGGTTGCCGCTTAACATCAGGTGGGCCTCTTGCTTGATCCGTCATCCAAGAAGAATAAAAAAAAAAAAAAAAAAAAATGAAGGAAATTGTATCACTATTGAGAAATCTCACTTTAGTCATTTACTCTTGACTAGAGAAGTTAGAGAACTGATTGAATTGCCTACACCTGAATGCAGATGCGCACTATCCTGTCCTCGCCCTAATGTGTGCGCTAAGGTGGTTGCTTGCGCTCGTGGCGCGAAATTCATATTTTTTCGTGTTTTTTGCACATCACTGCTCATCAACACTTCTTCAGATAGCAAAAACTATGTTGCCGGTAATTATGTGACCTAACACACAAGTTTTTATTTATAGTATCACATAAATATCTTTAGATTGGCTATGAATGTGCTTGAAACAAAAAAACACTGTTAATAGCATTGAAGCACAATCGTAGCTAAACTAATGATATTTATGTGATACTATAAATTAAAACTTGTGTGTTAGGTCATATTATTAGCGGCAACATAGTTTTCGCTATCTGAAGAAGTGTTGATGAGATGTGATGAGCAAAAAACACGGAAAAAAAAGAATTTCGCGCCACAAGCGAAAGCAACCACCTTAACAGTTAAAGTCTATCTCGGGTAGGAATCATAGACGTAGGAATCTACAGTTACTGTAGTAGAGATATCCCTACCCGAGATAGACCGCACTGATGGAGAGAGACAACTATCAACAAGGATTGCTTTTCACTGAGGGGCAAGTCCGAGTTTACACAAACCATTGTAACGATGATCGTAACGACGAGTGTACGTATATTGCGTAGTAAGTAGACATTAATCTGTGACGTTTTTGGCACAGATTAATAGCTAGTTATTATGTCATACACGTACGATCGTCGTTACGTTCATCGTTGCGATGGTGATTGCAAAACTCCGACTAGGGCCTCTGATTGTCCCTCATATCTGCGTAAATTGTCGAAGGAGGTAATGCTTGCTTCTTTGGGCAGTATTATTTAGTGTTCTATGTGAGTGAAAGAAGTGAAGTCAGCGGCGTATTGCACTCACCATGAGCATGCCGAAGTCAGGCGCGTGTCCTGTCATGCCGAACACGGTGGTCTTGAGGTACCGCTCGTGGCCCGCTAGGTCGATGAACGTGATCACTTTGGAGGACTTTTCGCAAATCTTCACCCAGTCCAGCGTTCCATGGTCTGGCTTGTTCACTACGTTACCTGACGATAAACATGTATTAATTAGATAAAGATTTATGTTTCCATAACATAAAGTATATAGTATAGTAGTTTTTTTTTTAAATGTCCTTTCTGTCCCCTTCGGCTTTGTTATTCCTAGTACAAGATAAATAAATACTAAATAAATAAATAATGCAGGACAGTTCACACAACATTATATAGCCCCAAGCTAAGCAGAGCTTGTGTTATAGGTACTAGATAATTGATATACTTAATACAATACATTAAATAGATAGATATTTTTTATTATATATAGAAAATACCCAGAACACCCTGAACAAATATCTGTAGAATGCACAAATATTTGTTTCGAGGCGGGAATCGAACCCGCAACCTCCTGCGTCGCAGGCGAACCTTCGCCCGACGCACTACAAAGGTCGTCAGGATGTACAGGTAGCATCCTGTAACGGCGGAGCGTCTTAGCGGTGCTATAAAGAATCTGCAGAAGAGGTTGCCTATAGACGACCTCAAAGTTGCGAAGCAGCCTATGGAGAGAGCTATGCTCGGCGTTTCACTACGTAATATAATCCGAAATGAGGACATCGTTAGAAGAACCAAGATCACCGACATAGCTCTCAGAATTATCAAGTTGAAGTGGAAATGGGCAGGTCTTAGAGCTCGCAGAACTGATAATCGTTGCGGAACTTCCTGCGACCTCTATAATCTTGTTTGCTACCTTCTTCTTTAGCGTTTCTCGAGTGGTTAGATACTCGTTAGGTAAAGAGGAAGGTACCAACGAGATTATAGAGGTCGCAGGAAGTCGGTGTATCGAGGGGGCGCAAGACCGTTCGTTGTGGCATTCTATGTGGGAGGCCTATGCGCAGCAGTGGACTTCTGTAATGATGAAAACAATTTACAGTTAACCCAGCTTACCCATGTTATCGAATCCCAGTATGTCGTTGCCCACTGAACTGGTCCGTCCGCTCTCCATCTCGTGTTTGTGTCGGAATAGCCTCTGCCGCGCGTATCCACGCCCGTTGTCCAGCTCACCGTGTGTCAATACGCCGAGTAGAGTCGACTTGCCGGCGTCTACGTTACCTACTACCGCTACCCTGTACGGAGAAGTCAACGGAAGTTAAAACATGACGTAAAGTGAAAATAAGATGGTTTTCAAAAGCAAAATGGGCTTGCAATCTGAGTGCACCAGGGTACCATGACGATGACAAATCTAGAACTTTATTACGCCCACATAAAGGTTATTTTAAGGGACCATTAAATAGTTCCTAATCGTGGAACGGAACCTTTTGAATGCTCCCTTAATTATAAATTCAGACTCAAGGTGCGGCCGTTAGAGCTTCATGATTGAATCAGCTCCAAGCGCTATAAATTATAACAAGTATGTTTTTTACGCTGCCTAAAAAAAGTGACCAAAAAAGAGTCTGCATTTATTTCATTTATGCATGCTTAATGTACATAGATGTAATTGCGTAGCTCAATGTAAAGTACATCACCCTAGAAATTACCTAATAATCACCTATTTATTCATCGCATTAGAATAGGGCCACACGGTTTGTGAGGTGGGAGGGGAAGAGAAAAGGACGGCTACATCCCGATACCACTCCCAGTCCCCACCCTAGGATATGTGAAGTTTTGAGAAAATCTAATATTAATTTCGTTACTCAAAATTACGATATTTTCACTTGCTGAAGTTGAGTTTGCCCCAAGTCAGACTCTAGATGGGCAGCGGTGGGCTTCCGCCGGGAGCTCTCACGGTTGCCTCTGGGTGGATCAAACCACACGTGTGGCTCGCAAACTTCCCACACACAACTTGAGTAGGTGAAAATATTGTATCCTGCTTCTACTTCGCACACAATTTATATACTTGAGGGGTGTCATGCACAAGACCACGTGGAGTCGAGGTGCTCCGTGTCAACTACTCTAGTCAGGGTTGATAAAATTCATAATTAATCAATTGCAGTTTTTACTGAAGAAAACGTTACTACAAAGAAACTACGCGTCTCCTAGTGTTGGCAACGCGAATTGAAAAGCAACAGAAATACATACGGACATACATAGGACACATTAAAAACTGTAAAGGGAGCGTGAGGGGTGCCAGGGAGGGGCACGGGGTGGGACTCAAATGGAGTCAGTCGATAGAAATGCGAGCCCCGCGCGCTTCTCCTTTTTTGATATGGTTGTGAGTTCTTCAAAAATAATTCCTTAATGTTTACCGGGTTTTATCAAGTACTAGCGACTCGCCCCGGCTTCGCACGGGTAGCCCCCGGTGAAAAACAGCCCCCCCCCCCCGTTATTTTATTACTTATTCTGCTGTTCGGAGCGGAGAAGAATCCACCAAAAAAGAGATAACTAACATCGGTCCAGCCGGTCTTGGTGGTGTAACTAATACGACTTTGTTTTATATATATAGATAAACCCCCAAAACGAATAACCGCTTGCACCGCTAACACCTAGCTTAGGGAAAGGGCCATGGTGTGGATAAAACCAATCCCTCAGCAACCACAAACTAGTGCGGCCTTCTAATGACCCAAATTATTTAGTTCTCAGAAGACTTGGACCAATTGCATACCTGATTTCCATGAAATCAGTGTGGTCCACCTCGGTGCGCAGGAGGTACTGTCCCGTCAGGCCCGAGCCGCAGTCCCATCGTCGCAGCTCGACCAGTGATACCCTCTCGCCGCTCACTAGTGACTGAAGAGTCGCCAGGGACGCGCTGAACTCATCCTCCGTCAGGCCGCGCCCGTCTGCAAGGGAATTACAACTTTGTTCACCAGGAAGGACACTTTAGAAGGCGCGGGGACGCAAATAAGGGCCGACTGGCGGCCTAGTTGCGGGAAAGAGTAGATTAAATTAACCCTATTGGTACACCAAAAAAATAAAACACATAAAAATAAAAGGATTAACTAAATCAAATTATAGTACAATGGGCGGCCTTATCGCTGAAATCGATTTCTTCCAGGCAACCTGTCTACTCTAAGACAGAGAGACAAAGAGTCTCTTCAAAATGGCTCAACCACTTTTGTTTGTGTTTATTGGTGCTAAAAGTGATGCCGGTTTGGATGCATTTTTTTAACCATTAGTATGACCTCAAACAAAGTTCTTAGATATAACAATTAAATATTGTGCAGGAAACCAAAAGTGATTATTCATATATTTTTTAAATTACGTAGTTTCTCTGATTATTTAATTTTACATAAAATGTACACAATTTGAAACCGCCTTACCGATCTCTTGATTTTTATACCCATGTTGATGCTAAGGTGGAACGTTTCGCTTGAGGCGGGAATTTAAATTTTTATTGCGATTTTTGCTCAACACAGCTCATCAACACTTCTTGATATAGAGAAACCTGATTTTCCGAAAACCAAGGGACCTAGCACACAATTTTTGATTGATAGAGTCTTCGACCTTTTATTTTGGTCGATCCTTCGACCAGAGTCTCAAAATTATCATTACTTTAGCTAAGAATGTCAGTGAACAAAAAAATCGTTGTAAAAATAATTGAATGAGATTCGTACATAAACTAATGATGTTTTTGAGAATGTGCTAAGTCTCCTAGTTTCCGCAAACTTAGTTTTCGCTATCTCAAGAAGTGTTGCTGATCTGTGAATAGCAAAAAACACATTTAAATTTGAATTTCGCGCCATAAACATAACGTTGCACGTTAAAGATACCTTTTTTTGACAGTTATCTCTGCATTAGGCAGCCACTATATTAGATTTTTCAATATTTATAGTATAACACTGTCGGGGTAATTTTTCCTATAGATGTTCTATTAGTAGAACAAATAGTAGAACAGATGGTTAGGTTAGGAACCTTTTAATAATACCTCATAAGTACATCGAAATCCATCCAGCCGTTTGAGTGCAACACGGTAATAAATATTATTTGCGACATACACACAAGCATACTAACAAAGAAACGCGCAAAACGGGCTGAAAAAATAAGGCGATTGAGAGTAATTGGTATTAAGAAGAAAACTGGTAAATAATGTATTTTTAATTGTAGTTTTGCTACCGAAGGGGTATAAAGTAGGGGTTGTAGTAGTAGAGCTTTTTTGTGAAAGAGTTCGTCCGGGGAAGTACTGCCACCATACCTATTTCTGCCGCAAAGCAGTAGTGCTCGCATTGCTGTGTTCCGGTTTGAAGGGTAAGGGTGCCGGTGAAATTACAGGCACATGAGACTTTTCATCTTTATGTCTCAGGGTGGCGGGCGCAGTGCAATGCCACATAGGTTGCGTCCTAGGTGGACGTGATCTATGAGGTAATGCACTGTTCATAGGCAGAGGTTACCGCTTAACATCAGGTGGGCCTCTTGCTCGATCCGTTATCCAAGTAGTATAAAAAAAAAAAAAAAAACAATAAAACAAATATTACATCAAGATTAAAATTGACGCAAGTAGTCAAATGGGGTATATAGTGGGGGTATCATATTCAAGGTTAGCAAAACAGTCGTGTGGACAATGTTTTCAATTCACTACCACAAGGTTATTTACACAATCACATGCTTGTACATTACAGTAAAAGAAACAGTTGTTCTAATATTTCACACTTTTTTTTTTAACATTGTTAGGATTGATAGACCATTTTTTGGCCACGAACTCAAGTCACCTGTTGGAAAGTGACGTTATGGCCGAAGATGAAGCACAAAGGTCTAGACGACACCTATTCACTCTAGACCCAGATTATAGTTTTCAGGAAAGACAGACGACGGTAGTGTATTCCACTCCTTACTTGAACAACTGGAGTCAGGTTCAATGGTGATGGAATATAATAATATAAGCTGTTACAATTCCTAACACAACAATCTTAAGAGTGCATTGTGTAATAACCAAGTTAATTCATTCATTCAGAAATCGGTTCACCCGTTGTACTCTAGATCCTATTCATCGTGTGCTGATAATTATCAGACCCTGGAGTCTGCGGAAGGAAGACATGTCATGTCATCTTAATTTGAAGTTACGCCTCACTATCCTGCGTGGCGACCTCATTGAGACCTTCAAGATCCTCTCTGGCAAGTACAGTTTGCTGAAATGGCAGTGGGCTGGGCATATATGCCGAAGAACCGACAACCGCTGGGGTAAACGTGTTCTAGAGTGGAGACCGCGTCTTGGTAAACGTAGTGTGGGGCGCCCCCTGGCTAGGTGGAGCGACGATCTACGTAAGGCGGCTAGTAGAAAGTGGATGGGAAGAGCTGGAAATCGGTCTAAATGGCGACCGTTAGGAGAGGCCTATGTCCAGCAGTGGACTGATACAGGCTGATGATGATTATGATGATGAATTACAGTTTGCCTGAATTTCATAAAATCTATATTTCAAAAGAGAGCTCAATGTCGTTGAGAGGGCATAGTCGTAAAATATCCCGTGGACCATCCAACACAAACACTGCACAGCACTTCCTTAGTAACAGAGTGGTCCATAATTGGAATGATTTACCAGAAGATGTTACTGCCACATCAATAAACGCTTTCAAAAACAAATTGAATATCTGGTTGCGAACAAACAAACTGTTAACATTAAAAGACATTAAAATTTAAAATGTAATCAGTGCAGCAAGTGAAACTGACATTTCAATACTCTGATAATATAGCGAAAGCTGCTCGTCTGTCATTTTAAATAATAATAATAATAAGTTTGAGCTCAAACTTGAAGATTCAGATTCACTAGTACCCTAGATCCTGTTAAATTTATGCTGGTCATCATCAGACCCTGGAGCCTGAAAGGTTTCTAGCTGCAAAAATACCTCGGTTCCCTTCAACCAATTTATTGCCAGTTGATTATCCTGGAGAATTTCCAGCAAACATAGCTAAGAACCATCTCGCAAGCATCAAACATAATCTTTCATAAAAAAAAAGCATTTAAATACCAAGTTTCGCCCAGATCGGTTGTAAAATACTATCTGTAAAGGAGTACCAACAACTGACAGAGGAAAGCATATTGAACTTGAAGCAGAGATAGTTTCCTCGCTCGGTCACTTAAACTCAATAACCTTCAAGGTTTTACACATAAATAACTGGGTTTGGGCCTAAAAGACAAAACACTGGAGGCAGTACATAGTATCTGTACATAATGTATGTACAGATTCTATGTACTGCCTAAACATTATATAATGCTCCTGTTTACAACATTTTAGATAAGCAGCATAATGTATGTACAGATTCTATGTACTGCCTGTATTTAATGATCCTGCTTCCAAAATTTTAGATAATATTATTATTATTTATTATTATTTTATTAGGTAGGTATCTAAAATGTTGTAAACAGGAGCATTATATAATGTTTAGCCATGTTAACATCTGATTTTTCAACATCCCGCGTGTCAAATAACTATTTTTTTAAATTCTAAACATACATAAATCGCGACAGAATGTACAGAAAAATATCAATCATTTAGTTTCTACTTCAATCTTCAAAAATACTGGGGGTAACCAATAAGCTTCGCCATGTGTACTTGTATTATTTAATTATATTAAGACGTTACATACATACATAGACACACGCCTCTAAGGGCCTCTTCACAGTGGGTTGCACCATCGTGGAATATAGACGTGACGAGTGGTGAGCTCATCGCCGCCATTGCTTCCCACGACTGACTCAGCTAACGCTTTCTTCCAGTATTACCACATTTCATAAATAAGCTAGCAGCCAGGACAAATCTTATACCAACGAATCTTACAAACAAGTCTGGCTAGCTTATTACGTATCTTGCAATAGCAATGCGATAGCAAGAATTGCGCGATTATCGCATCCAAATCGCAAATTCGTATTACGTATCAGCGATTCCTAATACGAATTTGCGATTTGGATGCGATAATCGCGCAATTTTTGCTATCGCATTGCTATTGCAAGATACGTAATAAGCTAGGGGGTAATCCCTAAGTCGGCTTTTACGACATCCACGGGAGGAGATGGAGGGGGTCTATTCTTGGGCCGGACACACCACGGACAAAGAATTGAGACGTTAATCAATCAAATATACAGTCTCAATTCTAGGACATAGTAGGTTTAGGATTTTACCTTGTCCTTGGCCGATATCATAAATGATCTCTCCGTTGCCGGACTCCAGCCTCTCCAGGAGTTGCTTACGGAGCAGTTCATATTCATCAGCATTTGGACTCACCAGGATCATCTGCAAATAAACCAAGGAATTAGGCAAGCATCATTCTCAAACTCAGTGCATCAAAGGACAAACAAGTAGGTTCATGGTTTCTCCCAGTCACGCATTTTCAAACACTAGAGCGTTTTTGTGAAAGAGTTCGTCCGGGGAAGTACTACCACCATAACTATTTCTGCCGAAAAGCATTAGTGCTCGCATTGCTGTGTTCCGGTTTGAAGGGTAAGGGTGCCGGTGAAATTACAGGCACGTGAGACTTTTTCATCTTTGTCTCAGGGTGGCGGGCGCAGTGCAATGTCATATAGGGTGCGTCGTAGGTGGACGTGTCCTATGAGGTAATGCACTGTTCATAGGTAGAGGTAACATCAGGTGGGCCATCTGCTTGTTACGTCATTCAAGTAGTATAAAAAAAACACATATTCATATCATATTTTTATCACAGAAAGAATAATACAACAAGTAGGTCTGTACAACATTTTACAAATGCAAATGATATAATAAATAACATAATAATAAATAATTTTATTAATTCATATAAATCATAATATATTTATTTACAGGAAGAATAATACAACTAATACAAGGTATATACAAAATACACGATTTGACGACCTCTGTGGCACAGCGGGCGAACGTTCGCCTGCGACGACAGAGGTTGCAGGTTCGATTCCCGTCTCGAAACGTATCTATCCATGTTATATATTGTATTAAGTATATCAGTTATCTAGTACCCATAACACAAGCTCTGCTTAGCTTGGGGCTAGATAATGCTGTGTAAACTGTCCAGCATTATTTATTTATTTATTTATTTTAACATATGTAACAGTTGTGTGCTACCTGAAGACTGCTTGCTGTAAACGATCTAAAGGTAGCTCAACTGATCCAAATCACTACCAGACGGAAGCATCCCTTAAATGTTGGCTGCATTGCCACGCTGAATGGCAATACTAATGCGTTCAGCCAGTATAAATAGATAATAAATAAAAATAAATAAAACTAGTACCTATATATAAATTAGTTACACAAAAATATTCAAAACTAAATTTAAAAATCCATTTAGGTACCTCGGTATCTTTTTATTTTCTTAACTACATGGTCAAAATAGTAATTATTTTTTCTGTGTTATGTAGGTATTTCGTTTAATAATTTGCATATAAAATTAACTTATTGTTGTTTACTACTCTAAGTTCATTCATTTCATGACTCATCCTGTAATATTACATCACATTCATACAATTTGTAAATTCTATGGAATGTGATGCAACTTCAGGTAGGACTTACCAAATCAAAACAAACTTCATGTTTACATACAAAGCTTATCTAATAAACGATTTCAGAAAAGTACAACCATCCTTTATATGAAATGGTTTCGATAATCAGATAACCCGATAAACTAGATAGGAAATTATTGCACCAGATAATTACACACTGGTATCGACGTTTGAGATAGATAGCATAAAGTATTGCTTCACAAATAAATATGCAATTTATTTTAACGCAGTTAAATTATGGTACCTACTAAGTAGAGCTAGAGCCTAGAATAGTAAATAGTAGCTAAAGTAAAATATTTTCCGAAAGTTAAATTTATGATGTAATTTTGAATGTTTATAAAATATATGTAATTTGGCTCAAAACAAATTTATAAACCCCAATTTGATATCTTTATAATTCTTCGATATAAATAGCGAAACTAGATTCGAAAGTAATGTACCTAATAGGTAAATTAATTGCGAATCTATTTTCGCGGGAATCCCAGCTCATAAACAAAAGCTGTTTGTTACCTTTCCTCTGATGCTGGAGTAGTCAGTCTCGCTCTCAAAGGCGGAAGGCATTTCGCCGTCCAGGCCCTCAACGCAGCACATTTTGGCTGGGGAGTCCGGAACACTGTCCATTTTCACGAGTTTCTTTCAGAACCAATTATGTATGTCCAGCTGCTAAGCCGATTACACCATTATGTCACAACACAATCTTGTTTCTATTCACCTTCTCTTCTGTGAATGCATTAAGAAAAGGACTAATATTATACTAGAGCGTAGACTAAAAGACTAGCAGAAAGAATTTTATTCACAAAAATTTTTAAATCGCAAAACCTTCACAAGTTAAGTAAATTAGTACCTACCTACTATGTTTAGAAGTTAAATTAGTAATTACTGTGATAACAACGTTGCGGGAACTTTATTTATATTCACAAAAAATATGAAAAACTAAATTTACCCGAGTCTTTGATGAAATGCAATTTATCGAAAATAGATTTCACTGAAAAACAGATGGATTTTGTGCCAACTCCACTTTTGACAACTCACAAAAACACAACATTCAGTGTGACCGTTTTAAAAAAAGGTGATCTACTAAAATCATTATGTTGCCAGTACTAAATAATACCAAAGTTCAAGCTGGATTATACTAAAAATATACCAAAACTAACTTTCCCCGCTGGATCGTGAAAGAAGAACAAACAAACAAACAGATATGTTAAAATTGGATTTATTATAATCTTCTATTTATTATATTTATTAAAAAATCTTGTCCAATACTGACTATTGAGAATTTATATAATTTATATAATTGTATGTGTTATTACACATACAATTATATTTACACATATTAATTATTCTAAATAGTCAGTATTGGACAAGTTTTTTTTTAACATGTTACAGATTGCTTATAGTGCATTTTTTTTCATTTTTTTTTTCGATCGCATGTTTTTATTGTGTACAAATGTATTCCATCTATGGAAAAAAATACAGGCAGCACTTTAAATCATTCCGAACCATAAACTATTGAATACTTTTCTATATTTTGATAGAATATGTGAACTGTGTTGGTGCATCAGTGAGTGTTTTGTTGACAAACTTTGAAACAAACAAAAAATAGTGCGGAAAATACGCTAAAACATTTTCTAAGTTAAAAATTGTACCCAAAAATACCAGATTTTGAAATTATACCAACAAAAAACTAGATCAGTTTTACGGAGCCCAAATTATACCAATTTAGTACTGAAAATACCAAAAACGGTCACACTGACAACATTGTCAACATTCACCTAGCAGCAGTGTAGCCAACGACGTAAAAAGATGACCCTCTAAAACCCGGAAACATCGAGCAACAGCGGATGCCTGCAATGCCTTAGGCCCGGAAATACTCGTCGCTAAAAATAAGCAAGAATCATCAAACTACAATCATAGACGTAGAATTTTCGTTATTGACTACAATAATATTTACTACGAATGCTGTAAACGTAGAGCGAGGCTGTAAAGCAAGCTTGTTAACAAAAGTTCGCTAATCCTCTCATCACAGCCATGCTCTCAGTACATGTTTTTTTTATTTGTTGTATTTTCTCCTTGTAGAAAAATGGGTGCACAGATTGCTAACTGCTCTACCACAGACAAACATGTGCTCTATCACTCTTGGTCTGTGTCAAGTCAAAATTTTCTCTATGATCTATGTACTCTACTTTGTTGTTGATTTTGCTATTTTGCTGTTATTTTTGTTGAAAATTAAGACTAATTTACACTTCTGGCGTGCTTGGTTTTATGTAAAACATTTATACAGGGTACATAAAAATAATATGGTCCTTTGGATAACCTTATCTGTGAATAATCAATATGGTTGATTCCCGTTCTTCAGACTCCTGCTGGAACAAACTAGTGATATCAAATACTACCAATCAGTGGACTGCTAACATTAAATCTGAACAGATCGATGATGCAGATACAGCTGAGACTGAGAGTACAACTGGTTTTTGTTTAGATTACGACCCTTTAGGTGACGAGAAGGAGGATACAGTAGCAGCTAACAATCATAGTTTACAGCCTGATATGCCATGTACAAGTTCTAAGCGGATAGACTTGAAGAGCCAATCAGAAGAACCACCAGGACACAGAGCGCAGCGACTGGCTAAAATGTCTGCATATGCTGCACAGAGATTGGCAAATGAAAGCCCTGAACAGCGGGCAGTGAGACTCAAACGCATGTCGGAGTATGCAGCTAAAAGGCTGGCTAGCGAGACAAGTGAGCAAAGAGCTAAGCGACTCTCGCGAATGTCAGCATATGCAGCAAAGAGGCTAGCTAAAGAAACGCCTGAACAAAGGCAAGAGAGGCTCTCCAGAATGTCTGCCTATGCTGCCAAGAGACATGCTTCGAAAAAGATGAGTTCTTCACCAGTTATTGGAAAAAGAAGAAAAAGGAGAATTAGTTTTGAAAGTATATCTGCCGAAGAAAGTAATGCTTGCGACACATCAAACTAAATCTGAGTTTTTTTTTGTGTACCTATACGTGTCATGGATATTTTGTCATACTTGTGTGTATGTGCATAATTTACTGTCTTTTTGTAGTGCCGCCGGTTCTTTCTTGGTCACCATGTCTTAGATCATTGATCAGTTTAAGGTGTGGTGGCACAGAAAAGGGCTTTTTAGCTGTAAGTCTATCTGTGTGGGATGAGAATGGATGATGGAAAAGGGAACTAGTATAATAAGACATTTTATCACATTGCAAGCTATGATTTTCTTTTTATTAATAACTTGAGTGCTTGCTTTTTTTTGACAGTCAATCTATAATGGGAGTTGCTGTAATTACAACCCTCAACTCTCACTACTTTCATTTTCCTTCTTCCACTGACCATTGCTTTCTTAGTATAATATTCACCGGTTCAAAAGACTGGTGCTTGAGGCCAAGGTGTGTCCGTCTTGCAGCCTTAGCTCCAGTACAGTTGCTCGGAATCTAATGCAGTACTTTTATGAAAGCTGGTGTTTTAAATATGGTTCTTAGGCTGTTATTAGCTGAAATTGATTATATTCGGGGATCATCAGCTATGAACACAGTTTTTGAAGGAATCTCAAGCAAATGCAGCTTTCAGTTTGAACTCCCAAGTTCTGATGACATAATTAGACTGAAGTTCTGGTCATGGTCTGATTGTGACCAGCATAAGATCACCTGGCTCTGGTCTGATTGTGACCAGCATAAGATCACCTGGCTCTGATCTGATTGTGACCAGCATGAGATCACCTGGCTCTAGCTGCACCCACTGCAGCTAGAAACATTGTTCAGACTTCATGATCTAATCGTGACCAGCATAAGATCACCTGGCTCTAGCTGCACCCACTGCAGCTAGAAACATTGTCCAGACTTCATGGTCTAATCGTGACCAGCATAAGATCACCTGGCTCTGGTCTGATTATGACCAGCATATGATCACCTGGCTCTACTAGTGCACCCACTGCAGCTAGAAACATTCATTGGTGCAGCTGTTTCAATTGGTCAAGGGTTTTGAAATCTTGCAAAAATTACTTTTTCTTTGTTGTGTTCTTATAATGTGTAATTCATTATGAATTATGTAATTAATTATAGGTTTTATATCTCTTTGTAATTGCATTTTAAATAAATAATACATCTTATAATAAATAAGTAATATTAGTTTATTTCATGTCTCAGGCGATTACACATTGTACAAGTTATGAGATTTTGATAAGTTAGATTCCTAACTTGAAGAATGTTCTATCAGATACAATGCAATCAATAATTTCATGTTTTAATATAACTACATAAAGCTTTTACTTTAATTTAGTAATGTTTTTAAACTTATATTTAAAATAATAAAGTATTTGCTTTATTTGTCTATGATACAATTTTTTATAATCACTTATAATCACTATAACAAAGAATACAATGGGATATAATTTGTGGATCATAATTATTTTGTGAGCCAAAATGTGGCCAAACCACATCATCAGCCACCGGAAGACATACTCTACTGTATTTAGGCCTTAGCCCATTTTCACCAACTAATTACAGACACTTAACTAAAGATACACTAGCTGAAAATACCACACCACTACGTGCATAGTCACACTCTGAGAAAAAAATAAAGGACGGATGTTTAATGTGGTCTTTAGGACACTAAAATATATATACATTAATATTACTGTCACCAATAGATCTAGAAATTATATTTGAATCAAAACTGCCTAGCTTATGATATACACCATACTGTTTTAGACTACAATTCTACATAATCTGTGCGAAAAGAATAGGTTTGTGTGTGGCAAAACATTCTTTATTCTTTATTGTACACACAAACAGAGAAGAAAATACTTTCATATAGGACATGTACAAAGGCGAGCTTAACCCTAAAAGAGTTTTCTTCTAGCAAACCTTTGATGATGGATGTTTTGGAAACATCCATCTTTTCTCTACCCAGTAACTACATATGATATTATTTTTAAAAAGTGATTTCATGAAAAATATCAGAAAGTTGTAGCCAAAATAAAATAACAACGACACTGCACAATGTCGCTAACAATACCCAACCGGTAATTGAGAATGGCCACAGTGTTGCTTACAATTAAAAATCGGTAATTGAGAACTGCCAGTATTACTAACAATACAAAATCGGCAATGGGGAGCCACAGACAAAACTAATCTCAGATGGCGCCACCATCGCTGGTGCTTGTCATTTAGTGGTCTTGTCTTTTTCTCATCAGAAGGGCAACGGTGTGTACCTTTATTTGTACACTGAAATGCACTACACAGAGGCATGTTTTATACCAGACTATTATTTAATGTTTATTTACTAAAATTATTCATGATATTTGACACTTTTTTTTAAACATTGATAGACCTGTGTTTAGCTACGAAACGACACCAGCGATTATGCGCCACCTAGCGTGATAAATAAGCAGTGTGTCTCCCCATTGAGAACTGCCAGTGTTTAGAGTCTCCCACAGTGTTACCAACAATACAATTGAGAACTGCCACGGCCTCATCTCCCACGCAGACTTACAGCATAGTCGAATCGCCATCAGAAGTAGCTGAGCAACACTGGAGAAGTTATGGCTTTTTGAACACTGGTTGTGTATGTGCTCTGCTACTTCGGAGTGCAACTGTACTTACTAATATGGGAGTTACACTGGATTCAGCTTAACGTCACTAAATAATAAATAATTATAAGACGACATCATATAAACCTAACCAAGCAAGGACAGAAAGCATTCAAAGTGTAAGCAAATTCCTTAAAAAAAAAAACATAGAACATTTAATTTATAAAGAACTGAAACAAGTCATACATTTTTTTTTTGTCTTTTCTTCTCCATGTGGAATCATTTGAATAATAAAGCTTAGGTCGCCACTAGCGCTATGAAAAGCTGAATTTAAATTCTGAGAAAGTCTAGATATTGATTTTATTTATTTACAATAATATAGTGCTTCTTTTTTTCTTTGACTTATTGGAGCCCGTGCTTATTTTCACCTTCAACACACCACTAGCTATAACTAGTACCTATGCAAATGTGATGCTGTAACGATGTAGAACACAGGAAACAATTTGACTGGCATATGGAATGGTATTGCTTGAACCATTGATGGCTATATCGACTACGAGCCCAAGCTGTACAAGTCGTACAGACTACAATAATGTTAGGTTCATATTGCTGTCGGGGACTCGGGGTGTGTTGGGGCGCCTTCTGTTGTATAGTTGACAGAACGCGCCACAGCACAACACAACCTACTAAGGTGAATCTAGATAGATAGATCAACTCTTTACTGTCCACAAATAACACGACGTCAACACGTCCCTATCTACACGACCCGAGTAGATAGGGTTCGCAGCGGAAACTACGGGTTCCGCTGTTTGGACTAGGGTACCACGGGCGTCAGGACAGCCGCCTACTGGGTAAAACCGGTAGGTCCTGACTTGGGTTCGGTTTCGTGGTGGCTTTGTGGTTAGTTGCAGGGGGTGGGCATGTCGTCTTCCCGGTACATTGGTGGATACCGGGGTCCCCCCCCGCGCGCAACTAGCTGGTGTCTTCACAGGTCTAAGGCGTCGGGCCGTAAGGTGGGCACTAGCGGGGTCAGTGAGTGATCCTTTAAGCAACAACCTAACGGTGCGTTGTAATCTCCGGTACTTACCTGGATAGTAAGTAGAGACGTGAGCTGGCATGGATCCGGCCACCCAGCTGCAGGACCTGGGTAGGCACATGTACGTGTGTCGAGAAGTGAGCGTGCTTTACAGCTCCGGTACCATTCTGGTGAAATGGCAGTTAGCCTCTCTGACGCCCCTAGCTGGGGTTGAAGCTAGCATCTTTGCGGGTGCGGGTGGTGAGCGACCACAATTGCTCCGATACCATTTTGGATAAATGGTAGTGTTCTGTATAGTTCACGAGCAACTCGCATGAGTACCTGGAGTGTGTAAGCATGAAGGGCGGCAGGACCTGCCGCAACTGGTCCTGGCCTCGGCCAGATAAAGTGCGCTACCGCGTATAACCGCAAAGGTTGGTCGGGCAGCCACTTTAAACACGTATAGCTGATGTGGGTTTGTCCACAAATAACAAATACAAAACATATCTTAAAACAAAAAAAATAACAGAAATGTACAATGGTCGGTCTTATCGCTTACAGCGATTTCTTCCAGACAACCTTAAGATGGAGAGGACTATATGGAAGAATGGGACAGTGGTGGTATCACCTTGACAAATACACATATAATTAAATATATACAAACCTACATTATAATACATAATATAAATACATAATAATATAAACACAACATAACAGACAAGAACAATGAAACTCAACAGGACGAAGAAGACGGTTGGAGATAACAGTTTGACACGATCTTTAAAAGAATGCAACGATGGAGCAAGACGAAGCTAGTCATTGGTAATAAACGTAACCAAATGCGTTCTGGCGCGCCACTACACACCCCGACACAGCAATATGAACCTAGCTTAACTAGTATACGTAGTGGTATGCACACTAGCAGGCGGGGCGGGGCGCGCGCGCTAGTAGCTGGCGGGACGACGAGCCCGAGCTGTACGAGTCGCCCGACGAGCGCACGCTGGCCTGAGATAGCGGAGTACCTGGCACCAGAAGCAATAGATTAGCATGCTTAAAAAAAACATAACGTAACGAAAACTTCTTAACTCTGGTTAATGTAAAACTAGTGGTTCGCCCCGAACTGAGACCTCGCGAATACACGCGATTTAGGTAGGATACCTTATTTCTTTCGAAAATATATCTATATACGTGAGTATACCCACATAAAATGAACGTACTTGTCGGTTCGAAAAGTTAGACCTACAATGTCGTTCAAATTCCTAGAAACGGGAGGTCAACAATGGATGTTATACTAGTTATTGTTTTATAGAGGACATGAGTAGAAATTCTTCAATTTTAGAATTTTCCCAGTATTTGTGTCATAAAAGCTACAAACTTACCAAATTTCAGCATTGTAGGATCAGTGGAAGTACTCTAGAGGTTTTGTTTTTTTACATTTTCAATTTAACCTAATTTCTCAAAAACTACACAAGTTAAAAAATCATAAAAAATATTTTTGAAATGTCGAAGCAAGGGGCTTTCATATGACACCCCATTTGATCTGATATTCTTATGTTTTTTTTTTTTACCCCTTCTTGGACCCCAATATCCCAACAACCCCCCCGACCGATATAGCTCATAACCTTACCAACAAATTGTAACAATACTATCTACCCCTCAATTAAATTTCATGAAGATTGGATTTGGATGCTCGGACAAACATGCATACATATACAAACGCCGATTCTTCCAAGTTGACTCAGAGAACTCGCTTCGCTCGTTCAATAAATGTTAGTTGTTATTAACAATAGTAAAAGCTCGCACACTACCGGGCATACCAGGAAGCGAGGTGACGTGATGCGGCAGCGCCCAGCGTTGCGGCGTGCATTCGCCGTTGGTCGTCGCCTCCTGCAACACACGGTAAATAATAAATAGTACCTATCTATGAATTAATTCGTTATTTTGTCGAACCCATTGCAGTAACTACATAAGTGCAATACCTATCTTATCTTTGAATAAGATTTCGAGTTTCATTTTAGTCACTATAGATATAATTATAATGTAATGTCAATGACAGTTTCAAAAGAGGAAGACGTGTGACAAACTTTCTGGGCTGGTCCTACTCAACTGAGTCTGCTAAAAAACCAGTACTTAGTCGCACTTGGAACATCGTCGAGAACTCTTGTGTTCTAGTATAGACCTAAAACGCGTCAAAATGCCTTCTCGTTTATTTAAAAAGTGCTTCATTCACTCCGGGAAGAAAAATAAATCTCATGGAGTTACTTTCCACCCGTAAGTATGGTTAAAACTTTATTTAGCTGTAAAATATAGGCTCTGTTGATTAAATACCGACCACATTGCCATATTTAAGAGAGCGAGATAGACAATACGGGGACTACAGTCGACTACTACAGTCGGGGAGTTCCGAACCAGACATTACTGCGACGCCGAGCCGGCCCGAGTCAACCGGAGCCCAATTATAATGACTGCTATGTTAGAGCGTCACTCGTCTTCCTCTTCTGAAACTGTCATTGTGTAATGTAGTAATTTTTTACGCCTCGAGAAGTTCATACATGGGTTTGTGAATGCAGTGCACTGTGTTATGTACTAAAATGAAATAATATGCGTTCACAGTAACATTAATATCACATTATGTTAGCATTAGACATCACTTAAAAATATGGCAATATGCTCATTTTAGTTCAACATAGGTAAGTGTATTAAGTATCCTCTTTACATAGAAATGTCAGCCAGTATATTGATATGTTTTATTATGTGTGGCGATATAAATGAGTGTCAAGTCTAGTAATACATGGTAATGAAAGTGCAAATTAAACACACAACGCGAAACGAAACAGCCAAAACCAAACAACTGAACAACTACAGCGTAGCAGAGAGCCAGCCATAACTACACCCGTAAACTTGTGAAACGTCAAACATAAACTTGTAAACCAACACTAACTACACCCGTAAACATGTAAAGCAACACCAAATTAAACCCTTGAACTTGTATTCATCCTTAGCTACACCCGTAAACAAACTTTACCTACACCTGTAAAATCATTTACCAATTTTTTTAAAATCAATTATTACTAGATAGATCTTTCTAACAACCCATAACTATGTCTAATCTATCCCTGACTATGTAAAATAAAGCCCTAGCTCATACTACAGTCGCAAAACAACACCAGACAGTAATTATAAATTCTGTCCCCAAGACAGCAACCGTAGAACATCCAGATAAGTCTTCATAACACTTCCCAGACGAGTCGGACTACAGTATAATAGGACCTACAAAACGCTGACTCTCTGCCGAACAAAAACGCAAGCTCTACTGGCCGGTCACTTACAGCGTGTTTGATCTGTTTGGGGTGGGTCAGTATGGTGGCAGCGCTGTCCTCGGGCGTGAAATAGTCCGAGTCCTCGCCCGCGCACGACTCCACGTCAACGCGCGACGCTCCGGAGGGCGCTGCGTGGTATTCGCCGTGTTAGAAATGCTAGCAAACTTAATACCCCCAACAAAGATGTACGGAAAAGTCACTGTCCAGTGCCTACCCTAAAAACAGGCGTGATTGTCTGTCGGAAATTGTATCCCCAATCGCATTTTTACCGGCATTGATATGGAAACTCATCGTCCACACAAGTATGAAACTGTGTGATTTTTTCGTGGATAATTCCTACAGGCGGGAAGGGTTGAGGCGTGATTCATTTCTTATAATTCGACTCTCCTTCGAACACTAGCTAATGGGGCGAATTTTTGGTTAGACTGCATTTGTGATTTGTGTGTCAGTGTGAACAACTTATGTTATGGTACATTACTAAGTTATGTCCTTATTGTGATGTGTGTGCGTGAAAATTATTTGGACTCTCGTCAAAATTCCAATAACTTCGAAACACAATCGCAATTCAGAATAAAAAAGCATGACGACTAATTTTTGATTTACGAGAGCTTTTGATAAAAATTTGTTGTCAGATCGTAGATTTAACATTGAACATATGCGTATGTGCTGTATAGACCCCTCCGTCTCCTTCCATGGATGCGGTAAAGGGGCAACTAAGGGATTACACCATGAGATGTGCCGCAGTATCCACCTGAGTACTCAATACAAATACTGCAATCACCGATCCGCCTGCCAAGCGTGGTGTTTATGTCAAATCCCTGCTTGCATTCTACGTGGAGGCCTCGTCCAGCGATGGACTTCTAAAGGTTGCTGATGATTGATCATAGGGCGCATATTATTAAACTGTACTGTATTATTCCTTTAAGGCGCAATAGGTTAACAACGTGTTTATAATGAGGTCCAGAATTTTTAAGTTTTTGATATAAGAGTTCTTTCAGTTTTCAAGAAGAAAAAATAAATGGGATTCTTAAGCTTTTTATCTAGTGAAATCATAAATTCAATACACTATTTGAATTAACAAGTTCGACAAAAAAAAAACAAAGTTACCACCTTTTTAAAATTGAAATACCATTTTAGACTTACTTCTTACACGTTTGAATTTTTTAAACATTTGGTAAATTATTAATTATTATTTGAGGTAGAGTTGAGAATTCATAAAAAAAAAAATAACAAAACCCTAAAGGGCATTCACAAAAACACGGTATCAGAGCGTGCGCTCGCCTTCTTCGCCCCATACAAAAATGTTCGTTGAAACTTGTTGAACTTAAAGCGCCTTAATAAATGTTTTTTTTTTACTACTAAAATGACGGAACAAGCTGATGGCCAACCTGATCTTAAGCGGTAACCTCTGCCTATGAACAGTGCATTACCTCATAGGTCACGTCCACCTAGGACGCGCCCTATGTGGCATTGCACTGCGCCCGCCACCCTGAGACAAAGATTAAAAGTCTCATGTGCCTGTAATTTCACCGGCACCAAACCGGAACACAGCAATGCGAGCACTACTGCTTTGCGGCAGAAATAGGTATGGTGGTAGTACTTCCCCGGACGAACTCTTTCACAAAAAAGCTGTGAAAGCCTACTAAATAATAATTCGTTAATTAGTAACTGTATCGCTAGACAGTAGATGTGCTGTGTACTGACAGTCGCGCTGGTCCGGCTCCTCCGTGTCGGTGTCGTCGATGTGCGCGAGGTGCGGCGCGGCGCCGGCGAGTCGCAGCGCGCCGTCCGCGCCCGTCCCCGCCGCCAGCTGTGCGTCCCGCTCGCACGCCTCCGACAGAGAGAGAGACGACAAGTGTTTTAACACCTGCCATATATTAATTATTATTATTATTACTTTTGAAACTATCATGGTTATGTACATAATTTTCACTAGAAACGGGATATTTACCATGATTTTTGAGCATTTTTTTTTTTTTTTTTTTGTTCTTGGCGCATGCAACTGTGCCGAAATATCGGGAACATATAAAACTCAAAAATCATGGTAAATATCCCGTTTCTAGTGAAAATTATTATTATTATTATCATTTATTTCGGTTTTTTAACACCATATTATGTAAAGAATTGTTTGTAGATATTAACACATAGTATTTCTAAAATTACAAATCACAATTATTAAATTAAATTAAAGTAATAGTTGTTATTCTGGGGGCTCATTATTAGTTTTGATAGTATTCTAAACTTATATAAATTACCGTTTCCTTCAATACATTTATTGACAGCGTCTTAAGTTTTGTCCTCGTTTTCGCTAGGGACGCTGCAAGTTAATGTATGGAACACAGAAGAACTGTACTACTACATTCATGGTATGGAAGGAAACAAAACTTCATACAGTTTCGAATACTATCAAATTCTCGTACTAAGCCCCTAGCTATATAGGTAGTTCGTTTCGTTTCGTATGAGGTACTGCTGGCCTCTGGTGTCGGAGTTTATCAATGAAGTTGGTGTGTGTAGTTTATTATTATTATTTAAAATGATAGACGAGCAGCTTTCGCTGATGTGCCTATTTCAGAGTGTTGAAATGTCTTAGTTTCACTCGCTGCACTGATTACAGTTTAATGTCTTTAATTGTTAACAGTTTGTTCATTCGCAACCAGTTATCCAATTTGTTTTTGAGTTTATTAATCAAATTGATCTATGTAGTTAATCAATGATGTATGAATTTTATTCATGTAGTTTGTCAGTAAACCCATCCTTTTAGTTTTAAGATTGCCCAAAAATAAGAGTGTTTCTGGAGCTATTAAAAAATAAGGAAAAGAATGACTGAGCAAAGAGATAAAGAAAATATAGAGTGAAGGCACTTGCCTTATTTTTGCCTTGATTTTTATTTTTAACAACGCTGCCTAATTTCTCTATTTTAAACCCCTGTTTTACTTACCCCATTGACTTGATGAGTGAGCAGTGGCGACAGCCTCTCTGTCTCACTGTCCAGCTCCGTCTCCTGGTGCGTCTCGGCCTGCGTGTCCATCTGCGTGTCCACTTGTTCGAGCGGCGAGTCGCGCGGTGTATCGCGACCCTTAGAGACGTCCTCTTCGGAGCACGAGGCCTCTAGCGAGCGACGCAGGCTCTCGCTTGGGAGATTGAGGCTGAGTGACGACTGGAGAATTTAAATAATAATTGAAATACCTCTTACGGGCAATCAATCGCAGAGGTTTACAACTCATGTGAGTCACAACATCTCTGGCTAATGACCGCTCAGAATAATGCAGCTCACTATGCCGACTGCTTCACAATTACTGCTTTTCTACTCTGGAATAGTATTCTTCACAAATATTGTAGGGTACCTATCCTCAGTTTGAAGTATTCAGAATATCCAGATCCAAAGTATACAATCTTTTTATTTTTAAACTATCATAGACCTTTGTTTGACCACGATCTCACCTGTTGGTAAGTGACGATGTGGCCGAAGATGGAGCACAAAGGTCTAGAAGACACCCATTCACTCTAGCCTTGAAGAGACCCAGATTATAGTTATTATCGTTATTTCACTCTCATGATCGACCCCCAACAGATGTTTTTGTCTCCAATATCTGTCCTAGACCTTTATTTTCTATGTAAGTACCTATCTATATATTTGACTGCCCCTATGGAAGGCATGCTTTTCCTCTCTCAATATGTGTCTCTATATCTCTGTATACTTGTTTCAATGACGATGTAAACTTACTTTAGTGACGTGGTTCGGCTTGTGGCTGTAGAGCAGCGGGCTGTCGACCGCCACCTCCTCGGCGAGCTTCGCCTGCTCCTCGCGCGCGAGCAGCACCGACATACGGAACTGGAACAACGGTAAGAGTTTCGCTGTACGAGTGGAGTCGACGAGCCGCGCTCTAGGTGACATCTGTTCAGTATTCCAACAGGCGTCAGTTACCTCGGGAGTCAGCGTGCGCGTAGGTCTGGTGCCGGCAGTCTTGAGATCGTCGCGTGATCCGGAGCGTCCGCGCCTGCCCGCGCTACCGAGACTGGTCGACGAGCCGCGCTCTAGGTGACATCTGTTCAGTATTCCAACAGGCGTCAGTTACCTCGGGAGTAAGAGTGCGCGTAGGTCTGGTGCCGGCAGTCTTGAGATCGTCGCGTGATCCGGAGCGTCCGCGCCGGCCCGCGCTACCGAGACTGGTCGACGAGCCGCGGTCCAGGTTACATCTGTTCAGTATTTCCGCCGCTTGCTGAAACAAAAACGTATAAGAATGTAATAAATATCCACTAGCAGTGTCAAGAAAAATAGAAAGGTGCTTCGACCAGCGACACCGGCTTGTATCCCGGGGAATGTTCTCCAACAAGGAAGTGTTTACTGTATCAAGATGACTAATGAAGACTAAGCTAGGTCTAGTTACCTGTGACGCGGTGTCGGTGTCCGGGCTCGCGATGGCGGGGTGTAGCCGGGGCGTGGCCGACGGCGCATGCGGCCCGTTCAGTGCTTCGATCAGCGACACCGGCTCGTAGCCCGGGGGAATGTTCTCCATGCTTCCCTGTACAGGCAAACAATTATTTCAGGTCGGTCTTGCTTTCCGGTTGAACCTTTGACGCGTATATACAGCTCACACGCCGCGTATATGACTGTATTAGGTATAAGGCTTTTGCTAAAGTTGCGTTTTGCGTATAAACGAACCATTGAATTTTAACAAAGCTTTTGTATTAACTCCGTCTATAATGAGATTTTAAAACAATATAATCATGATTCAAGGTCTTACATACATAATATGGTGAGCTGTAATATTGTTGATCAAGGTTGACACTCTACTGCGACTCGAAAACTTTCGTGAACTATATTGTTTATTTTATTAAACGTACTAATGTGCTAAACGGGACGCCGACCGAGTGCGTCGCGTTCACTCACTTTGTTTAAGACTCCAAGTCGAAACCTGTCGATGATAAACGGTACGGGAACATCCCCGTTTCTATAAAATCTTTTTCACATTTCGTAATTAGTGGGAAATTTTTAATTTTCTACTAATAGATTCGATAACATAACAACATTATTTCATAACAAGCTAACTAACCACAGATAAACAAATCAAGAGTGGACCACCCAATTATTGGCAACTTAACACTAGCTAAGGCACAGAATAGGCTAAGAGAGGCTAAGAATACGCTAAGGTAAGCGTTATGGGATCTTGTGGTTTAATTTAAAATGCCATTTCAATTTAGAAAATATTCTTAAAAATATGCACACAACTGAATCAAGTCGTATTTATTATTGATTAGATTTAGCATAATTTGTATTTGGGATAATGTTTGGGTTCATGAATGGGCATTACAATTTATAGTCGAGTATCATTCAGATTTTAGCAATCATCAAATATTACTCGGCGCTTTTTATTATCACTTTTGAATTATCAGATGACGCGGCTAACTTCGCGAATATCTTCGCGAATATATCGTGTGTGTGTGTGTGTAGTGTGTTTGTTACTTCTTCACGCTGAAACGGCTGAACGGATTTGCATGAAATTTAGAATGGAGATAACTGGACTCCCGGAATAACACATAGGCACATTTTTATCCCGATATTCCTACGGTATCGAGAGTTACGCGGGTGAAACCGCGGGGCGCTGCTAGTAGGAAATAAATCACACTTATATTATAAATGCAAAAGTTTTTGAGTGTGTGCGTTTGTTACTTCTTCACGCTGAAACGGCTGAACGGATTTGCATGTAATTTGGAATGGAGATAGCTGGACTCCTGGAATAACACATAGGCACATTTTTATCCCGATATTCCCACGGGATCGAGACTTACGCGGGTGAAACCGAAGGCGCTGCTAGTTGTGTGATAAAAACGATTATTAAAAATATTTTTTTGCTTCCTCGCAACCTATTCTAGCAGCGAGGAGCGTAGCGTCAAGCATGGTTTGAATAGTGAATAACAGCGCATGAAGAGAGCGAAGCGTGCAGCAGTAACCAGCGAGTGCCAAACCCGATGTAAAAAATTATACAAATAAATTGCTTTATTCAGCGTACCCCTCATTTGTTATTACATTTTTTATCCTTAAAATACCCGAGTATTTAAATGGTCGACGACCTCTGTGGGGCAGAGAGCGAGTAGCCAGCTGAAATGAGAGAGGTTGTTGTTTCGTTTCCCGCTGCGGGACAAATGTTTGTACAGTCTGCAAATATTTGTTCCGAGTCTGGGTGTTATGGTAGCATGGTTCTCTAGTTTCAGATACCCGCGACACAGGGGATCCTACTGTGGGACTAGAACTATGTATGCGAATGTTGATTATTTATGTTATGTTAAAAAACACCCGTCTTATAAGTGAATTTTAAAGAACACGCCTTCAATTTTCGGTAAACACAGAACAGAGCTGTTTGGGCAAGGACACAAGGACAGAGTATACATAGAGGGGGATCAATAGTAGTAGGTAGCACAAATGAAAACGATAAAACGTTAAAAAACAGGGTAATCGTACAAAAGCATCCACATTCTTTAGAAAACAAAAAAAAACAAGTACCAATGCTTACGAGGATATTGCAAACCTAACACAAAGTCATGAGGCCAAATGAGCCCCTAAACTTTCTACATTCAATTAAGATGCCAATTAATTTTCGCCCCGAAAAATCTGAGAGCACAGTGCCAGTGATTGGTCCGATCATCCAGATATTGTTACAACAGCAAAATAAATTAAATTTCTCCAAGAAAATAATAAGAAAAGCGGTGTCCGCCTAGTGGGAACAAGCCCGGGTTCCCTCGGGCTTGCCCCAGAGTTGTATGTAAGGAGCCCGCAAGTCCTCGAACCGAGATTTGGGTGCCAATTATTCACAACGAGATTTTAGAAGAATAGTTTCAAAAGGACTTGCGTGTAAGCTATGTCTGACCTGTCTTAAGTTAAAGATGTGACATATCCAGGACTCGCCACTGATCGTGCGGGCCCCCTTTAGCAGAATTAAAGGAGGCCTTTTCCCTTTTCCCTTTTTAGGGAGCGGTACCTAGGGGGTCAACATCGTTAGTAAAGACAATGAACAAAAGAGGGCTTAAAATTAAACCTGGTGGCACTCTACAAAACCTTTTGAAAAATATTTAAATTTTGATTCCATTTTATGAATGTTAAACTATACGCGATCTGATATTAACCTGTTAGGAAAGCTCTTCTAAAATATAAATTATTTTAATCATTTAAAAGCTGTTCCAAGCCAACATTACTTTAATAAATTAGTATACGATTTATATTCCTAAAATACGATAAATATTTCTTAAGAGGGTTAATAGAAGGGTGGTCCAATTAGCAGGCCAATAAGAGTCCCAAATAGAATAAGGATTGAACCCTGGAGATGGTCAAATTAAGATATTACTTTAGAGACTAAATACATCTAAATGAAGCACGCAAAAAATGTTCTAACCGTGCTGCTAATACACGCGGAATGTCCTTGGAATAGTTACACCGTGTTTTGTCTCTTTCGATCGAATGTGAAACTGCTTGTAATTGCAAAAGACATAACATTAACTATTCCAAGGAGTTTTACATGATATGAGTGGAATGCTTACTTGATAATTATTTTATATAAGGAATGTTCGTGACTGAATGGTCACATACCTACGATCACCACAGATTAGCACTACTAGTACCACTAGTAGGTACTGCCACTAGTAGGTACTACCACTAGTAGTCTATCCTGAACTGAGACCTCGCCTATATCAACGAATTTTCAATTATTGTAAATAAAATAACAAATAAATAAACAATGCTGGACAGTTCACACAACATTATCTAACCCCAAGCTAAGTAGCAGAGCTTGTGTTTTGGGTACTACATAACTGATATACTTCATAGTTTTTTTTTATTATACATAGAAAATACCCAGAACACCTTGAACAAATATCTGCAGATCGTACAAATATTTGTTCCGAGGCGTGAATCGAACCCGCAACCTCGTGCGTCGCAAGCGAACCTTCGCCCGCCGCGCCACAGAGGTCGTTTATGTTTTTAATATTTGACAGTGTCACATAATTAAATTAAAAACTGCATACAGACAGACAGACACAGTAGGTCCGTACCTACTGTGTCTGTCTGTCTGTATGCAGTTTGAGGTCGTCCTCAAACTCCCTCTTTTTAGCAGGTGTTATTTTGACCAAACTATTTTGAAGTTTCACTCCGGTCTGTACTAGAACGTGAGACGTGGTGTGCGAGCGCCTGACGCATGCGCGTGCACTGAGCAACACTCACGTCGGGCGTGTGCGGCGCGTGTGCGGCGCGGGCGCAGCGCGGGACGCATGCACTGCGCACCGGTCCTTGAGAACACTCACGTGTGCGGCGCGGGCGCGGCGCCCGAGGGCGGCACGCGGCGCTGCAGCGCCCTGATCTACAGCAGGGCGCGGAAGGGCGCGCGGCAGAGTACCTGACGCATGCACTGCGCACTGCGCACCGGTCCTCGAGAACACTCACGTGTGCGGCGCGGGCGCGGCGCCCGAGGGCGGCACGCGGCGCTGCAGCGCCCTGATCTGCAGCAGGGCGCGGAAGGGCGCGCGGCAGAGTACCTGACGCATGCACTGCGCACCGGTCCTCGAGAACACTCACGTGTGCGGCGCGGGCGCGGCGCCCGAGGGCGGCACGCGGCGCTGCAGCGCCCTGATCTGCAGCAGGGCGCGGAAGGGCGCGCGGCAGATCGCACAGTTGTACGCGTGGTACCTGACGCATGCACTGCGCACTGCGCACCGGTCCTCGAGAACACTCACGTCGGGCGTGTGCGGCGCGGGCGCGGCGCCCGAGGGCGGCACGCGGCGCTGCAGCGCCCTGATTTGCAGCAGGGCTCGGAAGGGCGCGCGGCAGATCGGGCAGTTGTTCGCCTGGTACCTGGTGGACAAAAAACACACTAGTGGTAACTTTTTCTGGTGTACAAAGTGTACGCCTGTGGAACGCTTTGCCAGTTGAAATCAGACGGGCTAGCTGGGAGTCAGCCTGTGGTCCCTTTTATCTCAGTCTATTAAAATACACTGAATGTGAATCGTGAATGGAAAGTCGGCGCGGATTCAAGAAGCTTGCAGGCGAGACTTAAACGCCCAACTTCGGAGTGTTTGTGAAGAAGTTGAAGCTCACGCAAATAAACATGAGTCCAGGGATCTCCATCAGAAAATCCGCTCAATAACTAAGTCCCTCTCCTCCAAAACTTGGGCTATTGAAAACTCCTGTGGCGAAACAGTGACAGAAATAGACGCAATATCCGAGGTATGGAAGAAATACTGCCAGTCACTATTCCTGGACCAACAATCGCACTGCTTCGAATCAACCGAACCTAATGACGAGGAGATAGAGCCAAACATACTCGAGGCTGAAGTCAGGGCTGCAATAAAACATCTGAAGAAAGGAAAAGCCACAGGGAGAGACTCTATACCCATTGAGACGATCAAGGCTTCGGGAGAGTATGGCGGTAAGATGTTTCAGACTTTGTGTAACAAAATATGGCAAACGGTGACTTGGCCGGAAGCATGGGCGCATACTATTTTCGTTCCAATTCACAAAAAAGGTTCCAATAAAAAGTGCAGTAATTATCGCCTTATTGCATTAATTTCACATGCTAGCAAAACCTTACAGCATATACTGAACGAGCGTCTAAAAGCATACTTGTCGAAAGAGATCGCCCCCGAACAAGCTGGTTTCGTTAAGGGAAGAGGTACACGTGAGCAAATCCTTACAGTGCGCCAGATCATAGAAAAGGCACGCGAGTTCAACAAACCAACCTACATCTGCTGTGTTGATTTTTTGAAGGCGTTCGACTCATTCAAATGGCCAAAGCTCTGGAAGACCCTTTTAGAAATGGGTACCCCAAAACACCTTGTGCACCTACTCAGACGCTTGTATGAGGATGGAACCGCCTCAGTGAGGGCAGATGAATTGTTGTCGAGTAATATTCAACACACTGCAGGAGTTCGTCAGGGGTGCATTATTTCACCGCTTCTGTTTAACATCTACACGGAGCTCATAATGAGAATCGCTCTTGAAGGCTGGACGGATGGAGTTGCGGTTGGAGGTGTGAGAATTTAGAACTTGCGTTATGCGGATGATACCACCTTGTTCGCCACTAGCATTCAACACTTGGAAGACCTGCTTTTCAAGATGGAAAGCATCAGCCTCGAGTTTGGACTGAAGATCAACCGCAGCAAAACGAAAGTGATGATTGTTGACCGTGTCAATAACAACTTGCCGGAAGTCACGCAAATCGCAAACTGTGATGTGGTTCAATCATACATTTACCTCGGATCTTTGATCACAAACAATGGTGGGTGCGTAGACGAAATCAAGCGGCGTATGGCGATTTCTAGGTCCGCCATGGATAAGCTGAGGAAGATTTGGAAAAATCGTAGCATAACCAAATCCACCCAGATCCGTCTCGTTAGAACGTTGGTGTTTCCCATATTCCTCTATGCTGCAGAAACATGGACTCTTAGGGAGAACGAGAAAAAGAGGATAGATACTCTTGAGATGTGGTGCTGGAGAAGAATGCTTGGGGTTTCGTGGACTGAGTTTCGTACCAATCGGTCCATACTCCAAGAACTCGGCATTAAGTAGCGACTGTCAGCTACTGTGCAATCTCGCATCCTCACTTTCTTCGGGCACGTATCGCGACGCGGAGAGCAATCCATTGAGCGCCTTGTTGTACAGGGTAGAGTTGACGGCACACGAGCACGGGGCAGATCACCCATGAGATGGACTGACCAAATCAAGGCAGCTTTGGACGGTCCACTGCATGAATGCACCAGGAAAGCTGCGGTGGGAGATGAGTGGCGAAGGACTGTGAAGCGAGCCACAGACCCTGAAGTGACGACCACGACCACTCTGCCAAGAGTTTAACGACTAAGAAGAGATTACACAGGTACCGGGCATCATCATCATATCATCAGCCTTTAGACGTCCACTGCCAATTTTTCGGTGTCAAAATCGGATGCGAGATACCAACGATAACCAGTCTTGACTTAGTTCGCACGCGATCGGTGGTGTTTAGTGTTATGACCGCATCTTGGTATTTAAGTCTATGCCTCTCCCAAAGAATGCAATGGGGAGATTTGCCGTAATCCCCACGCTTGGCAGGCGGATTAGTGATCGCAGCATTGATGTTGAGTGATCTGATGAATGCTGGCCATCCCGAGGTATAGGAAATTATAAGTAAATTGTCTCGTTCGAAGATACAGTAGTGCTCGCATTGACGTGTTCCAGTTTGAAGGGTAAGGGTGCCGGTGTAATTACAGGCACATGAGACTTTTCATCTTTATGTCTCAGGGTGGCGGACGCAGTGCAATGCCACATAGGGTGCGTCCTAAGTGGACGTGACCTATGAGGTAATGCACTGTTCATAGGCAGAGGTTACCACTTAACATCAGGTGGGCCATCTGCTTGAACCGTCATTCCAAGTAGTTTTTTTTTTGTTAACCTATTGTGGCCCACTTCTTGGTAAAGGTCTCCCCCAAAATTTTCCAGTCAACCCGGCCTTTGCCAGTTTCCCACCACTCCTCGTAAGCCTCGAGATCGTCCCGCCAACGCCTTCTCGGCCGGCCCCGTCGTCACCTTCCGTCTTCAGGCACCCAAGGAGTTACAACGATCGCCCACTTCTCGGGGTGCAATTCAAATTATAATTTCCAAGTAGTATAAAAAAAATTGTTTAACGTAAGGAGTCCGCGCAGGAGTTGCAGAGACAGATATGGCGACACGGCAGTATGAGCGTGTCGCGCACGTCGCACATACAGATCACGCACTCGGAGCCGCCGTCCTCCGTCTCCTCGTCCAAGTATATAACATAGTTTACCGTAAGGAGTCCGCGCAGGAGTTGCAGAGACAGAGATGGCGACACGGTAGTATGAGCGTGTCGCGCACGTCGCACATACAGACCACGCACTCGGAGCCACCGTCCTCCGTATCCTCGTCCAAGTATATAATATAGTTTACCGTAAGGAGTCTGCGCAGGAGTTGCAGAGACAGAGATGGCGACACGGCAGTATGAGCGTGTCGCGCACGTCGCACATACAGACCACGCACTCGGAGCCGCCGTCCTGCGTCTCCTCGTCCAAGTATATAATATAGTTTACCGTAACGAGTCCGCGCAGGAGTTGCAGAGACAGAGATGGCGACACGGCAATATGAGCGTGTCGCGCACGTCGCACATACAGATCACGCACTCGGAGCCGCCGTACCCCGTCTCCTCGTCCAAGTATGTAATAAAGTTTACCGTAAGGAGTCCGCGCAGGAGTTGCAGAGACAGAGATGGCGACACGGCAGTATGAGCGTGTCGCGCACGTTGCACATACAGATCACGCACTCGGAGCCGCCGTCCTCCGTCTCCTCGTCCAAGTATATAACATAGTTTACCGTAAGGAGTCCGCGCAGGAGTTGCAGAGACAGAGATGGCGACACGGCAGTATGAGCGTGTCGCGCACGTCGCACATACAGATCACGCACTCGGAGCCACCGTCCTGCGTCTCCTCGTTCAAGTATATAATATAGTTTACCGTAACGAGTCCGCGCAGGAGTTGCAGAGACAGAGATGGCGACACGGCAGTATGAGCGTGTCGCGCACGTCGCACATACAGACCACGCACTCGGAGCCACCGTCCTCCGTCTCCTCGTCCAAGTATATAATATAGTTTACCGTAAGGAGTCTGCGCAGGAGTTGCAGAGACAGAGATGGCGACACGGCAGTATGAGCGTGTCGCGCACGTCGCACATACAGATCACGCACTCGGAGCCGCCGTCCTCCGTCTCCTCGTCCAAGCTCGGCTGTTCCAACATTCATCATTAATTACCAGACAATACAGAAGGTACAGAAATAGACATGGAGAGTCAGGAAAATGAGTCAGTGTCGCGACACATCTGCGACACGTACGGCGCCGATCGTTTTTTTTTTATACTACTTGGATCACGGTACAAGCAAGAGGCCCACCTGATGTTAAGCGGTAACCTCTGCCTATGAACAGTGCATTACCTCATAGGTCACGTCCACATAGGATGCACCCTATATGGCATTGCACTGCGCCCGCGACCCTGAGACATAGATGAAAAGTCTCATGTGCCTGTAATTTCACCGGCACCCTTACCCTTCAAACCGGAACACAGCAATGCGAGCACTACTGCTTTGCGGCAGAAATAGGTATGGTGGTAGTACTTCCCCGGACGAACTCTTTCACAAAAAAGCTCAACTACTACTAAATACTACGTTCGGTTCAATACCTACGCTCGCAGTCTTTTTCAAATTCCCTATGACACATCAGCCGAAATTACGTCGCGTTCAGCGTAGCGCCGAACCTCCCTTCGAGCGATTATTTCAGCCAAAACGCATTCAATATATTTTGCATAGCAAGCGACACATCACGCGACGCGTTACGCAACTGAAAGTTCGAACAGGACGCCGCGTAATTCCGACTGTTCGGCGCGTTTGGTGTGTCATGCCAACCGAATACTACGATCGATAATTCAGTCGCCGAAGTGTCGGCGCCGTACCTTCGGCAGGTGTGGTGCAACACTAAGATTGACTATAAATAACAGAAGCAATGACCCCTCTAGGCTTGTGTGGTGGATGTTCCAAACGATTAACAAACATACCTTCGTGTCCAGGTTCTTGTTCTCAATGCCGTATATCTCCTGCAGCAGGTAGCACAGTCCGTCCACAAAGAGCTTCTGTTTCAACGCCTTGATGACGTAGGTCCCGTCCGTGTGCCTCTCCACCACGGCTACGGTTGTGTGCGACTGCCTTATCTCTGAAACGAGACCGTTCGGGAATTAAAGGCTGGTTTACACGTATTAAGTTGTCAAGTTGTAACTAAATTTTAACTTAATTTTAACTAAATTTTAAGCGACTTAATCTTATGTGAGTGTTTATACGTCAAATGCACTTAATACCGCCGGGCCGTGAAGACAGTCAACGCCACTCCATGTTTACCTTAGTTTTAAACTGTAACGAATAATGTTAGTCTGTATGTCATTGTATTTTGTTAATAAAGAAATTGAATACATCTTTAGAACACTGCAGATAAATTAAAATTATATTTAGATGGTGTACTTAGGTCGGTTGTATATAAAAACATGATAGGACGATGCATGCAATTTAAACCAAAATGGTAAGAAGGTAGATAAAGGAAATGTTTGTGAATAAAAAAAAAAAAATAACTAGTAGGTTCACACGAAAAACTAAAATAACCGGGGGTATGTATAAACTCACAAAACTGTATTATACTTAGCGTGGGACTATCATCTAATCAGTGGCGTGGGTGTGTTGTAGTATATTATGTGGGTTTATAATTGTATGTGACCGCTCCCTGTGGGGTGTTTATTTAAGTTCATAGGTGAGAGGGTAAGTCAGTGAGGGTAGTGTGATCCAACACTGATTCTCCTCACGGAACGGAGCGGGTATATGCGTTTAGGATGAGAGATTGCGTTCTTCTCTCCTTTGTGTTGTTGGTTCCCATACCTCATTAAATTGTTAATTAAATGCGATGGTAGCCTAACGGTTCAATAGTGCAACTCAGAATCCAACGATACCGGGTTCGATCCTAGGCTCCGCACCAATGACTTTTCTAAGTTATGTGTGGATTTCCATCGCTCTGTGCTTCGGAGGGCACGTTAAGCGGTCGGTCCCGGCTGTTATTGATTAATAGCAGTCGATAAGCCATGTCAGAGGCCCTCGGGCGGCTTGACAAACTCTGACACCAGAGGCCAGCACTACCTCATACGAAACGAAACGAAACGATTAAATTGTTTTAGACCAAAATTTAGCCACATCAACAGCATTTTCAGTGGCTTCACACAGGTAATTTTTGGTGTTGTTGCACAATGGACAGTACAGCAAGTGAGGCATCGTCTCGTTCACTCCTTTAGAGGTTGTGTTTGTGTGTGCAAACAAATGTTTCCATTGATCTCCAAAACGGTTTGACCGATTTACATACGGTTGTCTTTATACGAAAGATGGTATTTGAGAAGTGGTTCTTAGCTATGTTTGGTGGATGGAAATTGGTGCAGCCGTTTCCATTCCAGGATCATGAGCTCGCAAAAATTGCTTTTGGAAGACAATTTTCTTTTCTTTATATTTGCTTGCTTGGCTTGTGCATTTGCCATTTTCAAGTATCTGTATTTTCAATATATTTTGCAACGTTACACTCCTTCCAAGTCGTCAAAGTCACAGTCAAGTCATGTTTTAGTAAAACGGTGGCCAATTTTACTAAAACTTTGGTAGACAATTTCCACCAATTTCAAAAGTCACGCAATTCACTTCCATTTCATTTCACTACACTTGTGCTTATTAAACGAGCTACATTAGTTAAAATGCCACCAAAATAACTCAAGAAAACACTAGGTAAAGAAATAAAATAAAATTAGACGTCTCTTTTCGAAAATGGCGGGAAGAGTCTGGAAGACAATTGCAAGGACTGACAGCTAATACCGCGTTCTATTTTTTTCCTGTGGCGACATCTAGTCGTGAACAGAGCAATTAGCTTCGGGGCCCTACAATATGCGTGCTAGACACTGATGTGCTACAGTTTTACCCAAAATATAAGTCACCCCGATGCACTTGCGCCGTAGACCAATTTCTACAGCGCGGAAACCTTTTTTCTACCAATAGCAATCGAGCCATAAAATCTTGCGCTGTTATTGGTTAATCTATTTCGCGGCACAATCGCTGCCGGTCGGGCGCCATCTTGTTCATCAGTCTGCTCTTAGATGTGAGCAGGACAGAGATATACAGCGGGAAAGGGCTATACTATACGTTCGGCTACTGTCGGGTATAAGTCTGCGCTTTTCTGCGCAAACGAAAACAGTCGATCGGACGTATTTTTGGTATTTTTCATAAGTGTTCCTTTTTAACCCCCGACGCAAAAACGACGGGGTGTTATAAGTTTGACGTGTCTGTGTGTCTGTGTGTGTGTCTGTCTGTGGCATCGTAGCTCCCGAACGGATGAACCGATTTAGTTATTTTTTTATGTTTGAAATGTTAATTTGTCGGGAGTGTTCTTAGCTATGTTTGATCAAAATCGGTTGAACCGTTTCATTGCAACGAGGGTTTTTTTTTAATTTTTACAAAATTAATGCCTTGGTCTAATTTTAATGGAACACTGAAAATAGTCACTTTTTTATAATTAACTTGTTAAAAGCCGGTATACCTTCCTGCCCCTCGTCCACTGCACAGTAGATGGCGATAGGAATGATCTCCCTGTCCGCGTTGTAAGCCAAGTCTTCCTCGGCGTGCCTGGAGGGGTCGAACACGTGGGATATCTGACAGAACTGCTGATTAGCGCCTTTCTTATAGTGGTACGTTTGGGAGTTCATCGTCGGGTCGCGGGGGTAGTACCTGAGAGACATTTTAGGGATTAAGGTGGATGTTCACGCTTGCGGCGCGAAATCAATTTTTTTGGTATTTTTTGCCAACTACAGCTCATCAACACTTCTTCAGACAGCGAAAGTTGAGTTCGCGAGAACTAGGATACTTAAAACACATGTTTTAATTGATAGTATCTCATAAATATCATTAGTTTAGCTATGTTTACAGTGCTTTTTTTTTGTTTAGGGGTATCGTAGTTAAACTAATGATATTTATGAGATACTATCAATTAAAACATGTGTGTTTTATAACTTTTGAAACTATCATGGTTATGTACATAATTTTCACTAGAAACGGGATATTTACCATGATTTTTGTGCCGAAATATCGGGAACAATTCAAACTCAAAAATCATGGTAAATATCCCGTTTCTAGTAAAAATTATGTGTGTTATGTCTCCTAGTTCTCACGAACTCAATTTTCGCTATCTGAAGAAGTGTTGATGAGCCGTAATGGGCAAAAAACACTAAACAATTTGAATCTCGCGCCGCAAGCGTTAGCATTCACCTTTATTTATTATATACCATTGTATATTATACCATTATATATACCATTCATTATTCATTTATTTATAGACGAGCAGCTTTCGCTGATATGTCTACAGCAAAACAGTGTTGAATGTTGATTTGTGATATTTTTTGTGGCTTGTGCTAGAGGCGCCATAGTATTCTCAGTATGCTACAGTTTCTGCGGAAAGAGAATAGGCGTGGCGAAAACGGAACTACTTACCTTATTATTAGAGCAACCAAACAGTTAAGTAAGCACTCCGCACGCCTTTTCTCTTTCCGCCTTCTTCCGACTCTATCGTATAAGTGACGGCAGTTAATTACGCAGATATTCGTTAATTCATGTTCCAACAAATTTACGAATCTGCTTGTTTTACGCTATTTATTTTTAGTAAATAAAGGCTCAACATTTTTTCAAAAGAAATTTGTGCATAAAATATACGTACACGACTCCAGTGGGCGTGATTTCCTCAGTACAAAAGTAGAATACTGTGATAGCGCATCTCACATCACAGTCAAATGTAAACTCAATGTTATAGTACGTCGCTTTCCCGTTACTGTCTGCCGATTTCAAGGCACCGTCTCCAATCTTGTTGTTTGAGTCAGCCAGTTTCCCCACTGGTTCTGGGCAGCGGACGAACCGGAGTGATTCTTTACGTATATTGACAAGGCTTTTCAATGTTTTTGTAGGTTCATTGGACTGTGGCGGTGGGTAGGGAAACTGAAAAATTATGGTTTGAATTAGACCTACATATTTGACATTGAAAACCTCTTTGGCGCTTCGGACAAGCAGCCGGCTGAGATGCGGGTTCGATTCCCGCTTCGGGACAAATGTGTGCATGACACACTCCGGGTCATACATTTGTTTTAAGTACCATGGTACTCATTGTTACTGATACACACAACACAGGGGGAATCAGGAATGTGGGATCAGGTCTAGGTATTGTATGTGACTATTGGGATGGGGGGGGGGGTGATATTTATCATCTCAACACCACAATTCAAAAAATACAGAAGGCCGACTCTGGCCGACCTTAATGTTAATTACCTATGTACGCTTTACAGCAGGGTCGTCAGTTTCTTATGGAGTAATGAGTAATTAATTTTGTAAAAATAAAAAACCCACAACGCAATGAAACGGCTGAACCGATTTTGATCAAACATAGCTAAGAATACTCCCGACAATTAAAACTTTCAAACAAAAAAAAGAAACGAAATCGGTTCATCCGTTCGAGAGCTATGAGGCGACAGACAGACACACACACACGTCAAACTTATAACACCCCGTCGTTTTTGCGTCGGGGGTTAAAAAGCGATGCAAAGTATAAACAAATCACATGTGCAGCGATTAAAATAAAGTTTGCGCGCGCGATTTATCTACGTTATAAATATAAAAAGGCGCTTGTTTTGTAAAGTTATGCTCCTCTGAATAAAACTTCATTCATCATAGATTATTTGCTAATATTTACTTTATCTACCCTCAACTTTCTATATCATCTCCCTGTGACCCATCCAAATACCTGTGGGTAGGAAAGAAAAACACTCTCTTGACGTTTCGCAACCGGCCGCACGAGTCGAGTTTGTAATCGCTCCTCATTTATTAAATCAGTGGAACTACCAAATTAAAGGAAAATCATCTCATATCACCGCGCAAATCATCAACGAACGTTAAGTGCAATTCAGCGCCTTCCGCCACCATCATCACATCATCGGAGTGGAATTCCAGAAGCCAGTGCAAGCGCCGAATCATCCAGGCGTCATAACAGGTATTCCCTTCTCTTTTTCCATTCCAGCGACAATTAAAAAAAACGTCGATGTTGCATTTAAGCAACCAAATATAGAACAATTCATATATAATTAAGTGTTCATTCATAGTAAACGATCACAATTCACAACCTACTGTAATAAAATAATAAAAACGTGTATCACTAAAGTGGGTACCCTCACTACTGGAGTTCGACTTGATCTGAGATCCGAGATCATTGTTGGTACATGTCACCACAGTCAGCGGTGTTATTGATTAATAGCAGTCAATAAGCCATGTCAGAGGCCCTCGGGCGGCTTGACAAACTCCGACACCAGAGGCCAGCACTACCTCATATGAAATGAAACCACAGTCACTGGTTTTTTGTTGTATATGTGTGTCCTGTTGTCACTTTCTATATGGAGCCGGCCTTCTGTACCTATGTATTTTGTGTCAATACTCTCACTTGGTCATTTATGTGACCAGAAAATATTTAACTCACTATTCTGCATATTCTGTAGACAGATGTTTCATAATCACATTAAATAAATTATCACAGATGCTCCATCATTCATATGTGTAGGTATATCATGTTGTTTCTGCTATGTCATTGTAGATTATTTGTCATAATAGAGAAACATATATAATGAGCATTAAGATAAGGTATATCTAGTATAGCATAGTCACTGACCGGTGTAGGTTTGCTGCCAAGGAAGTTCAGATCTGCATTTTCACCAAACAGGTAAGCCTCAGGCTGTGGAGTGTCGAACCTCTCACCGCCCATGATGAAGTGACTTCCAAAGTAGTTACCTGTTCAATTTTATTTGTGAAAAGATGGTTTTGGAAGATAGTTAGAAAATACTTTATTGTACACCTTAATAAATAATAAAAAGAAAAAACTTAACTATATAACTAAAAGTACAATGGGCGGTCTTATCGCTTAGCAGCGATTTCTTCCAGTCAACCTTTGGATGGAGATAAATTTATAAGTTAGGAAGAATGGTGTATGTATATTATAGGTACAAAAGAAGTGAAAAAATAATTAAAGACCTATCTATTAACTAACAACATAAACTTTTAAAAACATACTCTTCTCTGCTAAGCCCACTCTGCCTTAGGTATAGTGACCCAAAAGGAAAGTGTAAAGGGAATTATGATTGATGGTGAAAGACACAGTGTGGTGAAATAACACTGTGCGCCTCCAGAGGCTCCTTTCATTCACTGGTTGTCATTTCAATATGTTTTCCACAATTTTCCCAATAAGCAACCAGTTGTAAAAAACAGAATTCTAAATTAAGAGGCTTAAACCAGCTTATCTTGTTTTGTGTGTGAAACATGAACTCATAAAACAAAAGAGTAGGTTGGGCAATATCAACAAACTAAATGGTATGTGATAATGAAGGCAGTTTTATCCTGTGAAATGGTATCGTTAGTGTATCGTGCTGTGAATTGTAGCTGTTTATTAAACATGTTACGAGAGTAAGGACATAAGTTAGAGGTAAAGTGGAACAGTGGTAAAGTGTACTTGCCTGATCGAGGTGGATATTTGTATGCATGGTTCGATACCACGTCGGCTTCCTCAACACCAGCGTGTTGACGGCTAGTTAGAGCACCCATTTGCACTTCTTTTGGGGTTATATATCGTGAATAAACACTCGCTGAACTTACAAATCAATAAAATGTTATGACTTCTTACTAAAAACAAACAACCAAAGCCAGCCACTCCAGATAGAGACAAAGAGAATAGAGAGAGAGAGGACTAGAGGAGAGCCAGCCACCTAATTTGACATTGACAAAGGTGGCATAAGAGTTTTTTTTTTTGGTGCATTACAGGGAAAAGGGACACACCGTCAGACGATCGAATAGGCTTTCACTTGGTTGGTTACTAAGTCCATGGCTTTCACTCTCCCTTATATAGATTCTACATTCTTAGAACCTTAGAGCATTTCGGTCTGCTTAGAACAGATCATATTTTCTTTTATGATATGTAATAAAGTAAGCGCGGTGCTATAAAACAAGAAGTTGAAACAAATACTTCCTTTTGGATAATAATCACACAGTCCGTCAGTCGGTCGATCATGGCATGATAAAAGCTCGATAGATGGCGCTGACTCAAATATACTTGTCAAAATAACAAATGCATTGTCTGTGCTTTTCTGTGAATATCACGTAAATATATGACTACGTTGTTGACATAACTTTTGAAACTATCATGGTTATGTAGATAATTTTCACTAGAAACGGGATATTTACCTTGATTTTTGAGTATTAATCTTCCGAAATATCGGGAAGATTTAAAACTCAAAAATCATGGTAAGTATCCCGTTTCTAGTGAAAATTACGTTGTTGACGTTGACATTTCACTTCATTTTGTTAAAGTGAGCTACTTTAGATGACGCCATCTATGTTCAAGGATATAAACATGATGTGGAAAGGCCGTGAAAACCCCTCTATGAACAACAATTTGTCAGTTGATGGTGATTTTCCTTGTCAAACTTAGTCACTGAGTGACGTGAGTGACTAGTATGGAATAGGGGGGGCAGGAGCTTAGAGCATTGCAGGCCTCCGTGCAGGAGCAATCGATGGCAATGAGCCACCACCACCACGGCTTGATCTGTCTGATAGCTTGCAACACTGAACTGTACGTCACCCTCCTTATCTGCCAAGTCAAAACAATCAATGTCAGTGAAGTCAAAGTTTGCATCTGTCATTTTCTTTCGAGCAACGGAGTCGCTTTGTGAAGGTGCTTACAAAATTTTATAATTAAATAAATCTGTTTTAATCCACGAAAGCGTTAATAAATGCGTTGTGATAATTAGTGAAACTGTTCTGTGCCCTATACTAAGTTTATATTTTGGTATATTTCAGATCACAATGGGGCGCCGGCCAGCAAGATGGTAATATTTATCTCCAACCTCTTTCATACTCTTATTTGGTGAAATAAGTGAAGTTCAGTGGCTATAGCGTGTGCAATTTGTGTTTCAGTTACCGGTATTGTAAAAACAAACCGTACCCAAAGTCACGGTTCTGTCGTGGTGTGCCCGACCCCAAGATCCGTATCTTCGATTTGGGTAAGAAGAGAGCTGCGGTCGAGGACTTCCCTCTGTGCGTGCACTTAGTGTCGGACGAGTATGAGCAGCTCAGCTCGGAGGCGCTTGAGGCGGGCCGTATTTGCTGCAACAAGTACCTCGTCAAGAACTGCGGCAAGGATCAGTTCCACATCCGCATGAGACTGCATCCATTCCATGTGATCCGCATCAACAAGATGTTGTCGTGCGCTGGAGCTGATAGGTGAGTTTCATTCAAGCTTCATACTTATTCAGATAGGATTGTTGACTAGTCATTCATAGTAGGTCGGTACATTATCTGATAAAGTCTGTTCCTTACATTATTCACTCATTTTCATACTCTGGTCTTTACAAAGAACAACCAAAGCAATTTTAAAAAGCAAAAAATGAACAAGGACCTTGTTCCTTTTACAAAATAATATAAGAGTCAAATAATTATTGAACAGACTAACAGTGAGACATGATAAAGAAGGCCAAAGCAGGCTACTGAATTGCTTAACAACTTCTGTATCATGTGTATTGATAAACAAATGTGGGCATGACTCGCACTTGATTCTGTGGTGGGTTTTTGGGAAAATCATGCTCAAGTCAGCAAGTCATATTGTTGCACAATGTTTTGCAAGTTATCCCTGAAAAGTTTGTTGTGACTTTGTGACACATGCCTTAAGTATTTCTTATAGAGATATTTGTATGATCTATGAATTTTGCTCGAGATCTATGTGGAACCATGAAACTTAATATAGGTAACTGAATGATGGAATGCTAAAAATCATAAAATGCTTTGCCTTACTAAACCAAAAGAACCATAGAATCTATCAAGGGAAGAGCTTTAGATTGTACTTCAGGATTTGTCTATATTTGTATGATCTATGAATTTTGCTCAAGATCTATGTGGAACCATGAAACTTAATATAGGTAACTGAATGATGGAATGCTAAAAATCATAAAATGCTTTGCCTTACTAAACCAAAAGAACCATAGAATCTATCAAGGGAAGAGCTTTAGATTGTACTTCAGGATTTGTCTCTCTAGTTTGTGTCAGAATTAAATTAAAGTTTGAATATGGTCCAATTTGGTTCTGTTTCTGGTACTCACTGTGCTTTGCTCTACTTGCTTTTCAAATGTGTAAAAAAAAAACTTTTTACGATAGTCAAAACTGTGTTTGTTGAAACCTATCGCCTATACCTATTTGTTTGTTATTCTATTTGTGTTGATGTGGATAGTGTTGTGAAAGTGAGAGGGGCACTCCCCATCTCCAAGCAATTCCTTAATAAATCACACACATATGAGACATTTATAAACTGAAGCCTAGCCAACTATCAAGGAATACTTTGGATTGTATGTGCAGCTAAGATTTTTATTAAAATTACATTCTCTACTGAAAATTTAACAATTTACAATATAAAAGTTGTTCGTCTACAACTTTTTAATATCTTGAGATAGCCAATATGTATCCTGTCCCTTCTAATGGTGTAATGATTAGCCTTTCTCAAAAACCTGTACAAGATTCAAAGAAGAAAAATCTCCACGAATTTACAAGAGTTTCATGACCAATTAATCACAGAATATTTCCAATGAACTAATATTTTGTAATTGTAACATTTCAGGCTCCAGACCGGGATGAGAGGTGCCTTCGGCAAGCCCCAAGGCACAGTAGCACGTGTGCGCATCGGACAACCCATCATGTCAGTGCGCTCCACCGACAAATGGAAGGCGGCGGTCATTGAGGCTCTGCGTCGTGCCAAGTTCAAGTTCCCCGGTCGCCAGAAGGTAGGTTTTGGTTACTTGATAGCTTGATTTAGAACCATAGAAAGAAAATCCTTTATTGTACAACTTAAATGTATTGTACATCATAATCATTATTAGCCGTTAGATGTCCACTGTTGGACTATATCTCCCTAATGAAAAACTAAATAAACTCGACATCTGGCTTCGAACAAATAAATCAGTGCTCAAAAAAATCTACCATAACTAAGTGACAATATTTCGACTAAATTTTAAATTCTAATACTGTGACGTAGACACATCAGCGAAAGCTGCTCGTCTATAAATTAATAATAATAATAATAATGGGATTGGAGATTTGCCGAAATCACCATACTTAGCATTAACAGGGTTGGTGATTGCAGTATTGGTGTTTAGTACTCAGGTGGATGTGGCTGCCTTTCTCCTTGGTTAATCCCTTAGTCGGCTTTTACGACATCCTCGGGAGGAGACGGAAGGGGTCTATTCTTAGGCTGGATTCACCACAAACTACATAACTGTTAGATAGCATTCTCTTTCAGTTGAACTTTGATAAAGTATGTCTGTGTCATGCACACACACACACACTCAGATTTCACAAAATATTGGTGTGATATTGTGAATGTATTGAGTGTCATCATAATTTAATTTGTTAAGTAAGGCATTAGAAAGGTACACTTGGTTCAGTACCACTGTGCCAGTGTGTACAGGATCACTTGTGTTGGCCAGCCATGGCAGCCATTAGCCAAACATCGAAAGAACTTGGCGCCAATGTCGTTCACACAATGGTCTTGGCCCATAAGCTTGACCAAAATGTACAGACTCATACTAGGCACTTTAAAAAAAACGAAAGCACTATTTTCAGGTTCACTAAAAATTTTGAAATTATTAATGCTGGACAGTTCACTCAACATTATCCAGCCCCAAGCTAAGCAGAGCTTGTGTTATGGGTACTAGATAACTGATATACTTACATTACATAGATATTTTTATTATACATAGAAAATACCCAGATCATCCTGAACAAATATTTGTTCCGAGGCGGGAATCGAACCCGCAACTATGTACTTATTTTTTAACTTTGCATGCTGTAAAGCTGATCATGGCCTGTACCTTTTTATCTTTATTACAACACAACAACAACAAATAATGCTGGACAGTTTACACAACATTATCTAGCCCCAAGCTAAGCAGAGCTTGTGTTATGGGTACTAGATAACTGATATACTTAATACAATATATAACATAGATAGATATTTTTTTATTATCCATAGAAAATACCCAGAACACCCTGAACAAATATCTGCATATCGCACAAATATTTGTTCTGAGGCGGGAATCGAACCTGCAACCTCCGGCGTCGCAGGCGATCGTTCGCCCGCCCCGCCACAGAGGTCGTCAAATATTCAAATAGAGCTCAGTCCAGTTTAGAGTATTAGTTATTTACATTATTCATATTATGTTCCAAACATGCCTCCTATTTGCAGATGAAAAACTTTAAACCTCACAAGTCATAAAAATCACTTTATTTTCTTTCAGATCTACATCTCCAAGCGATGGGGCTTCACCAAGTACGACCGTGAAGAGTACGAGAAGCTGCGTGACGACGGGCGCCTCACCAATGACGGCTGCAACGTGAAGTACCAACGCGAGCACGGACCCCTCGCCGCGTGGAAGAAGCTGCAGACAGAGATCCTCAACGTCTAGACTATAACCAATACACCTTTGTAAAAAGATTTCTTGTCTTTGAATTCCATAGTTATAAACTCCTTCGCCCCTTTTTAGGTCAAAGACCAGCTTAAAGGGATAAAGAGTCTGCTGACTGATGGTGAAGGACCCAAAAATGTGCATGTCTTCAAGGCTCCTCACATTGTTTGTTCTATGAGTGTTAGAGAGTATGTAATATTGCAACTGTTAGGACATTCAATGTGAGAGGCCTATGTACAATGGCGGATGTCTCTCAACCAATAAGTTATAGATCGTCACATTTTGAGTCTGTAGTCTGGTTTTTTGTCCCATCAAGTTTGAAGACTCACCATGGAAAACGAAAATGAAAAAACGGAGCCCAAATAGTGATTCTTCTTCGTCGTGTCGATGGTGGAAGTCACTCAAGGTAAAGGTGTTGGGGCACATTGGGCAAGTCATTAGGTGTGCCATTGTTTGATGATCAGTTCCGCAGCAAGGTCAAGTTGTAGCTGTCTCTTCTGAGTAGCCCCATTTACTCGTATTGAGCCTGCAGAGGCCCACCTGTGTCAGAATTCTGTTAAGCGACTTCCACGTGCTAAATAGAGATAAATAGCGGCACACAGGTTCACAAACTAGGGCCTGATTGGGGCGCTCATTCACCATGATGAGTGTTATGTATGTAGGAGTTAATATTCAAAAAATCGTTTAAAACCGGCCAAGTGCGAGTCGGACTAGCACCCAAAGGGTTCCGTACCATTATCTAAAAAAAAACGGCAAACAATTCACGTTTGTTCTATGGGAGCCCCCTTAAATATTTATTTTATTCTGTTTTTTAGTATTTGTTGTTATAGCGGCAACAGAAATACACACATTAGATTGTGATATAATAAATAAATAAATAAATAATGCTGGACAGTTCACACAACATTATCTAGCCCCAAGCTAAGCAGAGCTTGTGTTATGGGTACTAGATAACTGATATACTTAATACAATATATTACATAGATAGATATTTTTTATTATACATAGAAAATACCCAGAACACCCTGAACAAATATCTGCGATCGCACAAATATTTGTTCCGAGGCGGGAATCGAACCCGCAACCTCCTGCGTCGCAGGCCAACCTTCGCCCGCCGCGCCATAGAGGTCGTCGTAATAGGCACAGATTAGATTCAGGTACGATCGTATTAAAGTCATCATGAAATGATGATTGCTGCGAAAACATACGGCCTACGAACAGAAAAGCTATATTTTAAAAATCAATAGGTAACGATCATGGAGGTATTAATCCGAGGTAACGATGTTCTCGAGTTCGCAGAACTGACAACCGCTGGGGAAAAGGTTCTCGAGTGACGGCCAGTCACCGAACGATGACGACGGAGTGCAAATCCCAACTCTCAATTCACACCTAAATGGCAGGACAGCCATAATACATACATGTTGGCGGACGCCCGCGGTCGCGAGATTGGTCAAAGGGGCAGCTGCTATCTTGGTGTGAATGAGGAGCCGGGAGCCACAGCATATATTGTAGTTTTTGAGCCACAGGCAAAACTAATCTCAGATGACGCCACCATCGCTGGTGCTTGTCATTTAGTGGTCTAGTCTTTTTCTCATCAGAAGGGAAACGGTGTGTACCTTTATTTGTACACTGAAATGCACTACACAGAGGCATGTTTATACCAGACTATTATTTAATGTTTATATACTAAAATTATCCATTGATATTCGACACTTTTGTCAGTTTTATTTTTTAACATTGATATACCTTTGTTTGGCTACGAAACAACACCAGCTATTATGCGCCACCTAGCGTGATAAATAAGCAGTGTGTCTCCCCATTCAGCCTAACCGCGTTACTAATAAACGAGGATCACTTGGAATAGTTGCACTGTGTTTTGTGTCTCTTTCGATCGAATTCTAAACTGCCTGTCAATGCAAAAGACAAAACACCGTAACTTCTATCAGCTGATGATGATGGTAATCACATATTTTGATAGAAATAATTTGGCATTCAATTTTAAATAATTTATTAGTATGCTTTTATATTCAGATCTACATTATTTTGTATTCTATTCACGTGATTTTGAAAAATGAGTCTATTGATTTACACTTAGGCATTTTAGGTTTCTTTACAGGTGATGTGGATTTCCTCTTTCGTTTTACACTACTGCCTACATTTGAATTCTTCTTCACATCAGTTGAAGCAAGTTGAGTGGGTCTCTTATTCAGCTCTCTGCTCAACTTCTGAGCTTCATGGAAGTCTGAATGTTCTGTGAATTTATCTACGTTCACTCTTTTACCACACTCTGGACAAGTCTCCATCGGTAGAGTGTCATCTAGTTTTACTAAAAAGTTTGCTATAGATGTCACAGAGTCATTCCTACAGGTAGTTACTTCGGGAGGTTTCCCTTTCTTATCTTGTATATTGACCTTTTTATCTCGTATTTCCGCCCTTACTTGCTGTCTTTCCTCATTTCTTAGTTTAAGAGCAAGGTGGTAATCTGCATGAGTCTCTAATTTGTCAACAGGTATGGATTTCCCGCATTCCGTGCAGTCTATTTCTATGTCTTTAGATTCAGTTGGAATGTTATCTTTGGGAGCAATATTTTCATTAGGCTCGGTTTCTGAAGCAATATTTTCTGTATCATTTTCTGTTCTCATAGTAGAATTCAGAAGTTTTCTTATGTTAGTCACGCGTTCTATCTCCTGTGAATCATCGTCAAATAATGCAATGCTCTTGTTTATTTCTTCATTGATGGTCGAACTAGAATAGTAAGTGTCATTGCTATCATCTCCGCAGTGGACTACTTCACAGAGGGGGGTGGTCGGCTTGGGCAGAGGCTGGTTCACAGTAAGTTGTGAAGAGTCTGAGTCTACACTTCTGGTATCACTGTCTATTTTTCTGCTCAATAATCTTGCAAAGAACGATTCTTGCTTGTTCAAGTCAGATTCAATTACTTTGCCATGTGCATTTGGTACCTCCATTTTCGGCATTTCCTCCTCCGAATTTGAAACCTCTGCAATTTTGACTTCAGGGTTTTTAACCTTATCAGTAACTAGGAAGAACTTCTTCATTATGTATTCTTTATCACTTTTATTATTTCTATCCTTCATATCATTCTTCTGTTTAATATTTTCTCTTGGCTTTTGTGTCTCAACCTTTGATGTTCCTGAACCAAAGTAGTCTTTAATTTTCTTAGTTTTCTTGACGTCGGCGTGGTCTTCGAATTTACCGACACTGATTCCCAGGAATTTGATTGGTGCTTTCAATCTTCTGTTACTTTCTTCATCTAAAAACAAATAAATTATTTCCTCTGTGGCGCCGTTCCATTCCCGCCTCTGAACAAATATTTGTGCGATCGCAGATATTTGTTCAGGGTGTTCTGAGTATTTTCTATGAATAATAAAAAATATCTATTTATGTAATGTATTGTATTAAGTATATCAGTTGTCTAGTACCCATAACACAAGCTCTGCTTAGCTTGGGGCTAGATAATGCTGTGTTAACTGTCCAGCATTATTTATTTATTTTATTTATTTATTTTATTTATTTTATTTATTTTATTTATTTTATTTATTTTATTTATTTTATTTATTTTATTTATTTTATTTATTTTATTTATTTTATTTATTTTATTTATTTTATTTATTTTATTTATTTTATTTATTTTATTTATTTTATTTATTTTATTTTAATTATAAACAACCAGTAGGTGCAATAAGCGCGTGGGAGTCCCGGCAACAAATAGCCCCTACATTTCCTGTCGTGGATGGCGTATTAAGGCGCTGTCTCCACAAGCGAGAGAATCGCGAATCGCGAGATTATTGCCGCGCTCGCGCGCACAATTGCCACTCGTCGCATCGCCGCGATAACATCGCCCGCCGTGTGGAGACGCGTTCATAGAAATACATGGCACAACGTTAATATCGCCGCGATTCTCTCGCTCGTGGAGACAGCGACTAAGAGATTATACCAGGGGATGGAAAGCAGCATCCACCGGAGTACTCAACACCAATCCACGTGCGAAGTGATTATTGCAAAATAACTCTAGCTTTGGGGCAGGCATATGTTACCAGCGGACTTCTTTCAGCTCATGATAATGAGCTACAATAAAACATGAGCATCAATCGTTAATCGAGCTCTGAGACTTGTTCTTTTTAATAGGACCAAAGACGAAATTTGGAATTATCTCCTTTTTTTTCAAAATCTGTATATGTGAATTAGTCGAAATTTTAGAGACATAATTATCGTTTTATTTTAGCTACAACGGAGTAGCTGTAAGATAGTTTATCCCGATTTGCACAATCTAAGCAAAGAGCGCCCGACAGCTCGTTTGTCGTTTGAAACTTCAACCCATGTAATCAAGTTGAAATACACTTAAACTATCATATATTCTTCAATTACCTACCTTTAACTTTAGACCCTTCAGCACTCTCCATGAGCAGTTCCAGTGCTTTGCTCGAGAAGAGATCCCCACACAATTCCTCTTCAAAACCAAAATTGTAAGAGCGAGAGCTACTCGTATCTCGACCATCCGGCATCTGCGTCGAGAAAGAGACAACCATCTGTTTCGGCGTCCTGTTGCTCTCTAACGCATCCTTTTCTAATCTATCTTCTATCTCATCTCCAAGGTCTTTCAGCCATTTTCTGAGACTGTCTAGATCCAGGAGAGCGGCTTTGCCTTTGAAGTTTTTGCAGCAGCCAATGCTTTTTGGGTTGAATCTCGCTTGCACAGGCTCCAGGTCTACTCCCCTGGATATGTTGTACAGCCACGTTCTAAACAAAAAAGTAAATAAATAAATAATGCTGGACAGTTCACACAACATTATCTAGCCCCAAGCTAAGCAGAGCTTGTGTTATGGGTACTAGATAACTGATATACTTAATACAATATAATACATAGATAGATATTTTTTATTATATACATATAGTTGTAGTAGAGCTTTTTTGTGAAAGAGTTCGTCCGGGGAAGTACTACCACCATACCTATTTCTGCCGCAAAGCAGTAGTGCTCGCATTGCTGTGTTCTGGTTTGAAGGGTAAGGGTGCCGGTGAAATTACAGGCACATGAGACTTTTCATCTTTATGTCTCAGGGTGGCGGGCGCAGTGCAATGCCACATAGGGTGCGTCCTAGGTGGACGTGACCTTTGAGGTAACGCACTGTTCATAGGCAGAGGTTACCGCTTAACATCAGGTGGGCCTCTTTCTTGTTCCGTCATCCAAGAAGTATAAAAAAAAAACAAAAAAAAAACAAAAACCCAGAACACCCTGAACAAATATCTGCGATCGTCGAACCCGAACCTCCTGCGTCGCAGGCTAACCTTCGCCCGCCGCACCACAGAGGTCGTCAAAAGTAGGTTGAGTATTCTGCTAACCAACTGTAGTTTAATAAAAATCACAAGGGCCATTTTGAATTGGCTTGTATAGCTGTAAAAGATAAATATAAACAACCACGTCGGTCTTTCCTGAAAACTACAATCTAGGTATCTTTAAGGCAAGAGTGAATAGGTCCCTTCTAGACCTTCGTGCTCCAACGTAGGCTGCGTCTTCACTTTTTTTTTTTTTTTTTTTTTTTTTTTTTTTAATACTACTTGGTTGACGGAACAAGCAAGAGGCCCACCTAATGTTAAGCGGTAACCTCTGCCTATGAACAGTGCATTACCTCATAGGTCACGTCCACCTAGGACGCAACCTATGTGGCATTGCACTGCGCCCGCCACCCTGAGACAAAGATGAAAAGTCTCATGTGCCTGTAATTTCACCGGCACCCTTACCCATCAAACCGGAACACAGCAATGCGAGCACTACTGCTTTGCGGCAGAAATAGGTATGGTGGTAGTACTTCCCCGGACGAACTCTTTCACAAAAAAGCTCTACTACTACTTAAACACACTCACTTACCAGCAGGTGAGGTCGTGGTCACAGTTATTGTGACCATCAGCATCACTATGATGGTTTATAAATGACGGAGTTACGAGGTACAAAAAACCAGCCGAATTGTGAACCTCCTTCTTTTTTAAAGTCGGTTAAAAATTATCATTTTGAAAAGGCCTTTGTAGCCTCCCTTTTTTGCGCTGGCAATGATTGCTGCTAGGGTGGATTGTGCTTATACTAGGCACTGCTGCGAGCGACACCTGCCCAGCAATCCAATTAGTTTTTAAGGTTTTTATTGTTTATTGTTTTATTTGTAATGTACCTTCCTTTATGAGTTTTGCTCGAAATGAATTGATTTATTTATGCACATGTCATGAATTTTTGGTTGTAAGACATGACGTTTTCTTCACCATGCCGCGATGTTTTCTTTGACCGTTTGAGAGTAGAGATACATACATTTTTCGAGTGGATACCGTATTGGTGAAACCACGACTTCAGCGTCAGAATTCGGGGTCACTAGCGCACCAATCTATCAGTTCAGAGTTTTTTTTTTTTTTTTAATTTACTGTATAACGGAAAAAGCTGATGGCCCATCTTATGTTAAGCGGTAACCTCTGCCTATGAACAGTGCATTACCTCATAGGTCACGTCCACCTAGGACGCATCCTATGTGGCATTGCACTGCGCCCACCACTATGAGACATAAAGATGAAAAGTCTCAAGTGCTTGTAATTTCACCGGCACTCTTCAAACCGGAACACAGCAATGCGAGCACTACTGCTTTACTGTAGAAATAGTAGTACCTACTGGGTACTACAATTGTGGTAGTGCTTCCCTGGACGAACTCTTTCACAAATAAGCTCTACTACTACTAGAAATATGATCTGATGATGGAGATGGAAGCTGGCCAATGGAACTCCTCGATGATAATAGTAGCCTGGTAGTAATTGGGTTCATTTTTAACCCCCGACGCAAAAAGATGGGTGTTATAAGTTTAACTGCTGTGTATGTGTGTGTATATATATGTGTGTTGTGTGTGTGTGTTTATGTGTGTTGTGTTTTTGTCTGTGAAGACCGATTAGAACGAGGATATTTTTTTAAAAAATGACGTCACTAATAGCTTAACAGCTATTTTTGCAACAATAAACTATTCAATATAGGAGCAAGCTTCGCAACTTACCCATTCTTATCATCAAACATATTTTGCAGTTTTTTTTCAGAGAACATTTGCAACTCCGCCATTTTGGTTATTTTCAGTAATTCACAGACACTGTCTCCGAACTTTCCCCCCAAATGCTTCACTTTCTTGAGGGAAAGGGTTCTGAAAAACATGAACACATAATATTTTCTAAAAAAAAAAGGAACCTAAGAAAAAACTAAATAGCGGTAGCCCGTGGTTTTCCAGCGTTACTTTGCAGAGGGAACAGAAATTCGGGATCAAAAGAATGCTATGTTTTCTGTCAGGTTTTACCTAACTGTGTACCAAATTTCATCACAATTGGCCCCGCCGTTTCCGCGTGAAAGTACTACAAACATTCAGACATCATCATCATCATTATTTCACTTTTTAATTTCCGACTAAAAAGAGAGGTGGTATACCCAAGTTTGAGGCGTGTGTCGTTCTTGCGACGTAGCTCCGGCACGGGTGCTCTTTTTTTTTTTTTTTATACTACTTGAATGACGGAACAAGCAGATGGCCTACCTGATGTTAAGCGGTAACCTCTGCCTATGAACAGTGCATTACCTCATAGGTCACGTCCACCTAGGACGCACCCTATGTGGCATTGCACTGCGCCCGCCACCCTGAGACATAAAGATGACAAGTCTCATGTGCCTGTAATTTCACCAGCACCCTTACCCTTCAAACCGGAACACAGCAATGCGAGCACTTCTGCTTTGCGGCAGAAATAGGTATGGTGGTAGTACTTCCCCGAACGAACTCTTTCACAAAAAAGCTCTACTACTACTACTGCTCTGATTTCAATGCGTTTTTTTTTAGTTATAGATCGCCGTTTTACCTTTTCCACTAAAGCTTCGCGGACCGTTGTGGGAATATCGATATCCTGTTAGTTATAATCGCACGGCAATAGACATCTTTGCAAATCTCGTGGATGGAGGCGCGGGATCGCGGCCGAATGGGCGGTAAAGCTAGTTAGATGGCAACCATTCATAATAGCACAACAGAAGTTGATACGGTTAAAGATATTTATTTCTCAAAAGAATTACAAAATTCACTTAAGGTGGATGCGCACGCTTACAGCGCGAAATTCAAATTTTTTGGTGTTTTTTGCCCATTACAGCTCATCAACACTTCTTCAGATAACGAAAGTTGAGTTTGCGACAACTAAGAGACTTAACACACATGTTTTAATTGATAGTATCTCATAAATATCATCAGTTTAGCTACGATACCCCTAAACACATTTTTACAGTGTTTTTGTTTGTTGAGGGGTATCGTAGCTAAACTGATGATATTTATGAGATACAATCAATTAAAACATGTGTGTTAGGTCTCCTAGTTGTCGCGAACTCAACTTTCGTCATCTGAAGAAGTGTTGATGACCTGTAAAGGGCAAAAAACACCAAAAAATTTGAATCTCGCGCCGCAAACGTGAGCATTCACCTTAAAGAGAAAACATTAAGATAGTGTATAAAGTAGTGTGCCGTACAGCGTAATAAAAATAGTATTAGTTACTAAGTAAATAGAAAAAGATAAAAACAAAGGCTAATACAGTACAAAATATAAACAAGTTAAAAAAAAAAAAAAAAAAAACGATAGTGGGTAGTTAGTACTAGTTGTTAGCAAGCGAGCAACGCCCGTGCTGCTATCGCGATAATGTTTATAAGGCTTACGCACCAGTGAGTAATATCAATGAGATGTTGCACCAAAGATATGAATTTGTTGATATGTTTCAGTAGTATGGTTATATAATCATTTTTTTATTAATGAATAATCATTTATAATATGAGCTTTAAGCAATCTTTTAAATGTTATTAATGACTTCACCTCCTTAATGTCTTTTGGTAGTTTATTGTACAGTTGCGCACCTTCGTACAAGATGTTTTTTTTTCCCATAATTATGTTATGTTTATCCTTGCAATAGGTACTACCATCATGATACACTTACAAGATTATTTTGAGATGACAACTGACTTCACAAAAGGAGGCTATCAATTAATTCGTTATTACTTATACCTACTAATAGGTATGTTTACGCCCCGTTCGAGGGTCTTTCGATTATGTGTAGGAAACTATCTCGAGGTGGACCCGTGAAAGTTGGTTTTTAGAAGTCGGTTAGAAAGGTAAAGAAAGTAGGTAGGTAAGTCGCGTGTATTCGCCAGGTCTCAGTTCGGGTACTTGTACTAATATTTATTCTGTGGTTCGGGGCGAACCACTAGTATAAGTAAAGACTATATAAATAAGTATATGGGGTGGTACTGGACTACATACTTGTAAAGAACATCGATGGAATGTTTAGGCAGTACAGTCTGTTTGTTGGGTTTGTTCATTCCACACACTAGTTTTGCCAAGATTTTATTGTGCGCTATGCCCGCCGAACATCTGTATCCTGAAATTAAAAATACATATGAAACAGTTGTGCTACCTGAAGACCGCTGCTAGCGATCTAAAGGTAGCTCAACTGATCCAAATCAATACCAGACGGAAGCGTCTCTAAGATGCTGGCTGCATTGCCACGCTGAATGGCAATACTAATGTGTTGAGCCAGATAAGAGCCAGCTCTCGGGTCACGCGTCACTTCGACCAGACGCCAAGAAAGAATTTTGAAAACGCGAAGGTTTTCGGTACCCCTCGGACCCAGTCTCGACCCCGAAAGGCTCAAATAAGTAAGCTCTGTCGAGACCGAAATTAAATAAAGCTTAACTGTCTAGTAAAATACCAATTTGTTGGTGACGATTTATTTATAAACGACCAGCTTTCGCAGATATGTCAACATCATCACAGTGTGGAATGCCTAAATTTGGGTCACTTTTGTAAGTACTAAATTGTCCTTTCGTAGCCAAGGTTCGAGCTTGTTTTGAACGATGGGCTCATAAGATATTATATGTTCCTACGAATTAGTTAGTGAGAATGGGCTCATAAGAGATGATCCTACCAGTTTCTTCATAGACAGCAGCCCTGATCTCGCTGACAATGACCGCGCCCACAAGAAGCCGCGACGCGTGTTCATAGTCAAACTCTATGGACTCCGAGCCACCGCTGTGCACGTCGGCCAGGAACGCGTCCACACTCTCATAGCCCAGGGCAAAGGTGTTGGGGATGAGACTGTTTGTTACTGTGTTTGGATTCAAGGTCTTTAGTCTCTCTTGAACCTAAAAGTAGAAGAAAAAAACAATAGAGTACAGGTCTAGCATTTAAATGAGTCAGTCCCTAAGGTATGGGAGCGATACGGGAGGGGTATTTTCGTCACATTATGTTATGTCCTTCTATTCGCACAAAACGTTTCGGTTCTACCTTTATAATGCGAACTGCTAAGGAGTGGAACACACTGCCGTCGTCTGTCTTTCCTGAAAACTATAATCTGGGTCTCTTCAAGTCAAGAGTGAATAGGTGCCTTCTAGACCTTTGTGCTCCATCTTCGGCCACATCGTCACTTACCAACAGGTGAGATCGTGGTCAAACAAAGGTCTATTAATGTTATAAAAAAAAAAAAAAAAAAAAAAAAAAACACATGTCATCTAATAATTTGAGAGACGAAATCATCCCTCTCGTACCGCTCCCATACCTCAGGGACTGACTCAGTTAAGCGCTAGACCTGTAATTAGAAAAGATGTCAATGCGAAAGTAGATTTAGGCGTACAAACTTCGGCAGTTTCCATACAGTTTTACCCGCATACGCGTCCTATCGGACTCGATAAATCGGGTTACTAATATCGTTACGTTTTCTGTGTTGTGACGTTGGTACTTGTACTATTATATATTCTGTGACGTTGGCAAATGTGAGATCGCACACTGCCCGCTGCTGTGATGATGACATAAAGCGTTCGACAAGCCGTGCGCCATTTCTTTCCCATACAAGCCATTGCGTGTTTTCGCTAGATAGCGCCTTACTGTTTCGCTTGGGTGCACGATTGTCTACCTTCGCAGTTTTGAAATTCTGAAGATTTCAAGTACAAAGTAGTCATCTACTGAAGGCACGGTCTGGTGCCACAGACTCTAAAAACGGGACTCTAGTCTCCAAGAGCTTATCTAGTCCTATTTCACTTCATCTACACGGGACAGTGCTACCACTAACCCAAAGGCCTACTCCATTATTTTAATGAGTTGGGCTAACTAGAGGCAGGTTTGAAGGCGGACAATACACCCCAATGTCAGTGCTGAGGGGCAAGTCTGAGTTTACACACACCATCGTAACGATGATTATAACCACGAGTGTATGTGTATTGCATAGTAACTAGCAATTAATCTGTGACGTTTTTGGCACAGATTAATAGCTAGTTATTATGTTATACACGTACGATCATCATTACGTTCATTGTTACGATGGTGTTTGCAAAACTCTGACTAGGGCCTCAGATCTTATCTTCCAGAATTAGAAGTGTATAAGTGAATGCTGACAAACACCACTACTTACAGGAGCTGTGATATCCAGGTATGCCTCATCAATGGACGCTCTTTCCAAGAGAGGTGTAAACTTCTGCAAAACTCTGGCTACATCTTTACCAGCTTCTCTATATCTGAAAGTATTAGGTATACGTTTTATATAGTACCTACGTATGTATCTAATATATACTATTTATCCCACTAATATCATAAATAGAATCGAAACTATATAAAAAAAAAACTATAAAAATACTATTAATATTAATTAAATATATTTATTATTATTTATATTTATTAATTATTATTATTTTATATAAAATATCATAAATGTCATAACTTGATGTTTGGATGTTTGTTACTCAATCATGCCGAAACGGCTGAACCGATTTTAATACGGTTGTGAAATGGAATAATAATGTCTATTAATAATCACTTGGTAATGTCAGCTTTGCCTCTTGAGCATGGTACAGAAGGCAGGATAATTTCTGGACATTTCTCCTTGGCTTCTTCTCCTCGCATGTGCCGGTTAACCCCCATGGCTCTTGCCACATAGTTCACAGCTATGATCCTGAGAAACACAGAACAAGTGACTAGAAAGTTAATGCTGTACCCTTATCAGTAGGTTTCATGGCTCGGTTTGTTTAGTTAAAGCACAGTTGTAGATGACCATATTTTCATAGAGCACTGGACAAGAGGGCAGGTCAAGCTTTCTTAATCTAGTCTCTTTAGAACCTACCTTACCAGACCATCATGCAGACTGAAGAAATGTTTTATTGTTTATGTACTACAAAAGCAAGGTGGTACCTACTAATTATAAAACGCTTACCCCCCACCCTTCCACGGGTTGTATTGAACAACAGCAATTGGTTTTCCTGCTAATTCAGGGTTTAGTTTTTCCTCCACTTGACAGTAAAAGCAATCCATGTCGATTAGGACTACAACTCTGTTTTCCGACTCCATTCTAACACTTCTCTTACAAATTAATAATAATCACGCAATTCTTAACATATCACCAATATCACGTCTATCTGCATCAAAATTAATTATTGTTTTCAGATGGATTCATTTAGAAATCATTGATAAATTATATAGTTAAATTCTGAATACATACAATAATACAATAAAATAAATAAACAGAAAGCGCGCGCACGAACAATTTTTTTTTTTTTTTTTTCCTTTCGCCTTTTACAAGCACAGTATCAGCTGATTTTTGACATTGACATTTGCAGCATGCAAGAAAAGTCCGAGAAGAAAAGCATCGAAACAGTTATTTGGTAGCAAAATCGAATCGACCATATTCTACCTCGAACACTCTCTATACACGGGAGCCGCACTTAGAGCATTGCAGAGGGGTGAGTCTGAGTTTTGCAAACACCATCGTAACGGTGAACGTAACACGATTGGGCCGATTTAAAAAATTCTTTCACCATTGGAAAGCTACGTTCACCCTGAGTGACATAGGCTACCAGGGGGGGGGGATACGAGGGGGGGGCTGTTTTTCATCTAATATAAAAATAAGTCGGGTTTTCCTTCCTGACGCTATAACTCCAGAACGCACGAACCGATTTGGCTGAAAATTGGTGGGGAGGTAGCTTAGAACCCGGTGATTGTCTTAGGTGGGGGGGGGGGGGGGGGGGGGGGGGGGGGGTTCACCGGGTGCTACCCGTGCGAAGCCGGGGCGAGTCGCTAGTGTGCTATAAATTATATTAGTCTTGTAGCCTTATTACATAGTAATAAAATTTCATTAGAGACCCTGACGATAGACAGGCAAGAGTGCGACGCTCGCGCGAAAAAATTCGCGTCATGTGAACGCGCGCTTAGAGGATAAAAATAACGAAGCGGCCGTGTCAATCACTGCTACCTTCACAGTTCAATGTGGCGACCCATTTTTTCTTAAAATAAATCAAACACAGACATATAAGAACATTTTATTTTATTAGAAGCCTTGTCCATAAGTTTTGTTCCACTTCACATACTTTCCTAAATCGTCTTGCGACACACTCGGCCTCACCCTCTGCAGCGCGTCTATGAAGTCTGCAATACATACTGGACGTACCTTCAAACATAAAAACAAGTTATGAACGCAACTGACAAAATTTTGCGATTATTTAGAATACTTAATAAATCTATATATATAAAACAAAGTCGTGTTAGTTACACCACTTATAACTCAAGAACGGGTGAACCGATTTGGCTGAAAATTGGTGGGGAGGTAGCTTAGAACCAGGAGATTGACATAGGGACGGTAGGAGGAGGAGGGTGAGGGGGGGGGGGGTACACCGGGGGCTACCCGTGCGAAGCCGGGGCGAGTCCCTAGAATATTTATATATAGCCGAGCTAATTAAACGAAGTGGTGGACAGCTCCAATATTTTTAAAGGTAACTTAAATTTGTCTGCCTTTCTGTATACTAAAACTAGAATCTAATTTGAACGGATTTGAATTTAGTTTATTATTATTTATTATTTAAAATTATAGACGAGTAGGAGCAGCTTCCGCTGATGTGCCTATTTCAGAGTGTTGAAATGTTTCGTCAGTTTCTGCCGATAAATATACGTAGGTACCAACTTTTTTTTTTAAGCACATTATTCCTTGCTAAATTAATTATAATATTGCACTTTAAAAACCTCCAAAGGTTTGACTAGGTACTCACAATCTTCAAAAAGTAGGCACACATACACACTCATCTTACTAAAAGCAAAAAGGTATTAAAGTCACATTCCACAGCCAATATGCACTCATTACTCTTATAACGACTGCGTTCGTTACTAACTGCATAGGTGCCTATATTTACCGAGGTTTTTTTGGTGTACTTAACAACTAAGCTAATACTTAGGTTCCATGTGGATGGAGCTGCAGGTATAATTATGTCTCTATCTATATATTTAGCCGGTAACACCCACTGCTGAGTAAAGGCCTCTTCTCTAGAACGCCACTCCTGGCGATCTTGTGTCAGCCGGATCCACTGCCCTCCTACTGCCTGCACAATATCATCTGACCATTGGGCAGGTGGTATGCCTAGGTGGTGGTGGTGGTAGGTCTTTGGGGGTTGGAAAGTCTCGTCAAGCTAGTATTCCAAATAATCTTAACATTGATTTATTAAATAAACACTTTGTTTCTTCTCCAAACCTCGTTGCTACTGATAAAGCTAATACTTTGAAACACCTTTCTTTAATTCCACCCCCTGACTTTCCTCAATTTGTTTTCTATCAATTCTCCGATTGTGATGTTAAGAAGAGCATAAAATCGATAGCTTCCAATGCAGTCGGCAACGATGGAATAAGTCAGAATATGATCATACCTATCTTGGATGAAATAAGCCCTGCCATTGTGCATCTCCTAAACTGCTCCATTTCTAGTTCAACCTTTCCCTCTTCCTGGAAAGATGCTCAAGTGACTCCTCTACCAAAGAAGACCAATCCAGCCTCCTATTCCGAGTACCGCCCAATATCAATCCTTCCCTTCCTATCTAAAGTCTTGGAACGCTTAGTCCATCACCAATTGAGCATCTTTCTTAACAATAATATCCTTATGAATCCTCATCAATCTGGTTTTCGATCTGGGCATAGCACAGCTACAGCCCTAGTCAAGATTACGGATGACATCCGGCTAGGCATGGACAATGGTCAAGTGACTGTTCTGACGTTGCTAGACTTTAGCAGCGCATTTAATAATGTTGATTTCGACATTCTTCTCGGAATCCTTAGCTCTATTAACATATCTCCGACGGTAATTGATTGGTTTCACAGTTACCTGTATGGACGCCGGCAACGTGTCCGTGTTGAGGACACATATTCAACTTGGTGTAGTCTTAATGCCGGTGTACCGCAGGGCGGCGTTCTATCTCCTCTTCTTTTTGCTATATTTATTAACTCCATATCTGATAAAATATCTTCTCCCTACCACCTGTATGCTGACGACCTTCAAATCTATTCTCAAGCCCACATTGATAGCCTTAATCAAGCCATCTCTGATATAAATAATGACCTGAACGAAATATTTGAGTGGAGTAAGTCCTACGGCCTTGGGGTGAACCCAGCTAAAACCCAAGTTATGATCATTGGAAGTTCTAGGATGCTTCCTAGGGCGAATTGGCCTTACCTCCCTCAAATTATCTTCGATGGCACAATTATTCCGTTCAGCAGCACAGTTAAGAACTTGGGTGTCATCATGGATAGTGAGCTGTCATGGGGTCCGCATCTGGCTGAGCTCAGCCGGAAAATGTTTGCGTCGTCTGCCTCCCTAAGGAGACTTCGCAACTTTCTTCCAACCGCCACAAAAGTTATGCTCGCACAATCGCTTTTACTCCCTATCTTAGACTACGCCGACGCCAGCTTCCCTGATCTTACAGAAGAGCAACTCAATAAACTTGAGCGCCTCCAAAATCTTTGCATCCGATTCATATTTGGCTTGCGAAAGTATGATCATGTGTCAGAGTATCGCGCTAAGCTCAAGTGGTTGCCAATTCGTTTTCGCCGGAATGCTCATATCCTCATACTTCTATATAAAATCTTATTTGTTCCTTCCTCTCCAGCTTATCTTAAAGATTGCTTCGAATTCTTGCATCACTCCCATTCCTTCAATTTGCGCTCTTCCATTACCCTTCTGTTGAAGACTCCGGCTCATAACTCCAAATTCTTTAGCAAATCTTTTACAGTGCGCGCTGTCCATCTGTGGAATGACTTGCCTGTTCACATCAGGCATGCCAAAACGTTACCAATTTTTAAAAATGATGTCTTTAAATTGTATCTCGCAGCATCTCTAGAGTGAATGCGTTTAGTTTTTCCTTTCAATTCTACTAGGTAACTATATTGTTTTTTGTTTTTATATATTAACACGTTTTTTTTTTTTATTATTTATTATTATTTTATTGTATTTTTATTGTAACTTCACCTCCTCTCACGTTCTTTACAATCCTGTCCATCCAAAGGTTGCCTGGAAGAGATCGCTCTTAGCGATAAGGCCGCCCATTGTATCACCGTGAACTAGTTGTAATAAGTTAATATAAGTATGCTGTTATTTTATTTTTAAGGTGATTACAATAAAGAGTTTTCTATCTATCTATCTATCTATGCCTCGAGGCCGCGCATATCTCTCGGCCTCTATTCGGTGACTGCTTTGATCCTCCCGCCTTGCCAAGTGTCCCGCCCATCTCCACTTGATAATTATGTACTTTTATTTTAATCGTAATTCCCGTACCTTATTCCTATCAATTGTGACGATCTGGTCAAGAGGCACGGCGCGTATTGGCCCCATAGCCGCTTCAAAGCAGAGCGACTTCATATCGGCGCCCGAGTAGCCGTCCGTGAGGCCAGCCACTTCCATCACGTGTGCAGGAGTTAGATCGTTGTACTTTATTCCTATCAATTGTGACGATCTGGTCAAGAGGCACGGCGCGTATTGGCCCCATAGCCGCTTCAGAGCAGAGCGACTTCATATCGGCTCCCGAGTAGCCGTCCGTGAGGCCAGCCACTTCCATCACTTGTGCAGGAGTTAGATCGTTGTACCTTATTCCTATCAATTGTGACGATCTGGTCAAGAGGCACGGCGCGTATTGGCCCCATAGCCGCTTCAGAGCGGAGCGTCTTCATATCGGCGCCCGAGTAGCCGTCCGTGAGGCCAGCCACTTCCATCACTTTTGCAGGAGTTAGATCGTTGTACCTTATTCCTATCAATTGTGACGATCTGGTCAATAGGCACGGCGCGTATTGGCCCCATAGCCGCTTCAGAGCAGAGCGACTTCATATCGGCGCCCGAGTAGCCGTCCGTGAGGCCAGCCACTTCCATCACTTGTGCAGGAGTTAGATCGTTGTTCTCTGTGTCGAGTAGGTTGATGATTATTTGCTGGCGGGCCTGTATTCAGAATGGACAGTTTAGGAAGTTATAGGATGCGCAACGAGTAATGAGCGCTCGGCGAAAGTGGTGGGGTTGATTGCGCATGTTTACATTCGCGTATTCCCTATACAGACCCAAAAAATTACTACTGCGCATTGAAGGTCAGCGCTCAGTACTCGTTGCGCGACCTACATTGTTAATAATACATTATGTATAGTTACAAACAGCTATAGTGGGATCAGATAGTTGAATAGGTATAAGCTCATGTGAGGCAGGTGTTTTTACCTATTTCTGCCGCAAAGCAGTAGTGCTCGCATTGCTATGTTCCGGTTTGAAGGGTATGGTTGCCGGTGAAATTACAGCCACATGCGACTTTTCATTTTATGTCTCAGGGTGGCGGGCGCAGTGCAATGCCACATAGGGTGCGTCCTAGGTGGGCGTGACCTATGTGATAATGCACTGTTCATTGGCAGAGGGAACCTTAACATCAGGTGAGCCCTAAAAAATGGTGTGTGGCGTCCACTATGAGGAGGCTGTCTTTTCACCTGAGTGTTGATATGTCGTCTACATAAATAGCGGTTTATCTTACATCAGCCTCCGGTAGAGGGATGTACAGGCGCTTCACCAGCCGGCGGCGCGCCGCCTCATCCAACTCGTGAGGCCGGTTGGTGGCGCCCACTATGAGGAGGCGATCTTCTTCACCTGTCAAACAAGGGTTTGCAGCACAGACTATTAGTAAGCGTAGTCTGTACATCTTATCATAGGATTTGATCTTTATTAGGCCATGTTGTTCTAAGATTTTGATAGACAGATGACCTAATTTGAAAAGGTCCAAATTGAAAGGGACATGCCGCAATACTGATAGCACTAACAATAAAATCCACGAACCAGTGGAATTGCAGTGCCAAGCAAACGAACCACTGCAAAATACTACATAAGAATGCTAACATTATCTAATTCTAACTGAAGCCATAAAAGGTGCCGATAGAATAGCTAATATATACCAGACCAGTAAAATGTACCAAGTGGTTAGGCAAGAGAAAGCGGCCATCCGCTTGCCATCGGCTGAGGATTCATCCGCACACCTTAGAGCCAGGATGGTCCCGGACTGTGCGGTTTCAGAGGAACTAACTCCCGCGAACGCTCAGGTTGTGGAACGATCTCCCTGCTGAGGTTTGCCCGTGCGACTGCAGTATGGGGTTCTTCAAAGGGAGTGTTTGGAATTTTTTAAAGGGTCAGCAACTCGCGTTTGATGCCTCTGGTATTGCAGGCGTCCAAAGGCTACGGTAACCGCTTACCAACAGGTGGGCCGTACGCTTGTTTGCTACCTTAGTAGTATAAAAAAAACGGAGGTAACCACCTCCTTCGTCTATCACATCTACTCGGATGGAGCCAAACATAAACTAGGCGCGGGCTGAGGCTTCTACTGCCCAAAAACGGGGCAATCGAGATCACAGCCCCATAACCAAACAACTACAGCGTTCCAGGCAGAAACAATCTGGTTCCTCCTGGCAGATCCTGAAGTATTATCATCATTAGAGTTCACTGAAAGTGCAGCAAGTAAAAATCGACAAATACAGCTCATCTTCACAACAGCGCAGCTCTAAATAATGCAATGGCCTCCCGACACACTGTCTAAATCTGTTGAATAATGCCAAAGTGCCCTCTAAAAACAAGCTGTCGGTAACATAAATAAGTAAGTCCTTAAAAAAACTGTTTTTTAATACTAGTTTTTATGAAAATGTGTATTAATGGAACTGGTAAGGGTGGTGGGTAGGTGAGGTACCAGTAGCGGCGCCGTCAAACTGCACCAGGAACTCTGTCTTGATGCGGCGCGTGGCCTCGTGCTCGCTGTCGCTCCGCTGAGTGAGTATTAATGGAACTGGTAAGGGTGGTGGGTAGGTAAGGTACGTGTAGCGGCGCCGTCAAACTGCACCAGGAACTCTGTCTTGATGCGGCGCGTGGCCTCGTGCTCGCTGTCGCTCCGCTGAGTGAGTATTAATGGAACTGGTAAGGGTGGTGGGTAGGTAAGGTACCTGTAGCGGCGCCGTCGAACTGCACCAGGAACTCTGTCTTGATGCGGCGCGTGGCCTCGTGCTCGCTGTCGCTCCGCTGAGTGAGTATTAATGGAACTGGTAAGGGTGGTGGGTAGGTAAGGTACCTGTAGCGGCGCCGTCAAACTGCACCAGGAACTCTGTCTTGATGCGGCGCGTGGCCTCGTGCTCGCTGTCGCTCCGCTGAGTGAGTATTAATGGAACTGGTAAGGGTGGTGGGTAGGTAAGGTACCTGTAGCGGCGCCGTCGAACTGCACCAGGAACTCTGTCTTGATGCGGCGCGTGGCCTCGTGCTCGCTGTCGCTCCGCTGAGTGAGTATTAATGGAACTGGTAAGGGTGGTGGGTAGGTGAGGTACCTGTAGCGGCGCCGTCGAACTGCACCAGGAACTCTGTCTTGATGCGGCGCGTGGCCTCGTGCTCGCTGTCGCTCCGCTGAGTGAGCAGCGAGTCTATCTCGTCTATAAATATTACCTGGAATTATATGAAAATAGAAGCTATCAGTGCCTACGGTTCCAAGCTGGCTCCAGGGTCTAGAAATCACCAGAAGAAATAACCTACTTGCCAGAAGCATGTATGTAAGCTTGCTTCTGGCGATTTTAAGATAGATGAGATGAACTGTGGCAAACTTTCGAGCGAAGCAGTAAGAGGTACTCTAAAATTAATAAAATACTATAAAATATTGCAAAGATGTGTTCCTACACACGCACTATATAGTCGACTAGCATCTGGCAGCGAAAACTTGTGACCTCCTGTGCCAGTGACCTAGTTGTTAGTCCAGTCGTTAGTATAGTCCGTCCGTCCGTTTCACTTGTATGTACTTACATACTTACATCATATTTTTCAATGCACATTTCACTTTGTTTTTCATGATAAATAACTTTAAAACTTTCCAAAGAATCTTTACTTCATATTTTTATTTATTTTATCTGCTTAAAGTGAAATTTCTACATGTTATTAAGCCACACAAGAGGGGAAAAAGAAAGATTCTTACATAAAATAAAAAACCAAAGTAAAATGTGCATCGATATCGGGGGTTACTCACAAAATTTGCGTAGGCATTATTTACTGTAAGTTTATTAACATGTGTAAATACAGCCATAATCATCTTAAATAAATTTTACGGAAGCAACTTACTAGTGTAAGGGCGGCCTAAAACAAGTCGGGTACATTTTAAAGCTACGACAGCAATCAGCGGTTCTTTAAAAAAGGGTGTTTGAAATTTTTTAAAGGGTCGGCAACGCGCGTGTGGTGCCTCTGGTATTGCAGGCGTTCATAGGCTACGGTAACCGCTTACCAACAGGTGGGTCGTATGCTTGATTGCTACATTGGTAGTATTAAAAAAAAAACGCGTTGATGATAACATACCTACTAGATATTTCGTTGGCACAATGAATGAAACGTGGTACCGAGAAGTGCAAACTTACCGCGGGCTGATGGCACCGCGCGACGGCGAACAAGGCGCGCACCTTTTTCTCGCCGTCGCCGATCCATTTAGTTGGCACAATGAATGACATGTGGTACCGAGAAGTGCAAACTTACCGCGGGCTGATGGCACCGCGCGACGGCGAACAAGGCGCGCACCTTTTTCTCGCCGTCGCCGATCCATTTAGTTGGCACAATGAATGACATGTGGTACCGAGAAGTGCAAGCTTACCGCGGGCTGATGGCACCGCGCGACGGCGAACAAGGCGCGCACCATCTTCTCGCCGTCGCCGATCCACTTAGTTGGCACAATGAATGACACGTGGTACCGAGAAGTGCAAGCTTACCGCGGGCTGATGGCACCGCGCGACGGCGAACAAGGCGCGCACCAACTTCTCGCCATCGCCGATCCATTTAGTTGGCACAATGAATGACACGTGGTACAGAGAAGTGCAAGCTTACCGCGGGCTGATGGCACCGCGCGACGGCGAACAAGGCGCGCACCTTTTTCTCGCCGTCGCCGATCCATTTAGTTGGCACAATGAATGACACGTGGTACCGTGAAGTGCAAGCTTACCGCGGGCTGATGGCACCGCGCGACGGCGAACAAGGCGCGCACCATCTTCTCGCCGTCGCCGATCCACTTAGTTGGCACAATGAATGACACGTGGTACCGAGAAGTGCAAGCTTACCGCGGGCTGATGGCACCGCGCGACGGCGAACAAGGCGCGCACCATCTTCTCGCCGTCGCCGATCCACTTAGTTGGCACAATGAATGACACGTGGTACCGAGAAGTGCAAGCTTACCGCCGGCTGATGGCACCGCGCGACGGCGAACAAGGCGCGCACCATCTTCTCGCCGTCGCCGATCCACTTAGTTGGCACAATGAATGACACGTGGTACCGAGAAGTGCAAGCTTACCGCGGGCTGATGGCACCGCGCGACGGCGAACAAGGCGCGCACCATCTTCTCGCCGTCGCCGATCCACTAAGTTGGCACAATGAATGACACGTGGTACCGAGAAGTGCAAGCTTACCGCGGGCTGATGGCACCGCGCGACGGCGAACAAGGCGCGCACCATCTTCTCGCCGTCGCCGATCCACTTAGTTGGCACAATGAATGACACGTGGTACCGAGAAGTGCAAGCTTACCGCCGGCTGATGGCACCGCGCCGAACAAGGCGCGCACCATCTTCTCGCCGTCGCCGATCCACTTAGTCGGCACAATGAATGACACGTGGTACCGAGAAGTGCATGCTTACCGCGGGCTGATGGCACCGCGCGACGGCCAACAAGGCGCGCACCATCTTCTGGCCGTCGCCGATCCACTTAGTCGGCACAATGAATGACTCGTGGTACCGTTAAGTGCAAGCTTACCGCGGGCTGATGGCACCGCACGACGGCGAACAAGGCGCGCACCTTTTTCTCGCCGTCGCCGATCCATTTAGTAGGCACAATGAATGACAAGTAGTACCGAGAAGTGCAAGCTTACCGCGGGCTGATGGCACCGCGCGACGGCGAACAAGGCGCGCACCATCTTCTCGCCGTCGCCGATCCATTTAGTTGGCACAATGAATGACACGTGGTACCGAGAAGTGCAAGCTTACCGCCGGCTGATGGCACCGCGCCGAACAAGGCGCGCACCATCTTCTCGCCGTCGCCGATCCATTTAGTTGGCACAATGAATGACACGTGGTACCGTGAAGTGCAAGCTTACCGCCGGCTGATGGCACCGCGCGACGGCGAACAAGGCGCGCACCATCTTCTCGCCGTCGCCGATCCATTTAGTTGGCACAATGAATGACACGTGGTACCGAGAAGTGCAAGCTTACCGCCGGCTGATGGCACCGCGCGACGGCGAACAAGGCGCGCACCATCTTCTCGCCGTCGCCGATCCATTTAGTTGGCACAATGAATGACACGTGGTACCGAGAAGTGCAAGCTTACCGCCGGCTGATGGCACCGCGCGACGGCGAACAAGGCGCGCACCATCTTCTCGCCGTCGCCGATCCATTTAGTTGGCACAATGAATGACACGTGGTACCGTGAAGTGCAAGCTTACCGCCGGCTGATGGCACCGCGCCGAATAAGGCGCGCACCATCTTCTCACCGTCGCCGATCCACTTAGTTGGCACAATTAATGACACGTGGTACCGTGAAGTGCAAGCTTACCGCCGGCTGATGGCACCGCGCCGAACAAGGCGCGCACCATCTTCTCGCCGTCGCCGATCCATTTAGTTGGCACAATGAATGACACGTGGTACCGAGAAGTGCAAGCTTACCGCGGGCTGATGGCACCGCGCGACGGCGAACAAGGCGCGCACCATCTTCTCGCCGTCGCCGATCCACTTAGTTGGCACAATGAATGACACGTGGTACCGAGAAGTGCAAGCTTACCGCCGGCTGATGGCACCGCGCGACGGCGAACAAGGCGCGCACCATCTTCTCGCCGTCGCCGATCCACTTAGTTGGCACAATGAATGACACGTGGTACCGAGAAGTGCAAGCTTACCGCGGGCTGATGGCACCGCGCGACGGCGAACAAGGCGCGCACCATCTTCTCGCCGTCGCCGATCCACTTAGTTGGCACAATGAATGACACGTGGTACCGAGAAGTGCAAGCTTACCGCGGGCTGATGGCACCGCGCGACGGCGAACAAGGCGCGCACCATCTTCTCGCCGTCGCCGATCCACTTAGTTGGCACAATGAATGACACGTGGTACCGAGAAGTGCAAGCTTACCGCCGGCTGATGGCACCGCGCCGAACAAGGCGCGCACCATCTTCTCGCCGTCGCCGATCCACTTAGTCGGCACAATGAATGACACGTGGTACCGAGAAGTGCATGCTTACCGCGGGCTGATGGCACCGCGCGACGGCCAACAAGGCGCGCACCTTTTTCTCGCCGTCGCCGATCCATTTAGTTGGCACAATGAATGACACGTGGTACCGTGAAGTGCAAGCTTACCGCCGGCTGCTGGCACCGCGCCGAACAAGGCGCGCACCGATCCACTTAGTTGGCACAATGAATGACACGTGGTACCGTGAAGTGCAAGCTTACCGCCGGCTGCTGGCACCGCGCCGAACAAGGCGCGCACCGATCCACTTAGTTGGCACAATGAATGACACGTGGTACCGTGAAGTGCAAGCTTACCGCCGGCTGATGGCACCGCGCCGAACAAGGCGCGCACCGATCCACTTAGTTGGCACAATGAATGACACATGGTACCGTGAAGTGCAAGCTTACCGCCGGCTGATGGCACCGCGCGACGGCGAACAAGGCGCGCACCATCTTCTCGCCGTCGCCGATCCATTTCGAGGTGAGCGACGACGCCGATATGCTGAAGAAAGTCGCGTGGCATTGCGATGCTACGCACTTACCTGTTGACACATTCTACATCAAAGGTAGAAATAGAATATCAAAGGTTCCCAAAGTGGGCGATAACGCTCCCTTGTGGGCGCTGCAGGCCTAAAGGGGGGCGGTAAGAGACCCAGAAAAAAATTGGGGGCGTCAAATCGGACACACTTTCGCATTTTAATAGTTATTAGTATTCCTAGATATGTCATTTTCGTAGATAATAGACCGCGGGCAATCATGTTTTAACAAGTTTTTGTTAAATAACCCGATTTGGGCATGTTGCGTGAAAAGCACTGTGAAAAGTGGGCTTTTGAGGTTCTGCCTACCCCTTCGGGGAAAAAGGCGTGTCTCTATGTATGTATGTAATCTCCGCTAATATAGCTCACAATAATTAATTTAATTTAAAGTTATAGTGGTTTTTAAATAGGTGAAAAAATGGGGGCGCTAAAAAATAATTTATTCTCAACGTGGGCAGTTGACAAAATAAGTTTGGGAACCCCTGTTCTACATAGACACCACATAAGCTAGCACAATAAACAACAGCGCGGAAAGAAAGAGAAAAAAAAGTTGCGATTAAATAGCAACTTTTTTTTTCTTTTTCTTTAGTATGTAAATGATTAAAAATTTATAAGAATTATTAAACAAGTATTAGTGGAAAAATGTTATTATAGCCTTGACGAGTTTTTCAATGATAATACATACAACTTTAAAATCTATTTGACATGTAATTAATTAATTTTGTCCTATTTGAGTTATATTGAATGTATCCAATAAGCTAATATAAAATAATATACTAACAAAAACGTATGTACTAAACATGCAGCGCCCTTGCAGGGTGATGTACTTTACACTGAGCTACGCAATTACATCTAAGCTTGAATAAATTAAATTAAATTCTGTGATTAACGAGATTGCAGTAAAAAAAAACAGTATTTTAATAATAAGTACTTGATTGATACCATTTAAATTTTATACAGTCCATTGCATCCAAAGGTTCTTTGGTAGAAATCGCTACTAAGCGATAAGTCCGCCCCTTGTACAACAGTTTTATTTTTTATTTGTAAATTGTTATAATTATGGTGTGCAATAAAGTATTTTCTATCTATTTTAAGCTTGAGAAAATAAAACGTACCTACCTAGTTTTTTTTTTTTTTTTTTTTTATACTACTGAATGACGGAACAAGCAGATGGCCCACCTGATGTTAAGCGGTAACCTCTGCCTATGAACAGTGCATTACCTCATAGGTCACGTCCACCTAGGACGCGCCCTATGTGGCATTGCACTGCGCCCGCCACCCTGAGACATAAGGATGAAAAGTCTCATGTGCCTGTAATTTCACCGGCACCCTTACCCTTCAAACCGGAACACAGCAATGCGAGCACTACTGCTTTGCGGCAGAAATAGGTATGGTGGTAGTACTTCCCCGGACGAACTCTTCCACAAAAGAGCTCTACTACTACTAGATAAGATCTATCTAGTCCACAATCAGATTGTGGAAACAAAGAAAAAAAAGTACAATGCATAAAATAAGTAAAATTAACACTTTTATTTTAAGTCTTCCTCAATGTATTGATAGGGATTCTTTTTTATTTTACTTTTTAGCCAATTCTTGTCTACATCTATGGCGTTATTTGTGGCGGCATAGGTATCAGTCAGGGTGCAGGTAACATTTTTCAATTTCCTCACCAATTAAAGTCTTGCCTGTGCCCGGGGGCCCAAACAGTAGGATTCCTTTAGGTGGTCTCCGGAGCCCTGTGAAGATGTCAGGCCTGAGTAGCGGCCAGACCACGGCCTCTTGGATCACTGACTTGGCCAATTGCAGACCGGCTATGTCATCCCAACCTGATAAATACATGCATACATCAATTATCATTATCATCAGTCTATAGAGTCCACTGTTGGACAAAGGTGTTCCCCATAGAACGCCACAATCAATGGTCTTGGGTCGCCTCCAGCCACCGACTTCCAGCTACTTTTAAAATGTTGTCGGTCCATCAAGTGCCTTCCTCATGCATACATCGGCTCACAATATCCTATCAACAGGATTTCTTCAGCTCTCTCAAATCCGTAAGAAGATCCTACTAGGGTAGACAGAGGAAAGTCCAAATTATTAAAAAAATTAAATTCCAATGTATGTACATGCACACTTATGGCTTGTTTTGAAAATTAAATTGAGATAGGTGGCTGAAGATATCCTTGCTTTTCACTGAAACACCCTCAATTTTCAAGGTAATTAAATTTTAACTAATATAACTAATAAAAAACTAGGATTATATATTATAATAATAAAATAGTTTTTTTTTAAAATTACCTACTGGAGTTCCTTTATCAATAATTTCATTTTCAATTAATTCAATCATTTTTGGATCTAGATGTTTTAATCTCTCATCAATAATCCCGGGCTCACTATACTCTTGTTTTTCCCTGAAACAAAGAAGTAGGTTTAGAATTATAATGAAAAGGAGATATTATGACTAATTGACTGTAGTGTAAATGATTTCTTTCCCATGCTAGCCAGCTTTATCTCACTAGCGCCTTAAACCATCACTTATTTATTATTTATTTATTTATTTATCATACAAACTGATCTAAATATATTTTGGTTAGTAGTATCTTAAAACCTATGTTAGGTTTGTCTAAATACTAGGTTCTCTTACAGTACAACACACAAGCGATAACAAATGACATGGAATATTTTACAACTACTACGGCGAGCAAGCGCCCGACAAGTACAAAATTGACGGTAGTGTGTCAGAATAACTAGGTAGTAGGTACAAGACGGAACAACAATGACACAGTGCAGTCAACACAAAAAAAAAAAAGAAAAAAAAAAACGTCCGGTGATGTGCAAGCTCACAGACAGCCGGTTGCAGGTAGTATGCACTTGTAAAGTTGTAAGTAACTAGTGAGTCACAAATTTACTAACAAGAAGTTCAACTTACTCCTGTAGCCCAATCATAGGAGACACAAACTTTGACTTTGCTTTCCGAGATGCTCCCAAAGTTCTACGAGCAGCAGGGTTCGAAGCCAGGAGCTGTTCCCGGGCTGTTTTGAAAGTAATCTTGGCCACATTGCTCTTATGGACTTTCTCTTCTTCCTCTTTTGTGATGTCATCTATATTAGAGCTTGGGTTCATATTTTGATCGGCAAATCTTTTTCGCCCAAATTTGGGTTTCGATATTGTATTGCTATTTGAGTTTCTTTCTTCAATACAACTTTCAGAGTAGTGGAAGAGAGAATTAATTCTTTTGTTGGTACTATCACTTGTTTTTTTGGTTAAAGTAGGTGTTCCCAATTCTAAGTCACAACTACATTCATTGTTTTTGAATTTTTCAAAACCAGTATTATTATTAGACTTTGTGCATTTTGTACATTTTGCTAACGAGCGCTCAAACAATGATACTGGATGAATTGCACTGAAATGAAGATACAATTTTATTGATATTTGTTGTAGGTACAATGAGGGGGATATAGACTGCTTTTTATCCCGACACATGCGTGCGAAGCTGGGAGCAAAACGCTAGATTATATATTGAACATATCAAACCATAGAGAGCTTTTCCAGTTGTTCATATTGCTTGTATCAGCACCCAGCACCAAGTTGTTGGTTTCATCCAGGATGTGATTAAGTCTTGTTTCATTGAGAAATTCATTGCAGGTAGACCACAGGTCGTTACATAGAATATTAGATGCCACATTGGAGGACCTGAAAATGGCAAAAGCTTTACATGTATATGTAGGTAGGATGATTTGAACGGAGAAGCAAGCAAAAGGTAAAAATAAATCCACCGTGGATTATCCACGTTTGTTACGAAACTTACCTTGTAAGAGATTGATTGAACAGTTGCAAGGTTTCGACAGTTGTAATAACATTATCACTTTCTTCGTACATTTTGCAGTTTACTTAGTTATTTTATTTTTCGTGCCGAATCCGAAACGCTCAAACAAACATAAACAAAACAAACGGACCACAGACTACTAGGATGCTCGGACGGCCAACCAAACGGCAGACGGCAGTGGATATATTCATATATTATTTTCCTATGTATATGATTTTCACTATAAAAAAAATCATTCACTATGCTTTACTTTGCTTGTAGGGCGGGCACAAACCTATCGATCCAAACGGTACGGAGGCTGTAATGCTCTAAGATCCGATCCTTCCTATCGGGCCAGCCAGTCCGGGGAAAAACCGGGCTCTCGTGTCGCCAAACACCGTCGTTATCTAGCGCTTGCCGGGAGAGGTCGAGACTTCTTTGGCATGGCAAGGACTAGCCTCGGAACAAGGGACTACAGTCCGACCAGAAAGAGTAGTAAAAGTAGCTTGTAGTTGTAGCTAGTGGAACAGTCAGCGGCCAAGTGCGTGTCGGGCCACGCACATTGTATTAAGTATATCAGTTATCTAGTACCCATAACACAAGCTCTGCTTAGCTTGGGGCTAGATAATGTTGTGTGAACTGTCCAGCATTATTTATTTATTTATTATTGTATGGTTCCGTAAGTGCCCGCCACAATATGCTGACTTAGGAGAAGGGTTTCTTATTTTTTACAACTAACAACTTCATCTAAGTAATTTTCAATGGATTTTGTAAACTAAATTAAACGAGCTGTACGAGATACCCACTTGTTGATGATGTGTGGATGTGCCTTGTAAAACCTCGACGCGATGAGATCGAAGCGTTCCTCAGGACATTCCCCTTTAGACTCTATGGAACATATTGAGCGAGCTGATGTCTCGAGGCTCAGCGGTTCTAGTGTTTTGGTGAGTTTGACGTCGTTGCCAATTCTAACGGCTCTTCTAGAGGGAGTCAAAGCGAAGCAGCTGGTACTTGGGGGCACCGTGCTTTAGGTGTGAACAGTATTCCATGTGTGACAGTATTTCATGTGTGTCCACTAACTATAGTGCTGTGTATAGTTATTAGTAGTACGCGCTGAAATGTACTGTATTGCACGGTTAAGCACTCTAAGTTTCTTAGAAATTCGTGCTACCTTCATTTCTACATTTGACTCCCATACCTCGTTTGAATTTGGACACCCAAGATCCAAAGCCTCGCAGATGTGATATGAGGAATGTCTTGAAACTGCGATATGATATTAATTGCACACTTGGGAAAGGCCGATTATAAAAAATGCATTGAGCAGCGGTTAGCTAAAGACTTATAACAGAAGTTCTATCAAAAAGTCTATGTGGTTAGCACAGTGCGTAGTAATTGTACCAATTTTCTGCTGGCAATCCTATAGAATTATGCATAGGAGGCTGCAATGCTTAATGACTAAAAATTGGTTTCTTTAGTCATTGGCAATGCTCTAAGGAATTATCATGAATGTAGTAGTACATTGATTGCGTGCTAAAATAGCATAGAGTGTTCCTTCTTACTCCTATCCTAGAAGATAGCTTGCTATCCTATGTTAGAGAGAAACAAATGTATTGTCACACGACAGTCGTTTTTCCGTTCCGTACCCTGAATTTTGGTATCATGCATATACATCTCCCTAGATTGTTACCATGAATGTACTAGTAATTTGACATTTGGCCTGGTACGACTTACACAAATAAGAACAGATAGATTTATGGTTCTCTCATTCCAACACATGAATACATTCATATAAAAGAATGAGACTGGTATAATCGATACCGTTTCGTTTTTAGCCTTAGTTCCATGCTTTAGTTCTTATTCCGAGGGAATTATGAATCACTGGCAACACTGACAATATAAATTTATACCGTTTGCAATAAAAAAAAAAAAAATGGTGTAGAAAATAATTTGACAATGAAGTGATCATATTCAAATTGGACATGGCAAAAGGATAAAGTTCCAAAGACAAAACAAACATTAAAAAAAAAAATGGTCTCTCACAGTCTGTCAATTTGTCAACTATTGTCAGTTGTCAAGTATGAGATTTTTGGCAAACTATTTTGTAGCCTTGCATTTTTTTGATAAATTTTCTGAATTATTTGTTTTCTAGTGTTTTTATATGCAATTAGACAAGCATGTGCTCTTAGTTTCTTAAGTACTATTAAAAGAGACCCCAAACAAATCTTTGGACATAAATTTACCGAAGGGAACATGTCGAATAGACCACCAACGAGATGACTTCAATTTACCACGAAAAACAAGTAAAGGAACTTTGCGCTTTACATGCGCTCAATAATTTATTCCAGGTAAATAGGACCTTGACTGCGTTTTCGCCCAATTATGTCCATTTCGGCCTTCGGCCGTTTCGCGTAGGCCACCTAGCATTGTCAGGTTTTTGAATATTTTATTAAATTGTGTGTTTTATACATTTTCGCTTTACTATGCAACTTAACTTTAGCATTGTTCTTTCAGACTCGCAATACATTTTTAAAATCGGAATTAGATGGAATCTGCAGTCGTCTATCACCCAATGTTTGGATCAACCCTCATCGCTCCATGCTGGGGCTCGGAAACTACGACATTAATGTTATCATGGCAGCCTTGCAAAAGAAAGGCTGTGAAGCCATCTGGTTTGACAAAAGAAAGTAAGTAATCCTAAGTTTCAGTCAGTGTTGTTAAGATTGTAGAAGTGTTTTTTTTTTTACTATGGTATAGCGGTTTTCTTAGACGTCAATTAATATTATATGCATTGTCTCCATATAACTTATCTTTTATGAGCCTTTTTAAAGCCGTTGGTGAAGAAAAATTATTAAATTAGACCCTTGGCCCTTATATAATACATGAATGTGCAATTCATATGGGTATGCAGCATATAATAGCAGCTATGTAAGATAAATGGACCAACCAAACATATTTCTCCCATTAATCCCATATTTTGACATTTACAGAGATCCAGCTTGCTTAGACCTGCCAAACATCTGTGGGTTCATCCTGAACGTGCCATCGGACTACAAGCTTGGGTTTGTGATGCTGCCGCTACGCCGTCGTCACTGGATAGCTATCAGGCAAATCCAACACAGTTTTTATAACCTCGACTCCAAGCTGGATGCCCCACAGCTGATAGGCAGGGTAAATATTAGTAATTACCTAGTATCCATTCACAAACTTTTCAATAACATGTGGTTGCAATGCAACGTCATTGCAAAAGTAATACATGTGAACAATTTTGGATAAGTTTTTCTTAAAAATTATATGTAAAATTAATAATAGTACCACTTTATATGCAAAAGATACTTGAAGCATGCTTCTTATTATGCTTAGTTAGTCTAAACTAACAGAGTTATATTTTTAATGTTATTTTTCAGAGTGCAGATCTAATAGCTTATCTGAAGGAGCAGCTACACAACAAAGAGAAGGAATTGTTTGTGGTTGTCAGTAAGGAGGTAGAAGAGAAACAACTTTGGATACAGCAATACAACTCCCGACAGAGCAGCCAGATCTCGTACCCACTCCTACCCAACCACACCGAGAGCCTCGACAACATATCCTCAAACTCTCTGAACAACTACCGTAACAGAGATGCAGAGTGCCTCAAACTTACAGAAGTCAGGCACTGTGCAGTCACCAGAGAAAATAATGTTGAATTTGAATGTGATCTTTAGATTTAATTCTTTATATCATAAACTGTGTTTGTGATAGCATAGCAATTTTGATGTGTTCACTTACAATGTGTACGAGGAAGAACCCGTGTATTTTACAAGCTGTTCTAACTTGAATTCCGTAGTAGAGCATATTTGATCTGGCAGTATTTTTGTGCTGTTTTAGGTACTTAAATTTTTATTTATTTTTTGTTGTCTATTGCACTTTGTTTTTGTTTGCACAGGTTATAGGTATAATGGTGTTTCTTTTTTAAATTTAGTTTTGGTTTTTGGTTTACGGCCTAATGTATTTGATACTGTATTTTGAGCTGTAATGTTTATACACAGAAGTATTAAGATCTTTAGCCTTTGCATGTTTTTAATAAAGTTTAAGTAATTTAATAGGAGGGATGATAATAGTGTGAGTTGATATTTTGAGGTGTGGACTTGCGATAATGATATGTGATGTTGGTACATCACTTCTACGCCAAATATTAACCAAACTCTTTAATATTTTATTTTATTAGGTTTTGTAGGGGGCGTTAGCCGACCGGTTAAAAGATACCAAAAAAACATGAGTTTGATAAGGTATGTTAGTGTAGGTTCAACGGTACAAACTAATTTTATTTGTGCGCAAACTATCAAAGCACCGTATTTTATTTTTCAAGGTGAACTAAGTTTGTTGTTCTATTTTCATCAAGATAAATTAGTATATATCCAGTCATCATTCCATTTGTGTACACTGAAAACCTCATAAATTTATTAAAATGAATTTACTGTAAAATCTGGTCTATTCATCGGGAACATGCTCGGTGGGTCTATTTAATAAAAATAGTAAACTTCAAAAAAACTATATTGTTTTTCTTTTTTGAGGGTTTACCTGCTAATAATTATTGTGTGATCTCATGGTCGATTTCACCAATTATTTATACGGGCACTAAAGTGTTACGTAAAATAAGTAATGGTTGGTGAAAATGGGAATTACCCAAAGAGTAAAGCTTGAAGCATACGATCGGACACGAGTGAAGTGACTGTCAGTCACACCTCATACAGTGTGCGTCGTCGTGGCGGCGCCCTACACTCATATTCGTCAGGTGACCGAGCGCTCAAGGTAACACAAAATCAAGTCTGCGACGCTGATAGTCATAGGCTTCGACCAAAGTAAAATACTTTTTACTTTGGTCGAAGGTGGTGCAATGTTGTTGTTGCCCAGATTCAGCATGAGATGCGATAATAGGTATTTTTTTGTCGACCTCTGGCGCGGCGGGCGAAGGTTCGCCTCCGACGCAGGAGGATGCGGGTTCGATTCCCGCCTCGGAACAAATATTTGTACGATCTGCAGATATTTGTTCAGGATGTTTTGGGTATTTTCTATGTATAAAAAAAATTACTACTATCTATGTAATGTGTATATCAGTTATCTAGTACCTACCCATAACCTAGTATAGTATTCTTTTATCTGTGCCATAACACAAGCTCTGTCAGAGGCCCTCGGGCGGCTTGACAGACTCCGACACCAGAGGCCAGCACTACCTCATACGAAACGAAACGACGAAACACAAGCTTTGCTTAGCTTGGGGCTAGATAATGTTGTGTGAACTGTCCAGTATAATTTATTTATTTTCTCGAAATCCAACGATGAAACAGTTGTTCTTAGGTACGTGTTATACGTTCGTGCTCTATTCACACCGAAGTGGCAGCAACGGCGCGAGCATTTACATTATAAAAGACATAATTCGAGGTTGCGGTCGCGGCGCCTCGAGCGGTCTAGACGCGGCCGATAGGTCATCGAGCAACTTGGTACGGAGGCCGCATCGCTGTAAGGAGTTTCACCGGCACCCATACTTTTCAAACTGGAACACAGCAATGCGAGCTCTACTGATTTGCGGCAGAATTAGATATGGAGGTAGTACTTCTCCGGACGAACTCTTTCACAAAAAAAGCGGCCAAGTGCGAGTCGGACTCGCCCATGACAGCAAGTAACATAATATAAAAGTTCTTGGATGGTTTACGATTTATGACGTATTATAAAAAAACTACTTACTAGATCTCGTTCAAACCAATTTTCAGTGGAAGTTTACATGGTAATGTACCTACTTCATTTTTTTTTTAGTTTTATCATTCTCTTATTTTAGAAGTTACAGGGTGGGGGGACACACACATTTTACCACTTTGGAAGTGTCTCTCGCGCAAACTATTCAGGTTAGAAAAAAATTATATTAGAAACCGCAATATCATTTTTAAAGCCCTATCCATAGATACCCCACACGTATGGGTTTGGCGTTTTTTTTTCTTCGAGTTGCGGTTCCAAAAATTTAAAGTTTTTTTGTATTTTTGTGTGAAAATCTTAATGCGGTTCACAGAATACATCTAGGTACTTACCAAGTTTCAACAGCATAGCTCTTATAGTTTCGAAAAAAGTGGCTGTGACATACACTGACAGACAGACATGACGAATCTATAAGGGTTCCGTATTTTGCCATTTGGCTACGGAACCCTAAAAAGATCTACTAGTACTTAAACTAAACGTACTTAATTAGGTACATAAATACAAACGCCGATTTTTTTTTTTTTGTTTTTTTTTTTTTTTTTTTAACTTTGATAGACCTTTGTTTGACCACGATCTCACCTGTTGGAAAGTGACGATGTGGCCGAAGATGGAGCACAAAGGTCTAGAAGGCACCTATTCACTCTAGCCTTGAAGAGACCCAGATTATAGTTTTCAGGAAAGACAGACGACGGTAGTGTATCGGTTGTGTTCATCCAAGTTGACTGTGAAAACTAGCTTTGCATTTATTTAAAACTAGCGACACGCCCGGCTTCACACGGGTAGTTTCAGGATGAAAAACAGCCCCCCCCCCTCCTAAACCATGTCCGATTCCTGGTTCTAACTCTAAGCTACCTCCCCACCACACTCACACCGTTCTTGAGTTATAAATAGTGTATCTAACACGACTTTCTGTTATATATAGATGCTACACAGAATAGGCAGCTCTGTCAGTTGTCGCTAGGGTTCGTTTTTCATAGGCTCAGTGAAAGATAAGTGATAAATTGCAGTTAGTTTATTATCTCGGGCCCCTTGCAGTTGTTGTTCTTGGAGAGTATGAGTCGGTCCGGGTCGAGCCCCAGCGCCGTCATGATGGAGTAGATCTGCGCGCGCACGGGCGCCTCCAGCTCGCGCTCACGCCCCAGCACCCAGATGCGATCTGAAATACGATACCACAAGTTGAATTGAGACGACCTCTGTGGGCGGCTGGCGAAGGTTGGCCTGCGACGCAGGAGGTTGCGGGTTCGATTCCTGCCTCGGAGCAAATATTTGTGCGATCGCAGATATTTGTTCAGGGTATTTTCTATGCATAATAAAAAAAATAGGTAGGTATATCTATGTAATATATTGTATTAAGTATATCAGTTATCTAGTACCCATAACACAAGCTCTGCTTAGCTTTGGGCTAGATAATGTTGTGTGAAAAAAAAAATTGTTCACCACATCGATTTTCTTTATCATCAGCCAGAAAACGTCAACAGCTGTGCATAGGCCATAGAATAAGTAGGTACCTACCACGACGACCGCACTGGAGCTGCGTTTACCCACCAACTTCCTGCGGCCCCACAATGTCGTATGTCGTCGTATCCAACGAGTGAGGACCATGCTCCTACACAGCATTTTCCTGTCCAATGTTTGACATTTGCGACGAACGGTGGGGTAATTGCGCTCCACTGAACATCGGTAAAACTTCAAATTTGACATTTATATCCCAGTCTGGACACTTTTCTGTCAGTTTCGTATTGTGTAACTACTTGACTTTGTGACGTCCCACTATGAGCCAGTTTCAAGCCCAGTGAATGTCATTCACTAGTGTAATTCGCATCAAACACGGAGGAGGTTTTGGTACGAATTACCTGCTCATTAATTGCTCGATGGTAATTCGTACCAAAACCAAAGCTCAGTCTGACGTCACTGCACATCGAAAAACTCCTTCGGCAATTCCTCGAGATGGTAGTCTGGCATGAACACTGGTGTTCGATTTGAGTAGGTAGGTACTTTGACAGTAGGTTTGGAATACTCCAATGACTAAAGAATCATAATACTCTGACTGTGTTTGGAAATGGTTTGGAATTACGCAATAAAGGGGCGGGTCTCGCTGAGAGAAACAAAGTTCAAAAAAATAATGGTTCTTCTGGCGACTCGATAACTCGGATAAGTAGGTAGCTATTGCAGTGCTAACCATCCGTTCCGGCGTAGGACAGATAAACGAATCTAAAACTGCACACCTCACTATTTTATCACGTCAAAATAATTTATTCCTAATTCCGTGGATGGCAAGGATCAATTTGTAACATCGATCAAGCTTGTGTCATTTTATACATGGTCAGGTCAAGTGCCAAGTAAAAGCGGCTTCAGATTGGAGGTGCTCTTGGTACCTAGGTGCGTTTTACCCATAGACGTAGAATTTTTTCGCTACGCTTTACCAACCGGACTATTGAAAGAAAAGTGAACTGAAAAGTCGCACTAGTTCGCATTCTCTTTGCTCACTCAAAGAAGCCGGGTAAAAAGAAGTAGCAATTGAAAGTGTTTACCTGCATGCGCCAAGCTGAGGCTGGTGCAGGACCACACGATCGCAAAGTGGCTGTAGTCCGTGAACAGCACGTTGTAGGCAGCCGCCCGATGATGTAGGGCATGCGGTTGTTGAGCTTGTAGCGGAAGTGTTTACCTGCATGCGCCAAGCTGAGGCTGGTGCAGGACCACACGATCGCGAAGTGGCTGTAGTCCGTGAACAGTACGTTGTAGAGCCCGGCGCCGGGCAGCAGCCGGCCGATGATGTAGGGCATGCGGTTGTTGAGCTTGTAGCGGAAGTGTTTACCTGCATGCGCCAAGCTGAGGCTGGTGCAGGACCACACGATCGCGAAGTGGCTGTAGTCCGTGAACAGTACGTTGTAGAGCCCGGCGCCGGGCAGCAGCCGCCCGATGATGTAGGGCATGCGGTTGTTGAGCTTGTAGCGGAAGTGTTTACATGCATGCGCCAAGCTGAGGCTGGTGCAGGACCACACGATCGCGAAGTGGCTGTAGTCCGTGAACAGTACGTTGTAGAGTCCGGCGCCGGGCAGCAGCCGGCCGATGATGTAGGGCATGCGGTTGTTGAGCTTGTAGCGGAAGTGTTTACCTGCATGCGCCAAGCTGAGGCTGGTGCAGGACCACACGATCGCGAAGTGGCTGTAGTCCGTGAACAGTACGTTGTAGAGCCCGGCGCCGGGCAGCAGCCGCCCGATGATGTAGGGCATGCGGTTGTTGAGCTTGTAGCGGAAGCGTTTACCTGCATGCGCCAAGCTGAGGCTGGTGCAGGACCACACGATCGCGAAGTGGCTGTAGTCCGTGAACAGTACGTTGTAGAGCCCGGCGCCAGGCAGCAGCCGCCCGATGATGTAGGGCATGCGGTTGTTGAGCTTGTAGCGGAAGATCGACGAGCCGCTGTGGCTCGGGACGCCGAGGCCGTACGTCGTCGACGGGCTGCCGGTCCTGAAATGGCGATGTCAAATTATATTTGAACAAGTGACGGGTGTCATGGTGGTCCACCTATGTTAGCGACAGCCCAGGGGTTAGTAGCTGTAGAGCTTTTGTAGAGGGAAGGGCCCTAACAGATGCAATACGTACGGCGTAGGTCGCGTCCACACAATCCTACGACGCATTGAACTGCGCCCGTCACCCTGAGACACGGATAAAAGCCTCGTGTGTCTGTTATTACACAGACACCCATACGCATTGAATAGTGTCATTCATCATCAGTGCCCATTTCTTTAAGAGAGCAGCAATACGAGCAATGTAGGGTAGTGAGGTAGGTAGGTACGTACCTAAATACTGCTTAGCGTCAGCGTGAACAAGTACTACCTACATAGGGTTTAGGCAGACCTTCCCATCCCCGGACAAACTCTTGTAAAATCTACAATTACTGGAACACTATCTAATTGTACATTATATGTATAAGAGGACCAATCTACTTAGTTCTTTACCTTGTTCATTTTGAGAGCAATAATTAAATTCTGGTACCTAAGGGAGTTGAAACCATAGATACTTGGGCACAGAATAAATATTAGTAAACCTAAACCACCTAAACTTCCCCCAACTAACCACCTAAAATTCTTATGCCATTCGTCTCTTTTTTCACTAATCGCATTCATCGTCGCCGATCTAGCTTGGCTCATATAAAATGCCAAATGGGTGCCAATGCTTGTCTCACGATACATCAGATTCAGATTCAGATTAATTTCATGACCACCACTTACTTTGGTCAAAGACCACCATCATGTTTTACTTGCTAATAATAACCCAGCATTTGTGTTTATCGCAATACCTGACGGAGTTTGTAGTCCTACAATAAAAGATCTGCCTCGAGTACTTACCACCTGTTGACAGTGTTGGTGGTGAACAGTAGGAAGCCCCGCTCATCGAGCGCTACGTCCAGCTCGGTGCAGCTCGCTGATATCTCCACCAAGTAGAAAGATCGCTCCACTTCGTACCACGTGCCCGTCATCTAGAACACACCATTATTGCACTTATTAGTAAATTAAATAGATATATAGATAAAATTTATATGCAAATTATAAAATAAAGTCCTGTTATAATAAAGTTAAGTTTGGCTCCTACATCGAGTCTATGGCAAAAACTGCTTCCATGAAGCTGGGTATCCTGAATAAGGTAAAGCGTTACTTCACACCAGGACAGCTTCTAAGTCTGTACAAAGCACAAGTCCGGGCTGGTATGGAGTACTGCTGCCACGTTTGGGATGGCTCGGCCAAACACCAGCTTGCTGCCTTGGACTCGATCGAATGCAGAGCTTTCAGGCTTATAGGTGAGCAACAGATTAAACAGGCGGAGATTAAGATCCAACCAAAGTCTCGAGCACCGCCGTAAGGTCGCTTGCCTTTCGATCTTCTATAGGTTACATTTCGGGGAATGCTCCCAGGAACTTCATGATCTGATCCCACCATCTCCTTTTCATCATATGACGAGCAAGCGCACGGCGCACTATTCGTACTAAAAGTGTCAGTTCTACCTTTATAATGTGAACTGCTAAGGAGTGGAATACGCTACCGTCGTCTGTCTTTCCTGAAAACTATAATCTGGGTCTCTTCAAGGCTAGAGTGAATAGGTGCCTTCTAGATCTTTGTGCTCCATCTTCGGCCACATCGTCACTTACCAACAGGTGAGACGTGGTCAAACAAAGGTCTATCAATGTTAAAAAAAAAGTAGGCTATTGCAAATTATTACAAGTAGTTAGGTATTAATTAAAATTATAATTTCCACACCATGGTTTAATAAATAACCTAATAGGTTGCTCGAAATGAAATCCATTTTCTTGGACGCTACATTTCAGAGATAATTTCGTGTAATCCATGCAATGTGTTGTTCATCTGATTATTACCTACGATTTCATTTTGTAAGATACAATATTCCACAATGTTGAGATTTGATCCGTGTATTAAACACTGTCAATTGGTTAAATATAAGTAATTAAATATGTAAAAATTAAAAAAAAACCCAACGCTGAACGGCTGTACCGATTTTGATCAAACAAAGCTAAGAACACTCCCGACAAATACACCTTTCAAACAACACAAAAAAAACTAAATCAGTTCATCCGTTCGGGAGCTACGATGGGACAGACGGACAGACACACACACACACACACAGACACGTCAAACTTATAACACCCCTTCGTTTTTCGTCGGGGGTTAAAAATTGTGTATATTTTTTTGCATTTTTCGTTGGCTCGATTTCCCTTAGTGCCTAAGCTTTTTAAAAATATGTGTGAATGCTGTGGTTCTTATTCTTATAGGTAATCTAAAGATGGTAAAATTCTTCAATGTCATGTCCCGTTCGATAGAATTATAATGATTAGTAATACTTGCCTTGACTTAGTAACACTCATATTTTTGGCATGTACCTAGTCTTTCAAACGAATACCGCAACCAGGAAGGAGCTGCCTTCACGGGGTGCTCATTATAGGCCACCTTGCAAACGGGTTCAATGACAAAATACCTACTTTGTATTCAAATCATGAATATTCAGCCTGTCGATTTGGGGCGGGCATATTATCATTTTGTAATGGCGACGCACATGGATCTTCAACGTGGTGGACACACCTACATTTCTCAATCTACTTATACACACCTAACTTTTCCAACATTAGAACATGCAACGTTAAGTTTAGCTTTACCTACCTACTCAATGACCCAATCTGAATTTCTCACGGTATTCATGTGGTTGCACGTTAGAGGTATCTCCATCATTTTTGATCAAAGTGACGTCATAACGAATGGATTACCTACAAGAAGAACATCTTCTAGCTAGATCGATCCGTAAGACATTTTATCAAATAATACAGGGTTTGCTGATTTACCAGCAATCTCGGGAATATGTTTATGAACTGGGAAAGTATTCCGCCTCGAGTTGCATTGAAGTCAAAATACAACATGAGAACAAGAAGACTGCCTTGCTTTACACCGTTTGAGTCGCGAGTGTTGGATTCGTCTATTCCCACCTGTTCTGTTGATTAGTTCTGTCGGCAAAACTACTGGGATTCCTGGAGCACCAACGATTCAAGTTGTAGGATTTCTAACCATTTATAAAAGCATAAGTAAATTCCTAGGTTCACCTATTTTCATTTTTTTTAATGAAAAAAATAGTCAAACTATCATACGGCCCACCTGATGTGAAGTGGTCACCGTCGCTTATAGACACCAGCAACACCCGGGTATTGTCGATGCGCTGCCTACCCTGAAGGAATTTATGAACATTTTGAAGCGACACATGTCGTAACCAAGCGGGAAAACCTCAGATGGAAGCTTATTCCATAGTTTGTAGGTATGGGGAAGAAATGATCTCGAGAAACGACGATTAACAGTTATGCAGGAGAACCACAGCGCATGGAAAACGATTCAGCTTTTCCGTCTTTCAATTAAGCAATGAGCACTGACTCACCCTTTGAACATCGAAGTTTGGTAGGGGTGGGTACATGGGGCACTTGCCGAGCCCCGTGCTGATCGCAGCCCTGATAATCGTGCTGAACATTATCAAGTACAGCCTTGCGTAGTTCCGTCTGAAGTCACCCATCACTGGAAAACTTTGATTCGCTTACTGAAGCAATGCAATCAAGACAAACTAATAAACTTTTCCGCTTCGTGGATACCGCGTTTTTTCGTGGCAATTTTTTTTTATTGGTCCGCTTTCAATGCCCTTTGTGCATCGTCTACGTACGATGTTCTAAGATTGTTTTGTAAACACAAAACTCTGTTTGTACAATACGGTTCGGTAAGTACCTACGCGTACTTTGTTCATACGCGCAGTTTACACTATCGCACTCGCGTCGATTCCATTGATTATTCATTAGATCGAAGCGTTGTTTCATCGACACGTCACGGGACCGGGGCGGGGACGAAATTTGTAAGAAATCCTGTTTGAAATCAGCCCTGACGAGCTCCGTGGCACGGCGGGCGGAGAAGCAAGAGATTGCGGGCAATATTGGCATGATCTTCAAATATTTGTTCCTGGTCTGGGATGCGGTACCTGTTTTTTTTTTTTTTTTTTTTTTTAAATCATTGATAGACCTTTGTTTTACCACTATCTCACCTGTTGGTATATAAGTGACGATGTGGCCGAAGATGAAGCACAAAGGTCTAGAAGGCACCTATTCACTCTTGACTTGAAGAGACCCAGATTATAGTTTTCAGGAAAGACAGACCACGGTAGTGTATTCCACTCCTTACCTACTCGAAGCTCCAGGCCTATGTATGTGACTGTTGGGTGCCAATCCAACATACAGCCACCGTCCGATGCTCTAAGTAAGCAGCTCAAAGTTAGTGTGTGAATTAATTTCGAAAAACAAACCGGTTTCGGATGTTGTTTGATTTTGCTGAGATCGTGAAATCAAAACGTACATAATTGTTCGATTACAATTTACATAAAACATCTGCAACCATATTCACAAACGTTAGGCATGTTTCCAAATCCTCTACCACTTTAAGGCTGCCTCCCCAGTAGGCAAACTGCGAGTCGCCCGCTTACTGAGACAGTAGGCGCGCGTAACGCTGCAAAGTCAAAGTCAAAGTATTTTTATTACTTGAAATACTACTACTATTACTTCAAACTGCGTAGAGTGAGCGCAAAACTAAATAAATAAATAATGCTGGACAGTTTACACAACATTATCTAGCCCCAAGCTAAGCAGAGCTTGTGTTGCGTGTTATAACTGATATACTTAATACAATATATAGCATAAATAGTTTTTTTTTATTATACATAGTAAATACCCAGAACACCCTGAACAAATATCTGCATATAGCACAAATATTTGTTCAGAGGCGGGAATCGAACCCGCAACCTCCGGCGTCGCAGGCGAACGTTCGCCCGCCGCGCCACAGAGGTCGTCAACCAAAAAAAAAAAAACAAAAAACTATAGCAAACTGTGAACACTCCATTTCAAATACTAAAGGGCGCACCAAACCGATTCGCCGCTAACTCAGTCGGCGGCGAACAGTTTGCCTACTGGGGACGCAGCCTTATGGGTATTGCAAAAGAATAATACGTGCATCTGTTTATGGCAGATGCCTTAAACTGTTTATGCCTGCCTTTTTCACCAACTATGAAGTCTTTTTTACGGTTTTTCTGGTTGGTGGAGATTAGCATGTCTCGATGAAGAAATAAAATGATTAAAAGGTGGAGCGAAATCCCGTCCCGACGCGTTTAAAAACGGGACCGATTATACAAATAAAATCTACATAAAAACATTTAAAAATAAAATGGATTCCGTGACAGTGCACAAGTAATAACACTACTTTGTAGGAGGTCATACGTTCCAAGACATTATGCGCGGGTCGCCTGCTGGGCTCTACAAAGAAACAAAACATTCTTTAAACAATCATGTTGTGTTTTATTGCTCTTAAAACATTTATGATAGGTACTTATAACATAACACCTAACAGTCACATACATAGTCCTGATCCCACACTAGGATCCCCTGCGTCGTGGGTATCAGGAACTACGAGTACCATTGTACCACAATACCCAGACCCGGAACAAATATTTGCAGACCATACAAACATTTGTTCCGCAGCTGGAATCGAACCCGCAACCTCTCACATCTCAGCTGTCTACTCGCTCGCCGCGACACAGAGGTCATCAAATACATAATAAATAAACATACATACATATAGATACACGCCTTTTTCCCGAAAGGGTAGGCAGAGCCTCAATGGGCCTCTTTTCACCGTGGGTAGGTTTCCATCTTGGGAATATAGACGTGACAAGTGGTGAGTTCATCACTGCCATTGCTTCCCACGACAGACTCGGCTAACGCTTTCTTCCAGCAATAACAGCAGCTAGGAAAAATCTGATACCAACGAATCTTACTAACAAGTCATTAGTCGGCTTTTACTACATCCACGGGAGGAGACGGTGGGGTCTATTCTTAGGGCGGACACACCAAAATAAATAATACATAACAACCCATAAGTCACATCATCATCATCATCCTACAGAAGTTACACGCTTGCGAAGCCGCAGGCAAAAGGCTCTATTAAAAGATAAACGGCTAATTACCACTATTATTCGTCACTTTTCTGACGTTTCGAGACTGAGTTCAGAAGCATGTGTATTCGCTGGTCCACCGTCGAACGCGGTCGCGGGCGGTGCTCATGATGAAGAGGCTTCTGAACTCAGTCTCGAAACGTCAGCAAAGTGACGAATAATAGTGGTAATTAGCCGTTTATCTTTTAATATGATTCCCAACCACGATAGTTTCAATTCTACAAAAGGCTCTAGTGACAAGTATGTTTACAAATACTATGCTTAGTGTACCTCAAGGTGAATGCTCACGTTTGCGGCGCGAGATTCAAATTTTTTGGTGTTTTTTGCCCTTTACAGGTCATCAACACTTCTACAGATGACGAAAGTTAAGTTCGCGACAACTAGGAGACCTAACACACATGTTTTAATTGATTGTATCTCATAAATATCATCAGTTTAGCTACGATACCACTAAACAAACAAAAACACTGTAAAAATGTGTTTAGGGGTATCTTAGCTAAACTGATGATATTTATGAGATACTATCAATTAAAACATGTGTGATAAGTCTCCTAGTTGTCGCGAACTCAACTTTCGTTATCTGAAGAAGTGTTGATGAGCTGTAATGGGCAAAAAACAACAAAAAAATTGAATTTCGCGCCGCAAGCGTGCGCATCCACCTTAAGTATACTGAACCTTAAATTCCCCGCTTTATACATATAGTCTATTCAAAAAGAGTTCCGTCGTGGCCTAATTGTGAACAGCTAACGTTTTCTTTCGTTTAAAATAACAATTTCGTTAGTTCATGATTCAAACTGTCGGCATTTAAATCATAAATCATTTATTGCTTATGAATCTAGGTAAAATACAATTGCATTAGATATTAGGTTTTTTTTTTTATACTACTTGAATGACGGATCAAGCTGATGGCCCACCTGATGTTAAGCGGTAACCTCTGCCTATGAACAGTGCATTACCTCATAGGTCACGTCCACCTAGGAAGCGCCCTATGTGGCATTGCACTGCGCCCGCCACCCTGAGACATAAAGATGTAAAGTCTCATGTGCCTGTAATTTCACCGGCACCCTTACCCTTCAAACCGGAACACAGCAATGCGAGCGCTACTGCTTTGCTGCAGAAATAGGTATGGTATGGTAGGTAGGTAGGTTGTTAGGTTTTGAATCATAAACTAAAGAAATAGTTACAGTTGTAATAGTATCAATACGGAAAAGGCGCTATTGTATTGCCCGCATAGCAAAAACAAAAAAAATAAGCACAGGTGCGCCCTCGAATCCCACGGCGGAACTCTTTTTGAACAGATTCTACAGTTCATCACTTCATACTGAGCGCTAAAACCAACTTCTCAGTCACTTGCTCTAATACTCTGCGAACATCACTTTTACCTCATCGGAATCACACACACAGCAGCATCCAATCACTCTGTACAACCAGTCTACTCTCGCCCGCGGTCGAGAGGTTTTAAGAGCCATAACACTTCGAGCTGAGCGTATATCTACACTCATAAACTCACTTAAACTATGAATTAATAGATACATAATACACCCATATATCCATGCAACACTTATACCCACATCTATCTTACTATCTCATTCAAATGCACTGTAAAAAATTCATATATTTATGTTCGTATAATTCTCATTTAATTTAATTTGTTTAGAAATATTAATAAAAATAAATAAATAAATAAATAATGCTGGACAAATTCACACAACATTATCTAGCCCCAACCTAAGCCAGAGCTTGTATTATGGGTACTAGATAACTGATATACTTAATATAATACATTACATAGATAGATATTTTTTATTATGCATAGAAAAACACCCAGAACACCCTGAACAAATATCTGCAGAACGCACAAATATTTGTTCCGAGGCGGGAATCGAACCCGCAACCTCCTGCGTCGCAGGCGAACCATCGCCAGCCGCGCCACAGAGGTCGTCTTATAATAGGTATTATAATATTAATTTCAATTTAGTAATGCATGCTTAATTAATTAATCATTTAATTTAATTATTTAACTATGAATTGATGTTATTTACCTATAAAATTAAAATAATTTAAAAGGAATATTGTATAGTAGAGGGAAATTAATGTGCACACTTACCAGAAATTTGTACGATGGTGATGATATGGCTACGCTTGTCTTTAATACCTGAAGGATATCAGCACCTACAACACAAGTCTTTACGACTTAGTGTAGGTGCTGTATAGCATATTGAAAAGTAAACCAAGCCATTATGTATTTTTAAAATTAAAATTTGATTGTTAAATTATTTGGAACTTGTGTGCTTGAAAGATAATAAATAAATGAAAATGAAATGACTTGCGTAGGCCCTGCCTGAAAACCAGCGCTGCACTAAAGCTAGGTTTGGTGCAGCTTATCCTGAGACAGGGACCTATTTGACCCCAAACAACACACATCGATGCCTTCCTACTTTCTACTACCGGTTTTTTATTTTTATTTAATTTTATGTTTATATCTACCTAATTGTCCTTACTGTTACTGTTACTGTTAGCCTGAATCATCCCATTGTTGAGCAAAGGCCTCCCCTCATATCCTCCAGTCACTACGATCCTGTGCTATTGTTTGCCAATCTGTGTTAAAAGCATCTATTTTTTGTCCTTAGTAATAGATTTTTGTTTTTTTTTGTTTTCTTGTGTTATGTTTATGTGTGTGTTGTGTCCTCTTGGGCAAAAATAAATAAATTTTCTTTCTTTCTTTTATGGACATATTTAGAAGAGCTCAAAAAAAGGTTGATTTATTTATTTTATTAATCTAGGATTCACAGTTATCATAAATTTAGTTTTAAGCTATTAAATTTAATAAATAAATAATGCTGGACATTTCACACAACATTATCTAGCCCCAAGCTAAGCAGAGCTTGTGTTATGGGTACTAGATAACTGATATACTTAATACAATATATTACATAGATAGATAGATATTTTTGATTATACATAGAAAATACCCAGAACATCCTGAACAAATATCTGCAGATCGTACAAATATCTGTTCCAAGGCGGGAATCGAGCCCGCTACCTCCAGCGTCGCAGGCGAACCTTCGCACGCCGCGCCACAGAGGTCGCTATAAATTGTACTGTTATTTATTTATGCTGTTCTGAGTATATGCTGTTCTGAAACCAATTTTAATCCACAGGTCAGGAATGATATTGAGCGCTTTCGACACTGGTTGTATGTACATAAGCTTGTGTATTGTTCAGCTACTTCTGATAGCCACTCTATCTTCCTAAGAGCATCCATCTTTCGTTGGATTACAAATCACAGTCTAAGCACACTTCAGGCACGTCACCACTTGATATTGAACGCTATATCTGACTTCTCGACGGCGTGGAACGTCCGAGTCTCGCCCGTGCAGCCACTCCGCGTACAGCCTGCGCGCGAGCTGGTTCTCGGCGGGCGAGGCGCGCGGCAGTGACGTCACCACTTGATATTGAGCGCTATATCTGACTTCTCGACGGCGTGGTACGTGGTATGTAGCTTCGCCCTCGCCTTGTCCGAGTCTCGCCCGTGCAGCCACTCCGCGTACAGCCTGCGCGCGAGCTGCTTCTCGGCGGGCGAGGCGCGCGGCAGTGACGTCACCACTTGATATTGAGCGCTATATCTGACTTCTCGACGGCGTGGTACGTGGTATGTAGCTTCGCCCTCGCCTTGTCCGAGTCTCGCCCGTGCAGCCACTCCGCGTACAGCCTGCGAGCGAGCTGGTTCTCGGCGGGCGAGGCGCGCGGCAGTGACGTCACCACTTGATATTGAGCGCTATATCTGACTTCTCGACGGCGTGGTACGTGGTATGTAGCTTCGCCCTCGCCTTGTCCGAGTCTCGCCCGTGCAGCCACTCCGCGTACAGCCCGCGAGCGAGCTGGTTCTCGGCGGGCGAGGCGCGCGGCAGTGACGTCACCACTTGATATTGAGCGCTATATCTGACTTCTCGACGGCGTGGAACGTCGCGTGGAGCATCGCCCTCGCCTTGTCCGAGTCTCGCCCGTGCAGCCACTCCACGTACAGCCTGCGCGCGAGCTGGTTCTCGGCGGGCGAGGCGCGCGGCAGTGACGTCACCACTTGATATTGAGCGCTATATCTGACTTTTCGACGGCGTGGTACGTGGTATGTAGCTTCGCCCTCGCCTTGTCCGAGTCTCGCCCGTGCAGCCACTCCGCGTACAGCCTGCGAGCGAGCTGGTTCTCGGCGGGCGAGGCGCGCGGCAGTGACGTCACCACTTGATATTGAGCGCTATATCTGACTTCTCGACGGCGTGGTACGTGGTGTGCAGCATCGCCCTCGCCTTGTCCGAGTCTCGCCCGTCCAGCCACTCCGCGTACAGCCTGCGCGCGAGCTGGTTCTCGGCGGGCGAGGCGCGCGGCAGTGACATCACCACTTGATATTGAGCGCTATATCTGACTTCTCGACGGCGTGGTACGTGGTGTGCAGCATCGCCCTCGCCTTGTCCGAGTCGCGCCCGTCCAGCCACTCTGCGTACAGCCTGCGCGCGAGCTGGTTCTCGGCGGGCGAGGCGCGCGGCAGTGACGCGTACAGCGCTTCGAGTTGGGACACCAGCTCGCGGCCGCTCTCGCCGGCGGCGGGCCGCACCTGCGCGCCGCCGTTGAGGCACCCTGTAAGGGAGATAGTTACTTTTATAAAGGAAGCAAATAATTTTAAAAGTTTATTTTAAGTGCTATAACCCACCTACGCGACATGCATTTTTACACGCGTTTTTGACACGCGACAAGCCGCGGCGCGGTTCAGTCAGTTTCAAAATGGAGGTCGAAGACATCGCAACCTTGTTGTTTTATTACCGCCGTCGCAAAAAAGAGGAATCGTAGATACTGGGAACATCCCCCACTTTTAGAACATCCTCTAAAGTGTGCCTAACGTGTGCTGTACATTGTGTATAGGCCGGGAACGATCCGGGTGACGTGCGCACAGCGCGCGACTCGATAATATGTTTTCACCTACTTAAAAACCACTACAACTTCAAATTAAATTAATTATTGTGAGCTATATTAGCGGAGATTAAACATGCAAAAATCGGGTTATTTAACAAAAACTTGTTAAAACATGATTTATCATCATCATCAGCCTGCGTCAGTCCACTGCTGGACATATAGGCCTCTCCCAATGCTCGCCATTTAGACCTATTTCCAGCTCTTCCCATCCACTTTCTACTAGCCGCCTTACGCAGATCGTCGCTCCACCTAGCCAGGGGGCGCCCGACATTCAACATGATTGCCCGCGGTTTATTATCTACGAAAATGACCTATCTAGGAACACTACTAACTATTGAGAAAGTGTGTCTGATTTGACGCCCCCATTTTTTTCTGGGTCTCTTACCGCTCCCTTTAGGTCTGCAGCACCCACAAGGGGGCGTTATCGCCCACTTTGGGAACCCCTGGTTTAGATGAAAGTTCACTAACCTGATGGACACGCCATCACTTCAACATAGTGGTAGAGAGACTTTCCCCTCTTCATCTTCTGCACCAGGTTTTGTATGTTCCGGAAGCCGTTGGCGATCGCGAACCGCAACACCTCCACGCCGTCCTTCTCTAACGTCACCTCTCTGAAGTCAGGGTTCCTGTTGGTATCACAACAAATACTTTTACCACATGGGTTCTTTCACGATACAGCAGCATTGATGATAAAATGCGTATTAAAAAAACCGGCCAAGTGCGATTCGGACTCGCGCACGAAGGGTTCCGTACCATTTATCTATAAAAACGGCAATAAAATCACGTTTGTTGTATGGGAGCCCCCTTAAATATTTATTTTATTCTGTTTTTAGTACCTATTTGTTGTATCTATAATAAAACCGGCCAAGTGCGAGTCGGACTCGCGCACGAAGGGTTCCGTACCTACTATCTATAAAAGAAACGTCAAAATAAACAAGTTTGTTGTATGGGAGCCCCATTTTTTTTTTAATATTTTTATTCTATTTTTTAGTATTTTTTGTTATAGCGGCAACAGAAATACATCATCTGTGAAAATCACGGTTCATGAGATAAAGCCTGGTGACAGACGGAAAGACGGACGGACAACGGAGTCTTAGTAATAGCGTCCCGTTTTACCCTTTGCGGAACCCAAAAACAAGGATTTTACGGCTGCAGAAATTAGTGGAATAAAAATGAAAAGATATGTCTTATTTTGACGACCTCTGTAGCGCGGTGGGTGAAGGTTCCCCTGCGACGCAGGAGGTTGCGGGTTTGATTTCCGCCTCGAAACAAATATTTGTACGATATGCAGATATTTGTTCAGGGTGTTCTGGGTATTGACTGTATAATAAAAATAATAAAAAAACGATGTATTATATTGTATTAAGTATATCAGTTATCTAGTACCCATAACACAAGCTCTGCTTAACTTGGGGCTGGATAATGTTGTGTGAACTGTCCAGCATTATTTATTTATATGATAAGCATTAAGTAGTAGGTTCTTATACCTCTACTCGATACCTATACCGATACAAGATACCTATTCGACCTATTGACGACCTCTGTGGCGCGGCGGGCGAAGGTTGGCCTGCGACGCAGGAGGTTGCGGGTTCGATTCCCGCCTCTGAACAAATATTTGTGCGATCGCAGATATTTGTTTAGGGTGTTCTGGGTATTTTCTATGTATAATAAAAAATATCTATCTATTTAATGTATTGTATTAAGTATATCAGTTATCTAGTACCCATAACACAAGCTCTGCTTAGCTTGGGGCTAGATAATGTTGTGTGAACTGTGTCCAGCATTATTTATTTATTTATTCGAACTTTAAACTGAATGTGGTAAGTATTAACTTCATGCTAGAGAAAGATATAACTATTATAAACTATAAAAAATATAATAAAATTATCTTCAGGTTTTGTTGTAATTCATGATTTTTTTAGTTAGGTAGGTAGGTTCCTACCATTACCTATGAACAATCCATTTTCCAAGGTAGATATGGATTGGTTTTCCTACTAGTAGGTTGTAGGCAGGTACCCAAAATATTAAACATGAAACCAGATCTGGTTATTCAATAATAAATAAATAAATAATAAATAAATCATGCTGGACAGTTCACACAACATTATCTAGCCCCAAGCTAAGCAGAGCTTGTGTTATGGGTACTAGATAACTGATATACTTAATACAATATATTACATAGATAGATATTTTTTATTATACATAGAAAATACCCAGAACACCCTGAACAAATATCTGCAGATTGCACAAATATTTGTTCCGAGGCGGGAATCGAACCCGCAACCTCCGGCGTCGTAGGCGAACGTTCGCCCGCCCCACCACAGAGGTCGTCAATAGATAATAAATATTCACTTGGTTCATTTTCAGTAAAATAATATACCTAGGTAGGTACCTAATACAACGATGACGCGATGGTGAAAATATTAGCATTTTATAAATTTTAAAATTTCTGGAAAATCAACTTCAATGCGTAGAAGTCACAATAAATATAAACAGTAAGAAAGAGCTGACTTAATTTCGATCTCAATTTAAAGAAAACCGATTTGAGGTGCCACAGGGAAGTATCCTAGGGCCAACCAAGGGCCAATCTTATTTCTTTTACATATAAACGATCTTCCAGACATCAACCCTTGTATTTTACAATGCAGATGAGATCAGTAATATATTGTAGTTTTTGATGAGATCTCTTTGCTTTTGACGACCAAACGTAATAGTGACATAAATTATTATACTTTAGACATACATAATACTAATTAAATGGCTAGATGACAACAAATGCAAAACAAACTACCTATATTCAATTTGGAACATGGGCTAATAAAACAAAAAAATTGAGCATCTCAAACAGAGATATTGACATTCAGGAAGTTGAAAATACAACATTTTTAGGAATAGGTAAGTTTAGATAGGTAGCCATTGTAGCTGGAATGCTCATATTGACAAAGTTTGTAATAAATTAAATCGTTTCGTTTTTGCTCTTCATATATAAGGAAAACATCTGACCGGAAAACAGTACTTCAAACATATCACGGCTGTGTTGCTTCGGTGTTGTAGTACTTTGGGGGAATGGTACAGACATAAATAGAGCGTTTGTTGCACAAAAAAAATGTGTTAGGGCAATTGTTGGTCTACCACCATGGTAATCATGCAAACCGGTGTTCGTGGATCTAAAATTGCTTACACTGCCCTGTATGTATATCTTTGAGTCGGCTTTATTTGTGAGGAAACATAGTCATTTGTTTATAAAACCAAGCTAAATGTATTTCATTTCTCATTTCTGTCGATACAGTCACAGAATAAATAATAGGTAGTTCAACTGTTCAAGTAATACCGTTTAAATATCACTAGGTATATTTTTTCACTTGCCCATCCCAAGCAGTAAAATCAAGTTTGCCATACCAAATACGTAATGGCGCCTGGCGGGCGGCAATTCACTTGGTGTATTGGCTCAAATGTTCGCGTTATTTTTCCAAGGCAAAATCAAACCATGTGCCCAACCAAACATGGTACCTTATCTATCTTGTCAAAATATATCTAATGTTTGCGCAAATATGCCCATAAAAAAATATTATTCTCAGTTCAGTTCAGTTCTTGAACAAGTGGCCCTTGCGGAATAGACCACAATTTCGCCAATGTCACGTTTTAAAACAAGTTCAGCTTTTTGAACCAAGTGAACACCACAGATTCTAAGGCCGGCCACTTACACTCGGAATACCGTAACGGAATTCCGAAACGGAATTTCGAAATGAAATATCGAATGCAGTTAAGTCCATACAAATCTATGGACCTACCACACACACTAGGTAATTTTTCGTACGGAACATTTTTCGATTCGTAATTCCCCATGATGAAAAATGAATGCCGAATGAAAAAAAACCCAAGTGTCTTCAGGGAATCCCGCGAAGGAATTTAGAAAAGGAATTCCGTTACGGTATACCGAGTGTATGTGGGCGGCCCTAGACAAGGTTGTACCCACAGAACACTAATACTCACGAGCGAGAGGGGTACCCCGTGCCCCATCTGTGGGGGTACCACATGAGTTCTACATTGACAGTTTCAATTTGACTTTGACATCTGGTAGGTATTATAGTCGCCAAAAAAAAAAAGAAGAAGAAGATGCTCTATACTCTGTCTACGTAGTGATGTCTTTTAGATTGTCTATGAATTAACGTTTTATGGATTCCCCTCAGAAGAAGGGAGGGATTCCCCAAAGGCGCCTTTTACAATCAGTCATACAATACAGGTCTAGCGCTTAACTGAGTCAGTCCCTGAGGTAAGGGAGCGGTACGGGAGGGGTGTTTTCGTCTCTCGAATTATCAGATGACATGTGACATAATGACGACGACGAAAACACCGTTTACTCTCTGTAGATCCAGTGATCAAGATCCAATTGGTTCTATTGAGAAACCCCTCCCGTACCGCTCCCAATACCTCAGGCTCAGGGTTGACTTAGTTAAGCGCTAGACCTGTAGCTAGTACCACAGAACAGAATGTGCGTACAAACCATCTTCCTAGGTATAAACTGACTTAGTAGCACTAGGTAGTCAATGTGTAAAGAGCGCGATTGGCTTTTGACCTTCAGAGTAAGACACACACACTACCTAGGTCAAGGTGTAAAGGGCCTATTATTTGAACCACTGAGTTTTTATTTGATTTGATGTAGGTAGGGTACCTATTGTTTGAATATATGTATATAAATCCACCAACTTATCTGTAGAATTAAATGTATGAAGATGATAGAAAAATGTGGGTAAATGGTTCTACAGATAAGTTGGTAGATCTTTATGTATTGTCTTTGGTTTGGTACTATAGATACTCCTGTGATTGTGATTGATTGATTGACGTGATTGATTGGCGAATAGCGGCGCCTGCGCAAACGCTAGTCGTTACCATATCCTAATTAGTCTGTCTGTGGTCGTTACGCGTTTCGAAAAACAGTACGCTTTCTTAGCCTTTCTTTCATCAGTAACTGAATTTTCGCTGTTGTATTTGGACTGAAAAACGAGGTAAGAGAACAGAACAGCTTAATTTGTAGGTAGGTACCAAGATTATCAACGATTGTTTGTTTTCAAAATACAAAAATGCGTTTGTCGTACCATAAGTTTTGATGGTGTTAGTTAGTAACTATGTGTGGGACAAATTTGGCGATCGAATTTTCGACTACCTACTTCCCCCATAGAATAGTGTACATACCTAGAAATTATTTGTACCTACTTCCCGATATTCGATTGGGCCGAATATACCTACCTGACCCTTTCAAGTTCCGAAGACAATACACGTGTCACGTGATCCCACGGGCCGCGACGCGTCGGCGATCACACGTGTGTTAGATTAAGTTATAAATATCTTCATATGTATGTTAGTTGTAAGGTATATATGACTATGGGCCTTTGTCTAGGTACAATGAACATTTTTCACTGTTGCCTGAAATAAATGAATTGAATTGAATACAATATTATGGTGACAGTGAGCTGATCTGTTGATGGAGACGGAGGACAACGCGACTCCTTGATGCCATCTCAAGACCAGTCTGCAGAGTCTTACACACTTACCTACCTATATAACTTTTTATTTATTTTAGTGGGAGGGCCCTTACTTTCGATCCTTGGTTGATTCATAGCCTAATTAAATGTCAAGGGATCAAATCCTAGTTATGCTTAACACAATACTACATGCTCTCAATCATTGAAGAAAAACATTATGACTAAACTGGCATGTCCTAGACCCAACAGTTCAGAGATATGTGACAATGCATGAAAGAAGTACCTAGGGGAGCCTCCGGGTAAACTATATATATTTGAAAAACCACCGTAGAGAGTTGCGGAGGGGGGGGGGGGGGGGGGGGAATGGAAGGGGTGAGGAGGAGACTCTCCCCTATAAGTAAAAAAACTAGGAAACTTGGCTTTCAAGAAAAAATAAAAAAAAGATTAGGTGGTTAGTATGTTTTTTATACATGCTGAGATTTCTAATTAATTTTCTGGGGAGAGAGGTCAAGACCCCTTCCCTAAAAGTGGGGAAACGCGGAAATTTATAAAAAGTAATGGAGAAAACAAAAAAAAAGTTAAGTAAGTTTTGTTTTATGCTGATTTTAGTTTGCTTAAATGCTCTGATATAGGCGTTTTAAGATTTTAGTTTGCTTAAATCCTCTGGTATATGCGTTTTAAAAAAAATAGAAAATTCCTAGTTTTTTACTTAAAGGGGAGGGTGTATCCCTCCTCCCTCTCACCAAATTTCTACGTAGGTGTTTCATATAAAAGCCAAACCGACCTTCCCCCCACTTTCAATCTTCTATCGAGGTAGCATGATTTTAATACCGGACATATGCCATTAAATAGCTTCAAATATTTGATGAGGAAAGTTGATAGCCCTAATTGTGAAGTATGTGGAGTAAAAGAAGATGTGTACCACCTTTTAATGGAGTGTCTTCGGAGTGCAGCTATGAGAGCGCAAATGTACCAGTGTAAAGGTGTTGTACAGCTCGATGTGGGTCTATTTCAGAGCATGTTGTCTGCGCAAACATCAGACGCAGCCATCATGCTCTACCAGTCCATATATATTATGGGTGTTATAAGTTTGACATGTCTGTGTGTGTGTGTCTATATGTCCCAACGTAGCACCCGAACGGATGAACCGATTTCGAATTTGTTTTTTTTGTTTGAAAGGTGAATTTGTCGGGAGAGTTCTTAGCTATGTTTGAAAAAAAAACGGTTTAGCCGTTTCATTGCGTTGAGGGTTTTTTAATTTTTTAGAAAATGAATTACTTGTTAGTAGTAATAAGTTAGATGACAGTTACATTACAGTAGTTGTATTGCAAAGCATCATAGCCATCGGATCCTGCAGTAACTACTCTCATAATAGGCCCTTGATAATGCTTTCAGCATAAAGATGTCTTATTGTGAAGAAATATATGAACTGTCAGAGAAGATGACAGCGCTTAACGACAAAGTGGAAAGTCTATCTTTGGCGACAAAGACCCAAGTGGAACTGCTTCGTAAAGTGATTGACGAGATGGCCAAGCTGAACTCAACAATCACGAAGGGACCACAAAATCGCACAAGAGGTAAAATTTAGGAAAAAAATATATGTTTGAGTAGGTAATAAAAAAAAAATATGATTTCACAAACTGGCTTAGTGCTCTTTTATGGTTAATTACAAAATTAACTTAAAGAGAAAACATTAAGATAAATAAATAATAAATAAATAAATAAATAATGCTGGACAGTTCACACAACATTGTCTAGCCCCAAGCTAAGCAGAGCTTGTGTTATGGGTACTAGACAACTGATATACTTAATACAATATATTACATAGATAGATATTTTTTATTATATATAGAAAATACCCAGAACACCCGGAACAAATATCTGCAGATCGCACAAATATATGTTCCGAGGCGGGAATCGATAAATAATAATAATGTATAAAATAGTGTGCCGTACAGCGTCATAAAATAGTAAATGAATGAATATCTGAATATCTCAATATCTTAGTATTTAGTAACTAAGTAAATAGACGAAGTAATTTGACGACCTCTGTGGCGCGGCTGGCGATGGTTCGCCTGCGTCGCAGGAGGTTGCGGGTTCGATTCCCGCCTCGGAACAAATAATTTGTGCGATCTGCAGATATTTGTTCCGGGTGTTCTGGGTGTTTTCTATGTATAATAAAAATATCTATCTATGTAATGTATTGTATTATGTATATCAGTTACCTAGTACCCATAACACAAGCTCTGGCTTAGCTTGGGGCTAGATAATGTTGTGTTAACTTGTCCAGCATTATTTATTTATTTATAGAAAAAGATATAAAGGGCTAAATTTATTAAAGTAAAGCTCGTTATTTAATCAATCATTAAATGAATGAATGAAAATACTTTATTGCACACCTTACAAACTAGTTAAAATCAACTCATAACAATTCAACAAAAAACTAAATGTACAATGGGCGGTCTTATCGCTAAAAAGCGATCTCTTCCAGACAACCTTTGGATGGAGAGGAGCTGAGCTGAATCATTGTGAGCTGAAAAGTCAAAAGAATTACAACATACATACATACATAGACACACGCCTTTTTCACAAAAAGTGTAGGCAGAGCCTCAATGGGCCACTTTTTTCAATGTGGGAATTAGGTTTTAAATAAAAATAAATGAATAATAATAAGACTAATTCAGACCAAGATCCATATTTAAGTAAATAACAATACTTAACAACAATTATCTTAGACACTATGCACTCGGGTGTAGGTAGCTTAGCTAGCACTGAGTGCAGCCCTGTCCAGTGCTGTATGGCTGCCAAACCTACGGGCTACAATGCCAGGAGGCTATAACTGCACTGGCATGCTATACTACCATTCTCGCTTTGGAGCCCTTCACTGTGCATAGTCTGACACGCGTTAGGCTGCTTTTTAGGGTTTATATGTAGGTATGTATCCGATCCGACAACCCGTCCGTTAATCGGATCTTCATTCAATTTAGTAGGAGGGTAGATAGTATTGGTACAATTTGTAGGTAAGGTTATGAGCTATATAAGTCGGGGGTTGTTGAGAAATGGGGGTCCAAGAGGGGGTACAAAAATAAAAAGTCAGGTCAAGTAGGGTGTCACGTGAAAGCGCTTTGCTCGCACGTACATTTTAAAGCTATTTTTAATTATGTTTTAGCTTAGGTATGTTGTTTTTGAGATATTAGGGAAAATAGAAAGTGTAAAAAACTAAACCTCTAGCATACTTGCGCACAATGCTGAAATTTGGTATGCTTGTAGCTTTGGTGTGTGAAACAAATACAGGAAAAAGACTAAAACTGAAGAATTTAGAAACTTGTACCCTATAAAACATAAACCAATATAACATCCACTGTTGACCTCCCTTTTCTAGGAATTTGAATGACATTTGTACCTACCTAGTTCTAATTTCTTTGATACACTTAACTTTACAATAATGCTATGGTTTTCTTGCAATACTGCCATCATGATACACTATAGATAATGCCTACATAAGTTTTGAATAAATTACTATAAATGGCTAGATTATTTTGAGATAATAAATGACTTCACAAAAGGAGGTTATCAATTGAATCCTAGGTACGAGTATGTATAGTATTTATGCCCCGTTGCTCAGTCCTATTCAAAAGTTATTTCGATGATGTGTATGAAATTATCTCGAGGTGGACCCTTGAAATTTGTATCTTAATAAATGTTTTAAGAAGTTGGTTACAAAGGAAAATAAAGTAGGTAACCATTTTTTTTTATCATTGATAGACCTTTGTTTGACCACGATCTCACCGAAGATGGAGCACAAAGGTCTAGAAGGCACCTATTCACTCTAGACTTGAAGAGACCCAGATTATAGTTTTCAGGAAAAATAGACGAGCGACGGTAGTGTATTCCACTCCTTAGCAGTTCGCATTACCTTACCCTTACCTTACCCACATCTCGTGTATAGGTCTCAGTTCGGGGTGAACCACTAGTTAACTTATATTTTGTTTGTGTCTTCCTTTCAGGTTACGTCAACTGGACCGACTCGCATGACGCCCTAAAGACCCAAAAGTGGGTCCGACTGTCCACGATCAAAGACGCTTTCAATTATAAAATGCGATGCGATGTAAACAAACGTGATAAAATTATTGATATATTAAATCATTCTAACCGGTACAATTCATTTGTGGTCAATGAAGAAACTAGATTTCGTCAGGTAAACTTTTTTATTGACATGGATTTAGATGACATGGTGGAGGTGGCAAATGGTAGGGGGGTGCATTAGCATTATATGCCATGACACTACTTATTAAAACGCCATAATATGAGATTAATGACGACCTCTGTGGCGCGGCGAGCGAAGGTTCACCTGCTACGCAGGAGGTTGCGGGTTCGATTCCCGCCTCAAAACAAATATTTGTGCGATCTGCAGATATTTGTTCAGGGTGCTCTGGGTATTTTCTATGTATAATAAAAAATATCTATCTATTTAATGTATTGTTTTAAGTATATCAGTTATCTAGTACCCATAACACTTGCTCTGCTTAGCTAGGGGCTAGATAATGCTGTGTGGACTGTCCAGCATTATTTATTTATTATTAATATGCGACCGCTCGTTTTATTATGGAACACCTGCGTTGTTATGTTGCAGGATGAGACCTACGTTAATGTCAACTGTCCGCAAGTCAAAGAACAGTTCACTTCTTTGAAACTTTGTCTTGAAATGAGATCCACGTTTCCGGAGTTCGAGGTCGGTAATTACAAGGACGCTGTTCACAATTACAGCAGCTTCGAAATCAAATATCAATTGAAATGGTTGTAACTACATTTGTATTAGAATATAATCTGTAAAATGTATCTGTCTTTGATTAGAGGGCCTAGCGCGCGAGTGAGCACTGAGCAGGCATTTAGCGCGGGTATTGAGTGCGAATAGCGCCAGTGTCACAGCCCGGACACTCGTACAATGCATTGAAACCAGTGGCGGATTTACCAGCAGGCTGAGTAGGCTGGATCCTAGGGCGGCAGATTTTAAGGGGCGGCAAATATTGGGCCTTTTTTTTAATGTCTTTTTAGACAGAATTTTTCTCGGCTCGCTCCGCTCTCCGTTATAGGTTCTAGTAATAGCTATCTTTATTACTGCACTCTCCTCGAGCTAAAAAAACAGAATTTTTTGCGACTGGCTCCGCTCGCCTTTATTACTATTCTGCTACTACATATCTTTATTACTGCACTCTCCTCAAGCTAAAAAAACAGAATTTTTCGCGACTGGCTACGCTCGCCTTTATTACTATTCTGCTACTACATATCTTTATTACTGCACTCTCCTCAAGCTAAAAAAATAGAATTTTTCGCGACTGGCTCCGCTCGCCTTTATTACTATTCTGCTACTACATATCTTTATTACTGCACTCTCCTCAAGCTAAAAAAACAGAATTTTTCGCGACTGGCTCCGCTCGCCTTTATTACTATTCTGCTACTACATATCTTTATTACTGCACTCTCCTCAAGCTAAAAAAATAGAATTTTTCGCGACTGGCTCCGCTCGCCTTTATTACTATTCTGCTACTACATATCTTTATTACTGCACTCTCCTCAAGCTAAAAAAACAGAATTTTTCGCGACTGGCTCCGCTCGCCTTTATTACTATTCTGCTACTACATATCTTTATTACTGCACTCTAGCTAAAAAAAACAGAATTTTACGCGGCTCGCTGCGCTCGCCTTTGTTACTGTTCTACTAATAGCTATCCTTATTACTGCACTTTCCTTGCGCCAATAAAATAGTTTTTTTTGATCGTGATCGATCAAGGTCGCTTTGGAACAGGAGTAAATTAAGTTACTAAGACGATTCCAAATGATCCTTGTGATTTCAATGAATAAAAATATTTTTTGACTTTTGTTGTAGAACTAAGATGACCCCCCCAAAAAATTTTGAGCTGTGACCGCGACTGAAATGATTGTGAACTAGGGTATATATTAATTGTACATACAGGTCAGTAGGGGCGGCAAAATTTGAATAGCCTACAGGCGGAAAATGTGTAAATCCGCCACTGATTGAAACACATACTCTTATAAGAACTGTGCGCGGCTTAATCTAAAGACGACTCGGCTAGCATGAAGCACCCGCCATGAATGAATGAAAATACTTTATTGCACACCTTACAAACTAGTTAAAATCAACACACAACAATTAAACAAAAACAAAACTAAATGTACAATGTGCTGTCTTATCGCTAAGAAGCTATCTCTTTCAGACAACCTTTGGATGGAGAGGAACTAAACTTACATGGAATATTGGTAAGCTTGGTTAATTTGGTTGGCTTATTGGAAGGTTGGGGTCATCCATCTGCGGGGCGGTCTGCAGGGACGAGGAACGCGCGGGGCGGAGAGTGCCCATTCTACATTATTGTAGTACTATATGTATAATATTACGTGCAAGCGTAACTCCTACTTGCTACGTGGATGCAGTTATTGTTTAAATATTTCTAAATTCTAATTTTTTCGTGTTTTTTGCTCATTACCACTTCTACAGATAGCGAAAACTCATTTCGCGAAAACTATGACACCTAACACACGTGTTGTAAACGTAACTACCATGTGTGTAAAACAAATGTCTTGGAACCATGGATGTATAATAGTAAGGATCGAGTGCTAAAATAGCATAGAGTGTTCCTTCTTACTCCTATGCTAGAAGATAGCTTGCTATCCTATGTTAGAGAGAAACAAATATATCGTCACACGATAGTCGTTTTTCCGTTCTGTACCCTGAATATTGGCACCATGCATATACATCTTCCTAGATTGTTACCATGAATGTAGTAGTAATTTGACATTAAGCCTGGTACGAGTTACACAAATAAAAACAGATTGGTATATGCTTGTCTCATTCCAACACATGAATACATTCATATAAAAGAATGAGACTGGTATAATCGATACCGATTTGTTTTTAGCCTTACTTCCATGCTTTAGTTCTTCTTCTGAGATTGGAACCAAAACTGTAAAAGTCATTTATGGATATTCGTAGCTAAACTAATGATATTTATGAGGGGTTTTGAAATCTGCAATTTTTGAAAGAAACGTCGTCATTTTTATTTTATTACATTTTAATGTGTTTTTTCGAGTTATTTTGTGTAATTTTAGTGGCATTTTAACCGGTGTAACTTGGATAAATGGCACATGTGTGATGTAGTGAAATTTAAGTGTATTGCGAGTCTTTTCGAAATGGTGGATTTTTTCCTGTAAAACCTCAGTTTTTCTGCCACCGTTTAAACTGGGTTAGGACTTGACGGTTACTCTTGACGACTTGACTATAAAACTATAATAAATAAATCACATGACATTGGCTAAATTGTTGCAAATAATGCACAGAAGCCATTACCGAAGCTAAGAAGAAGATATTTATGAGATATTATCAATTACAAAATGTGTGGTCTGCCAGTTTTCGTGTAATGTTACTGTGCTGTTTCTAATCGACCGCGCCTAAGTCACGGCGAACGTTTCTCTGCGCTTGAATCTATTTATTCTGTGCCAATACTGAACCAATGTGTCTCCTAAAGATGCACATCGGCCTCCGGCTTGCATTATTGGATCCTCCTTTGTGTCACTAGTTCTGTCTTGGTCGCCTGGCGAAGTATGGTGCCCTTATAAACCTTGAAATAACGGAACAAGCGGATGGTCCACTTGATGTTAGCGGCACCCTCTGCCTATGATCAGTGCATTATCTTATAGGTCACGTTCATCTAGGACGCGCTCTATGTGGCATTGCACTGCGCCCGCCACCCTGAGACATAAAGATGAAAAGTCTCATGTGCCAGTAATTTCACCGGCACACTTCAAACCGGACCGGAACATAGCAATGCGAACACTACTGTTTTGCGGCGGAAATAGATATGGTGGCAGTAGTTCCGCGGATGAACTGTGTCACAAATAATCTCAACTACTACTCTAAGACCTAAGACTCGATTATTTATTAGTTATAGGTCAAAATAAACAATAATAATAAGGATATTTGTTAGGTGCACGATGGTGCAACCCACTGTGAAAAGAGGCCCATTGATGCTCTGCCTACCCCTTCGGGGAAAAAGGCGTGTGTCTATGTATTTATATTTGTTAGGTACCTCAGGTTCTTGTAGGTGAGTTGCGCATTACACTCTCCGAAAAGCTGTTCAGCCGCGTACTGGAAGATCTGGTCTGAGTATCCTCCCGACCCTGAGCCGATGTGTCTCCTCAGGATGGGGGGTGCGTCGACACTCCACGGCCAGTCCAGCTCGCACGATGTCAGCTCGCTGAGAGACTTGCCAGCGGTGCCCAGCATCTGTTCTAGTTCAACTGAAAACATATATTACGAGACTTTATTTCTGATAATTAATATATAATTAACTAAAGTTTTTGCGAGTAGATGTTATTGGCTGATATATCGATCTACCCTCTTTCCCACTCTTATTAAGAACGATACCACTACCATCGGTTTCATTGGATACAATCGGGAACAATTAAAACTCAAAAATCATGGTAGATATCCCGTTTCTAGTTAAAGATGATAGAAGATAGATAGAAAACACTATATTGCACAACACAGAAAATAAGCTAATTAAAAATTAATATTAAATTAAACACGGAAGTACAATGGGCGGTCTTATCGCTATAAGCGATCTCTGCCAGACAACCTTGGGATGGACTGGAATTATTTGCACGACATAGAACGGTGGCTTAAAATCTGGAATACAATCTCTAAAATTAAAAATAAATAAATATAACAAATTACTACCTAATTTATAAATTGAAACTATGGCTACACAAATTTATATATACCTAAGAACTTATACAATTTATATTATTCAAAAAAAAAAAGTAAAAAGAAAAAAAAAGTATGTACACAACCATGATAGTTTCAAAAGTCGTTCGCACCCTACAAAATAGGCTCGGTCTGCAGTTTGTGGATGCTGGAGACACAAGACGTGGTACGGGAGAGGCCTTTGTCCGGCAGATAATGTCTCCGGGCTAGTGTTGATAAATAAATAAAGAATGCTGGACAGTTCACACAACATTATCTTGCCCCAAGCTAAGCAGAGCTTGTGTTATGGGTACTAGATAACTGATATACTTAATACAATATATTACATAGATAGATATTTTTAATTATACATAGAAAATACCCAGAACACCCTGAACAAATATCTGCGATCGCGCAAATATTTGTTCCGAGGCGGGAATCGAACCTCCTCCTTCCTCCTGCGTTGCAGGCCAAGCTTCGCCCGCCGCGCCACAGAGGTCGTCAAAACAACAAACTTTTTTTTTTACACTACTTGAATTACGGAACAAGCAGATGGCCCACCTGATGTTAAGCGGTAACCTCTGCCTATGAACAGTGCATTAACTCATAGGTCACGTCCACCTAGGACGCGCTCTATGTGGCATTGCACTGCGCCCGCCACCCTGAGACATAAAGATGAAAAGTCTCATGTGCCTGTAATTTCACCGGCACCCTTACCCTTCAAACCGGAACACAGCAATGCGAGCACTACTGCTTTGCGGCAGAAATAGGTAAGGTGGTAGTACTTCCCCGGAAGAACTTTTTCACAAAAAAGCTCTACTACTATGTTGATGTGTCCGGTACTCACTGGCAGTTATAACGCAGTCCACGTCCTGGCAGCCCAGCAGGTCGCTGTAGAAGTCCTCCCTCGAGGCCTCCAGCTTCTTGTCGTAGCACGGCATCACGGTCACGTGGTACACCGAGCCGGGCGCCAGCTCGCGGCCCCGCGCTAAGTGCTGCTTCACCAGCGAGCCCATGATCTGCTGAGGCGACTTCGTGCTCGATATGTGCGGCAGGATCAAGCTGCCGTGCGTTTTCTCCGCGTAGCAGACCCATCCTGAAGGCAAATTGAAATGACTTACAAGGTGTAATGTATGTGAAAGACGACTAAGAGATCGCACCAGGGGATGGGCAGTAGCATCCACCTGAGGGTAAAAGTTAGGCAAATTAAAATGTCTTACAAGGTATAGATAGATAAATAGATAACACTTTATTGCACAACACAGAAAATAAGCTATTAAAAATGAATATTAAACTAAACACGGAAGTACAATGTGCGGTCTTATCGCTATAAGCGATCTCTGCCTGACAACCTTGGGATGGACTGGAATTATTTGCACGACATAGAACGGTGTCTTAAAATCAGGAATACAATGTTTTAAATTAAAAATAAATATATATAACAAATGACTACCTAATTTATAAATTTAAACTATGGCTACGCCAATTTATATAAACCTAAGTATTTATATAATTTATATTATTAAAATATACAACTAAATAAAGTAATATCATAACTTGATAAAATATAATACCTAAATACATTTATACAAAAAACATCATTACATTCATCCATTTCATTATCAGGTTTTTTTTTTATCATGGTATAATGTAGGTGGATGTCGTATAAGACGACTAAGAGATTGCACCAGGGGATGGGCAGCAGCATCCACCTGAGTCAAGTTCAGCTCTGAGTCGCATCAGTTCAAGGTCGCTCAGCGTGCTTTGGAACGAGCTATACTTGGAGTTTCTCTGAGGGATAAAATCCGCAAAGAAGTTATCCGACAGAGAACTAAGGTCATCGAAATAGCTCAGGGAATTAGCAAGCTGAAATGGCAATGGGCTGGGCATATATACCGAAGAACCGACAACCGCTGGGGTAAACGTATTCTAGAGTGGAGGCCACGTCTCGGTAAACGTAGTGTGGGGCGCCCCCTGGCTAGGTGGAGCGACGATCTGCGTAAGGCGGCTGGTAGAAAATGGATGGGAAGAGCTGAAAATCTGTCTAAATGGCGCGCATTGGGAGAGGCCTATGTCCAGCAGTGAACTGATCCAGGCTGATGATGACGATGATGATCCACCTGAGTACTCATCACCAATCCGGGTGGTGATTATGGCATATAAGTCCATAGCATTCTATGGGGGAAGCTTCGTCCAGCAATGGACGTCTATAGGCTGCTGATGATATGATGATACAAGGTATCTTAGGACATGTATTTAATAATGTCCTCCGCGGCTTATGCGTAGATAACTTATATAATTCTGCAGTTTCTTAGGATATAACATAACACCCAACAGTCACACACAGTACAGATCCCACACTAGGATACCTTGTGTCGCGAGTATCTGAAACTACGAGTATCATAGTACTACAACACCCAGAATAGGAACAAATATTTGCAGATCATACAATCATTTTTCCCGCAGTAGGAATCGAACCCGAAACCTTTCGAATCTCACGACTCGCCTGCGCCGCAACACAGAGGCCGTCATCATTTATGACATTAGATGGATGGAATAAAATCAATCTTCTCATATATAAAAAGCAATGTCCTGACTGACTGACTGACTGACCGAGGTCCAACGCACAGCCTAAACCGCTGGTCGTAGAGATTTGAAATTTGGAGGGTGTGTTCGTCTCAATGCGTAGGGGTGTACTAAGAAAGGAATTTTGAAAATTCGCGTGCAAAATTGGGTTCTAACTTACAAGGTGTAATGTAGGTGGAAGACAACTAAGGCGCTGTACCCACGAGCGAGATAATCGCGACGATATTAACGTCGTGCCATGCACGTTCGTGGCGGGCGAACGTTTGCCTGCGACTCAGGAGGTTGCGGGTTCGATTCCCGCCTCGGAACAAATATTTGTGCGATCCGCAGATATTTGTTCAGGGTGTTCTGGGTATTTTCTATATATAATAAAAAATATCTATCTATGTAATATATTGTATTAAGTATATCCGTTGTCTAGTACCCATAACACAAGCTCTGCTTAGCTTGGGGCTAGATAATGTTGTGTGAACTGTACAGCAATATTTATTTTATTTATTTATTTATTTATGTATCTGTATGAACGCGTCTCCACACGGCGATGTTATCGCGGCGATAATTTGTATGGGCGAATTTGTCTCTCGCTTGTGAAGACACCGCCTAAGAGATTGCACCTGGGGATGGGCAGTAGCATCCACCTGAGTACTCAACACCAATATTGCGATCACCAATCCATGTGGTGATTATGGCATATAACTCCATTGCATTCTATGGGGGAGGCTATTGCGGGGGGGGAGACGTCTAAAAGCTGCTGATGATATGATGGTATCTTAGGACATGTATTTAATAATGTGTTTCTTATAATCTGTATAATTATGCTGCTTCTTAGGATGTAACATAACACCCAACAGTCACATACATAGTTCAGATCCCACACTAGGATACCCTGTGTCGCGAGTATCTGGAACTACGAGTATCATAGTACCACCACACCCAGAATAGGAACAAAATAGTAGTACAAGTAGAAGTAGTGGTTTTAGTAGCAGTAGAGCTTTTTTGTGAAAGATTTCGTCCGGGGATCACAACCTTGCTCCGCCATTCAATCAATTAAAAAAAAGCAGCCAAGTACAAGTCGGACTCGCCCATGAAGGGTTCCGTAGCAGCAAGTAACATAATATAAAAGTCCTTGGACGGTTTACGATTTATGGCCGTATTAAAAAAAAATACTTACCAGATCTCGTTCAAACCAATTTTCGTTGGAAGTTTACATGGTAATGTACATCATATATTTTTTCTAGTTTTATTATTCTCTTATTTTAGAAGTTACGGGGGGGGGACACATTTTACCACTTTGGAAGAGTCTCTCGCGCAAACTATTCAGTTTAGAACAAAAATATATTAGAAACCTCAATATCATTTTTGAAGACCAATCAATAGATACTCCACACGTATGGGTTTGATGAAAACAATAAAAATAGTTTCAGTTCTAATTATGAGGAACCCCAAAAATTTATTGTTTTTTTTCTATTTTTGTGTGAAAATCTTAATGTGGTTCACAGAATACATCTACTTACCAAGTTTCAACAGCATAGCTCTTATAGTTTCGGAAAAAAGTGGCTGTGACATACACGGACAGACAGAAAGACAGACAGACAGACAGACATGACGAATCCATAAGGGTTCCGTAATTTTGGCACGGTACCCTAAAAATAACATAGTTTACCTGGACAAGAGCTAGCAAGCATAGGCAGATTCTTGGCAGCTGGGTCATGCTGTTGCTCCTGGTACCTCTGAATGAACTCCTGCTGCGCTTCCAGGAGTGACAGGTCCTCGGACACTGTCATGTCCAGCACCAGGTCTGCGCCGAGGCCCTTGAAGTAACCTGGACATAAACTATTTGTGACGTCTCTGGACAGAGTTTGTTTCCATGACTCCTGCAGCCTTCCCTAACTATAAATAAATATACAGGGTGTAACATAATATCCCTATAAACCCGGGGAGGGGGTATTCTACACATCATGGAGAATAACTTTAACTCTACGACTTCTTAAATTTAGAAGATTTTCTTTTATGAAATGCCGGTTAAAAATCCTGAAATTCCGTAGGAAATGTACCTAACACAACATGAGGACGTTACTGTACGTTAAGGTACCTTACCTAGGGCTGCCTCATGTGGTGTAAGGCAAATTACTGCGGAACTACAGGAATTTCTCGAGGACTTTCAGGATTTTTACAAGACATTTCATGAATGAAAAACATCGAAATTCAAAAAGTCGTAGAACTAAAGTTATTCATCATGATATGTAGAACACCCCCTCCCCGTGCTTATAGGGATATTATGTTACAGCCTGTATACAAAATCGTTGCATGACTGACTGACTGACTATCAACGCACAGCCTAAGCCGTAAGTCGCTGTTAGGGGATATTCTAGGTCATTGGACGATACCTCATACGGGACTGTACAGTGACCTGAAATTTAAGAACATTGACACCCAGAATATACAGATAATATATGTTGTGCGCACTTGGAACCGGCTACCAGGCACAGTGCCCCTCAGTGAATTCTTTCAAAAATAGACTTGACAAACATTTAAAGTGTACTGATAAGGACTAAGATATACACGCATCAGCTCCGAGAGCTGCCTGTGTATTATAAATAAATAAATAACAAAAATTGAGACTGCCTACGGGGCCAGTCTTCTGCGTAATGGGGTAGGCAGTTTCAATGGTTTCTTTTCTCACTGTGGGTTATACAACTGTGGGAATATAGATGTGACCAGTGATGTCTCATCTCGATTGCTTTCCCACAACTAACTGGCTCTAACCTTAGAGCCAGGGTGGTCCCGGACTGTGAGGTTTCAGAGAAACGCGCGAACGCTCAGGATGTGGAATGATCTCCCTGCTGAGGTTTTCCCGAGCGACTACAGTATGGGGTTCTTCAAAAGGGGTGTTTGGAAATTTTTAAAGGGTCGGCAACGCGCGTGTGATGCCTCTGGTATTGTAGGCGTTCATAGGCTACGGTAACCGCTTACCAACAGGTGGGCCGAAAGCTTGTTTGCTACCTTGGTAGTATTAAAAAAAAAAAAAAAAAAAAAACTCGGCTTGCACTTCCAGCAATAAGCCTAATGTAGCCGCTGGGGTTTGCCTACCTGCTAGCTTCTTCGTTGCCTCTTCAGGTGACAGCTTGTACCTAGCAGCCAGCGAGAGGGTGGGCTGGGGCGACAGGGATATCACAATGAGGTTCACATCCTTGCTGCCTCCATTCTTGTCTGTGTACTTCCTCTCTGAGAATACTCTGTAATATCCAACAAACATAACACTTTTTTATTGTATATTGAATCGGGCATGACTTCGGGAAATCCATCAAGATATTTGACGACCTCTGTGGCGCGCCGGGCAAACGTTCGCATGCGACGCATGAGGTTGCGGGTTCGATTCCCGCCTCGGAACAAATATTTGTGCGATTTGCAGATATTTGTATTTGTAGATATATATATTTATATTCCAACAGACAATCAGATATTTGGTATACCCTCATAATTATTATCAGCCTGTAGCGCCAACCTTCAACTACACTGTGCATCTGGTTTTTGGTCACGCTCCAGAACCTCTATTCTCAACAATTGATGGTTCTGCAAGCTTAATGACCTGCATGATTCTGAAGCTATGTTGGTGAGCTTGGTTCTTTTGCAGAATGTCCTCGCCTCGACTTCTATCACATAGTGAAATTTTGAGATCAGCTCTGTACATAACATAGCCAACTTTGTCATTTTTAGTATCTCTTAGTAGTATCAGTATTATTTTAGGTCGCGCAACGAGTAATGAGCGCTCGGCGAAAGTGGTGGGTTTACTGCGCATGTTTACATTAGCGCATTCCCTATACAGACCCAAAAAATTACTTCTGCTCATTGAAGGTCAGCGCTCATTACTCGTTGCGCAACCTATATCTCTATATCTTTTTTGATTATTATTATTCATTTATTTCAGGTCACTTTAACCCATAGAATATAACACATTATTACACACAGATTTAAACACACACACACCCATATACACTACAGACACCCTTATGCAATTATGAATACCTACCTTATATATATTTTACCTAAGTTTTTTGTTTGTTTTTTTGTTTTTGTATTTTCTCAGATTTATGTACCTACTTAAGTACTTATATTGTTTTTGTAAGAGTAATTGCCGCTTTATTCAAATTAATGTAGGTACTTAACTTAATTTACTTAATTTACCCATGTAACTGATATATACCTTATCCGGCTTTCCTGCCGTTTTTGTTTTTTGTTGACCTTGCATGCGTACCTACCTTCTTTTTAAACGAACTGTGTGCATAATGTGGATTTAAATTGGTTTCAGAATAGCATATAGTGTATAGCTTATAAGTAACTATAAGATAACTGTAAATCCTGGATTAATAAAATAAAATAAAATAAAATAAATAAATAAAACTACTACACTACATACACCAAAATAAATCAGGAATACTATCTATGACCCAAATGTTTTTATTTTGTTCTTTTTTATTTTAATGAACGGTGCAAGCAGCAGGCGTAAGTTGATGGCCCACCTGATGTTATGCAGTAACCTCTGCCTATAACAATACATTATCTCACAGATAATGCGGATCTTCTAGTGCGGATATCGGTATGGTTGAGGTTAGTGAAGACGAGATTTACCGCCTTTTTAAGTCCTTGGACCTGAATAAAACCGCGGGACCCGATAATATCCCTGCTATCTTTATAGTTAATTGTGCGGAAAGCTTAGTCTGTCCTCTTACTATTCTGTACCGCCGCTCATTAACAGAAGGTGTTGTACCAGTAATATGGAAATCGGCGTATGTGACTCCAATCCACAAAAAAGGGCCCAAGGACGTCGTAGAAAATTATAGACCTATTTCTAAGCTATGTCTGTTTGCTAAAGTCATGGAAAAGGTGGTTTATAACCAAGTATACTCCGCATTACGGCACGATCTCATGCCGCAGCAACATGGTTTTCTGAGAGGCAGGTCTACTACATCAAATCTTCTCATCTGTTCTGAGTACTTATCTAAGAACATGGCCGAGCCTTCGCAGGTGGACGTTATATACACGGATTATTCCAAGTGCTTTGATCGCATTGATCACGTAGTCCTACTGAGAAAGCTTCAACAAATAGGTATTAGAGGCAACCTCTTCAGATGGTTCACATCTTATGTTTTTAATAGGTGCCAGACAGTTGTTTTAAGTGGATATTCCTCATCACCCATGTTTATTCCCTCAGGAGTCCCGCAAGGGTCCTTATTAGGCCCTCTGCTTTTTGCTATATCGATTAACGACATCTCGTCCTGCTTCCTATACTCGAAAATAATACTTTATGCTGATGACATGAAAATCCTTCTTAAAATACAGTCTCTTACTGATGCATATCGTTTGCAAGACGACCTGACGAGATTTCAGGACTACTGTACTCAAAATAAACTAGGTATTAATGTCGCCAAGTGCTTTGTTTGCTCTTTTACTCGTAAATTCAACACTATTAAATTTGACTATACTCTACTAGACACGCCTCTTTCGCGAGTAGATACCATCCGAGACTTAGGTGTCTCCTTTGATAGCAAATTACTTTTTGATACTCATATTGAAAACATAATAAAAAGAGCATCCAGAGCGCTTGGTTTCGTTATTCGTATGTCAGCTGAGTTTTCGGACATAAAGATAATTAAAATATTGTACTGTTCGTTCGTACGCAGTCTTTTGGAATACGCCTGTCAAGTATGGAACCCATGTTACGATGTCTATAGCTCGCGGTTGGAAGGCATTCAAAAGAGATTTTTACGATATCTTCAATATCGTGCCAAAATCTACCTTCCCGACTACTTAACTAGATGTCGGAAATTTCATTTTCTGCCCCTCTATGAAAGGAGGAATATATCCGACCTAGCATTCCTTTTCAACATAGCGAATGGCAAAGTGGACTGTCCTGAGTTACTACAGCTAGTGGGATTGCGCACAAGCAGCAGAGCTTTGAGAAACCCGAAATCGTTGTACGTACCGCGCGTTAATACTAACTATAGGCAGAACGCATTTATTATAAGAGCAAGTAATTCATTTAATTCATTGGCAAAAGAATACGTCGATATAGATATCTTTAATACATCAGTGTATAAGTTAAAGCGTATTCTTAATGGTAAATTCTTTTTGGACAGCGACTAAACTAATATTAATCTATGGGTTATATTTTTCTAAGAAGCCTATTACGTGTGTATTGGATAGATTGTTTGTTTTAGTGACCTTTTTCTAAATTTAATTTTTTTTTTTGTGTATTTATCTTTTTGTGTGTAGGTATTTCCTTATTCGTCGTCTATTGATTTATACCTAAGTTTTTTTAGTAAATATATGTGGGAACTTTTAATTAGCCGTCAGTACCATATCATGTATGTATCATGCATGCTATGTTAAGCAAAGACCTTTATGTAAATTCATAGCTGTAAGTTTTCCTAAAATTTGTAAAATAAAAATAAAATAAAAAAAAGATCACGTCCACCTAGGACACACCCTACGTTGCATTGCCGGGTTTAATAAAGTGCTGCAAAGCAAGGGGTCACCGAGTAAGAAGGCTAGACTAGTACACTTTAGCATACCTACCTCAACAACTCTTCCTGGCTCTGCTTGGTCACGAGGACACTTTCAGCAGAAGTAATACAGCCGCTGCATGCGAGGCAGTCAGCCAAAGTGATCTCAACCTTCTGCAGCTTCTGGTTTCTGCCTGAAGATATGTCGAAATATCCATCTTCACCTATTTTGATCTTGGCACCCGTTTTCGTCTTTTTCTTCTCGATTTTGACTGGTTTTATGCATTCCTGTAGGAAGAGAACTTGCATGTTAGCATGCATTTTGCATAAAATAGTAGTATGGCTAAGAAGGATTTTATTTTATTTTGTATTATTTTAGTTTTGTTTTTTGTTTGACTTGACTAAGTGTTCCGTGTGAGACTATGGTATGAATAAATGAATTGAAGGAAGGAAAAACAAACCTAGAACACTGGACCTTGGCAAAATAAACATGACTCGTCTGAGATGTTGTTTACAAGTTATGAAGTTACAGGTTATGTGCCTACCTGAGAAGGCGTGATGAAATCATCTAGGTCCGTTAACTGCAAGGCACCACTAAATCTAGAAGCCATGGCTTAATGTGTTATAATTTAGATTGTTTATACAATTCATTCGTAAGCAAAATAGATTACAAGTTACGTCCACAACTGTCCACTAAACATTGAGCAAAAATACACACAGCTGATTTTGGCATTTGACATTATTTTGACATAACGTCCAGTGCTGCCAACTCTTCGAAGGGAAAACACTATGCAAGGCCTCCGTGCTAGAGTGGCAAAATAGGCATCCCAACAGCAACATTCCTCATTCCAAGGTAGTTGCTTTCGCTTGCAGCGCGAAATTCAAATTTGTTCGTGTTTTTTGATCATCACAGCTCATCAACACTTCTTTCACAAACAGAAGTCTGATTTGAATTTCGCGCCACAAGCGATAGCAACCACCTAGAGTCACGTACCTAGTTATTAACATGCATGCACCAACGACAAAACTTGCTCGAAAATTTAAAAAGATATTATATCTAGATACACGGTAGTGTGTCAGCCAAGTGCAACGCAAAAGGGCGACACACCGGCCGTGGGTATACGACACGAACAATGTCGGGCCACTTTCGATCCCCATAGGTAACTTATAATCTGTTTGACCTATGCACTTGCAATTTGCATCCAGTTTGGTAGGTATCTCGCTCCTTTTATTAGCGAAGCCGTTATCCGAGTGGTTACTTATCTTGCAAGTGTTTAGGGTTCCGTACGCAAAGGGTGCGAACCTTAAGCCTCCGCTGTCCGTCTGTTCGTCCGTCCGTCTGTCAGCGGGCTGTACCTATCTCATGGTCGAAGTTTTCACAGAGTGTGTATTTATTTTGCCGCAATAACAACTTTTTTTTTTTTTTATCCTTAAAAATACTGTCCTATTTGTGGGGTACAATTTTTTAGAGCTTATTGTAGAGTGAGACAGTATTTTTTATAATCAAAAGTAAAACTCATGAGAGACCGTCAAAGTCAGCTTTTTTGATCAACCTTAACAATCGCTGTATATCATGCACCGTAATATAGAATCTTGAATTTGCAATTTGTTGAGTTGTATGTACCTAGCCGATATAACATCAAATAACGCAAATAAAATCAAGTAAAAAATTAACGGGGGCACTAATAATAAAAAAGTAGGTACATAGTGTTAAATCTTGTACGATGGTACCCTTCGTGTGCGAGACTCGCGCTTGTCCGGTTTTATTTGTTACGAACTTGGCTATCTTTCTTATTTGTTTTTGGTAGGTACTACGCTATTTTATGCCATCGAGCAACACGGAATTTCATGCAGAGGATCAGTGGCCAGTGAGAAAAATCAATCAGTCTTCGCGCCTCTGTCGGTTTCCAAGGCAACGCGTATACAGTAGTGGGGAGCCGGTAAGACGTCTCCATAGAGAAAAGTAAACTGTATAACAATAGGACGCTCTCCGGACAGCCGACTGTTTCTCGTTCAAGATATATTGTGTTGATTTCACACGTGTTGTAATATAGTGGATTGAGTTTATCTAAGTATGGCTGAGGAGGGCGGAGCAGCACCAGCAGGGCCGGGAGCGGAGGAAGAGAAAGTTATACACACATATCCTCTTATTAGGGTGAGTTGTGACTTGGTATATTGATGCGAAGCGAAGGGTAGGTTGAATTTATATTAAAATATTTTATAATCATAGAATCAAATATTCTCGAAGTGTCTGCGGCTGATGTCAATGCTATAAAGCGCGAGTTAGAGAGTATTAGTGTTCTGTGCCTTAGAGCATTACAGGCCTCCGTACCGCAATATAGCGATATTTGGCGGCCTCTGTGGCGCGGCGGGCAAAGGTTGGCCTGTGACGCAGGAGGTTGCGGGTTCGATCCCGCCTTTGAACAAATATTTGTGCGATCGCAGATATTTGTTCAGGGTGTTCTAGGTATTTTCTATGCTTAATAAAAAATATATATCTATGTATTATATTGTATTAAGTATATCAGTTATCTAGTACCCATAACACAAGCTCTGCTTAGCTTGGGGCTAGATAATATTGTGTGAACTGTCCAGCATCATTTATTTATTATTTATTATTTTTATAGCGTGACTGATCTGTTTGCATGCGTGGATACATTTGAAATGTCAAAATATATAAAATTAATCCATCATAGGTAAGCCCCGGAGAGGGCGCGCCGCGGCCGCGGCGTAACTGACTTGAGTGCTAAATATGAAAGATGGTGCAACCCACTGTAAAAAGAGGCCAAATTGAGGCTCTGCCTACCCTTTCGTGGAAAAAGGCGTGTGTCTTTGTATGTATGTATGAAGCCAGATCATCGATGAGGCAGAGGTTCTATTCCTTTTATATTGTTGTTGTCTAGGATACCCTACCACATGAGGGTGTGGTGGCGAAGTCAGGTTCATGGGCTCGTAGACTCACTAACCCAAATGCCGGTGGCCATCCTCTGCGCATGTCGATGGGCCTTGGGATCTCGGGATTTCAGGGAATGCTCCCAGGAACTTCATGATCTGATCCCACCATCTCCTTTTCATCATAGGACGAGCAGGCGCACGGCTCGGTACCACCCTTACATCATTAGTATACCTACCCTCTATTCGTACTAAACGTTTCAGTTCTACCTTTATAATGCGAACTGCTAAGGAGTGGAATACACTACCGTCGTCTGTCTTTCCTGAAAACTATAATCTGGGTCTGTTCACGGCTAGAGTGAATAGGTGCCTTCTAGACCTTTGTGCTCCATCTTCGGCCTCATCGTCACTTACCAACAGGGGAGATCGTGGTCAAACAAAGGTCTATCAATGTTAAAAAAAAAAAAACATTGGAACGCACCGGCCGGTGCCCATCTAGCGCGGAGTCCAAATGGGCCCATGACTGAAAGGCCAACCATTGCAGTAACTATAAGCACTTCCCTATCAGCACAGGGTCCTCACTTTGCTACCACCAACCATGGGCACGTAAGAGAGTACATAACATTCAAAATCGCATCCATAGCGCGATCTAGCTTCTATCCAATCTTACGAACCACGAAGTTTTCGAACCCCTAACAAAGAGAGCTCACTCTTTTTTTGTTGTACCCATCAACTTGAACTTCTACCTATCTCGAAAACTATAGATACATATATATATATATATATACACACTCTACACTCACCTTAATACAGTTCGCTTCGCTCGGTCGATGAACTAGTCGGCTACCTACCTATCTAAATAGGTACGTATACGTACTAAGAAGGTATTAAGTAAGTATATTTGTTCGGTGAAGTCAAGGTCCAATCGAGTGATCGTCGAAGGCAGTGGAGCGGTACAGCCGGCCACCGGAACTCCATGCTATATCAGATTTCAATCAAACGTCCACATATTTAGATAGGTAGGTACCTACTTTTTTATTCCATATATTAGGTAGGTACATACTTATCTAATTCAATTTGAATCTTGGTGTCACTAGAAGAAGGTAGGTACCTACTGCCTGCTCAACTGAGCACCAGATGAGCAGCCTCGCGACGAGCAATTTTTTTTTTCCTAAAAATCTATGTCCACGTTGGCATGTCCCTATGTTTTCCTTTTTTTATAAATTAATTATTAAAAGAGATATGAACATTCAAAAACCTAAATAAATGGTCAGATTTTCCGCTGTGTTCAAACATCCTGAAAACAAATTTGACTAGATTATATAAAAAAATGAAATCATAGGAACACGGCTAAAACTTTATTTTATTTTTAATAAAAACAAATACCTAGTTAAATTGGTTAAGTTTTGGAGAAGGAATCAGGGGACTATGAATCGTTGATTTTATGTACTTTTAATAGGTATTGTCGATCCAAGCTGCAGTTGTCTCTATCACGCTCTGCGGGGGGAGGTTTGAGGTCTGCGCGATAGCAATAGATTTTACAAATACCTATTTTTTAATTCTCTAGCCCTTGGGGTTTCCTCTTAAGGGTGGGGGGTATAACGCAAAATTACCAATCTTAGATTAGATTTTTAACTGACTAAATCAAGTACAATATTCAAATTAAAAATATACATGGATACTACATTATAATACCGAGGGATCACACAGACAGAAACACGATAGGACAACATTTTCTCGATAAAAAACAATCACAAAGTTACCTCTAACTTTTGGCTAGATTCGATTGTTTGTCAATATGGTACAGATTATTGGGTCAAAAATTGTATAAATAAGACCAATACAATAAAACGGAGGGTTCACCCACGGGATTTTTCAATATTATCTATAAGTATTTCACGAGATATTCAATAAAAACAGCTTTTTCGAACGGCGCGTGGCGTTTTTTTTGTGTGAAGATTTCTGCCTGGCGGTGGCGCATTACATAGATAGATATATATATTTTATTTATTTTTTTATACATAGAAAATACCCAGAACACCCTGAACAAATATCTGCAAACCTTACAAATATTTGTTCCGAGGTGGGAATCGAACCCCCTCCTGCGTCGCAAGCGAACCTTCGCCCGCCGCGCCACAGAGGTAGTCAATGAGCTCAATGAGGTGTAATATTTTGTTAAACCAAAGTTCAGTGTATTTAATTATCTCCGACCTCTGTGGCGCGACGGGTGAAGCCTGAATTGAGACGCAGGAGGTTGCGGGTTCGATTCCCGCCTCGGAACAAATATTTGTGCGATCGTAGATATTTGTTCAGGGTGTTCTGGGTTTTTTCTATGCATAATAAAAAATATCTATCTATGTTATATATTGTATTAAGTACCTATATCAGTTATCTAGTACCCATAACAAAAGCTCTGCTTAGCTTGGGGCTAGACAACGTTGTGTGAACTGTCCATCATTATTTATTTATTTATTTTTATCTTATCCCGTGTCCTTGCTCTTTTTAACAGTAAGTAGGTACCTACCTACCTAATAAGTAGTAGGTACGTAGGTACCTTAGGTAGGTACTTACTCTTAAAATCACTCTCTCATTGCTCATTTCTAAATCACAACGGGTAACTAAATATTGATATAAGATGGTTCCTAAATACACTTGTATCGGCAGCTCGCTGGATTCAGCCATGTCATGCGATGATGTTTATTTTGGCAGGTGCATGCAACGCGCTACTGTTTATACAATAAGCTTCTTTTGTGTGTGGTGTGCTACTCGCTATAAGTAGAACATAGAAAAGCTGCGTCGGCTAAAGTGTGTTTAGGCAAAGTCTTGGCTGACGGACTCACTGACCGAGAGAACGCACAGCCTAAACCGCTGAGGGGCAAGTCCGAGTTTACACACACCGTCGCGTCGTAACGATGGACGTAACGACGAGCGTACGTGTAATGCGTAGTAACTATCCATTAATCTGTGACGTTTTTGCCACAGATTTAGCTAGTTATTATGTTATACACGTACGATCATCGTTACGTTCATCGTTACGATGGTGTTTGCAAAACTCCGACTAGGGCCCCGGGTCGTAGAGACTTGAAAGGTTCAACTCGACTCGATGCGAAGGGTTGCACTAAGAAAATAATTATGAAAACTCGCACCCTAAAGGGTTTCAAATGTGGTTCTAATGCTCTGTAAAATGCTCTTTATTTCGGAAACCGTTGATAATAGAACCTTGAAATCGAACATTGAGATTACTCAAATAAAATTAACAAAGTCATGTTACAGCGGTACCTGAATTTTTTGAGAAAAAAGGCACGGGAACGTTTTATTTGTAAAAAAATACAGTACTTAAGTATGTTTAGCTAGATTTTAGTGTGCTCTCTGTAGGTAGGTAACTTATTAAGGAGGAAGCTCTCACTTGTGGCGCGAAATTCAAATTTATGTGCTGTTTTTCGCCTATTACAGCTCATCAACACTTCTTCAGATAGCGAAAGTTGATTTCGCGAGAACTAGGAGACTTAACACATAGAGTGACGAGATGTAATGCGCAAAAACCACAAAAAAATAAAACGCGCCTCTATCGATAGCCCCTTAAAAGTTGTTTCACGTTGTAGTTGATAAAATTTTCAGGACCTCAAGGTTAAAATCGGACCCTTGAATTGAAAAACTTAAGAGTGGTGTCATTTCAAAGGTCGTTTCACGGTGCGGTACCACGCGGAAGAAGTCACGCGCATTTCACTAGTAGACCAATAAGATAATATTAGTAGTAGTAGAGCTTTTTTGCGAAAGAGTTTTTCCGGGGAAGTACTACCACTATACCTATTTCTGCCGCAACGCAGTAGTGCTCGCATTGCTGTGTTCCGGTTTGAAGGGTAAGGGTGCCGGTGAAATTACAGGCACATGAGACTTTTCATCTTCATGTCTCAGGGTGGCGGGCGCAGTGCAATGCCGCATAGGGTGCGTCCTAGGTGGACGTGAACTATGAGGTAATGCACTGTTCATAGGCAGAGGTTACCGCTTAACATCAGGTGGGCCATCTGCTTGTTCCGTCATTCAAGTAATTAGTATAAAAAAAATATGTTATAGTTGTTAACATTTTCAGGACCTCAAGGTTAAAATGGGACCCCTAACTAAATTGAAAAACTTGAGTGTTGTGTAATTTCAAAGGTAATTTCACGGTGCGGTTGTTGAGACCAATATAAGACAAGTAGGTAGTAGGTAAAGAAGTGTATATCCAAAAGGCTTAGTGCTGGTTCTCTTTCCGCAGCACTCGGACATGAACGAGGAAATGCGGTCGGAGGCCTTGGAGCTGTCCGTGACAGCTTGCGAGAAGTTCGCCCACAACAACGAGCTGGCCGCGCGCATGGTCAAGGACGCCATGGACAAGAAGTTCGGGCCGGCCTTCCACGTGGTGGTCGGCGAGAGCTACGGCTTCGAGATCACCTACGAATGCACCACTATATGCTACTTGTACTTCGGGGGGTGTCAGGCCGTCGTTATGTGGAAGTGCTCTTGAAAACTAGAAGGGCTTTACATCCCCTGTACTATCGAGGAGTGTAGGTAGGGGGCGCCCGCTCTTTTGCACGCGAACGAAGTTGCGTCTACTTTGGCTATTAACCTATCAAACTCCATTATATTTTGTGCACATGATCAGACACTAATGTCTAGACCCGTGGTGCGTAATTATGCGGTTACCAAATAGTAAAATATATAAAAATCAATTTATAAAACCCGGACTTTGTTGGAATAAGATTTGACCTGGCTGCTAGCTTGTGTTATTACTGGGAAGAAAGCGTTAGTCGAGTCAGTCGTGGGAAGCAATGGCGTCGATGAGCTTACCACTTGTAACGTCTATAATCCCACGATGGTGCAACCGACGGTGAAGAGGCCCATTGAGACTCTGTCTACCCTTTCGGGGAAAAACGTACCTATGTGTCTATGTTTGATTATTTATGGACTAATCAAAGGTGTCTATGTAATGTAATGTGTCGCACCACGGGTATAGATAGGTATTAATGTTCTGGTATAAAACGAAATGTAGTTTGAATAATAAATTAATAATGATAGTTCACACAACATTATCTAGCGGCAGCGAAGCGCAGAGCTTATGTTTTGGGTACTAGATATCAGGCATACTTACAATACATTACAAATATAAATATATTTATTTACAGAAAGAATAATACCTACAACTAATACAAGTTAGGTATGTAGGTACATGTTTTTTTTTTAATTATATTGTTTTTTTTTACATAGAACATACTCACTAAACAAATATCTGAAGATCGTACAAATATTTCTTCCGATGCGGAAATCGAACCAGCAACCTCCTGTGGCGCAGGATTATTATCAGTTTGATGAGATAATATCCAAATGAGATGCTAACTTGGTTCGCCCTACCAATTTTATGAAATCTTGTTCCATTTTTTTCGTTGTTTTAGTTACTTTTACTGGAGACGTAGATAAGAACCATGTAAGTATTACTAAGAGATGGTAGGTCAGGTCATCAGGTGCCTCCGAGCTACATGCTGCTGCAATCGTGCACTGAGTAGACTGGTGCTACAGCACCTATCGACCATTGATCATTGATTACTAAGATATCAATTACTATAATATCTACTATTTACATAATATATGTTACTACTTACTTAAAAGTTATAGGTATTTAATTTATATTACCTAGCCTACAGCTATTTAGTTTTTTTAACCAGAGAAACATTGTTGTTTCTTATAGGTAGGTAATATCCGAAGCATGTGGATCAGGACATGAATTAAAAACATGAGAGTGCGGCCGCGGGCAGCAGCTAGCTAGTGCTAGTAATGCTTTAGTGTCCACCCCCGGCTTCGCTCGCGTTAAATCGCTACGGGTACTTTTTTAGCAGGATAAAAAGCACCCTTTAGCAAAGAATACCTAATAGTACCAAGAGCTCATTCCAGATCATAAATCTATCTTTGTCCCAAACTTCATCGAGATCGGTTCAGCCGTTTTGTTGTGATTGAGTAACAAACATTACAAACATCTTAACTTTGCCATTTATGATATTAGTTGGATTGTAATTCTCTCCTACAGACATAAAGTATGTCCATAATTGTAGATAGGTACACTAAACTTCACTCCACATCATCATCATCACCTTCCAGCGACCTCTATAATCTCTTTGGTCCATCGCAAAGGAGGCTTTCCTCCTCGTTTGTGGTCACCACTCGAGAACCGAGGACATATGGTTCTACGAGCTATATGGCCTGCTCATTGCTATTTCAACTAGCTCATTGTGAGAGCTATGTCGGTAATCTTGGTGCCTTGTTGTTCTAAGCTGTTTGAGAGCCATTCGGATCCTTTGTTCGCACTCGTAGGTAAAGCCTGACGTCCGCGATATCCTCGGGATAGGCTAAAGTGGCGCGTCACACTGGCTCTGGCTCAAACATCACTAGTTAGTCGATGCGATGAGGTGTAATTGTCCATAGAACTTCGCGAGTCTCGTAAAATCTCCGGCATTGACGAAATGATACCGCCAACTGTCGTCAGTTCAACTGTCTGTTGGTCTTCAGTTTTTAACCCCCGACGAAAAACGAAGGGGTGTTATAAGTTTGACGTGTCTGTGTGTGTGTGTGTGTCTGTCCCATCGTAGCTCCTGAACGGATGAACCGATTTCGTTTATTTATTTTTTGTTTGAAAGGTGTATTTATCGGCAGTGTTCTTAGCTTTGTTTGATCAAAATCGGTTCAGCTATTCAGCGTTGGGGTTTTTCTTTACTTTTACAAAATTAATTACTTGTGTCAATTGACTTTGCCCAATAGATATACAAAAATCTCTTGTAAACACTTTGGAGCCTTTATTACGCTCATTTGCACTTTATCATGCCGCATAGACTTGGAGATCTGTTTATTGAGCAGGCAGGCCGTCCACAGCATCGCATTCAGGCAAGGGTTTGGGAGCGATTTTGGAGTTCCAAAATACACATATATACCGGTCGTCCGGGGAAGTATAACCACCATACCTATTTCTGCCGCAAAGCAGTAGTGCTCGCATTGCTGTATTCATGTTTGAAGGGTATAGTTGCCGGTGAAATTATAGGCACATGAGACTTTTCATCTTTGTCTCTGGGTGGTGGGCGCAGTGCAATGCCACATAGGGTGAGTCCTTTTTTTTTTTTGTTGAGCTGAAATCTGCAAACATTGCAGAACCGTATTGCATTGAGGGTGCAATACGGTTATGTGAGGTTCACGGACTCGTGGACTCACTAAAACACCCCGGTGGCCATCCTCTGCGCATGTCGATGGGCTCCGGGATCTCCTACGGAACGCACCGGTGCCCATCTCGCGCGACGCCCAACAGGGCCCATCCCGTGGTTGGCCAAAAAGCCAACCACAAACACTCCCTCTAAATGTGGCAGCACAGGGTCCACTCTATATGCTGCCACCGACCAAGGGCTCGTAGGAGGATGGCCAGAGCCCTCACTGTCCTAGGTGGACGTGACCTATGTGATAATGCACTGTTCATAGGCAGAGCGTACTGCTTATCATCAGGTGGGCCATCTGCTTGTTCCGTCATTCTAAGTAGTATAAAAAAAAACCTACATCTTCTTCTTATTTAAATGTAATGGTAATGGCTTCTGTGCATTATTTGCAACAATTTAGCCAATGTCAAGTGATATAATTATTATAGTTTTATTTATAGTCAAGTCGTCAAGAGTCTCCGTCTAGTCCTAACCCAGTTTAAATTGTGGCATTTGTGGCTGAAAAACTGAGTTTTTACAGGAAAAAATCCACCATTTCGAAAAGACTCGCAATACACTCAAATTTCACTACATCACACATGTGCCATTTATCCAAGTTACTCCGGTTAAAATGCCACTAAAATTACACGAAATAACTCTAAAAAACACATTAAAATGTAATAAAATAAAAATGACGACGTTTCTTTTAAAAATGGCAGATTTCAACCAAAAACCTACATCATACATAGGGAAAAAAGTGACCCAAAATCAATGACAGTTTACTGTCATTGCCCAAAATTCAGTTTTTATACGACGCACGAGTGATGGAGTGAGCCAGAGAATCCCACTGTGCGTCAGTTCATTGTTATGCAAAGCGGTTCTTACCATGAGAGTTGTACTCATAGATCTACTATCGAAAATTCTAAGTCTATGGTTGTGCTGGTCTTCATTTCGTAAAACAATTCAATAGCGATTAGCATAAAAACAGAAAATTAGTCATAGATATGTAGGTACCTCCTACTTCGAGTCGTTTACATAACAATGTGTAGGTACGCTTCTATTACAAGATACCAAGTGGCGTGCTAACCATGTCGAAAAATTAAAAATTTAATTTATTTACAAATTTAAAAACATCTTTCTAGAAAAACGTACTATAAAATCTCAGATGATTTAGATGTTAATAAAGCTTGGGACTGAATTTGCTCCAACAAGGTTCAAACAAATGTAAAACTAGATACCAAGGTAGGTTTTTAAAAATTTGAATATATAATTATATATGTTGATTTTGAATTTCGTAGAATGACCTACAAAATAAAACACAGGGTAATTTTACAGAATTGTTTACCTACCCCTGTTATTCTGCCCCTCAGCTGAAAAAAGCGGGGTGGGTACGGGTACCCTTTCTGCTCCCCTTTACCGATATGTTTGCCTTTTTACGTGCCTTCATAATGATTGCAGGGGTTGCTTGGAAGGGTGATCGTATCGCTAATTTAATAATGTATTTATTGGAATTTCGGACGAAATCATCCCAGACTTATTTTAAATAAATTTCATAAAAGTAATTAATTTTGTAAACATTTAAAAAACCCTCAACGTAATGAAACGGCTGAACCGATTTTGATCAAACATAGCTAAGAACACTCCAGACAAATACAAATTTCAAACAAATAAAATAAAACTATGTCGGTTCATCCGTTCGGGCGAGCTACGATGCCACCATGAATGTAGTAGTACAACTTCTTCTGTGGATGCCACAGAAAAACACACAAACACACATACACAGACACGTCAAACTTATAACACCCCGTCGTTCTTGCGTTGGGGGTTAAAAATAAAACAAGAGTAGGGCATCATTTCGTTTGAGCTTCCTATATATAAATACCTAAATTATTTGACGGCCCTAACGATTTAATAAATTTTTATCGCAAGAAAGTGGATTTTTAACTTTAATAGGGTTTTTTCACTCTTTCACAAAAAGCTCTACTATTTAGTGTGGTTACTGGTTACTAAGTTGGCGAGTGCATAGAAAGATGAACAATATGGTATGGTAACACTATGCTTTGGGTATGGTTAAGTAACTAATGCAACTTGAAATGACATGGGTGTACAATAGGGTTGTGTGAACTGTCCAGTATTATTTATTATATTTATTAAAAAAAAAAAAAATAGGTTTGGTTTAAATCCCAGGCGCCGTCGGGACATTTTCAATTTGTTTTTTTTTTTTGTATTTAGGTACTGTGTTCGTCGTTGCGCGGAAGTTTCAGTTCATGAAACCAAGGACAATAGCAAAGCCATGGCAAATTAAAAATGGAATCATTAAAACAAAACCATTTGGGGTTATTTATTTGTATCGTATGATTTCACCTGGGACAGTAATTGTCGGTTGCCTTTTATGAATTTATAAAATTCTTCACAACTCATGTGAAAATTAGTTTTACATTGAAGAACAGTATCCACGGTGTCGACACCCAAACGATTACGTTCGTCCGTCCACTGCGAGGACATCAATGAAAATACGCGCTCTAAAGCTGCGTTATGTCCGGGAATACTGAAAACGTATTCACAAATTTTCTTGTTTGTCGGGACATTTTATAGCTTGTCGGGACGTCGGGACACCACTGCTAAATAAAGGTGACATGTCCCGACGTATCGGTACGAACGGCAACCCTAGTGTACAATCATTTTTCCCAAGCCCATTAAATTAAATACCTACGACAGGGTCAAACATGTAGCAAAACATTGTAATAAACTGGCTAAATGTGTATGGCGGAACGCTTAGTGTAGGGTTCTATTTTCATATCTTTATTATTTGCTAAAGATTCAAGCATCAACAAAAAATAATCTGTGTTAATTTCGCTCTAAGCTGCAGAGATAATTATACCCGTGACAGAATACAGACGGAAAAGGCGGAAAGGCGGAAAGGGTCGCGTCGGCACCTTTGCGTACGGAACCCTAAAAATGAAGTAATGCCACAATTACATACAGCAACAAAAACTTAAATGCCCATGTCACTCCATGTAAACCACTTTTGGCGGGAACCTTGGCTTTTGAATAGAAGTATTTTACTGCTCAAAGTCATAATTTGAGAACGGACATAAACTCTTGTTTTTCAATTGTTTTGTGTCAGTTATTATGTTGTTACATAATCTAGAAACGACTAATGTTCTTTTTTGGACAATCACATAACATACTGAAGGCCATTTTTAATTCTAGTTTGTAGTGTGGGAATCTGACACATGAGCACCAGTAGTTTTCCTAATGTGTTCATTATTTATAGCGTGTGAAATAGTGCCGAATAAATTTTGAGTGTTTTTAAATAAAGCAACAGTGTTTTATTTCAGGCACACACCGTATTGTAGTTTTGACGACCTCTGTGGCGCGGCGGGCGAAAGTTCGCCTTCGACGCAGGAGGTTGACGACGGGTTCGATTCCCGCCTCGGAACAAATATTTGTACGATCTGCAGATATTTGTTCAGGGTGTTCTGGGTATTTTCTATGTATAATAAAAAATATCTATCTATGTAATGTATTGTATTAAGTATAACAGTTATCTAGTACCCATAACACAAGCTCAGTTTAGCTGATAATGTTGTGTGAACTATCTAGCATTATTTATTATGATTATTATAGTCCCTCCTATACCAAAGCATACCTAATTTACCTACGTGTACCTAATAAAATCTATTAATTAATAATGGTGTACAGTTTTCCCAAAATATAAGTCCGATCGACTTTTTTCGTTTGCACAAATGCGCAGACTGATATCCGACAGTAGCCGAACGTATAGTATAGCTCTGTCCCGCTTACACATGAGAGTCGACCGGCCGCGATTTTAATTAACCAATAACAGCGCAAGATTTTAGCGCACGATTGCTATTGGTAGAAAGGTTCCCTGCGCTATAGAAATTGGTCTACGGCGCAGGTACATCGGGGCGACTTATATCTATATATATATAAAACAAAGTCGTGTTAGTTACACCACTTATAACTCAAGAACGGGTGAACCGATTTGGCTGAAAATTGGTGGGGAGGTAGCTTAGCACCAGGTAATTGACATAGGGGCAGGGGGGGGGGGGGGGTCACCGGGGGCCAGATCATGCATATGGCCCTATTTATTTTAGACGCTCCTCCTAGGACGCGCCCTACGTGGCATTGCACTGCGCTCGTACGACCATAGAATAGGATATTGTAACCGAAAATACAAATAAACAAGGTGATAAGTATTTTCAAAATTAATATTTATTACATAATTGTTAACATCGACAAGTCGCGGAATCCTGTCTTTCAGTTTCGACCTAATCGCTACAGCATGTGAATATATGTTTTGTTTTTACAAAACTATTTTGCTATTCGGTGGTTTATGTGTTGTATAAGTTGTTAGACAGGATCCCTCAAAACATACAACTGCTTATATAGATACGTCTTTTACATAAACATTGGCACAAAAAGTGATCACATAATACTCATACGTAAATTATCCTACCTACATCCGTACGAAAGCTAATATATCGTGACGTCAAAACCACAATAAAATCCATTACAAGTACCTAACAAAGTAAATATAAATACATTATTATAAAACAACCGTTATATAAACCTACACAACTTTTCTAATTTCCAGTAACAAATTTAATATACATCTTTAGGCACAATTTTTATCAAATTCAACGTGTACTGGGTACGAGGAGCAGACTGAAGTTCGATTTCGATGTCCAGTTTGCTATTCATTGCGATGCGTGTTTTAAATATTTCTGCTCTTGAATAAAAGCTAAAACACACAGCGCAATGAACAGCAAACTGGTAATCGACGTCGATTAGACAATATGGCAACAGGTATGGAGGGACCACGGGCATTTTTGTACCCGTGGTCCCTCCGAGAAAAACTATGCTGCCGAATTTAAATTGTACCTTAGGCTTGCTTTTTATCCCGACACTGCCGAGCCAAGCCAGGGCGAGTCGCTAGTGTCGCATGAATAATGCCTTTGACTGTATTAAAGACTTGACTCAGGCGCTGTCTTCACGAGCGAGAGAATCGCGGCGATATTAACGTCGTGCCATGTATTTCTATGAACGCGTCTCCACACGGCGAAGTTATCGCGGCGATAATTTGTATGGGCGAGCGCGGACTTGTGGCGATTCTCTCGCTCGTGGAGACAGCGCCTTAGGTACAAATTTAATTTGGCAGCATTGTATTTCCCGGAGGAACCACGGGTAAAAAATATACCCGTGGTACCTTCCAGGGACTACGGGAGGGACCACGGGTAATAAAGGGATTGAACTATATTAAACCCCCGGCACAATGAAGCGCCTAAGTCCGGGCGCGCTTATCCAAACTCTGTGTGAGCCAGCACTGACAAGGGCGTAGCGAGGTACGGGCAGGGAGGGGCAGCAGCCCCCATTGATGTAATCTATATTTTTTTTTAATGTGTTTTTTTAATTACTACCTCCACTGCAGATGTGAAACTCATATGTTAAAAACAACGATTAAATTAATATAATGAAAGATTTTCATAACGATCAAATCAATATAATCTAGGATTTTCACAACGATCAATCAAATGTTTTTTTTATTTTTATGAAACGAATGGGCAATCTAGCATACGTCCCACCTGATGTAAAGTGGTCACCGTCGCTTATAGACACCAGCAGCACCGGGGGGCTATTGTCGATGCGCTGCCTACCCTGAAGGAATTTATGAACATTTTCTTGAAGCTACACATATCGTAACCCTCAGATGGAAGCTCATAATCTAATCTAATAATCTGGATAATCTAGGATTTTGGTTGTCTGTTTGTTTTTCTTTGTCCCCCTTTATACAATCCTGGCTACGCCCTTGAGCATTGAACCAGTTTAGCCGCAATATATTGCGGACCCGCTAATAGAATGTCATGACGGACTTAATTATTGAACTATTATTACTTTACATTATGGCTAAATTGTTAGAAACAATCCAACGAAGCCATTAACAAAAAAAAAAATTTTTAGCGCTTTCGTTTCGTTTTTAGTAAGGTACACTGAACATATTATAGCCTGGGTCTCTTATTTAGCTTTTCTAGACAACATCCCTGCAGTATTCACTTCACTACACCGGGGCAGAATATTTCACCATTAGGAAACGGAGTGTTCAGTCAGTCATAAATAGTGTACTTATTTTTAAAACTACGATAAACATTGTACATTATCAAAGGCATTTATAATATTTCGCTTATTCTAGCTACGCATAAACTTAAAGGGTCACCTTATAGTTCCTATGGACGCATTCAAGTATGAAGACAGATTTCCGCCGGAATGTCTACCGGCGTGAACTCGCTTCGACTACCGCTTGCTCTACGAAATAGTTAAAGTTGAGGCTCTGTCAGGCTGGGCACAGGTTGACGCCCATAGCACACCTCCGCCGCGGAACCGTAAAAGCGAAACCGATAGATGAATTCCGCTGCTACCAAGTGTAGTTTGAGTAGCAGAATGGGCATCGGAACCTCGCGCGAGTCAGTCAAGGAGAGGCATTTTTTTTTAAATAAATAAAGATTGTGTCTATTTTGACCGCTTAAATTATTTTTTCTGTAAAATCGACGTTTATTTTATGAAAAACAATGTAGTTCCGCTTTTTAGGGTTCCGTAACCAAAAATTACGGAACCCTTATAGATTCGTCATGTCTGTCTGTCTGTCCGTGTATGTCACAGCCACTTTTTTCCGAAACTATAAGAGCTAGGCTGTTGAAACTTGGTAAGTAGATGTATTCTGTGAACCGCATTTTCACAAAAAAATGGAAAAAAGACAGTAAATTTTTGTGGTTCCTAATACTTAGACCTGAAACTAAAAAAATTAGAAAATGTCAAACCCATGCGTGGATGGGTCTATGGATAGGTCTTCAAAAATGATATTGTGGTTTCTAATATAATTTTTTTCTAAACTGAATAGTTTGCGCGACAGACACTTCCAAAGTGGTAAAATGTGTCTTCCCCCCCCCCCCCCCTGTAACTTCTAAAATAAGAGAAAGATAAAACGAAAAAAAAAATATGATGTACATTACCATGTAAACTTCCACTGAAAAATGGTTTGAACGAGATCTAGTAAGTAGTTTTTTTTTAATACACTATTATTAAAACATCGATCAAAGTTACAACAAACTACAAGAACTTTTATATTATGTTACTTGCTGCTACGGAACCCTTCATGGGCGAGTCCGACTCGCACTTGGCCGCTTTTTATTATTATAGCCAATTTCCACAAACACGTGCGAAAACAACGCGGCACCGCAACAAAATGGCGGCCAGAGCGCGGAAGTGTTGCTGGCGTCGGAGCAGATCGACGAAAGCGCGCGGAGAAAGAGATGGACTATATCAAATCTATGCGTTAGAACAGGCAGTTCCGCATTCCGCTTCTCCTACACGGGACAAGACATGACGAAATTACTGTGGTTCCGCTCTCACGGTTACACAGCGGAGGTGTGCTATGAGCATGACAAAAGCACAGATAAAACAATACTATACTAGTAAGTAACGCGGTCGTATACGACCAAATCGCGATGTCTGTATAAGCTAAAGAACTGCAACTTCATGCCGGTAAACGCCGGCTTCGGCAACCTGCTTTATGCGTGAATGCGTCCTCTGGACTGACGGAAGAGTAAGGTTTGAAGTTGACATAGATGATTACATAACACGAAAGAACACATACAATGGAATGGCAAAGTTAAGTAGATGCAAATACTAATTTGTGACATAATCTTACAAGAGTAAGTAGTTTCATAGTAGCTTAACAACTAAAGCCTTAACAAAATCTCATGTTAAAACAAGTAATTAATTTTGTAAAAATTAAAAAACCCTCAACGCAATGAAACGGATGTACCGATTTTGATCAAACATAGCTAAGAACACTCTCGACAAATTTAACTATAAAAAAAAACTAAATCGGTATATACGTTCGGCAGCTATGATGCCATAGACAGACACACACACACACAAACACACAGACAAGTCAAACTTATAACACCCCGTCGTTTTTGCGTCGGGGGTTAAAAATAAAACGCAACGCATACTACATTTGCCGCTTACTAAGGTTCTAGAACACGAATCTTAAGGCAGTATTAGACGGTTAATTTTTACTTTAATTTTCGATGCTTCATCGATGAAATATCACTTTTATGAAGTGAATCTAATTTCGTCTCATCTTTAATCACTGGTGTGCCTTTGTGATGAAATTCAGTAGCCGCCCGCTCGGTTTTATCGGCCATCATTAATCGGAAATTAATGATAAGTGATGTCAAAGTCAATTAGGTAGGCACAACTTTGAGAAGGAGGCCAAGAGGAGGATTCAGTTGGGCTGGGCAGCGTTCGGAAAACTACGCCAAGTCTTCTCGTCGCCTATACCACAATGCTTGAAGACTCTTCAATCTAATTAACTTGATTTAATTAAAAAAAAAAAAAAAAAAATTACTTCATATCACGTGTAAATAAAAAAGTAATTCACAGGTACAAAACATCATTCACTGCCGTTCATTGAAAATGCATAACTTTGGAGGAACTGTCTAATATCGTCTTAAGATTGTCAAAAACGTTGTTTAAGCACAAATATTTATGATCTAAATGACAAAGACTTGTGACATCCACCAACTACACGCGTGAAGGGCATTTTCACACAGAAAATTCATTAATTTGATACAATAATGTTAACAGAAGCTTTGGTTACACCAATAAATTGAAGTAATGCGGTGACGCCTTACTGACAACGATCAATAATCACAACAATGTAACAACGTTTATAATTTCAACCGTAATGCACACTTGGTGTTGAGGCGCGCTCAGACCGTGTCTGCGAACCGACTCATGGGAGTTAGGAATATAAACTTACCGTTCTAACCTAATACAGATCAAAATTGCAAATCATCACTTTATAACTAGGTTTTTTTTAAGTATTTAGATAATTAGAAAGTCAAAGAAACTAACATCTGTCACAGGAATCAAGCTATGTTTTATGAACTACTAGTGTCCGCCCGCGACTTCACTCGCGTTTTAACAGAATAAAAAGTAGCCTACAGTTCAATAAAGATAATAATATATAGTTTAATTTATAACTATGCAACACTGTGACTTAGTCGTGTTTACATATTTGATTACGAATCTAGAATAGAACTAAATATGCATGTAAGTGTAAGCTAAGGTGATTGTAATCTGTTTTGTAAATCCAATAAATAAAATAAAATAAAATAAAGGTCATAATCTATCTGTGTACCAAATTTCATTGAAATCGGTCTAGCTGTTTCGGCGTGATTCAGTAACAAACATACAAACATCGTAACTTTGAAATTTATGATATTAGTGAAATAGTTAAATAGAACTTAGTAGTATAGATCATTTGGGGCGTGAATATAAGAGACCAGATCCATAAATACCCAATGGCCATGCAATACCACGTAGTTCGCGTCCTACGTGGACTTACTAGGTATTACAGTTCTATAGGAAGAACTACGCCAGCTTGGAAATATCGAATACTTGGGCGTGAATTAAAGTGACGAGGAGTCCCTAAGTTCGCGGCCATGCAATACCACGTAGTTCGCGTCCTACGTGGACGTCACTTACTAGTTATTAACCACGCCATGTTGTAGAAATCAAATGCTTGAGACGCAAGGAATAAGGTTGGACATCAATCTATATCAGAGTTAACAAGTTGAAGTGGCAATGGGTAGGCCATATGAATGGCCAGGCTCGCGAAACTGACATACTATACATACAATAACGGATTGATATTCGTTATTAAAAAGTCTTTCGTTTTTCGAGGCACAACACAGGAGCTCCCCACCTAGTAGTAAGAAGGATCATCAAAAAAAAACAGACCGTGTTTGTTGCCTGATTCTTCTAGGTCTGGTTGCGTTGGAACAGGAGTAAATGTAAATTTATTTTTTAAGACGATTCAAAATGATCCTTGTTATTTCAATGAATAAAATACCTTTTGACTGACTTTGAAAATGGCACGTTCCTAACAAAAAAAAGAAGAAGAAGAAGTTAAAGAGCACTATCTCTCCTTGTAATTTACATATATATATATATAAATATATATATTTATAGTATGTATTATTGTTTTTTTTTTTTATATGTATTTTAGTGTTGTAGATGTTTGTAGTATATTATATATATTTACGGATTTAGTTTAGGTATATTTATGTATCATTTGTATTTTAATTTAAATGTAGGTTAGTTTATTACTTTCTATATTTGTAGGTTTCTTGTCGATTTTAAGTATTTACGTATATTTTTATAATTTCTGCACACGTACCCACCACTATTAATCAGTTCTCCCTATCATCAAAGGTTTGCTGGAAGAAAACTCTTTTAGGGTTAAGCTCGCCTTTGTACATGTCCTATATGTAAGTTGTTTTTCTTCTCTGTTTGTGTGTGTACAATAAAGAATAAAGAAAAAATCCATTTGATTTCGGTTACGACGCGACAGGTCTGAGAAGCCTTAACTTTCACTTATTCTACTGAATACTGTACTCAACACATTGATAGTTACTACTTACACTGTTCATAACACAGCAACCAGCAACGCGTTGCTTATAATTTAAGGATGCGTGGTCACGCTTGAGTCGCGAAATTTTACAGTTTTTAAAATTAATTACAGCTCATCAACACTTCTTCAGATAGCGAAAGTTATCAGTTAGCTATGGATAACACATAACGCCCCTAAACACATTTTTACAGTGTTTTTTTTTTTTTTGTTTAGTGGTATCGTGGCTAAACTGATGATATTTATGAGATAGCATCAATTAAAAAATGTGTGTTAAGTCTCCTAGTTCTCGCGAACTCAACTTTCGCTATCTGAAGAAGTGTTGATGAGCTGTAATGGGCAAAAACACTTTTGAATTTCGCGCCGCAAGCATGAGGATCCTTAATACCTTAATATGTAATTACCTATCTATGAGCAGTAACTTAAGGCAACGTTTAGATATATATCGATATATTTGTTTGTATATCTATTGCAGAGTTTTTGTCAAAGCCGTGGTGTTATAATTTCACTAGTTTATTTTTTTTATGCTACTTGGAATGTCGGATCAAGCAGACGGCCCACCTGATGTTAGTAACGGCATGTTAGCACGGCAATACCCCGGGTGTTGCCGGTGTCTATAAGCGACGGTGACCACTTCACATCAGCCCCCCTATTCCCTATCTTGAAAGTCACTCAGTGACCAACGTTTGACAAGTAAAATTACCATCAATTGACAATTCTTAATAGTATTTTTTTTTTAATTGATAATCATTCTTCCTGTCAAACGTTAGTCACCGAGTGACTTTCAGTAAGGGAATAGGGGGGCAGGTGGGCCGTACGCTAGTTTGCCTATTTATTTCATAAAAAAAAAAAAAAAAAACTATTAAGAATGACGGAACGAGCAGATAGCCCACCTGATGATAAGCGGTACCCTCTGCCTATGAACAGTGCATTACCTCATAGGTCACGTCCACCTAGGACGCACCCTATGTGGCATTGCACTGCGCCCGCCACCCTGAGACATAAAGATAAAAAGTCTCATGTACCTGTAATTTCACCGGCACCCTTACCCTTCAAAACGGAACACAGCAATGCGAGCACTACTGCTTTGCGGCAGAAATAGGTATGGTATGTTTTCCTGTGCAGTGATAACTTAACTTGTCAAAAGATAAAATACAGGACGCATTTAACCACATAACACAAGTAAGTTGACGACCTCTGTGGCGCGGCGGGCGAAGCTTGGCCTGCGACGCAGGAGGTTGCGGGTTCGATTCCCGCCTCGGAACAAATATTTGTGCGATCGCAGATATTTGTTCTGGGTGTTCTGGGTATTTTCTATGTATAATAAAAAATATCTATCTATGTCATATATTGTATTAAGTATATCAGTTATCTAGTACCCATAACACAAGCTCTGCTTAGCTTGGGGCTAGATAATGTTGTGTGAACTGTCCAGCATTATTTATTTATTTGTTTATTTAAATAACTCAAGTGTTTCAGATTGTACGTGTAAAAAGTATTGGGGCAAGAAACGGCGACATCGGTTTCAATACAGAACAGTCGGATAACACTTCTCCTTACTTCATATTTCTATGGGTCACAGTATAGAGGCTGTCAATATGTTTTTTTTTTTAGGTGTAATTCTACGTCAAAAATCCTAGGAGCACGAGTAAACAGCTATAATTGAGGCGGGATCGACAATCTAACCGGGCAATTATAATAATGTAACTAGTAAAATAATAATACCATGGCTTTTACTATCCCTACGACATATACAGGGTGTATCATAATATCCCTATAAGCCTATGTATAATTTCATATAATCAACACAGCAATAGGATAACAGTTAGGTAAATTTTTATGAGTCAAGCATACATGATATGAATATAGTACATATATATCGCGAATTACATTATAATTCATGCTAAGATCGTATTATGTAACATAAACTGACATTAAATTCAGTAAAATATAAATATTTTGGAAGATATCTCATGATTAATCATCACTGGAAAACATTTTCACTGTACCTCATAAGTTTTATATTAAGGTAAGCGTCCACAGGACTGCATCGTACGCATCGGAAAGATCACATCAAATTAATTTTAATATTATTTGTATGCCTAGTAATGCAGCGCGTCTACTACATGCGCGTGGAATTATCGTAGGGGAATTTCAATGTGTTCCGACTGATGCGTACGAAACCGACCAGTGGACGCTTACCTTTAATCTAAAACTATAAAAATAGCCTTATTTTAAACAAAATACTTAATAAAGTACCATATTAAAAAATGTAAATGTCTTAAATTTTAACTAATACTAGCACTGTTCTATTAATATGTACTAGAGTCATGCTTTAAACATTTTGTCTTTCACTAACGCAACTGCACTTGAGTTTAGTTTTCGCAATACTACACACTGCACTTTAGAAAATAGAGTATCCACCACACAACTATGCGCATGAGTAATAATGAGGGGTTTTTACGGACGTTTCAAATCATGCGCTAATAGATGGCGCTGCTTTGAAACTTGCTTTCAAAATAAAGTGAAATGTCAAAGTCAACAACATAGTGATATATTTTCGTGGTATTTTGTTACCATCACACAAAAGCACAGACAATGAATTTGTTAATTTTGACAAGCATACTTGAGTCAGCCCCATCTATCGAGCCAAATTAAACTACTTTTTTTTAAATTCGAAAATGAAAAGCCCTCATTCACGAAATACGTAAAGCCTCGTTGACACAGTCAAAGTACACTTGTACAGTTTTGACAAAGTAGCTTTGATCAAAGTTCACTTGGATATCGGTTGACACATACCCTAGTTCACTGGGATCAGTTTGTTAACAATCTGCTCACTTAATTTCCTTTATTACGAGACGCCATAGTTTTTGTACTTGACGCCATTTTGTTTTAGCTTTCGTTTATTTCATCTTTCGTCCAAGTGGACTTTGAAAAGTTGACTGCGGTCCTGATCAACTTTGATTAGGTGCAAAGTGAGTTTTAAGTCATCAAAGTGCACTTTGGACAAGTGTACTTTGATCTGTCAATGCAGCTTTACAGCGTTTCAATTGGCCGCTGTAATTTTCTTTATTACGAGACGCACGAGTTTTTGTACTTGACGCCATTGTGTTTCATCTTTCTTCCAAGCGGACTTTGAAAAGATGGCTGCGTTCCTTCGATTACGTGCTGACGTCCAAGTGAGCTTTGGACAAGTGTACTTTGATCTGACAACGCATCTTTACAGCGATTCAAATGACCGTTGTAATCTGACGGCTGGATAAAAGTGATTATATCCACAACCCTACTTATATGTGGCAGGTACAATATGCACTGAATATTGGGAAGGGCAACGCATTTGGACAAATTAATTTATATTGGACGCCAATTTTAGCCAATGTAAGGGAAAATCAATGTTATAGTACGAGGGTCGGTCTAGGAGATTACTGCGGTCACCTGAAGTAGTCATCGTAAAGTTCAGATCATGCTCCCATCTAGTAGTCTAAGATCCGCAATAGAGACGACCTTCACCCATCTATGAAAAGTATTTTATATATATTAAAAAATATGTCTGTCTAGAGTGGGTTCTCTAAAAAAATCCAGTCCAGACAATGAAATTAATAAAAAAAAACTTTTTGTTTTTTTAATAACTGTGATAGTTAGACTGTTGAAATTTTCACAGATGATATATTTCTGTTGCCCCTATAACACCAAATACACAGAATAAAATAAATATTTACGGGGGCTCCCATACAAAATACGTGTTTTTTGCCGTTTTTATAGATAATGCTACGGAACCCTTCGTGCGTGAGTCAGACTTGCACTTGGCTGGTTTTAATTTTTTTAATGAATCATAGTCTGGGCAGGAATTTTTTAGACAACCCACTCGAGATATATTTCCTAATATATTAAATTTGATATAAAATACTTATCATCAATTAAACAGATGGGTGAAGGTCGTTTCCAGTGCGGATCCTCGACTATACGGTCACCATGAATAGAAAGCAGAATACCAATTTTCAGTCAATTCACAATACAGTTTCGGTTCGGTAAATTTTCAGAGTGGTTATAAAATAATTAAGATATATTGTCAATGAAGTATTTGTCCAAATCTTGTGGCCCGTCCCAAACAATGTATCAGGCGTTATACAGTGGTGTAGTAGGGAGCGTGGGGGTGGTGCTACGAGTCCGCGTGGAAGTGCGTCACCAGCAGCTTGGTGGCCTTCGCGAGCTCATAGGCCGCCGCGCGCACCTCGTTGAGCGGCGCGGGCGACGCGCACGCCGCGCACACGGCGGCGCACGACGCGCGCAGCGCGCCCAGCACCGCCAGCAGCTCGCCGTCAGAGGACGTCTGTGCACACACAATCATATAAGTCTGCTGCAAGGCTGTGGGTCAACTAAAGAGCCGTATTGGTAGGCATTTTTTTTATTTTACTGAATGACGGAACAAGCAGATGGCCCACCTGATGTTGAACGGTAACCTCTGCCTATGAACAGTGCATTACCTCATAGGTCACGTCCACCTAGGACGCACCCTATGTGGCATTGCACTGCGCCCGCCACCCTGAGACATAAAGATGAAAAGTCTCATGTGTCTGTAATTTCACCGGCACCCTTACCCTTCAAACCGGAACACAGCAATGCGAGCACTGCTGCTTTGCGGCAGAAATAGGTATGGTGGTAGTACTTCCCCGGACTAACTCTTTCACAAAAAAGCTCTACTACTACTAATTTGTATCGGTTAGGTAGGCCTTATAACCCTCAATTTATCATCATCATGAGCCTAGGCCTGCCCACATAATGCCGCGACGAACAGTCTCGACTTCAAGCATAGCACTCTCCGTAGTCCATTTGAAAACGTTAGTTCGTGACGCGTCGCTCAGAGGTATGAGTAATGAAAAGCATTTGACACGGACGTATGGTGTAGCGTAAAACGGATTTAGGTTGACAAAGTGTCCGCTAGGGGCACTCATCGGAGTCTCCATACAAAATGCATGTTACATTGCACTATACTTCCGTGACAACTGCTTGTTAAATACTAGACACGAGGCTCCGCGTGACACGCTCACCTGTGTGAAGAGCGCCAGTAGCGAGCGCACGGCGTGTCGGATGGCCTCGCCTCGCTCGTTGAGACTGGGATGCTGGTCGCGCGCCGCCGTCCACAGCTCCTGTATCCCGCGGGCACGCTGCAGTGCTAGTACGCTCACCTGTGTGAAGAGCGCCAGTAGCGAGCGCACGGCGTGTCGGATGGCCTCGCCTCGCTCGTTGAGACTGTGATGCACGCTGGTCGCGCGCCGCCGTCCACAGCTCCTGTATTCCGCGGGCACGCTGCAGTGCTAGTACGCTCACCTGTGTGAAGAGCGCCAGTAGCGAGCGCACGGCGTGTCGGATGGCCTCGCCTCGCTCGTTGAGACTGGGATGCTGGTCGCGCGCCGCCGTCCACAGCTCCTGTATCCCGCGGGTGACGCTCTCGGCGCGACGCTGCACCATCTCAGCGCTGGGTAACGGCTCAGTGCCGCCCTCTAGCACGCTCTGAGTGAGCGACCGGTCAAGACTCGACAGTGTTGTCAGCTGGAAAGGGCACCAAGCCAATATCATGAAAGACAAAAAAAAACTATTTGGAAGTTGTTGGTGAATTTTGATATAAACTGGTTACATGATAAGTTTCAGAGTAAGAATCCATGTCTACTACCAATCCCATTAAAATCATGCCCAAATCTACTAACTAACACCTTCATTAAAACTACATTGTTAATCTAAGAATTGAATGCAGTGGGGTCTAAATAATACAAGGATATCAAGAAATTAATTACAGCATTGAAAAGATTCGAGTAATTTACAAACTAACCAGTTAAGTTTATTTTAAGTTGTATCATTTAGATCCCGCAACACAAAATTAGTAATATGAATCGTGATTAGTACCTGGTGTTTAGTAACCTGCCAGTTATTCCGCGGGCCCTCCCGAGGCTCAAACATACTGACCGGTCGCTGCGCCGCCTTCAGCGACAACTTCGCGTCGGTCTCGTCAGAGCGGCTCAGCTGCTCAGTCTCGAGGCTTCTCCCTCTCTCCTGACACTTGACGCTGTCGACCACGTTACTCGTGCTCTCGTTCATCGACAACTGTGACGTCATGCTCTGGTCGTCGTCCACGCTACTCGTTTTGAGAACACTGTTTTCTTTCGTCAACTGTTCTACAATCGTCTGCAGGTTTTTTAGTTGGTTTTTGAGTTCAGTTATCGTGGAGTCTTTTGTGTACAGTTCTTTTCTGAGAGTTTCTATTTCTTCTTTCTGTTCTGTTTGTAGATAGTTGGGCGAGTGCGCCTGACGGAGCTCTATGTTCAGCGGGTGGTCGACGGGCAGGGACGGGTTGTAGGTGGAGCACACGGTCTCGCCCGCGCGCGGGACGTTGTTCGATATCTGTTCGATGGAATTACAACTTTATTACTTGAGTTATACAGTCTACATAATACAAAGGTACACTAATAGTGGAATGCCCGAGACTTAGCGTACCGTACAAACTTCAGTACCCCGCTGCACCCGCTTATAGGGTGAATTTAGGAAATTCCTTTCTTAGTGTACCCATACAACACAAAACAAGTTTACCCTCCAAATTTGAGGTATCTAGGACTTTAGAGTTTTAACGTAATGAACTCACGTCTAGTTCGATGGGCGTCAAGTGCGCGTAGTCCTCGTCGGAGGCCACCGAGTCGTAGAGCGGCTCGTCGTCCGACATCTGCGAGATGTGCTTCAAGTGTCGCGCGGATAGCAGCGGGTGCGCGGGACCTAGTGCTGAACACAAATATTAAACGTTTAGGGACCGCTGGGCTGGGGTTACGGCTTACAGCGGGTGGGTTAAATGCCCGTTCCATCCTATTACTTATTTATTTACTAGCGTAGCGGTGCCCCGTGGTTTCACCCGCATAAGTCTCGATCCCGTGGGAATATCGGGATAAAAATGCGCCCATGTGTTATTACGGGAGTCCAGTTATCTCCATTCTAAATTTCATCGAAATCCGTCCATCCGTTCAGCGTGAGGAAGTAATAAACACATACACTAACACACTCACAAACTTTCGCATTTATAATATTAGTGTGATTTATTTACTAGCGGTGCCCCGCGGTTTCACCCGCACAAGTCTCGATCCCGCTGGAATATCGGGATAAAAAACAGCCTATGTGTTATTCCAGGGGCCCAGCTATCTACATTCCTAATTTCATCCAAATCCGTCCAGCCGTTTCAGCGTGAAGAAGTAACAAACATACATATGCACACACTCACAAACTTTTGCATTTATAAAATTGGTGTGATTTAAGCCTCCTCTATCCAATCTTGCTTTTTCAAATCAGCATTTACATTAGTCCACTTTACTAGATGGGTACATATAATATATTTTTATTTGAAATTTTTACTTTGGCCATTATTTTCTATAATCCGTTTTTAAAACTATCAACGCTGAACACAAATTATATTAGAACAACATTAGATTGACTGGCGTGGGATTTAGCGATACAAAATTTAGTGAACTACAAAGTTGTGCCACATGTCAATTTCTAATTCGTTCCGAATACCAAACTAGATGGCGCCACAGAAATAAACCACCATAATACCATAAAATATACCAATAACACCCAACAGCTCTGTGTCATGGGTATCAGGAACAACCAGTACCATGGTACCACAAAACCCAGATGCAGAACAAATTATGCACATTGACCTAACATTTGACTCGCAGCGGGAATTAAACCCGAAACTGACGGTTATTCACCGAGTAAACAAGTAATTATTTTTGTATAAATTAATTAACCCTCAACGCTATGAAACGGCTGAACCGATTTTGATCAAACATAGCTAAGAACACTCCCAACTAATTCACCTTTCTTTTTTTAACCTATTGTGTCCCACTGCTGGGCAAAGGTCTCCCCCAAAACTTTCCAGTCATCCCGTCCTATCAAACAAACCAAAAAAACTAAATCGGTTCATCCGTTCGGGAGCTAGATGCCACAGACAGACACACACACACGTCAAACTTATAACACCCCGTCGTTTTTGCGTCGTGGGTTAAAAAGGGATTGTTGATGTTACCTCTGGGCTGAAGTGTAGCTATATGCTGTCTCCTCGTGGCGTCCACAAGCACGTCTCTGAGCAGTGCTGCCATCTCTGCCGTGGACAGACGCGCCAGTTTCTGGCGGCCCTGGTTCATCTAACCTCTGGTCTGAAGTGTTGCTATATGCTGTCTCCTCGTGGCGTCCACCAGCACGTCTCTGAGCTGTGCTGCCATCTCTGCCGTGGACAGACGCGCCAGTTTCTGGCGGCCCTGGTTCATGTTACCTCTGGGCTGAAGTGTAGCTATATGCTGTCTCCTCGTGGCGTCCACCAGCACGTCTCTGAGCAGTGCTGCCATCTCTGCCGTGGACAGACGCGCCAGTTTCTGGCGGCCCTGGTTCATGTTACCTCTGGGCTAAAGTGTAGCTATATGCTGTCTCCTCGTGGCGTCCACCAGCACGTCTCTGAGCAGTGCTGCCATCTCTGCCGTGGACAGACGCGCCAGTTTCTGGCGGCCCTGGTTCATGTTACCTCTGGGCTAAAGTGTAGCTATATGCTGTCTCCTCGTGGCGTCCACCAGCACGTCTCTGAGCAGTGCTGCCATCTCTGCCGTGGACAGACGCGCCAGTTTCTGGCGGCCCTGGTTCATGTTACCTCTGGGCTAAAGTGTAGCTATATGCTGTCTCCTCGTGGCATCCACCAGCACGTGTCTAAGCAGTGCTGCCATCTCTGCCGTGGACAAACGCGCCAGCTTCTGGCGGCCCTGGTTCATGTTACCTCTGGGCTGAAGTGTAGCTATATGCTGTCTCCTCGTGGCGTCCACCAGCACGTCTCTGAGCAGTGCTGCCATCTCTGCCGTGGACAGACGCGCCAGTTTCTGGCGGCCCTGGTTCCGGGGGGCGGACAGCGCGGGGTTCACGGGGAGGAATGCTACGCCATTCCTTTCTAACCCGGTCGCGCTTGTCTGCCATACTATTTAAAAGAAAAAATAAATCATAATATCTTTCTTTCAGACTAAACAATAGCCAGACGCTAGCGAAACGATAGTCAGTGTCAAATATTGGCCAATGACATGGGGGTGACTAGAATTCTTAATAACTCGATTGGATAATATTTGACATTGACTATCGTCTCGCTAGCGATTCGATAACGTCAGATACTTGTGGTAAGGCTACTGACAGCGTCCTTAGTTTCCTCCTCGTTTCCGCTAGGGGCGCTGCAAGTACCTAAATGTATGGAAGGAAACGAAACTTCATATAGTTTCGAAAACTATCAAAACGCGTACTAACCCCCCTGAGCTCTGAGCTAGGGTTGGAAAAGTACTTACTCGCTTCCGTTTCTCGTCGGTCGATTTCATCGTAGATATCCATAACTAGTTCTTCAAATAAATGATTGGGCAACTGAAATAGAGAAGAGTTCCTGTAAGTTGACGACTCTGTGTAAATAATAATGGCGAAACATAGAACATTTGTGTACCTTCAATTCCAAAAATGAATACAGGTGCTTAAGGCCGGGCCAACCCCAGATAGAAATATTCATACAAAAAAATAGAAAAAGCAATTTTCATTGAATATCTCATAAAATATAGATAACTAGCTGACCCGCTCGCGACTTCGTCCGCGCGTAGATTACCTAGGTAGCACCCGGAAGCTAAGAGGAACATGCATGCCAAAATTCAGGTCTCTTAACTTTAAAAACGTGGGACTTTCATACAAACTTTAACACCCTTTTTCAAAACCTAAGGGCGCGAATTTTCAAAAATTCATAGTGCTCGCCTACACCCCTTAATGAGTGCTTGTGCCAAATTTCAGACCTCTCGGCCCAGTAGTTTCCGAGATTTCGTGAGGAGTCAGTGAGTGTGTGGACTTCTCTTTTATATATATAGATTTAAAAAACCCTCACACTGAGCCTTCGGTTTTATTGCATTTGATTTATTTATCTATTTGTATGTTGATACTATTAAGTAATATCTGTGACCATATTAAGAAACAATTCAATCTAGCCATAAGTTAGAGGCCACTTTGTGATTTTATCTATCGAGAAAATATTGTCCTATCGTGTTTTTGGTACCCTCTGAGTTATAGTCCATGCATATTTTGAATGTGAATATTGTACTTGATATACTCAGTAAACAAAAACTACATGCATACATAGACACACGCCTTTTTCCCCGAAGGGGTAGGCAGAGCCTCGATTGGCTTCTTTTCACAGTGAGTTGTACCATAGTGGAATATAGGAAAAAAAACTACGATTTGTAATTTTGCGGCATAGTAGTAGTAGAGCTTTTTTGTGAAAGAGTTCGTCCGGGGAAGTACCATACCTATTTGTGCCACAAAGCAGTAGTGCTTGCATTGCTGTGTTCCGGTTTGAAGGGTATGGTTGCCGGTGAAATTACAGGCACATGAGACTTTTAATCTTTGTCTCTGGGTGCCGGCGCAATGCAATGCCACATAGGGCGCGTCCTAGGTGGACGTGACCTATGTGAGAATGCACTGTTCATAGGCAGAGGTTACCGCTTAACATCAGTTGGGCCATCTGCTTGTTCTGTCATACAAGTAGTACATAAAAAAAAAAAAAAAAAGTTTTGTAAATAACTTTTTGTATTTACACGTGATATGAAGAGTGAATGTAAAGTGAATTAATGAGAGCATTTTTCTCAGGATGACTTTGACTTTGACTTCAATTATCATTAATTTCTGATTTATGATGGCCGATAAAACCGAGCGGGCGGCTACTGAATGTCATCACAAAGGCACACCAGTGATTAAAGATGAGACGAAATTAGATTCACTTCACAAAAGTGATATTTCATCGATGAAGCATCGAAAATGAAAGTAAAAATTAACCGTCTAATACTGCCTTAAGATTCGTATTCTAGAACCTTAGTAAGCGGCAAATGTAGTATGCGTCTCAGGGTGGCGGGCGCAGTGCAATGCGATATAGGGTGTGTCCTAGGTGGGCGTGACCTGTGTGGTAATGCACTGTCGAATACTGCGACGCGTCGGCGATCACACGTGTGTTAGATTAAGCTATAAATATCTTTATATGTATGTTAGTTGTAAGGTATATATTACTATGGGCCTTTGTCTAGGTACAATGTACATTTTTCACTGTTGCCTGAAATAAATGTATTGAATTGAATTGACTGTTCATAGGCAGAGAGTACCGCTTATCATCAGGTGGGCCCTCTGCTTGTTCCGTCATTCTAAGTAGTATACAAAAATAAATAAAATACCAGTTGAAGCTTGCCCCGCGCTGCTTTGGCTACGTCGGTCATCTCGTGCGCGTTGGTGGGCGGCGGCAGCGCGTAGGGCGCGCCGGCGGGGCGGGCGGCGCGCGCGGGGCGGGCGCCCGTCAGGAAGTAGACCATGCGGTCCGGCGCCTCGTGCACCAGCTCCGTCATGCGCTCCGAGAGCTCCACGTGCCCGCCCTGTCTGCACACACACAACTCTTGCCATCAAATAAATATAACAAAATATTTAAAAAGAACCCTCTACGTAATTAAATCGGTTCATCCGTTCGGGAGCTACGATGCCACAGACAGACAGACAGACAGACACACACACACACAGACACGTCAAACTTATAACACCCCGTCGTTTTTGCGTCGGGGGGGTTAAAAATCGCTGGTACAAGACAAATGTTCCACCCACAATAAGATAGTTATTTATAGAAGCCAGCAATTCAGAACAAGAAACTGTGTCACAGTAACCCTTTACTTACGATACCACTTTTAAAGTGTGTCAATTTATGTTTTGATGAGATTGCTGGTTCCGTTACAGTGTAAACTTTAAAAGGCAGTCTACCTACACAATTGGATATTGCTTTATTGACCTTTAGATAACCCACAGACAGGATTTAGAATGTAGGTGTAAATATCAAGTTTTTTTTTTTATTAAGGTCATCGTCTCCTACTCTAATTCTGCATTGTTGTTACGCGGTTAGCAGATGAAAAACATCATCATTATCAGCAGGTAGACGTCCACTGCTGGATGAGGCCTCCCTCATTGAATGCAATGAGGGGGGATTTGTCATAATCATCAGGCTTCGCAGGCGGATTGGTTGTTGTAGTATTGGTATTATTACAACGTATTGACGACCTCTGTGGCGCTTCGGGCGAAGGTTCGCCTGCGACGCTCGTGGTTGCGGGTTCGATTCCCGCCTCGGGACAAACATTTGTACGATCTGCAGATATTTGTTCAGGGTGTTCTGGGTATTTTCTATGTATAATAAAAAATATCTATTTATATATTGTCTTGTATTAATTATATCAGTTATCTAGTACCCATAACACAAGCTCTACTTAGCTCAGGGCTAGATAATGTTGTGTGAACTGTCCAGCATTATTTATTTATTTATTTATTAAATACTCAGGTGGACGCTGCTGCCCACCCCTTAGTCGGCTTTTACGACATCCACGGGAGGAGACGGAGGGGTCTATTCTTAGGGCGGTCACGCCACGGCACCGCCACGGCCTGCTGGATAGTAGTCTACACTATCTGATCCGATTCTTCTTATCCCTGAGTGCTAGGCTATGTTTTGTTAGCCTCCGCCCGCGGATACGCTCGCTTTGGATACTTCCACTCATCTCTGTAACGGTTGCTCAGATTTTGATGATATTTGGTTTGTGGATGAATGCTGGGGGAGTGGTGGGAATGGGATGAGGGAGGGAGGGAGAGAGGGAGGGAGAGCGGGAGGAAGGGGGAAGGGAGAGAGGGAGGAAGGGGGAAGGGAGAGAGGGAGGAAGGTGGAAGGGAAAGATGGGTGTAAGGCAAAAATATTGTCTAATGTTGTGGTTTTCAGTAGTCAGACTTTAGTTTTTTTAACATTCCACTTGTTATGTTATCCCGACACCAAGCGTGCAAAGCCGCGGGATAGGGTTAGTAATCAAATAAACAGAAGGGCCTTTAACCTGGCGCAGTCAGCCGGCGTAAGGCCCGCCTGGTCCCGCGCGGCGGGGTCGGCGCCCCACGCGGCCAGCAGCTCGGCCTGCGCCGGCTGCCCCGCGCGGCATGCCACGTGCAGGCACGCCGTGCCTTTCTCCTGCAAAACAATCCGTGCTCATTCACTCAGGTAAGGATGTTTGTGTCCTGTTACTACGTGACTACGTTATGCCGAGTAAAACATAATTATTGAACTTGGTAGCAGCAAACAGTTTAGTAGTATCATAGACTAACTAAACACAATAGACCGCTAACATATAACAAAATTTTGTGACTCAAAAAAGGATAAATTCCAGGCTATTTCTAGATGGCGCTGGCAAATAGCCTGGGAATCATTCAACCAGCATTTTAAACCAATTACCTAATCTCTTTTAATACTTATTTATATTTTATTTTTTAATTATGAAACTGAGGTTGATCTATTCGAATTTAAAGCATTACAATTGTTTATAGCAGATTCAAAACAGTCAGCGACGTGTAGCGTCATTGTAGGCAATCATTTATCGATGCAAGTTTTCTTGTATGAGATTGGCAGTCTATTGTGTTTAGTTAGTCTATGGTAGTATTAAGTTTTTTTGTGAGTTTGTCTGGGGAAGTACTACCTCCGCACTTATTTCTGCCACAAAGCAGCAGGCAGTAGTGCTCACATTGCTGTGTTCCATTTGAATTGAAGGTATTGGTGCTGGTGAAATTACAGACACATGACACATTTTCATCTTTATGTCTCAGGGTGGTGGGCACAGTGCAAAGCTGCATAGGGCATGTCCTAAGTAAAAATATGTATGGATACTACATTATAATTCTACATCCATATTTAATCATAATTCTATATTCTATAGAAGCCCCCGGTGAACCCCACCTCCTTATTACTTATTCTGCTATTCGGAGTGGAGAAGAATCCACCAAAACAAAGATAACTAACATCGGTCCAGCCATTCTTGAGTTATAAGTGGTGTAACTAACACAACTCCGTTTTATATATATATATATAGATTTGCTATTCGGAGCGGAGAAGAATCCACCAAAAAAGAGATAACTAACATCGGTCCAGCCGATAGTGAGTTATAAGTGGTGTAACAAACACGACTTTGTTTTATATATTTAGATTCAATAGAGGTATCCAAAAATTCAGTCATTTACAATAATGGAATTCCTTTTCACAACTTTATAGTAGAAAAATGTGGTAAATACCTGATTGTAATAATTAGGGTCAGCTCCTTGTGCCAGCAGCCGCATTGCAGTGTCCAGAGACGAGCTCCTCACGGCACTGTGCAGTTGTCGACCGAGCTCACTCGGAGGCTCGTCCCGTCTCGCTCTCAACACATAAGCTAGCCGTAGGTGCTTTGCTAAGATAAACTCTGATTTTATTGGGCTGAAAAAAAGTTTTAAGTAATGTTCTATGTACAGGATATTTTTCTAATAGATTTTTTACAGAATTTTGAGATGATTTTGTTAACAACAAGTCGTATCAAAAATGTGTTAGTACTGCCGAAAACTTAAACGGGGCATTTAGACCAATTGTTCTCAATGGATCACCACTGAAAAGACTTGATAAAGGAAAGGAACACATTACAAAAATATCATGCCGTTATTCAAAATCTGTATAAGTATTTATTTTTTATGGATTGATTTGAGTGGTCATTTAAAATAAAACCAATAGCATTACCAAGAACCAACATCTCCTGAGAATAAAACATACAAAAACCAGCCATATGTTGCAACTTTTCGGATAAAGCTATTTTGTTTTGTCCTAAGGCCAGCTATTCCCGTGGCCTCAGTTCTCAGCAGCTGTCTGTCTTTACACCCATGGGCCATCAGGGGCATCAGGTTTTAAACAGGACCATGGTTTATCTAATTAGAAGGCACTAATATACAGTTGTGGTCATATAATTAAGAACGATTTGAAGTTCTAGAAGTTTTTTATTTAAATCGTATCATACACAGAGATGTGTACCTTCTGAGAAGCAACTAGTTATGTTATATAATAGTCACATTAATAGAGCAACCTGACTTAAGAATAAAGTATGAAATCGCTAACTATTTTTTGCACATTTTATTGATTTTATCAAAGTAACACATTCAAATAGTACTGAAACTGGACAAATAATTAAGGACGATTTATTTAACTGCTCGGCAATTGTTTTGTATGACACTTAGATTTAAAAAATCACAATATTATGTAGCACAGGAAACATAAAAAGAAATTTAATAAATATTTAACTAAAATTAATAGTTAATAGCATATCCACGGCTTTTAATTACAGCTTTACACCGGCGAGGCATTGACTCTATTAATTTTTGACATTTCGCAAGAGAAATAGAGTTCCATTCTTCTAAAAAAACGTCATACAGCTCTCTTAAATTTCCACACTTTGTATTTGAAACCTTTTTCTTTACTTCAAACCACAGATTCTCTATTGGGTTTAGATCTGGACTGTTAGCAGGCCAGTCTAAGACAGAAACTAATTGCGCTGTAAGAAATTCCTTTCCGGTGCGTGCAGTGTGCTTTGGATCATTGTCATGCTGGAATGTCCAAATGACCGGTAGAACGTCTTCAGCGTATGGTAACATTGTTTCTTCCAGTATATTTTTGTATTGGAACTGATCCATGTTACCTTCTATCAACTTTACAGGTCCTACACCATGTCCAGAAAAGCAACCCCAAATTTTCACATTTCCACCACCATGCTTTAATGTAACTTTCGTGTACTTTGGGTCGAATGCTGTATTCGGGGGACGTCGTACATATCGTTTTCCATCAGAACATACTCTGTTTATTTTCGTCTCGTCAGAAAAAAAGTACATTTTTCCACTGTTGCACAGTCCAGTTTTCATACTTTCTCGCAAATGCAAGCCGGGCTTGCCTGTGGCAAAGTTTTAACATGGGTACCTTTCTTGCTATCCTACCGTGCAATTTTTCTTCTACCAAACGTCTTCGAATAGTGCGTGCTGAGATTGCTGAAGGGTTGTTTTCACCAAAATATTCTTTTCTAAGCTCATTGGACCCTTTAAAAGGATTTTGTTTTGCCATACGAACGATGTTTCGGTCATATCGAGGAGTTGTTTTTCTCTGTTTAGGTACACGTGGAACATTCGAAGTAGTTTGATACGTAGCAAAATGCTTTACAGCGTGGAAAACCATCGTTTTTGAACATTGCAGATGGTCGGCTATCTTTTTATAAGACCAATTCTTCCGGCGAAGTTTTATTATTACTTCCCTTGTAGATTTATCACAACTTTTATTTTTTCCCATTGTTTTTTCTAAAGAAGCAATCACCTTTAATCTTTTACAGCACGCAATGGCGCCAAAATTATACAAACAGTAGCAAATCGACTGAGTGTTCTCTATTTAAATTTGAATAAAGGTATAAACTACTTAGCGTTCTTAATTACGTGACCAGCCAGTAATAAGGAATACTTTGTTTAAAAGTAGTGTAAAAAGTTTGCCTATTGATTTTTAGCCAATCATGTGTATCAATGAATACAGTGGTAATATGGAAATGTTTTACGATACCGAGAGAAATAAAAACAAATGCATACAATTAGTTTTGCATCTTAGTTGGAAAAAATCTTCCCTTTATATCAGCGTTCTTAATTATATGGCCACCACTGTAAATCAAGTAAAAGTTTCTTACTGTAACGGATCTTTAGGTTGTGGCTTTTTCCTCAAATGTTTTGGTGCTGAAGTATCCAATAAGGAGTGCTCCCAGATGCAGTTCACATTCTGGGCAGTCAGAGCTTGCACCATCTACAAGAAATGTTTATTTTAATAATGATCTTCAATTTTAACAATATACAGCATCATCATGCCATTATCTTTGAGCTGGTGAGGTGTGACATTAATATTTGGTCTGATAATTTGTGTGGTTGTGCATTAGTATCCGTGAGAAAAATACATTCAATATGTTTTGCCGAAAATTAGTTTTTGTCCTCAACTCAAGTATTGGAGGAAAATTTCAGCTCACCTAACAGTAATAAGTCCGAGATAAACTTATGTTTATGATATGTCTATGAGCTCAGAGCTATAGTTTTGATGTGGCAACTTCCTTACTAATGTACAATTTGCAGGAAAGTGTATCATAAATATTATAGAGTACCAGCGATTTATTAACATAATTATTTAAATTAGAAATTTCCCGCTACTACTTATAGTTCCCTCACGATTAATTCTAGAGAGAATGGTCAGAATCAGAATGAATTGTGGGTTGGCTATAGATATTAAACACCCCCGTAGAGTTGGGGAGAGAGGGGAAAGGAAGGGGGGAGGGTAGACCATAAGAAAAAAACTAGGAAACTTATAGTTTTTAAGAAAAAACTAAAGAATATGTAGTGTACCACATATTTAGTTTACCTTTATTTGTGACCTATAGATATTATTAATTAAAAGATTTCAAATTACGTTTTTGTTTGAGTTTACTTTGTAACCATGCAGTTGTAAAAAACAATTTATTCGTTTTTTCATGGCTCTTTCGAATCTAAAGATTTATACTTCTATGACTTACAGCCAGAAGCGAAGGTGGCCAGGAACCCTGTCGCAGAGACTTAACATGCGAGATGTGTCGGCCCATGCTTCGATGCACGCTGCAACACTCCGCACATAGTAGCAGCCCGCGGTTAATCGACGCCCACGAAGGATCTGCGATCACAATAAACCACTCAGATGAGCACTAACACCAATTACGGCATATTAATTTAAAAATGGAACAGCGCCCGACCTGATGCCCCGCAGTCAGAACAGACTTCCAACGTCGAACGATGTTTAGATCTAGATATGATCATTTTGCTAGCTTCTATGGAAGACTTGATCACAAAACTCTCGCTATAAACGCTTCATTTAACTTTTTATCGCCATTTACGAAGTTTTTATGTACAAAAATAAATCACAGCACAAGCAAAATGTCAATCAAAATAAAAACCAAAGACAAAATTGTTTACTTTTTTATTTCAGCAGCGAAGTCAAATCAAACTAGATAGAGTTAAGCCAACAAAAATCGACTAAAAACCTCGAATCAAGCAAAAATAGCCGTAGATAATGATATATCTTTATCAGTTTTTTCGGCTTCGTTGTTGTTTGTTGTCTATGGATGGGTAGCATAGAAGAACTATTACGAACACGTCATCGACCATCGTCAAACCAACCATTGGGAAAAGATTAATTGGAGAATAAAAATGAAATTTTCACTAATTTTAGGGCTAATTGCATGCTTTACCTTAGCATTAGCTGATCATGATACTCTAGTGCTAGTAGATAACCTAAATGTACGGGAAACGCACTCACAGTTCTTCAAATCTCTGCAAGGTAAGAAATCGATACGTCGACATGGTGCCGATTGCCGGCTTTATTTGCCACCCTTTTGTCATATCTACTGTAATAGTCCTTGCTAAAATCACTTAATACAAAGTATATCAGCTATTCAGCTTATTGATAAATACATCTTACTTGTTTTTCAGACCGTGGTTACACACTGACTTTCAAGCTAGCCGACGATGCAAATCTAGTTCTCTCGAAGTATGGAGAGTATTTGTACAAGAATCTTATTGTTTTCGCGCCGTCAGTACTTGAATTCGGCGGACAGGTGGACACAGAGTCCATAACCAAGTTCATTGATGATGGTGGAAATCTCTTGATGGCTGGCACCGCGACCGCCGGTGATGTTTACAGGGAAATCGCTTCAGAATGTGGCTTTGAGGTAAAATTAATTATTTGAATATTATAGCCGGATTAGCTTCCTCCATCCAACGACTTTTGGCTATGGTAACAATGTCATCTGTCCAATCGAGTGGAGGCAATTGGGGTGTTGGGGTGTAGATAAGGGGGAGGAAGGCGAAACTGTTTTTTTTTTTAATGAATGGAAAAGTATCTTTTCCTCATTGCCCTTATTTACACCCTAACCGAACCTTTGCTCCACTGTGGTTGTTGGTTTTTTTAATCACTATATCTTTAGCTTAATGTAAATTTATTATTTCAGATGGACGAAGAATCAGCCGCAGTCATAGACCACTTCAACTACGACACCTCTGATGATGGAGAGCACACCAGGATCGTGGTATCTCCCAAGAACCTGATCTCAGCGCCCACCATGGTTGGAGAGTACAACACGCAGCCTCTGCTGTTTGAGGGCACTGGCCTCATTCTGGACAAGGACAACAGTCTAGTTCTGCCTATCTTGACTGCTGATTCCACTGCGTACAGTTACAACCCTAAGAGCCAGGCAAGTGATACAGATACTAGAATTTTACTATGATGACGATTATGATCAGCCTGCAGTGTCCAACTTCTGGTTAAAGGCCTCCCCTTGACCTATCTACATAAATAATAAATAAATAATGCTGGACAGTTCACACAACATTATCTAGCCCCAAGCTAAGCTGAGCTTGTGTTATGGGTACTAGATAACTGATATACTTAATACAATATATTACGTAGATAGATATTTTTTATTATACATGTATTAAATACCCAGAACACCCTGAAAAAATATCGGCAGGTCGCACAAATATTTGTTCCGAGGCGGGAATCGAACCCGCAACCTCTTGCGTCGCAAGCGAACCATCGCCCGCCGCGCCACAGAGGTTGTCTATGCTGTCACATATCTCAGTCTTGTGCCAATTGGGCCCACACTCACTCAAAGGTGGCTCGATCATCTCACCATTTCTTTTGGTCTGCCCCAACCCTGATCCACTTAGTGGTAGTTTTGCCCCACATCTCTTCCGGCATGTGACAGACATTACCAGCCTAAGCTTCGGATTTTTTTGGGGTCAGCATTAGACCAGAGCAAATTTGGATTGCAGGTTGGACTTTATTAATATTATTTATTATTTAAAATTTTAGACTAGCATCTTTCGCTGATGTGTCTATTTCTGAGTATTGAATTGTCTTAGTTTCACGCTGCACTGATTACACTTTTATGTCTTTTAATGTTAACAGCTTGCTCATTCGCAACCAGTTATCCAATTTGTTTATGAAAGTTTTTGTTGATGTGGCAGTAACAACATCTTCTGGTAAATCATTCCAATTATGGACCACTCTGTTATTAAGGAAGTGCTGTGCAGTGTTTTTATTGGATGGCCCATGGGATATATTACAACTATGCCCTCTAAACGACAATGAGCTCTCCTTTAAAATATAGATTTCATGAAATTCAGGCAAATTGTAAGTGCCAGAGAGGATCTTGAAGGTCTCAATGAGGTCGCCACGGAGACGTCTTTCCTCTAGGGTAGTGAGGCGTAATACGCGGAGTCTCTCTGTGTAGGACATACGACACAGGGCTTGTGGAAACTAGTGGCTTGTATTATTTATTTCAAGTGCAAATTCAGTTTGCGATAGTTTATTTTTCGGGATGTGGCATTATGATCTAATATTACAGATAGGTGTTATGTGGTTGAGGAAGTTAATTTATGTAAATTAAAAATAGGAGTGGTCTAAGAATATTCCCTTGTGGTACGCCTATAATATAATTTTATCAGGTTTTTTTTTTTTTTTTTTTTTATACTAATGAATGACGGAACAAGCAGATGGCCCACCTGATGTTAAGCGGTAACCTCTGCCTATGAACAGCGGTTTTGAAGTTACTTGTTCTATAGTCTTTGTGTGTCTGTTATAAATGTCCAGTACAGTAAATTGTTATCAGCTTTTCGAGTTCCCTTATGCCAACAATAAGCTGAGTAAACCATATTTACCATATTTTTACCGCAGTTACCATATTTTTAAGCGAATAAATGGTAAAAGTTTAGAATCGTTTGGCAGGAGGAGGAGGGGGAGATGGGGGGTGGTGGAGGGGGAGGGGTACCCCCTCACCCCTGGTACCAATCCCATAACAAGGTAACTTATAGTTTTCGAGAAAAAAAATAAAGAAAATTTTGAGGTTAAGTATGAGATTTTGGTAAAACTTTACAATCGTTTGGCAGGAGGAGGATGGGAGAGAGGGGGGGGTGTGGGGGATTTGTACCCCCTCGCCCCTGGTACCACTCCTATGCAAAGGTAACTTACAGTTTTCGAGAAAAAAATAAAGTTTTTTTTTTTGTTAAGTATGGATATTTTAAATGTCGGACTCCGGTATGTGCTCCCGCCAGTACTCTCGCGAGGTCGCCCTTGAGTGTCGCTTCACCCACTCGACCTTCACTCCGCTCGGCCTCGCGGGCTTGCTCCACTCAAGATCTCCCACGCGAGCTACTGGCTCCGCGTTTTTATATACACTCTAGGGGCGTGACGCACAGTACCACGTGGAGTCGGGGTGCTCCGTATCGGGTCTGCCACTCTTTTCGGACCTAACCAACTATTGTCGGGGTGCTCTGTGTCGAGTCACACAGTCAGTCAACAATAAAAAATCCATAATTTATAACATTCATTAATTCCTCAAAAGGATCTCTCTTATTTCTTTCAACATCCCTTCTCTACAGATAGAGGTACCTACTCATAAATTAAATCATTAATATTATTATTTTACGTTCCGATTTTGTAAAATTTTCTTTATTATTTTTCTTTAAAAGCACAAGTTTCCTGGACAAGGGGGCCGAGGCTGGAATTTCCTGCACCCCCCCCTGCAAGTTGGCGATGACTCCCGTAACATCTGACACTTCCAATTCAAAAATTTCATACTTAACCTCAAAAATTTCTTTATTTTTTTTCTCGAAAACTATAAGTTACCTTGTTATGGGACTGGTACCAGGGGCAAAGGGGTACCCCTCCCCTTCCTCTCCCCCTACTCCCACCCTCCTCCTCCTGCCAAACGATTCTAAACCCAACCCGAATAAATTAATAACTAACTAAAAAGTAAGTATTTGAAACAAAGTTATGATAAAAAATAATTTCAAATATTTACTGTCCCTTTACCCAGGTCAAGGAGTACCCTCATGCCGTCGGCAAGAAGACAGTCCTGATCGCAGCCCTGCAAGCAAGGAACAATGCCCGCATTGTCTTCAGTGGATCTCTGTTCTTCTTCTCTGATGAAGCTTTCAACTCTCCAGTTGCCAAAGTTCATGTGAGTACTATTAATTGAATTGTGAAGTTCCAGGATGCTTACGAGCTACAACTATTATGCAACACAAACACAACGCAACACAACGCGACGCCAGACAGAGAGACCGCTTAGAACAAAGCGCGACTTCTCGCCCGCACACTTTAACGTTATGTTTACAGGCATTCTCACGCAGTCTCAAGCAGAGCCCAGTCGCGTGTCTATTGCTAAATAAATAAGAACATGGAAGATAAATTCGGATCGATTTTTAAAAACAAATATATAACATGTAAAGTACTGAAGAACCTTTTGGAAGAAGTTCAAATTATAAGTTTTTCAATGCCTTGCACATGTTTCCCCATCATACTTAACTTAATTTCAAACTCTGTCTCAGAATGCGAGTTTTCTGTACATTAAGATACAATAATCATACATTTAAACAATGCCGCGATCAACGAAGATATTTCAGTTAATAATTTGAAAACCTGTGGCATTTTTTAAATAATAAAAATTAAAACATTTTTTTTTTTTAATTTACTTATCTACTTTAAAAAAACAACAGATGTACATTTTGTTACTATAATAAATACACTTGTTTTGAAAATAGTTTTTGAGTTATAAAAGTCTTAATATTTTTCAAGACAATGTTTTCAAAACTGGCTCCCTAAGAAAAAAAGAGACTCCTCTGTCTATATGATCTATTTATTTATTTATTTATAATACACAGGCAGCTCTCGGAGCTCATGCGTATATATCTTAGTCCTTATCAGTGCACTTTAAAAGTTTGTCAAGTCTATTTTTGAAAGAATTCACTGAGAGGGCACTGATCACTGAATCTGGTAGCCGGTTCCAAGTGCGCACGACGCGATTAGGCAATATGTGCATCCTCGGATTGCTGGTACTTGGCCCGCGTTGCAGCTTCAGCGACTGAGTCCTACATTATTGTTCATGGTATATAGTGTCTGTGATAAATCTGGTATACTATAGTGGTTGTTTAGGATCTTGTAGGTCGAATAATAGACGCGAAACAGTCTACTGTCATGGCCCTTTTTTTAGGGAAGTCGAGAAATAATCATTCATACATTTTGATGAGTGTTTTTTGTAAATCCAGGGTGATAAGATAAAGGCAGACCTATCCGGCAACAAGGCCCTAGCAGTGCACCTGAGTGAGTGGGCCTTCGGGGAGCGTGGACAGCTGCGTGTGCGCCGCGTCCAGCACCACCCGCAGGGCGAGACGCAGGGCTCCAACACCTACACCATCACCGACACTGTTGTAAGTATCCTATGTACTTCAAACCTTTTGTGACGGATATGAGATGTGGAATTAAACACAAAACAAACGAGACTATACGAGTACATTATATTCTTGCAGACGGTAGGTATGCAGTACAAACAGGTATTTTTTAGTACCTGCCCACATGATTATTTAATTTATATTTATTACAAGGAAAACCAGCAGCACAGACATGCAAATTAATGAAAGAAGTTTTTTTTTGTATAGATAATCATGTGGGCATGATTATCTATATCTATCTCTATTTTATCTTACTAATTACAAAGAGGAAAGATTTGATTGTTTGTTTGTTTGCATAGAATAGGCTCCGAAACTACTGAACCGATTTGAAAAGTTCTTTCACTGTTGGAAAGTTACACTATCCCCGGGAGACAAGGCTATATTATATTTTCAAAAAAAATAGGGTTCCTTACTATAACTCCAATAATGTAACCCAAGGTGTAAAAAAAATACCTTAAATATTCTTTACATTGTGTGTGGATAGATAGGGAGTTGGGAAGGGGGTAGGGGGGGGGATCCCGTCACTACCAGTGCGAAACCGGAACGAGTTACTAGTAGTAAATACATTGCAATTATGAATCAACATGCCTTTATGTATTCACATTTATTAGCAAAGTCATGCAAATAAAATGAAACAAGTTAAAGCAGAATGCTATTAAATTAAGAGGTTGATTATAGTAAATACATTGCAATTATGAATCAACCTGCCTTTATGTTTTCACATTTATTACTGGAGTCACTTGCTACACTCTTAACACTCGCCATTGTTGTTGGGTGTATTACGCATAAAAGCAGATCATCCTTCATCATCAACATCTTCAGGAGGCCTCCCACATTGAATGCAACGGGGGATTTGTTATAGTCACCACACTTGGGGGGGCTTGGTGATGGTATTTGTGTTTGTAAATCTTCAAGATACGAGTACACTACAGACTAGTCTATCGGTTGGCTGAGTAACTTATGGCCCAATTTGCAAGATGGTCAGAATCATTTAATATTCATGGCCCAAGCAATATGAGGCGGCTGGTAGAAAGTGGATGGGAAGAGCTGGAAATTGGTCTAAATGGCGAGCATTAGGAGAGGCCTATGTCCAGCAGTGGACTGATACAGGCTGAAGATGATGATGATGATGAAGCAATATGAGGCTACTATCTGTAAGATAATTCAAGACCTACTCAGGTGGATGCTGCTGCCCATCCTGGCATCCTGATGGGCAGCAGACAACACATGGGTAGGGGGTTAAGGGCTTAGTCTCATTTATACGACATCCATGGGAGGAGACAGAGGATCTATTATTAGGCTGGACTCACCATCGCAAGATTGCTCCTTTCACACACTGAATTGTGTATATGTTCCAATGTCTATTATATATTCATGTGATGTCCCTCTCGATAAACCAACGACATTTAAAGGTAGCAGGAAGTCGGTGGATGGAGGCGGAAAGACCGGTCGTCGTTGCTTTCACTCGGGGAGGGCTGTGTCGAGCAGTGGACCTCTACAGGCTGTATTTTTCGCCTGCCCTTCTCTCTCAAACACAGATTTTGCAGTTCAATATCTTCCACATTAAGTTTCCACTCATTGAGCATGCTAATCAGTTTTAAAACTACTTACAGGTTTACAGAATCGAGATTGAAGAGCTAAAAAAGGGCAAATGGCAGCCATTCGATGCTACCGACGTCCAGCTCGAGTTTGTGCGCATTGATCCCTTCGTCCGCACCACGTTGCAGAAGAAACCCAATGGGGTTTACGAGGCTATATTCAAAGTGCCGGACGTGTGGGGAGTATATCAGTTCAAAGTGGATTATGACAGGGTTGGCTACACAAAGCTTTATCATTCTACACAGGTAATTGAATTTTTCTATTGTTTCTGTATTCAATCAAGCATATCAACGTCATATTTGGCGACCTCTGTGGCGGGGCGGGCGAACGTTCGCCTGCGACGCAGGAGGTTGCGGGTTCGATTCCCGCCTCGGAACAAATATTTGTGCGATCTGCAGATATTTGTTCAGGGTGTTCTGGGTGTTTTCTATGCATAATAAAAAATATCTATCTATGTAATGTATTGTATTAAGTATATCAGTTAACTAGTACCCATAACACAAGCTCTAGCTTAGCTTGGGGCTAGATAATGTTGTGTGAATTTGTCCAGCATTTTTTTTTTAATTTCCGGATGGATTTCAAGCCCAGAATTCAAACCCCTCATGGGTTCTAAAGACAGTGTTAGCCCAGAGGCACCCAGAGTGAGCTTGGGCTGACACAGTTCTTCATCACATCATGATGGTTATTTGATAGAAGGTGTCTTTTGCCATGTTCTTCAACGTTTTGTTGGAATTTGTCTACATAATAGACTCCAAAATGGGCAGATCGGTAGAAGAACCAATATCAACAACAGTTCTCTGAATTTGTGAGTTGAAGGGGCCATGGGCAGGCCATATAGCTTGCAGAACTAACAGCTGTTGGTGAATAAAGGTTCTAGAGTGGCAACCACAAACTGGACTATGCAGTATTGGCAGGCCCCATCGATGGACCAACAACATATTAAAGTAGTAGTAGAGTAGAGCAGTTTAGTAGTAGTAGTAGAGTTTTTTTTTGTGAAAGAGTTTGTCTGGGGAAGTACTACCACCATACCTATTTCTTCCGCAAAGCTGGTATTGGTGTGTTCCGGCACGATTACTTAATAGTTACTTGTTCTGGATTGAAGGGTACGGTTGTCGGTGAAATTACAGGCACATGAGGCTTTTCATCTTTGCGGTTCATCAAGGTTGCGGGCGCGGTTCAATGCCACATAGGGTGCGTCCTAGGTGGACGTGGCCTATGTGATAATGCACTGTTCATAGGAAGAGGGTGCCGCTTAAGGTGGTTCCTTTAGCTTGTGGCGTGAAATTCAATTTTTTTCGTGTTTTTTGCTCATCAACACTTCTTCAGATTGCGAAAACTATGTTGGCGGTAATTATATCACCTAACACAAAGTCTTATTTTATAGTATCACATAAATATCATTAGTTTGGCTATGAATGTGCTTGAAAGAAAAAAAACTTTAAATACCATTGAAGCACAATCGTAGCTAAACTAATGATATTTAAATGATACTATAAATTTAAACTTGTGTGTTAGGTCATATAATTACAACATAGTTCTCGCTATCTGAAGAAGTGTTAATGAGCTGTGACGAGCAAAAAACACGAAAAAAAATTAAATTCGCGCCACAAGCGAAAGCAACCACCTTAACATCAGGTGGACCATCTGCTTGAACCGTCATTCCAAGTAGTATAAAAAAAAAAGATGGGCATGATGTCTGTGGATGGAGGTGGTTGTATATGTTGATATGTGATCTTTAATACAATGTATTGTTTGTCCCAGGTGTCTGTCCGCCCGCTCCAACACACACAGTATGAGCGGTTCATCCCAAGCGCGTACCCCTATTATGTGAGTGCATTCTCCATGATGGCGGGCGTGTTCCTCTTCTCCTTCGTGTTCCTCTACCACAAGGATGAGCAGCCCAAGGCCAAGACCGAGTAGGCTGATAATTTGTATGGGTGTGTGCTAGAGTGTTGCATTTTTGTATTTAAATTGTACTAGAAATAAAAAATATAATAAATAATATGTGTATTCTTTTGTGAACCTCTTCTACACTTGTGGATAGGAAACCTCGAAAACCTGTCAAACCTGAGGAACAATTAATTTTCAAGTTAGTCTTTTGGTCCAGTTTATGAAACACTGGAATCTCTAGAACGCGATAGAAGTTCAGTGTTTCAGTCTTGGATTTATGTAGAGCTGTTCTGTGGTCTTGGAAGAAAACCGTAGACATAGCCGGACATAGGTGGAAGGTTTTGTTTGAGGCGCGAAATTCAATATTTATTGTTTTTTGCTAATCACATCAACACATTTTGAGATAGCCAAACCTGATTTTGCGGAAACTAGGAGACTTAACACACATGTTTTATTTGAAATTTACTCATAAATATCATTCGTTTAGCTACGCATGCCAATTAAAACATATGTGTTAGTCCTCCTAGTTTTCGCAAAATTAGGTATCGCTATCTCAAGATGCGTTGCTGAGCTGCGATGAGCAAAAACAATTAAAATTTGAATTTCGCGCAACGTAGTTATTACCTCCTCAGTGTTTCGCACCACAGGCGAAACGTTGCACGTTGTTGAAAATTAGGTTTGATCGTATCATCGCGGCCAACAACGATCGGATCGGATTGGATCCGAACAACGGATCAACGGATCGGACACATCGGATTCATTTTTTTGTCGGATTTCGTTGGATCGGTGCAAAGTTTCGCTTGTGGTGGCGAAATAATTAGAGGATTTATCCAAGTTCGAAGTTCCAACCCATGGCTTTGGTTATGCTCCACTATTAGTTGTTCTGTGGTCCTACCAACAAAATGTGAACGCACCGGTGTTATATCAGTGCCTCCAGTCAAAAAGGGAATAATTCAAATTCGTCACTTTTCAGGAGAGCCAAAAAACCACACTTTTAATGTTTTTTGCTATTTCGCAAATGAAATCAAAATTTATTTTGATACATCATTGTAGTAAAAAATTTGCTCTTTCATTTATTGTTATTCACTTTTACGTTTGTTCACTGTTTCTATATATTTTTTTAGTTTTTCTTGAGTTGTTCCCTTGTGAACATAGTGATAATGACATAACGTTAATTAAACTAGACAGTTTACTTGTATTAAAAGAAATATTACGACTTGTTCCCTTGCTAACATAAAAACAATGGCATAACGTTATTTATACCATTCGAGTTACTCATGTTTAAAGAAATAATTAGACCTAACCCGTTGTTTACAAATGCTTATTATGAAAATAAAGGCTTATTTCCTTCTATTATAAATGTCGAGGATTTTAATTAGTAACAAATATCTAGAAATAAAACAATATTATATGAGAATTTTCTTTTATTAAAAATAAGACATTAGAACATTATCAGTAAGTACCTAATTTTCCTCGTTATCCTCTTCATTTCCTGGCATAAAGCTCAAGTCGGGGTCGTCTTCTGCTCTCTCTGATTCAGAAGACAGCAATTTTTTATAAAAATCGTGACATTCTGTGTCTATGAATGGTAGAAGTGACAAAATGTCTCGTTTTTTTTCCGCACTTATTGGGAGAGGTGTCTCGGAGATGACACTTAATGCAAAGTTCGTATTAATTCTTGCTCTTCCGTGTCTTTGAAATGATAACTGTTTAAAGTAATTTTCACTACTTAGATTGTTTTTATAGTGGGCAATTAGCTGATCGGCTTGTGTGTATCTAAACCAGCTTATATCAGGCCAGTATACCTTTTCTTTGTTCGAATTTACTTTTCTTAGAATCATTGGCCCCTTCAGAAGTTTTTCGAAGTCGTAAAAATCGTCTAAAGTCATCTCTCTGACAGTAAATTGACCTCTTCTACCGGCACATCTTACCATCTGGTAATAGTCTCTCGGAAGATGAATAGTTTGGACATTCTTTTTCGCCTTTTCAATTACCGAATGATCATAGTCACACTCCATATGCGTATGTCCGGGAACAAGGAACTTGTGATCTATACATTGGATATATGTATATTCTTGCATAATTTTCAAGAACATAGCGCACACAAATGAATTTTTATTTTGCCCGCCACAAGTGTCTGAGTACAGTATAATTTTGTTGATTGTTGTAGGTAGTTTTTTAATGTAATCGTACAGACATGAAGCTATTTGGTTTCCGCCACGTTTACCAGAGCCTTCATGCCACATGTAGCAAGTGGCTTTCTTTTCTTTGCACTCATGTATCGTCAAATTATAAGTCCAAAGACTTCTTTTATAAAACGCCATTCCGGCAGATAGAACTGTAGGCCTAGCACAGGTTGGTATCGAGTAGTTTGCAGCTAGCGTTTGAAACTATTGTATCATGTTTTGACCAATCAAATTAGCTAGATTTAAGCAACGCCCCCTTCGATAGTGAAATTCTCGATATTTCGAAGCACGACTTTTTGACAGAGCTGGGTTTCGACTTCGAATCGATGACGTCTAAGTTTCGTGTAGTTTTGTGAATGAACGAACGGAAATTGTATAGAAAATGATAGCACAAGTTGCATTTTGATGTATCGAATCCTTGAATTCGATAGCTGGCTTGCGAATTGATTCTCACGGCCATTTTTACAGTGACATCGTCGTAAAAATAATTTTTGTAGAAATATTTTAATGTTTATTCGTTCTCAATATGATGAGAACGATGCTTTTCGCTGCAAGAAGTTCCACAGCAAACAATTAGCGGCTAGAAGTTCCACAGCAAACTGTTAGCGGCTACTGACTAGCTGACGTTCGCGACTTCATCCGCGCGTAGATTAGGTAGTACGTACCTCCTCGTTCTACGCATTCTAAATAGATGATGGTACAAACATCAGTCTGTAGGTAGAAGTCCACTGCTGGACATAAGGATTCCCCCATAGAATGCCACAATGAACGTCCTGTGTCGCCTCCATGCAACGATGACCTTGCCCATTGCCACTTCAACTTGCTAAGTTTTAGAGCTAGTCAGTGATCCCGGTTCTTCTACGGATAGGTATCTTCTTTTTGGATTCAGGTAAGGAATCTCCAGGCATAGCTCTTTCCATAGCCCGCCGTGAGATTTTGAGCTTGTGTATGAGGCCAATAGTAGGCGATCATGTCTCAGTACCGTAAGTCATCACTGCACCGATACCAGACTTAGACTTTGATCATGTTGAGGCTCTGTCTGTGATATGAAGATATAGCGTAGTTTCCTGAACGCTGCCCATCTGAGTTGGATTCGTCGACTAATCTCACCATCGGAGGTCCAACGCCTTCTTAGTTGAATGAATCGTTTACGCAAATAGACATAGAGCAACAACTAGCATAGTCAACAACTTTAACAAAACCCTCACAAACCCATACAACCCCATTTTAGACGGTATAGATAGAACAAAGGACTTTGCTCAGGGTTTTTTTTTTGTCCCAGCTGTGGGACTTAGATAGTTTTCTCGGCTTCTAAACTGCCTATCCTACTCTATGCTATTTCATCAAAATAGTTGGACCAGTTTTTCCTGATATTTTGTACAGACAGACAGACAAAGAAAATTATAAATTATATACCTACGAACTTCGTAAAATTCTCGTAATTTAAACATACGCCATCTATAAATTGGCATACAAACCTGTCTCTGGTTGTATTATAATTTATTCTGTGCTTTTATTTGTAATGACCAATGATGTGTTATACATTAGATACGCTATTCCGCGCTCAGAATGGTGACAAGAAAGTGAGGTAATTATCGCAAGTTCACTTAGTCGCTCTGTGAACTAGGACGCACACCACTACTAATAGATAAACCCAATACTAAAAGCCAGCCCAATACAAACATTCTACGGCAACCACAAAAGAAGAAAAAAATATTTCATTTTGTACAAAATACTAGGTATTTAAATTTGTTTATTTAACAATTTATTTCATTAAAACCATTTGTTTCGTTGCTGCTCTGACACCTACACGAACGTGATGGGTAATATACAATTCACCTAGGCACGACAGAGAGACACGATCGCACGTGGCCGGCTGCGATATAAGGATAGAATGGTGTAGTTAGGACAGTCAACAATCACATCAACAATTTTGTTTAATAACACTGTTCTTATTGGGTATTTTCTATGTATAATAAAAAATATATATCTATGTAATATATTGTATTAAGTATATCAGTTATCTAGTACCCATAACACAAGCTCTGCTTAGCTTGGGGCTGGATGATGTTGTGTTGAACTGTCTAGAATTATTTATTTATTTATTTATTTAAAACGCCACTCTCTCAGTGGATTTTGAATGAGTGTAACATGTCTACTTGTATAGCATGTCTTTGGTAATGACAGCTTGATTGATTGTTGTACCTGCGACGTTCGGAATATACAGAAAGTTGTGTCAAAGGACAATTCGTCCTCAGAAAATCTAACTTTAATACGAAAAATTATTAACTCTAATAGCTACTTAGTAACTTAAAATACTAAACAATAGTTTATATACTATTTTACTCTATAATGTACCAAGTAAAGTTCTAAAAATTGAATTGAATTATTTTTCGGAAGTTTACGATTCATGCGATTTATTACGATGTGTTAGGTTACGGAACACACCATGGACACATTTTCATTCTTCTAGTCGCATGTTGCCCGCACACTCTCGTAACTCACTCCGCGGTCGATTCGCATACAACAAAACCCTGTGCTGCCGCGAGCTTGCGAAATAGTATCGAAATCAATTCGCTACGTAAAAATTACGCCAATGAAACGATTCCGATAGTCAGCCTGTGCTTGCCGTACTGGTGTGGGTAGGCATTGTTGAAGATCGAACGTCAAATCAATTAAAGATTCATCAGCCTCTGCCAACAATTTATCTTTTTTCTTTTCATTGTATGCGCATGCAGCCTCTTTTTGATGATCATTTAGTTTTTTAATAAGATCTTCTTTTTCTTCGGGAGCTTGAGAGTATTGAATTTGAGCTTGTAACATGTCGCATTTTATGCATGTATCCACTTTTGGAGGTTTGAAAGATAAGTTCAAGCTGTAAAATATTTTTGTGTATATGGTTTTACACACACGCTGGTTTTCTGGTTCTTTTTCGCAATACAATGAATACATTTTTTCTAAATTAAGATGACTGGGTAAAAACTTTTTTGATGTTTTATTTCGGCCATAGTGGCTCTCGTATTGCGGAAAAGATAAAACATGCTTGCGTACTTTTTCTAAATCTTCTTCAGTCCACTTGGGGTTTGAAGCAATACCTCGTGTGGTCATTGGTATCATTCCGGTTATCGAGATCTTTTTCTTTTTGGCTTGAAGTGAAACAAACTTGTGTCTTTCATCAAAAATTGTCATAAAACAGTTTTTGCATACTTTTTCATGTATATTTTGGTTCCAATGAATATGATAAGCAAACGAACAGCTTCTGTATTTTTTAGGGTGCATTTTGCAAACTTTTTTCTCCTGCACTGTAATCAATGAACTTATGTAACTTACTCTCTTTTCATAGGACCCTAATTCCCAGTAACTCGTAAATAATCCTTGTCTAGCGTTTTCAGGTATTCTATTTTTGCAATTGAATCTACAAATTTCAAGTTCTTTCATTTGTCGCTTTGACCTTTTCTTGCCATTTGAAATGTATTCCTGTCCAGTATTCCTCAATAATTTATTATTACGCAAGTCGCATCTACGAACTTTTTTTGATGATCTTGGCTTGGATTTAACGGTTCTACTGACAATTGCTCTTAAGTTTGTTGTATTATTTCTAGCTTGTTCTGATTCTTCTGCTTCTCCATCAACATTGTCAGTATCAGAATCTGAGATATTTCTCCTTCTTATTGGCCTTCAAGTGCCGCGCCAAGAGATGGAGACTGAGTCGTAATAATAAACCGTTCGACTGTTTACATTACATGAATCAAAGGCATCAAATGGAGATGTTCCCTTATACACATACTTACAAAATGGATCAACTTGATTTATTTCTTACTGTTTTTAAAACGCTTTGGAACTACATGGGTTGTGTCTTTTTGTAATTATATTAATTGAAATTGTGCCTTCATGTTCGATCGTGTTTTAGAACTAATGGTAATTATGTCTTTTTAGTTGTGTAATTTGTTCGATATCTATAAATATACCTTTACGAGCAGTCGAGTTATGCCCTTGATGTAATTAAAAAAACCAGGTTAGGATGCAGCTAGAGTTATGTCCTTTTGATATGTTATGTAACTGGACACGTAGATTACGATAGTGCAATAAAAACCAAAGGGCATAACTCGACTTATGTCGTTTTTGACTAGAGGCACTGATATGTCATTTGGTTACGACGGCGCGGTGGCGTTTCCTAAACTGAACGCAGCGATTTTAAAATGGCAATGGCATGCATGTCATACTGGTTTTTGTAAAAAAAATATTTTTTATAAATGGTGTAATTTACTGATAAATTGCAACAAAATCTATAAATTTCTCATTAAGAATATAGTATAGTGCTAAAAGACTGCTCAATAATTATAGAAAGTGTGATATTAGTGGATTTTTAAGTGAATCGTGTAGGCAGTGAATTGGTGTCGCCGTATTTGCCAGGAATATTTGATAATTATTTACGCTGTTTACCTGTGTCAGTGTTTATTTGCATGTTCGTTCATCGAGTTCAGAAGTGTTGACCGATAAGCAGCTGCAACGCCTGTTGCAGTTATGTGTTTACATCTGTAATTCTTCCAGTGAGTACAAGTACATGATGTCATAGCATTGACTGCCGCATAAAAAACTCTATTGGCTTTGTGCCCACCCGTTTTCCTCCTGTTACAATTGATCACGGATTTAGGGTGTTATCCATGCGGAAAAAGCGCAATGAACCCTTTAGGTTATGACCAACTAGTTTCTGATTTAGGTATATCAATTGGTCTCCCTTGCTGCTAACCTGTTTACGTTTTTTTTCGAAATCATCAGCACATGGGTACAGGTCCAGTTTATTTCAAGGAACGGAACTTGATAAACTTCTGATGAACATTTGAAACTGCAGCAAAACCTTGTAGCAATAGTTCCTGCATCAAATAGATAAGGCAGTGCAGCGGACACAATTATATGACAACTCTCAATTAATCCACGGTTTGTCACTATCCTTGTGACCTTATTCACTTATCTGAAGGTTCATGTCCATGTTTGCAAAAGTAGGTACCTACAATTTCGTTATGGATCTGTGTACTTTTTAGAAAAACTCTGTTAAGTTACTTTAAAAATACTAGCTAGTATTTGCCGGCAGCTCTGCTTGTGTTTATACTAAGTAGGTACTTATACAGAAGACACTAAAACCTTACTCGCTCCTTACACATACACAACAGTGAAAGCCACATAAAAATCAATACTGTAAAAGTGACAAGTAATTAAGGTTGCTAAAGATTGCTTATCACAGTCACACATAAAAAAAAACTTATTTTTTTAATTGCATGAATGCTGGAACAATCAGATGGCCCACCTGATGTTAAGCGGTAACCTCTGCCTTTAAAAATGCACTACCACAAGTCACGTCCACCTTGGACGCACCCTATGTGGTTTTATAATAATAAATAAATAATAATAAGGCTGGACACAGTTCACACAACATTATCTAGCCCCAAGCTAAGCAGAACTTGTGTTATGGGTACTGGATAACTGATATACTTAATATAATACCCAATTATATTAATTTTATACTTAATATAATAGAAAATACCCAGAACAAATATCTGCAGATCGTACTAATATTTGTTCCGAGGTGGGAATCGAACCCGCAACCTCCTGCATCGCAGAAGAGGTTGTCAAAGAGGTTTATGATAGTAAGATGAGACATACCCTGTATTTAACTGTGTTTTTAGACAAATATTTGAGAAGATTCAGCCAGTTTTCGGCTTACTATGTATTTTATTATTCCAGAAACTGAATGAATGGAGATGGATCCATCACGACGGCAACGCACCCAGACCCGGGCCACTGCAGAGGAGCAGGCCCTCGACCAGATCGCAAAAGAGGTTGGTGTAAAATTAATAACAATATCACATTTCGGCACTGTGCTGTTCTCTACTATAGCAAAACTCAAAAATCACACTACTGTAACGAAAACGGGGTAGGGGGGGAGCCCCCGGTGAAAAATAGCCGAATCCACCAAAAAAGAGATAACCAACATCGGTCCAACCGATCTTGAGTTATAAGTGGTGTTTCTAACATGACTTCGTTTTATATATATATAGATATCCATTCATTTAGAATTTATGTTTCATATTGATTGATACTATTAATTGTAAATCTTCTGAGATTTTGGTTGCAGAGATAAGTTTGCATCTTTTTTTTTTTCGTTACAGTAGTGTGATTTTTGAGTTTTGCTATTTGTATTTTTCACCGGGGGCTACCCGTGCGAAACCGAGGCGAGTCACTAGTAATGCATAAATAAGTACATACTTTCAAACAAAAATTATAGAACACACTGATTTGATGAGTATCAACATGTACTTATTGGTTAATTGGTAGATTTATTATTATCCTTCAATTTATGGATAATCAATTAAGAATATAATGAGAAACATAACTTACAGGTAGTCAAGTGGTTTATCAATTTAAACCAGGTATTCAATTAAATTTGTATTTTCAATGAACACTGTAACAATTCTGTACATTTCAAAAGAAGCATACTAAAAGAATATTTTGAAGGAAGTACTTAATATCTAAGTTTATTATCAATTGATAAGATTACCTAATTGATAATGTTGTCCATATCAATGAATCATGCTTGAGCTGCATATCATTGCATGCCAATTTTAAAACAGCCAGTCAAATGTTATACAAATATTAAGGTTTATACTTCCTTAATTTAAACAGTCAAACTTATAAATACAACTTCAGTTAGCTGATTCCAATTACTCTGTACAACTATACCTTCCTACGTTCCTTCTATACCTTCCAACGCTTTAAATTCCCGAAGACACATTTAACTAACTTATTTTTCCATACAGTGCCAATTAAAAAGATCTATCTATTCACTAACCAAGAAGACAGAAGATCTAGTCTGTGTTCTTTAATTTACGGCTTTTTTGGCTTTAGTTTCCCCAAATTTGTTGATGTAGTTTTCGAATATGAAGTGCTTTACAAAGTCCGTATGCAAAAACTCTGATGAGGTCACGGAACCTTGTTTTAAACATGCGTCAGACGTGCATTTATCTTAATGAAATGAGCTCACTTGCACTAAAGTGTGCATTCATAATACGGGTCGATAATAAAATTAACACAGAAAATAAATAAAGATCTGTCTGCTCATCTGGAAGTTGAAATTCGCTGATAAAGTGACTGATGCCTGAGCATGCCTCAAGTACCGGCTTTCGGCTAAAATGTCGCACAGTGGTTTAGACAGCTGCAATTTTTTTTTTTTTTTTTGTTGATTGTGTTTATCCGCAATCAGTTGGTGGACTATAGGCGGATGAGGTGGATGGTTTCTTGTCGTTTGGGATCCGGTCTCATCAGACCTTCTTCCCTCATTATAGTAGGTTTTCCAGAATATGGCTTCTCTTCAATCTCTTTGTGTCGCTTGGGTTTTCAACTAACGCTCTTGCCAGCGGATTAGAGTGTGTTTTTAGGCGGTCCAAATAACTGTTTCCTCGGAGTTTAATTTCCTGGTCAACTGTGTGCAGATAGCTGCAATGTTTGGGAAAAAATTAAAAGATTTTGTACAGAATGTGGTCTAGATTAAAAAGACGTTGCTCAGCGTGCTCATGTTTAGTACACATTGTGACACAATGTTGAAACACATTTGGTTTTCAGAGCATAGAAATCTGCAGCAAGAAGTGTTAGGTATCCAGTCTGTTTGCCTCACTACTTTTTACACTTACAAACTGAAAGTTTCGAATTATTTTACTGATGTGTGTTAATTTTTCATGTATTTCATCTTTTGACTTCGACTTTTGCAAGTTATCATGACAAGACGGCAATAACCGCTAACCGGAGATGTCATGGCGCCAAGCTGTTTTTTTCTCGTTGTAGCTGCTTTCTCCCATTTAAATAAAGGACCACGTATTTTTGTCATTTTATCATCAAATTCACGTCGTACTTGACAATAAACCGACTAGATTGCGAGTGACGACACGCGCCACACCCCCTTACGAATTCTCTGAGGTGCAGAGTTACAAAGAAGATGCTTAGCAGTAGCAAGCACTACTTTTTTTTATCTTTTTTTTTATTATACTACTTGAATGACGGAACAAGCTGATGGCCCACCTGATGTTAAGCGGTAACCTCTGCCATGTTTTTTTTGTGAAAGAGTTCGTCCGGGGAAGTACTACCACCATTCTTATTTCTGCCGCAAAGCAGTAGTGCTCGCATTGCTGTGTTCCGGTTTGAAGGGTATAAGGGTGCCGGTGAAATTACAGGCACATGAGACTTTTAATCTCTATGTCTCAGGGTGGCGGGCGCAGTGCAATACCACATAGGGCGCGTCCTAGGTGGACGTGACCTATGAGGTAATGCACTGATCATAGGCCGAGGTTACCGCTTAACATCAGGTGGGCCATCTGCTTGTTCCGTCATTCAAGTAGTATACAAAAAAAAAAAACGGCCTATCTGATGAAAAGTAGTCACCGTCGATTATGGACACCGGCAACACCGTATTGTCGCTGCCTACCCTGAAGGAATTTATGATAATTTTTCTTGAAGCGACACATGTCGTAACCATGCGGGAAAACCTCAGATCAAGACATTTAAGATTTCAAGGGATTTAAGACATTGTGGGGTTCGAACTCAATCCTCAGGGGTATTAGCCCCCAATAATTATTAGATTACATTGTAATTTTCCCATATGAAACTATTAAATAAATATAACTACAAAGTACTTTAATAAATTAATTGCTTCTGGTCCACAGAGGTGTTTGATCTTTTCAAAGGTTGCTCATCTAATTTGCCACCACAGTTTCGGTTGAGAAGTATGCGGAAGTTTATTTTGAACGCGTCTTCATTTAATGCTGTGCTATTATGAACATCAGCAGGTGGCAAATTGCACAGTGGGCTACCTGGGCACACAAACTAGCCTTCAATCACACTCACATCACATCACACCAATATTATAAAGGTGAAAGTTTGTGTGTTAGTGTGTTTGTTACTTCTTCACGCTGAAACGGCTGGACGGATTTGGATGAAATTTGGAAGAGAGATAGCTGGACTCCTCGAATAACACATAGGCTATTTTATCCCGAAATTCCCACGGGTTCGAGACTTATGCGGGTAACACCGCGGGGCTCAGCTAGTAATAAATAAGGCAGACAAGGCAGTATTCTCAAACGACCTACGCAGCGCAAAGTGGGACCGTGGAGCTCTATACAGAACGCACCGCGTCGTTAAATATTTTTAGGGTTCCATATGAAGTATGAGAAAAAGGGACCCTTACATTATAGGATTATTTTATTGTGCATCTGACTGTCTCTGTCAAGACCTTTTTAAATAAAAAAATAAATAAATAATGCTGGACAAATTCACACAACATTATCTAGCCCCAAGCTAAGCCAGAGCTTGTATTATGGGTACTAGATAACTGATATACTTAATATAATACATTACATAGATAGATATTTTTTATTATGCATAGAAAACACCCAGAACACCCTGAACAAATATCTGCAGAACGCACAAATATTTGTTCCGAGGCGGGAATCGAACCAGGTATCAACATGAAATTTATACCAAATATAAAGGTCAGTGAGCTTATAGTGCTGTAAGAAAACAACAAGCAATAAAGTCTAACTTTTGAAACTATCATGGTTATATAACTTTTGAAACTATTGTTACGAGCTAGGGTTCAGGATAAAATAAACTCTTAAAACACCGGTGAACAAATTAACACTTTTTAATAAAATAATCCAAAAAGCACAAATTCACACTTCCGTTAACCGCACTATTCAAAATTATCACTCTCACCACTTTACTTGCACTATACTACGCTGTTCTAAATTATCCCTCTCAGGTCTCTTGATTACTTCACACACTTAGCTAGTAGTCAACTCATCTCCACGAATGAATTTACGACTTTATATACGAGCGTCTTAGAGTCTCGAATATTCTAACAATTACGAGCAATCTGTAGAAACGTCTACCATAGTCTAGAACTATCGGGAACTATATCTATCCTGCTCTAACAACAGGATAGCAGGCTCTCGCTACACTTCTCTGACACATCCTTACTCTATGGGTAGAGCCACAGGTTCAGCTACTCGTCAATAGATGGCGTTACGAGGCTCTAAATGAGTTGCCGAATGACTTTATCTGTGGTGACATATTCATTCTGTGTTGGCGCGTAACATTGCCCCCTCCTTAGACATGCTCGTCCCGAGCATCGTTAGACCCATAATATCGCGCCAATCTATCTACATGTACAATCTTAGGTGTACCTCGCAGCCCCTTCTGAATTCGGTACGTGACATCTTTAATCCTGGTCACAACACGGTATGGTCCGTCCCATATCCGGACCAGGTCTTCCTGGTAGCGCATCCGCGTTACCATCATGGTCTTGTGAGATCAAAATTCTTGGGGCTCTTCTAAAACCGGCCAGCACTCGCCCCGCAGTACTGGCGTTTACTCGTTTCCCTGCTGGTTGTAGGTGGAGGCCAACCACCCGGTCTTACGGCCTCCACCTCCAATGCATGCGCCAAAGCGTTCTTCAAAGATTCGTGGTGCCCAAGTCTCACAGCAGCCCGTACTTCAAGGTCACGTATTCCATCGACAAAGGCTTGGACTAAATTACTGTCGATGAGTGCCGGTGACGATTGATATGCCTTTCGAACCAGCTTTTCTATTTCGAGAGCCCACTGCTGTAGGTTCTCAGAGTGACGCTGCGCTCTCTCCTTTAATTGAGCGCGGAACACGTGCTCCAAATGTGCATCACCACAGCGGGATTCCAATGCTTCGAGCATCTGTTCGTAGGTGAATTCCTTTCCGAGGGCCTCTAAAATGGTAAGCGCCTGGTCACGAAGGCCTAGAGTAAGGGCAGTCATAGCCTGCGCTGTGGTCCATCCGTTGGCCTTGACCACGGCCTCAAACTGGATCTTGTAGGCTGACCACGAAGAGCTTCCATCAAACGGCGGCACCTTGAAGCCTCGGACTGTAGGTGTAGCAACCACTGAAGCCACGTTCCCATCTCCAGACTTCAGCACACCCAGAGCCTTTCTAACATCGGCGATCTGGGTTTCAGCTTTGGAGATGCGACTCTCTTGGTTTTGTACCTGGTCTTTTACATCCCGGAGTTCTTTCCCAATAGTCACGTACAGGTCCCTTATGAGGCGAGTCTGTTCCTCTTTATCGCGGCGCAGTAGCTCCTCAAGGCGTTGAACCTGCTCCTCCTGCCGACGGGTCTGCTCCTCTTTATCACGGCGCAGATGCTCCTCAAGGCGTTGAGCCTGCTCCTCCTGCCAACGAGTCTGCTCCTCTTTATCACGGCGCAGCTGCTCCTCAATGCGTTTAGCCTGCTCCTCCTGCCGACGGGCCTGCTCCTCCTGCCGACGGGCCTGCTCCTCCTGCCGACGGGCCTGCTCCTCCTGCCGACGGATCTGCTCCTCCTGCCGACGGGCCTGCTCCTGAAGCATTGCCATTAAAGCAGCAAAATCAATTGAAGCGGGAGCTTGGACCGCTGATGGTGGTGAAACCCCGGATGATCCAGCAGCTGGCTCCACCATTGCGTCAGGAATCTGGCGACGTACTTGTGATGGTGAACCTTCAAGTCGCCTGACATCCATTTCCAACTGCCGTTGACTGCGCGTCCTGATACCTTCCGTATCGTCCTTTGGAAGTACCGGCATTATTTTATCCCACTTCTGACACCAATTTGTTACGAGCTAGGGTTCAGGATAAAATAAACTCTTAAAACACCGGTGAACAAATTAACACTTTTTAATAAAATAATCCAAAAAGCACAAATTCACACTTCCGTTAACCGCACTATTCAAAATTATCACTCTCACCACTTTACTTGCACTATACTACGCTGTTCTAAATTATCCCTCTCAGATCTCTTGATTACTTCACACACTTAGCTAGTAGTCAACTCATCTCCACGAATGAATTTACGACTTTATATACGAGCGTCTTAGAGTCTCGAATATTCTAACAATTACGAGCAATCTGTAGAAACGTCTACCATAGTCTAGAACTATCGGGAACTATATCTATCCTGCTCTAACAACAGGATAGCAGGCTCTCGCTACACTTCTCTGACACATCCTTACTCTATGGGTAGAGCCACAGGTTCAGCTACTCGTCAATAGATGGCGTTACGAGGCTCTAAATGAGTTGCCGAATGACTTTATCTGTGGTGACATATTCATTCTGTGTTGGCGCGTAACATTATCATGGTTATGTACATAATTTTCACTAGAAACGGGATATTTACCATGATTTTTGAGTTTTATATGTTCCCGATATTTCGGCACAGTTGCATGCGCCATGATCACGGGAGAACTGACTAAAGTCTTTGCGAGTAGATGTTATCGGCAGATATATCGATCTACCCTCTTTCTCACTCTTTTATTACGAACGATACCACTACCAAAAATCATGGTAAATATCCCGTTTCTAGTGAAAATTAATAAAGTCTAATTTTTGTAAGAAAATCGCGAAAATTAAAAACCTTTAGAGTACTTCCAGTAACATCGCAATTCTGAAATTTTGAATGCTAGGAGACTTTGAGACACAAATAAAGAAAAGAGAACTAAAATTGAGGAATGTTCACTATTTTACCCCTGTAATAAATAGTATGGTGAATTTTACTATAAAAACTTCCGTGAATCATATCAATTATTTTATAAAAACGGGAACTTTTCACGTACCGTTAAATCGATGTAAGCACCGACATTGTTTCGACCCGTTTCGAGAGCCTTTATCAAGGTGAGTGAACGCGACGCACTCCAACCGCGTCTCGCCTAGCACTAATCCGCGACGTACGAAAAAACGGTACGTACGGTTTAACGGTACGTGAAAAGTTCCCGTTTTTATAAAATAATTAGTATGGTGAAGTTGGTAGGAAAAAATAAAAAAAACTTAGTACTAGATTTAACAGTGCGGAACTCTCGATGTGCGAGTCTAACTCACACTTTCCACTATGTTTTTAATTTTTTCTTTTTTTAACTTACTCTAGGCATGGGAAAATTAATGGACTGAAGGCCACCTGTAAGTAGACCAGTTGTTTGGCAACCTCCTTAGCTCTATGATTTCATCCCTTTGCAAATAATCGGAAAATGACCTTACCTGCCCTCTACACACTCTGTATATTTCCATAGATTGCGGATTGGTTGCGGGTTCGATTCCCGCCTCAGAACAGATATTTGTGCGATCGCTGATATTTGTTCTGGGTGTTCTGGGTATTTACTATGTATAATAAAAAATATCTATCTATGTAATATATTGTATTAAGTATATCAGTTATCTAGTACCCATAACACAAGCTCTGCTTAGCTTGGGGCTAGATAATGCTGTGTGAACTGTCCAGCATTATTTATTTATTTTTATTTATTTATAGATAGGGGAAGTCTACTCTATATCAGGTTACTTACTCCATTCTCTTCGTCACTTAGCTCAAGATAAGTCGTTAATATTATTACATATAATTTTAGTAGTAGTAGAGCCGAAAATGTTAGTTTGCCAATTTGCTTTATTAAAAATAAATAAATAATAAATAAATAATGCTGGACAGTTCACACAACATTATCTAGCCCCAAACTAAGCCAGAGCTTGTGTTATGGGTACTAGATAACTGATATACTTAATACAATATATTACATAGATAGATATTTTTATTATACATAGAAAATACCCAGAACACCCGGAACAAATATCTGCAGATCGCACAAATAGTTGTTCCGAGGCGGGAATCGAACCCGCAACCTCCTGCGTCGCAAGCGAACGTTCGCCCGCCGCACCACAGAGGTCGTCACACAAAAAAAAACACATTGTTAATATTTTTGGTATGAAATAACATTTGCAAGTTTTAAAGTGTTCCGTCTTACTCTTCCTCACCATCGACAATGCGGTCACACGCTCACAAGTTTTTGTGGGTCTAATTGCCATCCTTAAAACCCCCAGGTTTAGACTATCGACATAGGTACCTACCTTCCCTGCGGCAAATACAGAGTACGCGCCATCAAACTTCTATTGTTCCACGAATTTGGAAATCGTGTGACATTAAAAAACTTTACGTGTTGTCTGCTACGGAAAAAATCCTATGAGGAGATTGAGGATATTATTAGTAAGCGTACTCCGTCCGTTTTGGGCACCGAGAACACGAGCCTAAAGCCTACTGTGTGGGGCCATTGCTTGTTATTTATAGATAATCGTGATTTTACTGTACTGTACTTTCTGGTAATAAATGATTTATCTTAATAATAATAATAATGCTGCTGGACAAGTTCGCACAACATTATCTAGCCCCAAGCTGAGCCAGAGCTTGTGTTATGGGTACTAGATAACTATATACTTGATATAATACATTACATAGATAGATATTTTTTATTATACATAGAAAACATCCAAAACACCCTGAACGAATATCTGCAGAACGCACAAATATTTGTTCCGAGGCGGGAATCGAACCCGCAACCTCCTGCGTCGCAGGCGAACTATCGCCAGCCGCGCCACAGAGGTCGTCTAAATCTACCTTCGTATCTTATCTTACCTTAGTAGTGAATTCTGATTTTGGGCAACCCTGCCCGGAGCGACATGCATGCGTAACCGCACATGCGTTGCATCCCGTGACGCTGAACAATATGACATTCGTCGGAAATAGACTCGGCGCGCGCGCTATTTCAAATGATCAGACCCTTGGCGACACGTCTTGTTGCTTTCCTTGCATTGCAGTGCAAGTATGCGTGCTATTCCGTGGTGCTGTCTCGACTTGCAACTTATTATGAGCTATAAGCTACACAATTACTTAGAATTATTGCTTCCCCTGCGTTGCAGTATTTGTAATGTAAATGCGTTTGGACGCGGTGACGCTGGTGACGATTTTTCAATACAATACAATTGCTTCCTTTGCTTCAATTGTATTCCCATATTTCATTCCTGGATTTTGACACGTTTCCAACTGTTTGAAACTGCTGTCTCTACCTTCCGTATCGATTATCAGATTAGCTCGCTGTCACCATAATATTGTACTTTTATCGAAACTTGAAAGGGATGCCAAATTTCAGTTCAATTGGATATCGGGATGTGGTCGAAAATTGGATTTCAAGATTTGATTACATTGTTTGCTAGGTTACAAGTGAAGCTAATCAAATCTTGTAATATAGAACCCTGCGCTACCTTGATAAGACTCTATTTTATGATGATCTGACTCGTAGTTTTTAGGGTTACGCAGCCAAATGGGAAAAAACGGAACCCTTATGGATTCGTCATGTCTGTCTGTCTGTCTGTCTGTCCGTCCGTATGTCACAGCCACTTTTTTCCGAAACTATAAGAGCTATGCTGTTGAAAATTGGTAAGTAGATGTATTCTGTGAACCGCATTAAGATTTTCACACAAAAATAGAAAAAAAACAATAAATTTTAGGGGTCTTTAATTTACTTAGAACTAAAACTTGATATTTTTATCAAACTCGTACTTGTGGGTATTTATGGATAGGTCTTCAAAAATGATATTGAGGTTTCTAATAGTTTTTTTTAACCGCATTAAGATTTTCACACAAAAATAGAAAAAAAACAATAAATTTTAGGGGTCTTTAATTTACTTAGAACTAAAACTTTTTTTTCATCAAACCCGTCGTTGTGGGTATTTATGGATAGGTCTTAAAAAATGATATTGAGGTTTCTAATAGTTTTTTTCCAAACTGAATAGTTTGCGCGAGAGACATTTCCTAAGTGGTAAAATGTGCCCCCCCCCCCGTAACTTCTAAAATATGAGAATAATAAAACAAAAAAATATAAGATGAGTACATTACCATTTAAACTTCCACCGAAAATTGGGTTGAACGAGATCTAGTAAGTAGTTCTTTTTAATACGTCATTAATCGTAAACCAACCGAGAACTTTTATATTATGTTACTTGCTGCTACGGAACCCTTCATGGGCGAGTCCGACTCGCACTTGCCGCTTTTTTAATTAATTGGTTACTCTGGTTCCGTCGTGACTCTAATGACGTGGGGACCTTTAGATAATATATTGGCATCCCGTCTAATGTCATTGGCATTCCGCATATCCATTTGCAACAGTGTAATAGGGCATTGCGTGCCAATAGGAAGAGCTGAAGAATTGTAAATAGGTCATGCCCAAGCAGGTTATGTGGGGTCGTCGCCCCGAGTCCAGGGCGGTCGATAGCTGTCCCAGTTCTCCACAGCCTGCGCCGGGAACCTGTCAGTATCCTCAATGGGTTACGGAAGGCCCGTTGAATCAACGTTCTCGGTAAAGAACTCCACGTACTCCTTACGTTGTGTAGGTATCTAAGGATGATACGCTTCCATTAGGTGGTTTTGTTTATGGTGTTTACTAGTGTTGGGTTAAAGTGCTTGCGTGTTGGGTTCGTTACATTTTAAAAAGCGCTTTCATGAACTTCTATTGAAAAATGCATAAAACAAGTGTAGTTTTACTCTTCCTTGTGATATGATACTACGTTATATCCATAGTGAGACCGGCAACAAAACTGTAGGGACCTTGTTTAAAGTTACATACATACGTAGACACTCGCCTTTTCCCCCGAATTGGTAGGCATAGCCTCAATGGGCCTCTTTTCACAGTGGGTTGCACCATCGTAGAATATAGACGTGACGAGTGGTGAGCTCATAGCCGCCATTGCTTCTCACGACTGACTCAGCTAACGCTTTCTTCCAGTATTATCACATTCCATAAGCTAGCAGCCAGGACAAATCTTATGCCAACGAATCTTACAAACAAGTCCGGGTATAATCCCTAAGTCGGCTTGTACGACATCCACGGGAGGAGATGGAGGGGTCTATTCTTGGGCCGGACACACCACCAAATAATATTGTTTTCTTTTGCCGCACAGTCAGTGTTAGACAGTGTTATTTGAATTTTATCATACTTACCACATGTTAAGAGGATTTTACGATCATGTGATCATATTCCACAGTCGTCTTTACGATCGAGTTGGAACTTTATTGCTTATCATATTTTATGAGCATAGAAAAATATTAGGAAACTTGTATCTAAAAGCTCCGCTTTCGCTCTATCCAGTCTGGTTGTCCCGGAGTGACCTATTGATCTGTCTGGTTTAACCCCACAAACCGCCTCCACATCCAAGCGTGGCTTATGCAATTTTCGAGCGTTTTGCGTCAGGCAAGTAGTACTCAAAGAACTTTTATGTATACTTTTATTTATTTCGCCGTAGAAAAATATCAAGCCCTTCTCTGTTCTGTGGCTTGTTCATATTGAAGCTAACGAAGAAATTCTGTTCCGTCGAGGTGGAAGGACCTTTGTTAGTGCCCACTCCACGTAGGTAGTAATAGGTACCCCCTTTTCCATTACGAGTATTCCCATTTCTCAGTCGAGACGGAAATGTTTCACCCACCTTCGGTCGTTAGCAGAACTGTCTGTCTATATCCCTGTTGAGTCATTTATTATTTCACCCAGGTACTATCGGCAACATAAGTCCCTGCCCATGCTAAGGGTGAATTTGGTGTGACCAGTGACTAGTCGTAGCGACGTCATCCCCGCCCTAAAAACTAAATACAACAATAAAACAATAAAACAATCGAGGAACATATGTTTTTATGGTTGAACTGAATTGGTCTTTAAATCTACGTGGATAAGAGGGATGTTTCTTTAAAAACGCATTGACCTGCTAATTTTGGGTTACGTTTCACCAATTGTGTAATTTATTTAAAACTTCACATCAAACCTACACTTACGCAATAATACAATTAATACAAATAATTTCAAGGATTGGTGATGGATGACGATGACTACCTATAGGTATGACATATCAAACGTATTTTATTGACATGAAAAATATTGCAAAAGAAAAATAAATAATTTCACTTACCGACATGTTTAAATCTTGCGCTATTTGGGAGATACTTGTCCCGCTATTCCTCAGACAAACAATCTATTTAGAATTTGTAAAAGTCATAAAACAAAGGACTTTCTTAGACAATGGATATCATGTCTCATTGGTTAACAAAAAAAGGGGTGGAGTTAGTTTACTGTCATCACTGCAAGCGAAAATGTTTTGAAACTGGGCAGGCAGTAATGTTGCCGATAGTACCTATGTTGTCTGTTGTTCAATAATAGTTAGGTAGGTATCATTTGTACGAGGAAACAGCAGTATGTTAATAATAGACCTGTGGTAGTAATAATTTCCTCATCCATGTTATATTTCGTGCAGTTTTTGCTACACTGCCTTCACAGATTTTAATGTGGCACATTTTTTTAGATTTTTAGTGTACACCTATCACTTATTTTATTGCCGTCTAATTTGTCTGTTGCACGCGTACTTCTTGCGCGGCTGCCTGACCTAGTTCACGAGATTGCGTTAGCGGTGTAATAAATAAAGTAAAACATTTCGTACTTAGAATGACTCGTTACGTGTTCGAAAATAAATTTTCTACGTAAACATTATGTTTTAGTGCCATAATCTTAATGAGCGCAACATATTTGCATATTATCGTCTCGAATCGACCGACGTTGACGTTTGGGAATTTCGCCTGGCTAAATCTCGCACAGGATCAGAGGGGTTGTTGGGCTCTGGGCGGGCGGCTGGCGGGGCGCCTTGGACGGCTCTGCGGAGGGGGGCTCCAGCGTCAACGACCGCCACTCGTCTGTCTGCGAGCGCAAGGGAACACCGTCCCATGCTGCACCCGGACAGCGCCTTTCAACTTTCGGCCTTTTCTGTCGGTGAATTTGTAGAGAACGGATAATTGTACGCGGCGTCCGTAGTTCCTCGACCGCGTGAGGCAACCGTCAGCGTTCGGCTGTGAAGATTGCGCGAGTGGTTGCGAATTTACATTCCGGACGTTGCATGATGCGCTTAGTGACCGCATCGACGTGCGACCGGCAGCGTCTCTCGGAATTTGGCACGCGCACAGCATTATGGGCCCGATCATAATGAAGTGACTTATTGAGCACGTGCACCTCTGCTTTGCCTGCACGCTGTCACGTTGATGGATAATCCGTGGCGTCCGCTCACCGGTTTCGGTGACACATTGCCGGTGTGAAAGTGAGATTGCATCAATCGGAAATAGACGTTTTATTTACGTACAATGCTTGGGTAGAGTGGGCGCTTCCTAGTGCAGTTATAGATTAAACACGCTGAAGAGTGTTTAACTTTAAATGAACTTGAAGGAACGATAAGTGAATTGGAGACAATGGTTCGTTTGGGGTTGGCGATGGTCGTCGGCGTGGCGCCTGCTCTAGTGTCATGGTGGCGCGGCCACGGTTCGTGGCTCCATCTGCCGCTGGTGAGCCCGACTTCGGAGAAGCCGCTGGCAGCCCTGAGCCCGGACCGGCCGCTGAGGGCATGGACGCCGCGCCGCTCGCCGTCTCTCTCAGACTGCCTAGAGAGCAGCGACGATGAGGACTCCTCGTCGGCCCGATCAATAGTCTGTCTAGTCAGACCTAAAGTCGTAAGTCCTACATGATAATGACTGCTATTATTTTGGTTTTCTGTTATTGTTTATTTACTTTCGCACACAAGTAGGTATGTACGACATACAAATTATAACAAAATCACTACATGAGCGTGTGGTGTACACTACACGGATTTTAGTGTGGACAACAGAAAAGCGCCCCTAAGCGGACACCTAGAGACCCTCGACATACAAATTATAACAAAATCACTACATGAGCGTGTGGTGTACACTACACGGATTTTAGTGTGGACAACAGAAAAGCGCCCCTAAGCGGACACCTAGAGACCCTCGACATACAAATTATAACAAAATCACTACATGAGCGTGTGGTGTACACTACACGGATTTTAGTGTGGACAACAGAAAAGCGCCCCTAAGCGGACACCTAGAGACCCTCGACATACAAATTATAACAAAATCACTACATGAGCGTGTGGTGTACACTACACGGATTTTAGTGTGGACAACAGAAAAGCGCCCCTAAGCGGACACCTAGAGACCCTCAATTTCCTTTAAAAAAAACCGTGTAGTGTACACCACACGCCCGCTGTAGTTGCTTGTTAAATTTTTAGACTAGGCCCTCGGTACTGTAAGCAAACTCCATTTCTCGATTTCTCTTCATTGTTTGCTGGTCTCCGGCTTACTGATCTGATCAAGATTTACATGAGTTGTTCTTTTAAGGGAGCAATTCAACAAGCTTCATAATACTTGCATAAAAACAACCGGTCGTCAGTGAAAGCCGTTTCCATTTGCATAATATGCGACATTGTTACGAAATCTTGCTAAATCGTCATATCATCGTAATCCCAGTCCGTCCTCACTTCGGTAAGTGATCGATCGATACGTGATTATATTAACGTAGTGCTAAAGAACTCTGAACGCCAACCCCAGGCAGAAATCTTCATACAAAAAAAAACTCGTCGCACCGCACGAAAAATCCGTTTTTAACCCCGAAAAACGAATGGGTGTTATAAGTTTGACGTGTCTGTGTGTGTGTGTGTCTGTATGTCTGTCTGTCCCATCGTAGCTCCCGAACGGATAAACCGATTTCGTTTTTTTTTGTTTGTTTGAAAGGTGTATTTATCGGGAGTGTTCTTAGCTTTGTTTGATCAAAATCGGTTCAGACGTTCAGCGTTGGGGGTTTTTTTAATTTTTGCAAAATTAATTGTTATTGAATATCTCGTAAAATGTAAACCCCTACAGTAAACCCTCGGCTTTGTATTATTGATTTTATTTATCGAATTTTTTAATTAATATTATTCACCATTTCAATGAACAATCTAATCTAGCCAAAGGTGAGAGGTAACTTTGGGTTTTTTACTATGGAGAAAATACTGTCCTATCGTATTTCTGGTAGAGTGATCTCTTGGAATTATAATGTAGTAGCCATGCATATTTTTAATTTGAGTATTGAACTTGATTTAGTCAGTTAAAAATCTAATCTACGAGTCGGAGGGCAATTCTCGGATTGTAGAGATTAAGTCGAATTCGACATATGTCGATGGCGAATGTCGAATAAAATCTTAATTTGCTATTCTCGTGATGTCACAAATAGACATAAGTCGACCAAAATCATTCGATTTGATGGTTATTGTAGGGCTGGATATTGTTGTACTGGAGGGCAATTCTCGGATTGTAGAGATTATCTCTAAATTAGAGATAATGTCGAAGCATGAATGTCTACAAAAAATGTCACAATAACCATCAAAATCGTATTCGATTTCAATTATTTTGGTCGACTTATGTCTATTTGTGGCATTACGAGAATAGCAAATTAAGATTTTATTCGACATTCGCCATCTTTTTTCGACATATGTCGAATTCGACTTAATCTCTAAAGCACGAGAATTGCCATCCAGTAATTTTGCGGCATGCCACCATGTCAATCAATCCTGTCAATGTCAAGAGACAATCTTAAACGGGCCAACAAGAACACAATAGGAGTGAGAATCTGCCATTTTTGAAAGAAACGTCGTCATTTTTATTTTATTACATTTTTATGTGTTTTTTCGAGTTGTTTCGTGTAATTTTAGTGGCATTTTAACCGGTGTAACTTGGATAAATGGTACATGTGTGATGTAGTGAAATTTAAGTGTATTGCGTGTCTTTTGGTGGATTTTTCCCTGTAAAAACTCAGTTTTTCTGCCACTGATTAAAATGGGTTATGACTTGTCTGAGACTCCGACTTGACTATAAAAATATACTAATAAATCACTTGACATTGGCTAAATTGTTGCAAATAACGCACAGAAGCCATTACTTAAGATAAGAAGAAGAAGAAGAACACAATAATGCCCGCAGTTGGATCCGGCATAGTTTACGATGCTTACATTAGACCTATCCCATTTAAATCATTAAAACATATCGCGGGCACGCGGCAGACGAGTCCGAGAGATGAGTCACATAAATAGCGGCAGGACATTTCAATGACTTCTAAAAATAATGATTCCCTAAAGAACTCGTCCGTCTATCGTCCTCCGTCCTCCCGCACCGTGATTTAGAATCCATAAATGTTCGTATACTGCGTGTTTTCTGTAATATATTGAGTTTGATGAGTATTCAAATGAACTTGATGTGGTGGATGAAATTATTAATGGACTAGCGACTCGCCCCGGCTTTCCACGGGTAGCCCCCGGTGAACCCCCCAAGTCCGACCCCTCCCACTATGTCCTATCTCCTGGTTCTAAGCTACCTCCCCACCAATTTTCAGCCAAATCGGTTCACCCATTCTTGAGTTATAAGTGGTGTAACTAACACGACTTGAATAATAAAAAAAAAAAACCTATAAACCTCACGGAGCCCGAGACCTTTCCAACGAATGCAAAACCGTGGAAATCGGTTCGTGCGTTCTGGAGTTATAGCGTCAGGAAGGAAAACCCGACTTATTTTTATATATTAAGAAGATTCGATTGAATGTCTTACTTTCAGTCATCATAAAATGCTTTAGGAGTCGTTAAGCACAGATATTATAAAATTTATTTACCTCAGCTTTATAAGTTTAAACAAGTAATTAATTTTGTAAAAATTCAAAAAACCCTCAACACCATGAAACGGCTGAACCGATTTTGATCAAAAACATAGCTAAGAACACCCCAAACAAATTCACCTTTCAAACAAAAAAATAATCGAAATCGGTTCATTCTTTCGGGAGCTACGATGCCACAGACACACACACCCACACACACACACACACACACGCACGCACGCACGCACGCACGCGCACACACAGACACGTCAAACTTATAACACCCCGTCGTTTTTGGGTCGGGGGTTAAAAATATCTTTTTAAAATAGGCTTTTATGAAATTAATGATCGGAACCGTGTGCTAATCAAAATAGGATGTTGACAGACTAGCCCACGGTACGCGGCCCATTGTCAGCGTGTCCCATTTTGCATTATTTTCGTTGACCACGTGGCCCACGAGGTAAGGACAGGATAATAAGTAGTTTTTAGTTAACTACTTGGCCCATTCTAGTTTGTGGGAACAAAATGTGCAGTCAGAGCAAAAAGTTAACGCATTTCTAACTAATTTAAATGAGCCCAAACACTGCCGCCTGACTACTATTAATGATTGAAGAGTTCTGTTGACCACCTTCCGTCTCCTTCATCAGAACAGCTCGCTGTCACCCTAATTTACACTAAAAATTCAGAAACATGAGCCTTTTCATTTTCATGTCGTAGGCTGGCGGGCGCAGTGCAGTGCCATATAGGACGCGTCCTAGGTGCAAGTGACCTATCTGGTAATGCATTGTTAAAGGCAGAGGTTTCGCTTAACATCTGCTTGTTCCGTCAATTGTGCTGGTCTATGGTGGTGCTTGATGAAATCTAAAAGCCTTGAGATAATAATAATAAAATAAAATAAATAATAGTGCTGGACAGTTCAAACAACATTATCTAGCCCCAAGCTAAGCAGAGCTTGTGTTATGGGTACTAGATAATTAATATACTTAATACAATATATTACATAGATAGATATTTTTATTATACATAGAAAATACCCAGGACACCCTGAACAAATATCTGCGATCGCACAAATATTTGTTCCGAGGCGGGAATCGACTCCGCAACCTCCTGCGTCGCAGGCCAACCTTCGCCCGCCGCGCCACAGAAGTCTTCATAAACCGGAGAAGAAAAGTAAAGACCGGGGTTGGAGGAAATACATCGATCGGAATATGCCTTGTTTGTTTTTTTTTTTTTTTTTTTATACGACTAAATGACTGAACATGCAGATGGCCCACCTGATGTTAAGCGGTAACCTCTGCCTATGAACAGTGCATTACCTCATAGGTCACGTCCACCTAGGACGCGCCCTATGTGGCACTGCACTGCGCCCGCCACCCTGAGACATAAAGATGGAAAGTCTCATGTGCCTGTAATTTCACCGGCACCCCTTACCCTTCAAACCGGAACACAGCAATGCGAGCACTACTGCTTTGCGGCAGAAATGGGTATGGTGGTAGTACTTCCCCGGACGAACTCTTTCACAAAAAAGCTCTACTACTACTTGTCTAAATGTTGTACTAAACGGAGATACGATGGATTAGAAATACCTGCATACAATTACATGCTCAACGAGTCGCGTCCTATTATAAAATGTCGCCGCATTCCCGTTGATCAATCAATCCGATCATTTAAATAGAGAGGATCAAACATCGATCATTCACCTTTGCTGTTACGAAAGCGCCGCGGACTTCGTGGTATTGCGTGCGCGTGCGACGCGTCTCGCAAATGTCGAGATATTTACGGCCGCGCGTTGCATGCGCGTCCGCACGCCGCGCCGCCGTACATCGATCTCGTTTGATTTCCAATACGGTGCTGTTGGTACCTAAGTAGCCTGAAACACAAAAACCAAGTCGCATACATAGTACTAATCCCACACTAAAAAAAAGGATCCCATGTGTCGCGGGTATCAGGAATTGCGTACCATGCTACCACAAGACCCAAACGCGGAACAAATATTTGCAGATCATACAAACATTTGTCTCGCAGCGGGAATCGAACCCGCATCTTAGCCGGCTACTAGTGAATTAGTGATCACTCATAATGCACGAAGCAATAAATAAATAAAATAAATAAATAATGCTGGACAGTTCACACAACATTATCTAGCCCCAAACTAAGCAGAGCTTGTGTTATGGGTACTAGATAATTGATATACTTAATACAATACATTAAATAGATAGATATTTTTTATTATACATAGAAAATACCCAGAACACCCTGAACAAATATCTGCGATCGCACAAATATTTGTTCCGAGGCGGGAATCGAACCCGCAACCTCCTGCGTCGCAGGCCAACCTTCGCCCGCCGCACCACAGAGGTCGTCAAACAATAGGTACTGGACTATGTACCTATGTGACTGTTATGTGTTATTTTTAAAGTGTGCAGTAGTGTGCTTACGCAGTAGTTATCGATTTACTGTAGAACCGTCAAAAAACTGCTGGTAGCCAGCCCTGTGAACGGTATCGTGTAATAAGTTCCCGACGGTCCGCGATTGCTTTTTGTCGCAGCGGCATCGATCTGCATCCGGTTGTCGCGTGCCGATACCTCAATTACTTTTTTACGATACACTTCCAAGATGCGTTCGCGCACTTTTTGTTCGTGTTTTCTCGCTGCTAATGAGCGCTCGATCAGTGCTTGGTCCAGTTCGATTCAGTAAATATGCGGATTGATGGAAATAAATAGGCTATGCACTGTTAGTCGACCGAGCGAAGGAGTATACGGGTTGCAGACTGAAAACTAGCTATGCGGAAGCTAGCTAACCTTATCTAAACCAGAAATAAAATAAATAAATAAAATAAATAATGCTGGACAGTTCACACAACATTATCTAGCCCCAAGCTAAGCAGAGCTTGTGTTATGGGTACTAGATAACTGATAGACTTAATACAATACATTACATATATAGATATTTTTTATTATACATAGAAAATACCCAAAACACCCTGAACAAACATCTGCAGATCGCACAAATATTTGTTCCGAGGCGGGAATCGAACCCGCAACCTCCTGCGTCGCAAGCGAATCGTCGCCCGCCGCACCACAGAGGTCGTCAAAGGTCGCATAATATGTGAAATATGTCCCTTTGCACACCAAGAATAAAGCTTAAGCTTAGTTGGTGTTGTGAAGTTCAATTTAGTATAGGAAATTGATAATTTCAATAAATTGCTACATATGCATTATTGGAGTAAACGACCATGCACGGGCACAAGACACTGGACAGCACTGACGAAGGAAGCCCGAAGGGGTGACAGGATAGGCGGGAGGAGCTTAGCTTAGCGCATCGCCATACACAAATTCACAGCCTGACTTCACACACTGTTGAGTATAGGCCTCTCTTTGCCTGTGCCATTCCTTACGAATGCCTAAGGAGTGGAATACACTACCGTCGTCTGTCTTTCCTGAAAACTATAATCTGGGTCTCTTCAAATCTATAGTGAATAGGTGCCTTCTGGACCTTTGTGCTCCATCTTCGGCCGCATCGTCCCTTAGCAACAGGTGGGATCGTGGTCAAACAAAGGTCTAAAGGTCCCGTGCCAGTCTCATCCAGGTTCGGCCCGCGACACATGCGATATCGTCTGCCCATCTCGCTGCTGGACGACCAACTAACTTAGCCTCGTATATTTTCGTTAGCTCACATAGCTTAGTTTGCTTGCATAGTTTGCAGTCTGCACACAAGTATGGAAAACTGAGTCAACTATGCGAGCTAAGCTAAACTAAGCTAGCTTAGTTTTCGGTCTGCGTCTCGTTTCTCCCGCGTACCTGCAGGGCGTGGAATGAGCTCCCGTTGGATGTCTTCCCACAGGGCTACAATATGGGTAAATTCAAGAGAAATATCAATAGGGCTCTTAATGGTAGGCAGCGCGTTTGCAATACCGTGGGTGTTCCAGATGTCCATAGGCGGCGGTGACTGCTTTACATCAGGCGGGCCGGCTGCTTGTTTGTCACCTTATTACAAAAAAAAAAAAAAAAAACGCGTAATTTCAGGATGCAGCGTTTGTATTAGGTTTCTAAGTATGTCTGTTTTTCCGCAGCTAATTGCAGAACCGTTGATCCAATCTTGATGAAACTTGGTAGGTTACGTGAATAGAATTGTTTTTTTTTTTATTTATTTTTTATACTACTTGTATGACGGAACAAGCAAGAGGCCCACCTGATGTTAAGCGGTAACCCCTGCCTATGAAAAGTGCATTATCTCATAGGCCACGTCCACCTAGGACGCACCCTATGTGGCATTGCACTGCGCCCGCCACCCTGAGACATAGAAAACAATACATAGGAAACATAGAATGTTTAAGTTCTAACATGAGCTTGATTGATAAAAGGATTTTTAAGCTACGGGGGTCCACGCGAGGTCATCACGTACGGGGTGAACTACTAGTTTACTCTGGAAACAACCTGTTTTAGTATAGAGCTTTTTTGTGAAAGAGTTCGTCCGGGGAAGTACTTACCACCTTACTATTTCTGCCGCAAAGCAGTAGTGCTCGCATTGCTGTGTTCCGGTTTGAAGGGTAAGGGTGCCGGTAAAATTACAGGCACATGAGACTTTTAATCTTTATGTCTCAGGGTGGCGGGCGCAGTGGAAAGCCACATAGGGCGCATCCTAGGTGGACGTGACCTATGAGGTAATGCACTGTTCATAGGCAGAGGTTACAGCTTAACATCAGGAGGGGCCATCTGCTTGTTCCGTCATTCAAGTAGTATAAAAAAAAAACTATTGGAAACTGGTTCACGAATGCCCCAGAAATGGCCGCCTCATACCGGTGCATGAGGTCACTTCACTAGTTAACTTTTTCCGTGTTCTGGCTATACATACCTGCATAGAGTTGCTCTTGGTAGCCGTTCCATCAATTTCAAAATGAGTTGTGTAAAGGTCAGTGTTATAGACGAAGTTAGTTAAAGCGTGACGTTCTCAATGTTGATTGGAGGTCGTTATTAAGCTTTCACATTTTAACACTAATTGTTATTTTTTAATTTATGACCATAAATACATGAGCAATAGTTAACCTGAAGCCCAATTCTCTTATTTATTTTACAACCACACTGCAAGTTGACCGAAACGAGATTGTATTGTAAATTGACTGAAAAATTGGTATTCTGCTCCCTCATAACAACAACATAATCTACTTTCTGTTCTTGCGACCGTATATCAGAGTAGGATAGTGCTATGTAATAATTGAAAAGAGTGAAAGAGAGAATTCCCAGAACTTCGAAATGTAAATAAATAAATAAATAAATAATGCTGGACAAATTCATACAACATTATCTAGCCCCAAGCTAAGCCAGAGCTTGTGTTATGGGTACTAGATAACTGATATACTTAATATTATACATTACATAGATAGATATTTTTTATTATGCATAGAAAACACCCAGAACACCCTGAACAAATATCTGCAGAACGCACAAATATTTGTTCCGAGGCGGGAATCGAACCCGCAACCTCCTGCGTCGCAGGCGAACCATCGCCAGCCGCGCCACAGAGGTCGTCAACTGTAACTTGAATGTTTCATTCAAGTTACAGTCACATTTCGATATAATCACATTCCGCGTTGTATTGTCAGGTGATCAGAATACCATTTTTGACGTTTGTGACATCGACACTAGATCGTAACACGATCCGAACTTTAATTTGACTGTTTTTTATTACGAGAATTGGGCTTCTGAGCTTTCACATTCAATCCACTTTTATTAGTTGTTTTTATCTTGAGATGATTCGAATTTTCAATTCGTCTCATTCCACCTGCAACATTTTTCTTAACGATAGGGGATTTCCTATTTCTGCGCTGTACAGCTCTACCGTGGATCATACGTATACGAATTTTCAGATGGTCCTTCAACTATACAATATCATTGGCAGTCATTTCCATTGCTCAATAAAATTCAATTTCAATTTAAATATCTTTATTTGTGAAACACAGGTTATAAAAGTTCTTATACAATATTTTTAGGTGCACTGTGATCTGCGCTAGGCGTACAAAATTTGTGGAAATTGATCGGGTAGGGCTCGCCTAAGAGTGTCCTTAATCTTTGAGCCACATTCAGAACATTGAACGCATCCTATCTGCAGGCATATTATGAGCTCTTATTTCCATTCAGTTCAAAAACTATTCAGTACAAAATATCGGTTCATCGTTGAGATCCGCGTCGTTGAATAAATTTAATCGCAGATGTCTATAGACTCTCTGCGACTGTGCCTTTAAATATAGTTGCGGATATCACGGAACCGATATTTTGTACTGAATAGTTTTTGAACTGAATGGAAATAAGAGCTCATAATATGCCTGCTGATCTATATTGACGACGCAAATAGTGGTTGTGTTTGTGTGGTTTTTGTTCCTTAGCATTGTCACAGATATTACGCAAGCACTTGCCCTATTGTGCATGAGACGGAGCCGTGACGTTGACGTCCTTGCACCTTTGTGCAAGTTCCGTTGCGTGGCCTATAGAACGATATTGCGCACCGCGGAAGCTATCATATCGTGGACAGTTTGCAGTTCCTACATCTCTGGTTCTCTGTACATTTTTATGATTCCTTGTAATATGTAATTTGTTGGAGAATATACGAGAATAACCACACATTTGAAGAGTTAACTTTTGATTCAAATTCTGGAAACTGTATATCTAACAGCTCGAACAGTGGTGAATGAATGAATGAATGAAAATAATTTATTGCACACATTTTCTCTTTTGTAATATATATATATATATACGACCTCTGTGGCGCGTCGCGTGAAGGTTCGCCTGCGGCGCAGGAGGTTGCGGGTTCGATTCCCGCCTCGGAACAAATATTTGTGCGATCTGCAGATATTTGTTCAGGGTGTTCTGGGTGTTTTCTATGTATAATAAAAAATATCTATTTATGTAATGTATTGTATTAAGTATATCAGTTAAGTAGTACCCATAACACAAGCTCTGGCTTAGCTTGGGGCTAGATAATATTGTGTAAACTTGTCCAGCATTATTTATTTATTTTTATTTATATTTCATTTATTTATTCAATCAACAAGTATCATTGTGTTAGTAAAATACATTGTCTATCTACACTATGGTTAGTAAGAATAATTACAATTGAATACTACAAACTAACATTGAAAATATGACATCATCATCATCCACCTGTGGAAGTCCACTGCTGGACATAACAAATCATTTAATTATTTAAGCAACAACACAGGTTAAATTTTATAAAAACAACAACAACAACCTGTTTAATGGCTCAACAACCTGGCATACGGCCGGCAGGGCATAATGGCATTTTTTTTTCTTTTTTCATCTTACAGCTAATAGTTAAAAATTACACACAACAATTAAATAAAACTAAATGTACAATGGGCTTATCGCTAAAAAGCTATCTCTTCCAAACAACCATTGGGTGGAGAGGAGCTAAACCTATATGGAAGATTGGTTGAGGTGAACCTTTAATTAAAAGAGAAGAAAATAAACTTAGGTCTTACATGTGAATATGAATTGGTCAGTTTTTAGACTTACCAGCACCTTCATGCCAGAGACATGTATGTTGAAAAAGTTCTCACGAGCACACACACACACACACACACATATGTATACATTACATAGTCCCTCGGTTAGTTGGGGTTTTTTTAAAACTAGTTTAGAGTCATTCCGAAATGTTGGGACCACGAGAAAACGGTCTATTCTCAATAGAGGAACTACTCGTTCAATTGATTCAGCATACATGTACTAAGACCACTGTTCACTAACACGTTAACGGACGTTTAAACGACTGTTAAGCTTAAACCACTCTTTTTGACAGATGCTTTCATACATTTTCTGTCACTTTAACGATTGGTTACGGTAACCACCGATTTATTTGTTCGTGAACTTGTATTAGTCTGTAATATCCAGGGTTTGAAATTATCAAGATAAATATGATCTTTGATAATTATCGCGATAATTATCATGATAATTATCCGATAATTATCATGATAAATATCCGATAATTATCAAAAAGATATTAATCCCAGGAATCCTTTATTAACTGATATTACAAATCAACATTTATGTTAGAAGCAAGTAGTAAATAAATTATACACATTTTACAATAAAGGTAACCTTTTATAATTTTTTTGTTTATAATTGCGTGAATAAAAACTTGTAAACCAAAATACGAGAAGTTAAATCAACTACAAACTACTTAATTAAATTGATGAGTGGAATATCATCGTCATCAACCTCAACGCGGTAACTGTAAGGGGTTTGTCTGTATCTGAAGAACAAGAATGCCTCGATTATACTTATCAAGATAATTATCAACTTATATTTTTCTTGATAATCATCAAGATAATTATCAATGATAATTTTGACGACCTCTGTGGCGCGGCGGGCGAAGGTTCGCCTGCGACACAGGAGGTTGCGGGTTCGATTCCCGCCTCGGAACAAATATTTGTGCGATCGCAGATATTTGTTCAGGGTGTTCTGGGTATTTTCTATGTATAATACAAAATATCTATCTGTGTAATGTATTGTATTACCTAAGTATATCAGCTATCTACATGTAGTACCCATAACACAAGCTCTGCTTAGCTTGGGGCTAGATAATGTTGTGTGAACTGTCCAGCATTATTTATTATTATTATATTATTACTTCGAATCTGGTTATATCCTTCTATTTCTTTATTTATAAATTAACTATCCCAGGAACTTTGTCTTCATGAGCTGGCTCCGGTGGGAGACCAAACTTTGATCGCTTTCTTTCTTACGTCCTCGGAATCTAATTATAACTTCCCACTCACCAGCTCGTAATACAAGAATCTTTCGAAACGGCTTCATTTTGGTCATAACTGCATTGAGATTGAAAGCGTGAGAAACATGACAGCTATCTGCTGTGCTAGCTATTTAGGCTCTCTCTTCAACGCAGGCGGTAAGCCGTGCGCCATCTCGCTCGCACCAGTGGGCGTGGCGTCGCGTAGTAGAGCTAAAAAAATATATATATTTATTTCATGCAGCGAAAATAAAGATTGTTTCACAAAAACAAGAGACATCACAATCCCTTCTTTAAATCCAGTTCAATTTCCATTGCAATAAGTCTCAAGATTTCAGACAGGTTTATTTGAAGAAAAATTTGTAGGTAACTTTTTTTATTTTTATTTAGAACGTTTTATGGAATGATTCCCTATAATGTTTCGCCTAACATAATGCATAAAATTAGTCCTCAACTTTATGTTTATTATAAATAAATAAATAAATAATGCTGGACAGTTTACACAACAAATTACACACATTATAAAGTGAATGCTGTACAGTGCTGCTGTAGTGTGTGTCTGTATGTCTATCAGGGGTTCCCTAACTTATTTAGGCAGCGCCCCTTTTCTACCAAAAAATATTACGGCGCTTGATGTTGATGAAAATCAGAATTACGCTGTAAACCCTCAGGTCAGAAAAAACACTTTTAACAAAATAAGTATTTTTATTGCTTACTAGCTGCGCCCCGCGGTGTTACCCGCGTAAGTCTCGATCCCGTGGGAATATCGGGACAAATATTTGCCTATGTGTTATTCCGGGAGTTCAGTTATCTCCATTCCAAATTTCAGTCAGATCCGTCGAGCCGTTTATGCGTGAAGAAGTAACAAACACACTACACACACACACACACACACACACACAAACTTTCGCATTTATAATATTAATGTTTTTTTTTTTTTTACTTCTTGGATGACGGAACAAGCAAGAGGCCCACCTGATGTTAAGCGGTAACCTCTGCCTATGAACAGTGCATTACCTCTAAGGTCACGTCCACCTATGACGCACCCTATGTGGCATTGCACTGCGCCCGCCACCCTGAGACATAAAGATGAAAAGTCTCATGTGCCTGTAATTTCACCAGCACCCTTACCCTTCAAACCGGAACACAGCAATGCGAGCACTACTGCTTTGCGGCAGAAATAGGTATGGTGGTAGTACTTCCCCGGACGAGCTCTTTCACAAAAAAGCTCTACTACTACTAAACTACTACTGTGCTACTACTACTAGTATGATTAAAGTTACACACAAAATTGATTTGGTAATACCTGGTAGGTAACTTATACACCTGGTAAAGGTGGCCCGCGCCCCCCTTTGAAGTTCTCTTCGCCCCATCTGGGGGGCGCGTCTCCCACTTTGAAAACCACTAATGTAGATCATTACCATCATCATCAGCCTACGGAAGTCCACTGCTGGACATAGGCCTCCCCCATAGTTCTGTCTAACTAACAATAACATAAGAATGCAATGTTATTTTTAATGGGATGAATACGGCCTACAGTTTGGTCAGAATCCGGAAATAAATATTCGTGGGATGAATCCATGGGATCAATACGGATGCACCCTAACTTGAACTCACTTGAGTCTCACTCAAGTTTTTAGTGACGGTGTCGCACCAAACAATATCATCAATCAAATTGTAGTAACGTCTGTGGTAACGTTTCAGTTCTAGGAAAATGGACTAAAGGCATGGAACTAAGGCTAAAAACGAAACGTTAGCGATTATACCAGTCTCATTCTTTTATATGAATGTATTCATGTGTTGGAATGAGACAAGCATAAATCTATCTGTTCTTATTTGTGTTAGTCGTACCAGGCCAAATGTCTAATTACTACTACATTCATGGTAACAATCTAGGGAGATGTATATGCATGATACCAAAATTCAGGGTACGGAACGGAAAGACGACTGTCGTGTGACAATGTATTTGTTTCTCTCTAACATAAGGATAGCAAGCTATCTTCTAGGATACGAGTAAGAAGGAACACTCTATGCTATTTTTAGCACTCACTCCATTACTATTATACCTCCATGTTTCAGTTACAAAAATAACTATGACACATCAGCCCTCTTTTATCAGTAAGTTTGCCATAAACCAATGAAATAGAGTTTCCCGTTCCGTTCAATGTCAATGCGCGATTGTTGGACTTGCTATACCTACTAAACATACATAGATTTACTCCTTTTTAACCCCCGACGTAAAAACGAAGGGGTGTTATAAGTTTGACGTGTCTGTGTGTGTGTGTGTGTGTCTGTCCCATCGTAGCTCCCGAAAGGATGAACCGATTTAGTTTTTTTTGTTTTTTGTTTGAAAGGTGAATTTGTCGGCAGTGTTCTTGGCTATGTTTGATCAAAATCGGTTCAGCCGTTTCATTGCGTTGGGGTTTTTTTTTAATTTTAACAAAGTTAATTACTTGTTTCCTGAAGCAATAGGCAATGCCTCAAAATGCCTCTTTTCACCGTGGGTTGCACCATAGTTGGAATATAGACGTGATAAGTGGCGAGTTCATCACCGCCATTGCTTACCACGACTGACTCGGCTAACACTTTCTTCCAGTAAATAAAGCAAGCAGCCAGGACAAATCTTACTAAGAAGTCCGGATAACGTGTTGTGTCAGGTTATTTTGCAAAATTCATTAAATATTAAGTATCATCAGCCTACAGAAGTCCACTGCTGGACCTAGGCCTCCCCCATAGAATGCCACGACGAATGGTCTGGGCTTCCGCCGCCATCCACCGTTTTCCTGCGACCTACAATACATTTGGTCCATCGAGAGGCCTCTTCTTTCGTCGTCCGGTTTGTGTTTGCCGTTTTCCACTTGGTCTTGATAATCTGAGAGCTAAATAAAAACTTAAAAGATTAGTTACATCAAAGTAAAATCCTGCTCAGCATAAGGCTGCGTTTCCATTGACGCGGAGCTGGGCGGAGCGGAGCTTAGCGGTGCATGAATTGACCAATCACTATGGCGAGCGAGCAGCCAGCAGAGATTTCGAGCATAGTGATTGGTCAATTCATGCACCGCTAAGCTCCGCTCCGCCCAGCTCCGCGTCAATGGAAACGCAGCCTAAGCCTGTAAGTTTCCGAGTATCTATACTAATATTATAAAGCTGAAGAGTTTGTTTGTTTGTTTGTTTGTTTGTTTGAACGCGCTAATCTCCAAAACTACTGGTTCGAATTGAATAATTCTTTTTGTGTTGGATAGTCCAGTTATCGAGGAAGGCTATAGGCTATATAACATCACGCTACGACCAATAGGAGCAAAGATATAGTGGTAAATGTGTAAAAAACGGGAGAAATTATAACTTATAACTCAAGAACGGTGAACCGAATTGGCTGAAAATTGGTGGGGAGGTTGCTTAGAACCAGGAGATTGATATAGGGGGGAGGGGTAGGAGGGGGGGGGGGTCTCCGGGGGCTACCCGTGCGAAGCCGGGGCGAGTCGCTAGTCTTATATATGCGAACTGCCGGCCTACCCAAGTGGCATTCGCCTCGAAGCGATTCCAGTCGTAATACAATACAATAGACCACGTGACATTTCGATAGCTTGGCATTCGCCTCGAAGCGATTCCAGTCGTAATACAATACAATAGACCACGTGACATTTCGATAGCTTGGCATTCGCCTCGAAGCGATTCCAGTCGTAATACAATACAATAGACCACGTGACATTTCGATAGCTTACGTCAATCTCATACATTTTGGCTTTTCTACAAGCGACATCGCTATTACAATGTTTTTTTTATTTTTTATACTCCTAGAATGACGGAACAAGCAAATGGCCCACCTGATATTAAGCGGTAACCTCTGCCTGTGAACAGTGCATTACCTCATAGGTCACGTCCACCTAGGACGCACCCTATGTGGCATTGCACTGCGCCCGCCACCCTGAGACATAAAGATGAAAAGTCTCATGTGCCGGCACCCTTTACCTTTCAAACCGGAACACATCAATGCGAGCACTACTGCTTTGCGGCAGATATAGGTATGGTGGTAGTATTAGAATGTTACTTTGTCTACGGCCTCAGATCTCATGCCGATGTTTGTCTTACTGCCAGATTCAAGAAAGATTTCAACTCCCATACCACCGTCATTATTTCGTTTCTATGTGCTTCTTGAAGTACTCATGCAGTTTCTACATTCCTCTGGAATTTCGTTACTTATCACCCTTTACCCTTCAAACCGGAACACATCAATGCGAGCACTACTGCTTTGCGGCAGATATAGGTATGGTGGTAGTATTAGAATGTTACTTTGTCTACGGCCTCAGATCTCATGCCGATGTTTGTCTTACTGCCAGATTCAAGAAAGATTTCAACTCCCATACCACCGTCATTATTTCGTTTCTATGTGCTTCTTGAAGTACTCATGCAGTTTCTACATTCCTCTGGAATTTCGTTACTTATCACCCTTTACCCTTCAAACCGGAACACATCAATGCGAGCACTACTGCTTTGCGGCAGATATAGGTATGGTGGTAGTATTAGAATGTTACTTTGTCTACGGCCTCAGATCTCATGCCGATGTTTGTCTTACTGCCAGATTCAAGAAAGATTTCAACTCCCATACCACCGTCATTATTTCGTTTCTATGTGCTTCTTGAAGTACTCATGCAGTTTCTATACATTCCTCTGGAATTTCGTTACTTATTAAAATTTAACTGCTGATATCCGCTCCAGCGTGTGCTACATAAGGGTTGGGCCACATCTTTATGCCCGGAATCGCACTTTCCCGAATTCGGATCCGATCTCGTTTCAGGAAGTCTACTCTCTTTCAACGAAACGAAACTTCGCAAACGAACGAAAATCAAACGAAGGTTCGGTAGTGACCCTACTCTATTTAATTTTCGGATGGGCACACGAAGTTCGGATCCATAGACAATTTTCGTGAACGAATGGAATGAACATAACTGTGTGGGTTCTTTTTGATGTAATTTACGCAAACTACCGGTTTTTGCTTTAGCCTAGAATTAATCAAGTAATTTGCTTTATTTTAAAGTTTTACATAACAACATGTGGTTTATTATGCATTTCATGAAATATTTGAGCAGAAAATATATTTGAAACAAATAAAATTAAATTTTCGACGAAATTCACCGAGACACTATAAAACACCCTTTGTTGACATTTATAACCGACTAATTTGAAGAGTCCTATTTTATGCAAATGATGTGTAGTATGTTATGACAACCAAAAATAACCGCTTATTCACATTCACACGCAAGCAACGCAAGCAAGATTCTATTTAGATTAGATTTTTTGTTTGAATTCTTCGAAAAGTTACAAGAAGTTTGATTCTCAAGTGTTGTGTTATAAATCATGTTTTCAAGTGCGTTTTTACATACTTCGCAATCGCGATACATAATCCGTAAGAAAGATTCAGTCGTTCTGTCGTCGCCTGCATTTTTGGATCTCCACAAATTCTTTGTTTTGGCTCTAAAAACTTGGTAAGTCATCATCATATAAATACTAATGATTTGTTTTCTGACTAAATATATCGCCTTTTCTTAATAACCATCATTACCACTTCTTTTCAGTTTCAAATGGCTCCACATACCGGTTCCGCAACCCCAGAGCAAGTTGATACACTTCTCAATTTCTTGGACGAGCATAGGGATCTCGCCCGTGGGAGATTGAGAAGTGTCGAGGGGAAAGTCCGGGCAAAGAGGCTGTGGGAAGAATTGTGCAACATTCTCAATTCCATGGGTGGTTGCACCAAAACCGTTCAGCAGTGGCAAAAGGTATGTAAGTTTTTATAAAATAACACCCAACAGTCACATACATACATGTACGTGTGTGATTGGAGATACAAATAAACGTTTTATCTATCTATCTACATACATAGTCCCCACTCCCCACACTAGGGTTCCCTGTGTGGTGGGTATTAAAGTAAACGACCGTAGCAAACCGTCAGTGACTATGATTTAGAAGGTATCTTATAGTGACATGAAAAAATCTCATGATTTTATATTTTGCAGGTATGGTTTGATAGAAAACACTTGGCCAAGAAAGCTGCTGCTGATTCTCGGAGGTCGGCTTCAGCCACTGGAGGTGGTCCATCGACGGCACCCCCACTCTCCCAATGGGAATTGAAAGTGCTGTCAATCATGGGAGATGGGTTTGGTGAACGCCAAACTGCAGCCAGAGTGCCAGCCTTCAGTGAGGTAGTCATTCTTTGAATACTTCATTATTAACAATCTTTGTTGTGTTCAAATATGTATTTCAACAATAATCCTTTATTACAAAATTGATATTCTATGCAGAATAATTCAAAATCTATCTATATTAATTTAATTAGGTATTCAATCTGTTTTATTTTCAGAGCATAGAACCGACTCCATGCACTTCGAGTCAAGCAAGCCAACCACCGAGCCTTTCACAGCCTCAAAGTTTGGATTCGCCTGAGGAAGTTGTGGAGTATGTAGTGCAATGCCAGGACAACAATAACCCACAACAACCAACAAGTCCACCACCGGTGTCACAAGAACCCTCGACTTCCAGACTTTGTAAGTGTTTGTTATTAAAAGTAATTCTATAAAAAAATACGACGTGGTACAACATAATACAACTTTATTTTGTCAGCGTAGTTGAATGAATTCATAATACAAAATACATATTGTACAAGCTAGTAGATTAAATCTATTATGTGTTATTTTTATTTACAATATAAAAACGAAGGTGTGTGTGTGTGTGTGTGTGTGGTTATGTGTGTCTCTGTCTGTCCCATCGTAGCTCCTGAACGGATGAACCGATTTCGTTATTTTTTTGTTTGAAAGGTGTATTTGTCGAGAGTGTTCTTAGCTTTGTTTGATCAAAATCGGTTCAGCCGTTCAGCAAAGTTTTTTTTTTTTAATTTTTACAAAATTAATTACTTGTTACTTATACAAAATTTGTCCACTACGATAACAATGTTTATTGAACCCCTATGTGTCATAAGCATTTTTTTGTTTTTGCAGACTCACAACCTAGAAGAAGACAATCAGCTGCTGGCTCCAATGTCAGGAGCCGATTGTTTCAATTCGAAGAAGAGCGTGCTGTCAGAGAAATTGTGAGGAACACCGAGCTCGCAGGCATCAGAGCTGCCCTGTTACAGCTGTATGGGCTTATTAAAGAACATTTAGACCGTAGTATTTAAGATTTAGTTTAAGTTTATTTATTATGTATTACCCAACAGTCCATTTTAGTTGTTTTTTCGTTGTGTTTAAACAAAAACCACAATGGACTGTTGGGTGATACATAATAAATCAATATACTGGGTTCTCTAAAACTCACACTGACCTTGTTATCTCCTTACGATTAGAAAAGATTCTTTATAATCAAAAAACCTCATAGTAAGTTTACTTTGGGTCAGCGTTCAAGTGTCCAAACCAAAAGAGACAAAACGCATAAAGAGGGATAATTCTGTCAAGTTTTATTTGTCAATTGCTGCTTAATTATTGACTAGAGTGTGTTTTTGTCACACAACATTATCTAGCCCCAAGCTAAGCAGAGCTTGTGTTATGGGTACTAGTTAACTGATATACTTAATACAATACATTACATAGATTCTGTGAACGCACAAATATTTGTTCCGAGGCGGGAATCGAACCCGCAACCTCCTGCGTCGCAGGCTAGCCTTCGCCCGCCGCGCCAAAGAGGTCGACATTGTACTTCTGTGTTGAGTTTATAAATGAATCTTTTGAACAGTTTACTTTCTGTGTTGTACAATAAAGCTTTTGCAAGTTGTTTCTTGATAGGAGTAAAATTAAATATAACTACTAAAGGTTTACAATACGTTTTATTACTACTTAAAACTATCATTGTTATGAGCATAATTCTCACGATTTGGTTCACTTAGTTCAGTGATATCTCTTCAATAAATAGTAAAATTAGAACTTATTACTAAAGCAATCATAAAACTGGTATTACCAATAGAATCTTGATGAAATTTCCTATAGGAATCTTGTAATCACAAGTTTAAACGTTTGACATTCTTATTGGAAAAAATTAAGATCGGTTACGTAAAACAAAATTATCACCTCAAGTCACCCATATGAAGCACTGATGAAAACTCATGGTAAACACCTTTTTTAGCTAAAATTTATCTTATGTTCCTAGTTCTTTCTAACATAAGCACTAATGCAGCTCTTGCCCTGCGACCCGCCTGTAGAGCTTGAGCTGCAGAAGCAGCTGAATGAGAGGGAACCTGCTGCCTGCTTCTTTCAGCTTGGAGTTCATCTTCTGTCAACTCGGGAACATCAATACCAGCCCTTAAACATAAGTTGTGTAAAACACAGCAGGCTATTATCATTTTACCTGCTGCTTCAGGGCAGTAATGCAGTTCCCGAGCTGCCAAAAGACATCTCCATCGGCCTTTCAGAATTCCGAATGTCCTTTCTATGGTGGAGCGTGCACGCTTTTGGACCAAGTTGAATCTTCCTTCAGGAGAGTCCTCAACAGCATTATCTATAGGTGTCATCATATGCTCCCTAAGAGGATAGCCGGAATCACCTAAAAATGTGATATACAATATTATTGATGTGAATTATGTTAAATTTATAATAAAATTATTACATACATAAACAATAAATTGGAACATGCCTAATAGATAAACTGTTTCATTCCGAAGACCCTCCATGTGGCTTCTTATGTCACACTCCCTCCAAATATATGCATCATGTGTTGCTCCACCATAAGAAGCATCAACATTTGTTATGTAGCAATTGCTGTCGCATATCTGAATATCGGGAAAGAACAAAGATTAGAGAGAACCATGTACAAAAGTAGATGTCTTAGTAAAATCATTAATATTTTGTTCTTATACTCACAACTTGGGTGTTAATTGAATGGAAATGTTTCCTGTTAAAATATTGTTCCTCGTGCTGCGAAGGTCTCACAATTGCTATGTGAGTGCAATCAATGCACCCAATCACACCGGGAAGCCCATATTTATCATAAAATCTGCAACAATAATGATCTAACATTAATTCACAATACAATAAGCTGATTTAAATAGATTCTTGTTAGATTCCTACTCACCGCCGCTTGATAAGATTTCTTTCATTTCTATTTTGTGGAAATTGTATGTACTTCCGTAGTATTTGAGGTGCATTGAGGGCTGTTGTGACCTCCTGCAAACACCTAGAAACGGTTTGTTGTGCCATGGGCCCGTCCATGTTTTGCCCAACAGAGCCTTGGTAACTACCTCGGGCATAAAAATTCAAGGCTGTAAGGATCTGAAAATTATGAACAGTGAAATGCAAATTTTTGAGTAGGTACATATTAGCTAAAGAATGTTAATAATAAATATACACTACCTTAAGTGTGGGCTCGATTCCATGACGTCGGGCCTTTGGAGGTAACAAAGGTACTATTTCCTGGCACAACTCTTCGAATAATTGCCGACTGAGCCTGTAGTTTCCTACAAACTCTATGTCGGGAATTAGACCCACATCAAGTTGATTCCGCAAGCGGCGTCGGTTCCTTCTACGCTCTAAGCGTTCTTCACGCAAAGCAGCCTCTACTAAAAGCATTCTTGCAGCCATTCCAATTAAATTTCTAAGAAAATCCACTCTTACGAAAATCAAAAGGTAACACTTTTGGTTTCGTCAATTTGAGGTTAAAATTCCGAACAAACATCTGTCAAATTCAAATGTTCGTGCGGAGCTTTCACGAATTAGAGTAAGTTTAGAGAATATAAATGTCAAACGATTTTCGTGCGGACGAAGATTCGGAACGAAGTTGAACCGTGGTAGGAAACGTGCGAAGTTTCGATCGAAACTTCGTTTTTCGTCGAATTATAGTAGGCCTCCTGCTTTGGCGAACGATGTTTTCGAAGCCCCAATTCTCGTAATAAAAATATAGTTTGGATCATGCTCCGATCTAGTATGATGTCATAAATATTACAAATGATATTCCACTCTACTGACAAAAAAAACACGGAAATGTGACTAAAACTAAATGTGACCGAAACTTAAACGTTTAAAAGTTTTTCTGAAAATTTAATTTTATTAGACGCGTCCGTCTGTAATTCTTTCCAATTATATTTAACACTATCCTATACTAATCTATGGTCGCCATGCAACAAAAATTGACTAAATAGTTATTATGAGGGAGCGAATACCAATATTCAGTTAATTCACAATACAGTCTCGATTCGGTAAACGTTCAGTGTGGTTTTAAAATAATTAAGAAAATTGGCCTTCTCAGCGACAGAAAAGCCTAGAGTTACTTCCGAGTGGACAGATGTGGCCCAACCCTAACGGTGCGGTGCGATTCATTGCCAGAGAGCGATAACGTACGCATACCGCACGCCGCGCGGCGGTACCGACTACCAACTATGCGATTGTGCTGTTTGCGCGAACAGTCGACCGCAGCGATCGCGGCAGGCACTCGCATTGCGCGTCCAAGAGACACCTGCCTTCCGCGTGCGGATAAAATACTATCACTAATCGTCCGCGTTCTACAACCGGACTGTGCATCATCCATCTCACAAGTGTTTTTCCAGTGACACCATCTGTAAATATTTGTTTATAAACTATCGACTGTCAAACAATAAAAGACAAGTGTTGTTGATATCAGTTAACAGATACTTTTGTTTATTTATTTAGTACTGAAACAAAGAATGTTGTTCAAGGAGCTCCGCCTAAAGTCGAAAATATAAATGATAAGATAGCATTTTATAGAGCGACAACATTGCGCGAGTTACAGAGTGCAGTTCGAGAACGCAGTGAAAAATTGCGCCCTTTTTATGTGCGCCGTGTAAATCTACAAACGACGGGAATATTGCTTGTTGATACTCGAGACAAATGTGGGAATTCGTAAACAGAGCTTGGAATTGTCTGTTTGGATTCCTCGAATAGTCGTCACGGAACAACAAGTAATCAGTTACGTTAATCATGGGGCATCGTTCAGAAATGGCTACGCCCGATAACAGCGATGAAGAGAGCGGGGATGCCTTCACCGACGCTGATTTTGGAGAATCTGATGATGAAACCCTCTTGGAACGCGTTGATAATGAACCACTTAACATTCCCATTAACGAAACAGTTAATGAAGAAGTTCAGCAAAAGCTAACCAACGGCAATTCTGACAGTAATGGTTTTACGGAGCCTTCTGAAGAACCGAACGTTAACTCGCGGATAAGTAGTGAACACGAATCAAGTGATGTGGAAAATTGTAGTGGCATAGCAGATATCAGACGGGATTCACACGGTGATCAAAACCCTTCGATTGTTGGAATTCTCGGGGACCAGCACGATCATGTAGGTACCCATTGCGTGTCTTTCTGAAATTACTAACTCGGTGTCCTTTTAGGATTTCCTTACTGATTCACAGGTGATTCATTGAAACCGTTAATCCTTTCCCTTTCTGAGCTACCTCTTGTTATTTTAGAGTTCATTATCTTTATTACGTATGTTGATGATATTTTAGGCTCTAGCGTTACTTAAATTCCATATGCTTATCTATTTATATAAAAGAGAAGTCCACACACTCACTCACTGACCACTCATCACGAAATCTCGGAAACTACTGGGCCGAGAGGTCTGAAATTTGGCACAAGCATTCTTAAAGGGAAGCAGGCGCGCACTAAGAAACGATTTTTGAAAATTCGCACCCCAAGGGGTTGAAAAGGGGTGTTAAAGTTTGTATGAAAGTCTATGCGTCGACGAAGTCGCGAGCGGGTCAGCTAGTAGTTAATAAGGTAACCAAGGTCGATAACAAATATTATCTTATCATGATTTATATTTTTCTTCATACGTAAGGTCTTGAGGCCGCAGTGTAAAGTTGTCACAGGTGAACGCTGTTTGCGTTAGTCATCACCAGTTCTCTTTATGCGATGCTACTCATGTGTTTTGAATAAAATGCCATTCGTACATTTACGCGTTAATGTAGATATCGTGACTGTGTCATTTGAAAGTACCTTCATAATACTGAAGGTATAATAGTGGTCAGTTCAGTTGGAGTCAAGTTAGACGTATGTGGGCAAGTTGCGGTGGCTCGACCTTGCGACGACGATATAAACGACAGATCTGCATGAAGATATGACGTTTCCGGAGAGCCTGTTAGCCCTCACTAGTAGAGTCGTCTTTCTGTACGTAAGTGTCTATTACAAATTCATGTCTCGTCTTCTGCTTCAGTCAAATCTTTTCAAGTAGGTATCAATTGTTTTCAACAACTTGAAGTTACCCATGGTTTATGTCATTGACGCTAGCCAGTGTGATTGCAAAGTTGGTTATGATCACTTGTGTTGGCGGTGGCGGTTACGGCATGTGGTGGCCGGTGACCTCATCAGTGCAGATGTGGCGTTGAATCCTCGACATGTCCCTGCGCGAACTGTTGTTGCGAACAATCGCTCAAATACTGCTACTTTATGTGAGTGTTTCAAATGTCAGTGATTGGTATTTCATTCACGTTTTCGTGTTTGCTTCATCTTGGTTGGATTGGTATTTGAATCGACGATGACATTGGGCATTACAAAATATCATCGATACTGGATGTGTCTAAAATTTACATTTGGTAAACAATAAGAAAAAACCGGTCAAGCGCGGGTTGGACTCGCGTGGAGAGGGTTCCGCAGAAATATGTGTTACTATAAAATTTTAATTATCCTTGGAACAGTTACACAGTGTTTTGTCTTTTGCATTGACAGGCAGTTCTTTGATCGAAAGAGACACAAGTAATTAATTTAGTAAAAATTTAAAAAAAACCCCAACGCAATGAAACGGCTGAACCGATTTTGACCAAACATAGCTAAGAACAATCCCGACAAATTCAACTTTCAATCAAAAAAAAAAACGAAATCGTTTCATCCATTCGGGAGCTATGAAACTACGATGCAACAGACACACACACACATACACACACACACACAAACACAGACACGTCAAACTTATAACACTCCGTCGTTTTTGCGTCTGGGGTTAAAAACACAGTGCTACTGTTCCAAGGATGATCCGCGTTTGTTAGTATCACAGTTAGTACACAAATACATAGATTTACTCCTTTTTAACCCCCGACGTAAAACGAAGGGGTGTTATAAGTTTGACGTGTCTATGTAAGTGCCAGTGTGTGTGTCTGTGTGTGCGTCTGTCTGTGGCATCGTAGCTCCCGAAAGGATGAACCGATTTAGTTTTTTTAGTTTTTTGTTTGAAAGGTGTCGGGAGTGTTCTTAGCTATGTTTGATCAAAATCGGTTCAGCCGTTTCTTGCGTTGGGGGTTTTTTTAATTTTTACAAAATTAATTACTTGGTTCCTGTAGGAATAGGCAGAGCCTCAAAATGCCTCATTTCACCGTGCGTTGCACCATAGTTGGAATATAGACGTGACAAGTGGCGAGCTCATCACCGCCATTGCTTCCTACGACTGACTCGGCTAACACTTTCTTCCAGTAAATAAAGCAAGCAGCCAGGACAAATCTTACTAACAAGTCCGGATAACGTGCTGTGTCAGGTTATTTTGCAAAAACACAGTGCTACTGTTCCAAGGATGATCCGCGTTTGTTAGTATCACAGTTAGTATTTTCGTTTAGGTTTTCCTGTAAAATATGAGTGTGGACCTGTAATCTTCTTTTTTTCCCCCACAATTTAAATGCAATAGTAAAGAAAATAAACTATATAATAAAGCATTCACCCACACCAGGGAGGTGATTCTCGAGGAATAGATATTTATCAAATTCGATAAATATCGTAAGAATTGTCAAAATATCTATTGAATAGAAATTTTCGTATTCTCGAGATGTCACTGTAGATAAATATCGATCGTAAATCGGTAGATATGCATCGAGGGGTGATTTTTGAGGTAAAGATATAATATCAAATTCGATATTTATCGTAGGAACTGTCAAAATATCTATTGAATTGAAATTTTAATATTCTCGAGATGTCACTGTAGATAACTATCGATCGTAAATCAGTAGATATGCATCGAGTGGTCAGGAGCACTCGATAATGTTTTATCTATCGAATTATCGCACAAATATATTAATGTACTCTGTGACTGTGAGTGCGACACAGTTAATCACAGTTTGTTGCATTGCATCCAAAAATTCCAAAAACTACAATATATACTGGATTGCATCTACATAACGTCTTGTGGCTACAGTAGTTAATAAATTGAATTAATTGAATATTGGTGAAATTGTGGGCTACCAACTCCGCAAAGGCCACTTACTTGTTCAAGTCTCAATTTAAGAACCTAAGTTAACCTAACCCATCAGAAAATGTCTGTAGACGAATTTGTTGGCGCTTTTGTGGTTGATTTAGTTGAGGAGGCTGAAATAGCAGCAGCCGCACCACCACGACGGACCCTGTGGAGAGAGAGAGATCCATTCCAGTTGAGTGACATGAACTTCAAAAAATTCTTCCGCTTAACCAAAGATTTAACAATGGATCTAATAAACATGCTGGAACCTCTACTACCACAGCAAAAACATATAGATAGCACCACAAAAGTAAGAATCCACCCACCCTTAATAACTGCAATTTAGTGATTGTACTTATCTACCTTGTAGGTAAGGTATTACCTACTTAGCATTTCAATGTTAGTACCTACTACCTACTTTACTGGGTTGAGTTAGTTACCTAGGTACCTATGTTGCAGGTTTTATGTGCTCTAAACTATTTTGGCACTGGATCCTATCAAACTCCAGTGGGAAATAACTATGTGATTCATTTATCACAACCCTCGGCTTCAAGGTGTATTCAAGAGGTAGTGGTGGCACTGAACCATCCCTCAATATATAACCAGTGTGTTCAATTTCCACAAAATTTTCAGGATATGAACAGCAATGTGAGAGAGTGAGTACCTATATAAAATACACCTGTACGTGTAATACTCTTACCAAATAAATGATTATTGATTACATCTATGAAAATTGTTCTCACACCTACTTACCTATAGTAGATTTTGTAATTACTTAAGTATAAAACTGCTTAGCCAATTGTACTGCTGTTGTATTGTACTATCTATAACATTTGCTACTTTTTCAGATTCTATCGCTTATATGGATTTCCCGGATGCATTGGCTGCATTGATTGCACGCATGTAGCTATTGTACCACCTGCTGCAACCATGTATGATGAGAGGAGTTATGTTAATAGGAAAAATTACCATTCCATTAACACACAATTGGTATGTAACCAACGAATAAGTTGTCAAAAAAAGAAACAAATAGGTTAAGTATGTAGGAAAATTTCAAAACTATTCATAATTGTTTCAGATTTGCGATGCAAGCCTGAAAATAATGAACGTGAACAGTTTGTTTCCAGGAAGCACTCACGATTCCCACATCTGGAACAGTTCCAATGTGCTTACCCTAATGGAATCTCTGCATAACCACGGTCACACGAATTACCACCTAATAGGTAGGTGCAAAGCAAACATTATTGGTGACAAAAAGTTTTAGTGTCATTTAATTGAATTTCATCATTTCAGGTGACAGTGGTTATGCTCTTCGTCCATGGTGCCTCACACCCTTGGCAGAACCTGGAGTGGGAACTGCAGAGCATCGCTATAATGAGGCTTTAAAACAAACCAGGGCAACTATAGAAAGATGCAATGGAGTGCTCAAATCAAGATTTCGTTGTCTTTTGAAAGACAGGTAAAGAAATGGTGGCTATAATTTTCTTTTTCTTGAGGTATGGTCTTATAAATACATAAGTACTTTCTATTTACAGGGTTTTGCATTATACACCGCACAAGGCCTCAAAAATAATTATAGCGTGCACAATATTACACAATATGTGCATTCAAAATGGCATTGAAGATCCAGAGATGATTTTAGATCAGGACCAATTGGGCATGATGCCGCAGGTTGCCTACACAACCAATAATTTAGGCAGAAGAACAAACGTACTTCTGCAAAGTGCTAGACAGAAGCAGGGAAACATTGTCCGTAATTACTTTGTGTAACTTATTTTCAATTAAATTTCAATTAATATTTTCAATTACAAGCAGGAATACCTCAGGGATTAGTCCATCTTTAAATCAGACCTACCCGAGACACCAGGTGTAGTGACTGCCACATTTGCAGACTACATTGCCATTCTTGCTAGTAGTAAGGACCCAAACGAATCATCACAATTCGTACAAATTGATCTCGACAAGTGGTTGAGAAAGTGGAAAATGAAAGCCAGTGCCTCTAAATCGACTCACGCTATATTCACACTCCGCAAAGGATATTGTCCGCCCAGAAGACTCAGTGAAGTATCTAGGGATGCACCTGGATCATAGACTGCCCTGGAGAAAGCACCTACAGAAAAAAAGAGACAAACTCAACTTCCGGTACCGGAACCTCCATTGGCTAATGGGTAGAAATTCGGTCCTGAGTACCTACTGACAACAAACTCCAGATTTACCAGGTTGTGCTGAAGCCTATCTGGACGTATGGCATACAACGGGGATCAGCCTACAAATCAAATATTTCCATCATACAAAGAGCACAAAATGGCATCTTAAGAAACCTATCCAACGCACCGTGGTTCTTGATGATTACTGAGCTGCATAGCGAACTGAAGGTCATCACAGTCATTGATGATATAAAACTATATTCATTGAAATACAAAGAACGTCTAAATGTACATCCGAACCACTTAGCCTCGCAGCTTACTACCATCAACTACCTGAAGAGGCTGAAAAGACAACATATCATGGAACTCTGTGGAACATGACTCAAGAATAGGAGAGGTGGTCGCTGGACCACTTCTGCTACAAGCCCAACTACCCACACCAAATCTGCTCATAGTCTGAAGACTGATCGCAGAAGAAAATAGAACAAAAAAAAATATTCAATTAAATAACATGTATCTGTTGAATTTAAAGTTTTATTTACTTACTTACACAAAATAGGAAAATAAACAATATAGTAAAATCTTTAAATTATATTGCTACCTGATAAATACTTTCTTGCATTGATCAGTCCTTCCTTACACAGAAACATAAAAATTAAGTAAAATCTTAAAAACAGTAGGTAATCAGTCATACTGTATTGCTACCTAATAAATACTTTCTTGACATTGATCAGTCCTTCCTTACACAGGAACATAAAAATTAAGTAAAATCTTAAAAACAGTAGGTAATCAGTCATACTGTATTGCTACCTAATAAATAATTTCTTGACATTAATCAGTCATTCCTTACAATAACATTATAAGAACATAAACATTTAAAATCTTAAAAACAGTAGGTAATCAGTTATACTGTATTGCTAGGTACCTAATAAATACTTTCTTGACATTAATCAGTCATTCATTACAATAACATAGGAACATAAAAATTAAGTAAAATCTTAAAAAACAGTAGGTAATCAGTCATACTGTATTGCTACCTAATAAATACTTTCTTGACATTGATCAGTCCTTCCTTACACAGGAACATAAAAATTAAGTAAAATCTTAAAAACAGTAGGTAATCAGTCATACTGTATTGCTACCTAATAAATAATTTCTTGACATTAATCAGTCATTCCTTACAATAACATTATAAGAACATAAACATTTAAAATCTTAAAAACAGTAGGTAATCAGTTATACTGTATTGCTAGGTACCTAATAAATACTTTGTTGACATTAATCAGTCATTCATTACAATAACATAGGAACATAAAAATTAAGTAAAATCTTAAAAAACAGTAGGTAAATCAGTTATACTGTATTGCTAGGTACCTAATAAATACTTTGTTGACATTAATCAGTCATTCATTACAATAACATAGGAACATAAAAATTAAGTAAAATCTTAAAAAACAGTAGGTAATCAGTCATACTGTATTGCTACCTAATAAACACTTTCTTGACATTAATCAGTCATTCTTTACAATAATATTATAGAAGCAACTTACATACACTGATAATGGAATATCTACACAAATTTGGGACGGAACAAGGGCCGTGGCTGAATAGTCAGAATGTTTGAACAGTCAACAGGATTATAATTAAACAGTCTCATCGTGTGGCATAAAAACTAGTCCTAATCTTTAATTTACGAATCTACGAATCTAAGTTATATAAGGTATACCTACCGTCCAATATTCTACATGTAAAAACTTGCTCGGGCCGCCTTGCACTTGGCAATACATTGCAATGCATCGGCCTGCCTAGACAAGGCTTCTGCCTGTTTGTTCATGGCATCTGTTTGTTTCTTCATTTCAGTTAAAAACTCTCGCTTTATGTTGTTTTTTTCTTTGAGGTTTTCATTAAGAGTCACTGCCACGTCGAGACTCTTTTGAAGGCGAGTCTGAGCCATAGATCTTTTATTTTTAAATGATGGTTCGCGCTCGCGATGAGTGTTTTGATGAGGTTCTTCATAATCTGAAAAAATAAGATATTTAATTTAAAAAAACAAGCTCTTTGGTTTTACCGTTGCAGACAGAATATGGCTTATTTAATATTGTAATTTAGCTCTTACCAATTTCAATAACGTTATTTGGTGATGCTGGCACTGTTAAGGTGTCTGTACACGGGAGATCTGAAATAAGAAGCACTCATAAGTACCTATTCTTAAAAGTATCTACTTAATTCATAGTACTTGACACATAAATAAGTTTCACAATCTTTTGACAATATATTGTCAGAAACATGCTTCCAGTGCAGCAGTAGGTATATTGAACCGTAGCTTTTACTTACCAATCTCATAGATTTGTTCCGGAGCTGGGGGGGTGGGCACACTCAATGGAACGGTGGTTTCAGTCTTGGAAACTGAAATAACAAAACAAATTAAGCACTTACTGTAGACTTGTTCTTATCTTGCCATGGCAAGATTCTATTCTAGTATCATTTTTGGCTGTAAAAGAAAAATACTTACCAAAAAAAGTTACATGCGACTCTTGGGAATCGCTGTGCCCCACAACTGCAGACTCGCTTATGGTGGTGAGTACTTTTTCTTCCTCCGCAGTCAATTGCTGTGGAGGAGATCCACCACCTGTCAGGTTGGCAGACCTCCTAACCACTGCCTGCTTACGTTTGACTTTAGCCTTCATATCTTGCCAAGTCTGAAAGTTAAATCTGATTATGCAGTGGACATTTTCATTAAAAGATGTGAATGTTTAGTCGGTCGAACAACCATGATTTAACGAATTACCACTTACTTTGCGCCATTCCTCCCACGATTTTTTGGTACCCGGGATGGAGTTTAGTTCCTCCTCTATGTTGCGCCATCGCGTGGTTGCAGTTTTGTTTGTAAAGGTAGGGGAGAACTTCCCAACTCTAAGTAGATCATCTGCCTGAAGCAACTCCACAAGGCGAGCTTTTTGAGCAGCGCTCGGATATGGTTTTCTTTTTTTGACGCTTACTTCCCTCGGTGATTCCATATTAATACCTAGTTATAATTTATGTACAAAGTTTGACACACAGCAGTCGTAAAGTAATAATTAGATTCTAAGGGTTTTGCAATGCTAGAGCTTAATAATAAATAACTAACAATTTTAACCAATGTAAAATATTTGAAATGAGTGGAGAGAAAGAATAGTGTCAAACTGTAATATTTATCAACCAACAACACAGGGTTGCTAGATCGAGTTTCTGAATTTTCCCCATATTCACACATTTTTTTCCCCAAAATGATACGTTTTGAAACTCTTTTCCCCAATATTTTTTTAACCAGTAAATAAAACAAAAGGAATATTATGCATGGTATTATATATATCATATTTACATATTGATAAGCAGAGACGAAGTGTCACAAGTTTTGAACATCATGCTGAATCGTGGATGATTTCCAAACCTCTATAACTTCATCTTCATTTAAACTTGTCACATAAACATTTTCAGCATTAAATTTTTACAACATTTTATTAGTGGGTTGAAACTTGATGCATCCACCGCCGAAATTAAGAACATATCTCACTCTCATTATATGGTCGGTTGTTTTAGTAAACAATCTATTACGTTGTTTATTTTTTATCACACTCATTATAGAAAATGCTCGTTCTACGCTTGCATTATAAAATGGCAGGCTTAGCATAGCAGGCAGGTGGCTAGTTTTACAAGTTTTACAAGTTTTAGTTTTAGTTTTAATATTTACAATATTGTGGAATGCAACATTATTCCCTAATAATGACCTCATGCATATAAAATAAGGCACGTTCAAAATAACCCCAAAATTTCGCTGAATTATTTTCCTTTCCCCAAACATTTCCCCAAGGATTTAGTTTACCCAAAATTTCCCCAAGACCGAAATAATTCCCCAAAATTGCGAAAAAAACCCCCAATCTACCAACCCTGCAACAACAACAAAACTGACGAATCAAGAAAAAACGTTCCGATTTAAAAAATATGCTCCAAAGATATGTTTTTATTTTTTATTTTACATTAACTTATAGTTTAAATAGTATTACAACAACGTTGAATAATATCAATTATCAAAAGAACTCATTGATAACCCAAATTATCACCCAGTTTTTTAATTTGAAAACTATATAAAGTTATCGATTATGAACTCCCTAGTCTATAGAAACGGAACGTATCCTGTCTGTAACAAAAGCTATTTAATCTGTGTAAGAGATTGAAATAAACATAGATAATGATGATATTTTATTTATCTAATAACTTTTTTATCTAATGTCCTCGAGAATACACATTTTGTTGCGAGATCGATATGTATCATAGATAAGGGGAGTGATATGATATTAAATATCACTTATGATATTATCTAATACCATTTTTATCTTTTGTCCTCGAGAATACACATATTGTTGCGAGATCGATATGTATCATAGATAAGGGGAGTGATATGATATTAAATATCACGTAAGATATTTGAATTATCATAGTAATGATATTATATAATACCTTCTAATATTTTTATCTATTGTCCTCGAGAATACACATATTTTGTTGCGAGATCGATAATGTATCATAGATAAAGGGAGTGATATGATATTATCATATCACATTAATATCGCATGAATGCCCTCGAGAATACACATTTTGTTGCAAGATCGATAATTATCATAGATAAAGGGAGTGATATAATATTATCATATCACATGAATATCGCATGAATTGAGAATTGGGCCCCTGATCTCAGAAAGTACGTAGCACGAATCTCACAAGTACTTAAAAAAGTATTTCTCGTAACGAGCCCTGTCATTAGATATGTCACATGACGCACATTAAAAAAGATTATTCTCCTTTTTCCCCACAAAATTAAACCCCAATATCAGAATTAGCACATGAAAAAGATTATTTTCCTTTTTCCCCACAAAATTAAACCCCAATATCAGAATTAGCACATGAAAAAGATTATTTTCCTTTTTCCCCACAAAATTAAACCCCAATATCAGAATTAGCACATGAAAAAGTTTAGTTTCCTTTTTCCCCACAAAATGAAACCCCAATATCAGAATTAGTTTATTTACGCGGATCACCTAACTCTGTTTAGGTACGAAATTTCAACTATTTCGTATAGTAATACGGAAAAAATTGGCTGTCGTGACAGACGGACAGACAGACAGACATGAGAGTGATGCTGTAATGGTTCTGTTTGTTCCTTTTGTGGTACGGAACCCTAAAAATATAAAGTTATCGTCGTGGTATTGTTTATTTTACGATATTAGCAGATTATACAGAGTGAGATCATCGTCGAGCATGAATCTCTTTGAAATGATACAAGGTACCTACCTACTTCTATCGGGTGATTCGTCGACTAACCTTTTCTCAGCAAACTTGTTATTTTATTGAATGAGTATGAGGAACTGAAAATAAATCTCTTTCCATAAATTATCCCGTTTACACTATATTCTGGTTAGTTTCGCTCGGCTATAAATGATTATAAATCATACGAAACCTGACAGAGCTTTGAGCTGCGTTCAAGTTTTCGAGTTTGAGACATAATTATTCGAAATATCCCTCTTTAATTTAGGCGAGAAACGTCTATTTGTTTGTCTGTATTGTCTGCACATAACCGCTCCAAAACGGCTGATGAACTTTACGTGATGTGGTTTTTTGGCTGAGAAAAAGATCTACCTCGGAAAATTCTTAGTAAACCTAGCTATGTACATAGTTCAGACTGCGCCAACCCCCACCGTCAAAAGAATGGTCTTGATGAGCACATTCTAAATATATATTATATGTGTAAATTACATATGCAAATTATGTTTTAAATGTCTTAACGAATTGTCTTTTTCATATCTTTCAGTATAGATTTTCCGTAGTCGGGTTTTAGTTCTGTTAACTGTTATCTTGTTTATTTGGATATTGTAGGTACTCCTAGATTTGTAATTTTAATTTAATAAATCAAGTAGGTACCTAATTTGTAATTTTGCTGCATGCGCCTTCAAGATGCCCAGCAAAGAAAAGCCCTGAAGCCCAATTCTCTTATTTATTTTATAACCACACTGCAAGTTGACCGAAACGAGATTGTATTGTAAATTGACTGAGAAATTGTTATTCTGCTCCATCATAACAACAATATAATCTACTTTCGGTTCTTTCGGCAATATATTAGAGTAGGATAGTGCTATATAATAATATTTTTTTTTTGTTTAAACTGTCATTAAAGAAATGGCTAATTGAAAAAGTTTTTTATAACATTAATGAATATTTTAAATTTAAAACCCAATTGACATAATATTCTAGATACTAGAATAGGTGTCACACATTGAATCCATTTTGGACATGCAATAGTATTTAAGTATTCAAAAAGATGTTAACATTCAATAATATTATGTCAATTGGGTTTTAAATTTAAAATATTCATTAATGTTATAAAAAACTTTTTCAATTAGCCATTTCTTTAATGACAGTTTAAACAAAAAAAATATTATTATATAGCACTATCCTACTCTAATATATTGCCGAAAGAACCGAAAGTAGATTATATTGTTGTTATGATGGAGCAGAATAACAATTTCTATGTACCATCATTGTTGCAATAAAGATTATGAATTATGAATTATGTAAAGAGTGAAAGAGAGAATTCTCAGAACTTTGAAACATTCAAGTTACAGTCACATTTCGATATAATCACATTCCGCATTGTATAGTCAGGTGAGCGAATACCATTTTTGACGTTTGTGACATCGACACTAGATCGTAACATGATCCGAACTTTAATTTGACTATTTTTTATTACGTGAATTGGGCTTCAGTTGTCCAATGTTGGTCTTGATTTCCCTACTCTATCGCACGAACGTAACCGTATCAGAAGGTTATTCATGTTGTCTCCGTCTTGCTAGCTCCCTATATATACCCAGCTATAATAAGGAGCGCAGTAAGTAGGTACTTTCGAAACAATGAGATCACATAAACCCGTTTTGTGCATTCCATAACATAAAAATATTTTCGTAAGAATTAGCATCGTCTACCTTGACGTAAATTAGTTTAACAATGTTGACATGCTGGTCAAAGCAACGACCACTAATTTATGCGCATACATAAGTGATGACCAGAGAAAATTATATCTACCTAGCTGTTATCTTAGAAGGCACCGACTTTTCTTCAGATATGTTACTCAAGACAATGCTACTGATGTGTTTCCCTATTGAATAGTTTGTGTTACTTTCAAGCGACTAGCAATTTCGCCATGACTGGTATGATAAGTTTGACGTGTCTGTGTGTGTGTGTCTGTGTCTGTCTGTCGCCTCGCATGACCTTATAATGAGACATCATTAGCCGACTGTTATACGACTTCGACTACGAGTTAGGGTTTTAGCAAAATTCTGACATAACAAGTAATTAATTTTGTAAAAATTAAAAAAACCTTGACGCAATGAAACGGCTGAACCGATTTTGATCAAACATAGCTAAGAACACACACTCCCGACAAATTCACGTTTCAAATAAAAAATAAAAAACAAAATCTGTTTATCCGTTCGGGAGCTACGAGGCGACATACACAGACACACACACACACACACCACACCCACAAACACACACACACACACACACACACACACACAAACAGAGACACGTCAAACTTATAACACCCCGTCGTTTTTGCGTCGGGGGTTAAAAATACGAAATCAAGACATACTTTTGAGGCACTGTTTATTTTGGCCAGCTATCAATTGGAATGATCACGAATGAGTGAGGAGTGTACCGCTGGCGCCTGAGCTCTCTGCGTACAAACGAAGTTTGCTCCCATTTTGGATATTAGCTCACCATACTACATGAAGTTTTGTACACATGATCAATACTATAATATCTAGACCCGCAGTTTGTCTGTTTCTTATAAAATTAAACACGCCGTTTTTCCCGAAAGGTTAGGCAGAGCTTCAATGGACTCATTTTCACCGTGAGTTGCACCAACGTGGGTGCAATGGCTCATCGCCGCCATTGCTTCCCACCACTGATTCGGCTAATGCTTTCGGCTAGTAGCAGACAAATCTTAGACTAACGAATTTTACTATTTTTTTTATAGAATTCGAATAAACGCAAATAAATTAGTTGTTATAAAAAAAAAGTCAATATCTTATTTGTCGTTCCTTGCCAAGCCTAGCTCGGTCGAACGATTCAGTCCATTATTTTTATCGACAAATTGGTAAACATTTGATTAAATATTGACGTATGTATTACGGTATTAGATTATCGCCCTATAACACTAGACTTTGTTTAGTTTCCAAGTGTACTATTAATATTTAAATTTCTTATTATGTGTAGTTCCCGGTCTCGAATAGGGCTACCCTATCTCATCCCGTGGGTGTCGTAGAAGGCGACTAAGGGAGTATTGGAAACCTGTGCATCCTATCGCATCTTAGGTTCGCAGGTTAGGTGGCGGGTAAACCATCTACAAGCATTCCCAAGGAGGGTTGGTGTCAGGCACGCGGCCGACTGTAAAAATCTAGCCAAAACCCTTTTGCAGTATGAAGAAAAAGACGTACTGCGCAGACCCCAAATAATTTGGGAAAAGGGCAAGAAAATGATGATTATTTCAACGTAAGAAACACATTAATTTTTTAGTAGCCCGTGTTATTGAAGCACAGCTGCACAATCGTAGCTAAACTAATGATATTTATGTGATACTATAAATTAACACTTGTGTGTTAGGTCATATAATTAATTACCGGCAACATAGTTTTCGCTATCTGAAGAAGTGTTGATGAGCTGTGATGAGTAACAAACACGAAAAAATTTGAATTTTGCGCCACGTGCGCAAAGCAACCACCTTAATACGTAAAAGGATCTGCCAATGGGGAATGACCTTCGTAATCCTTTAAATGACGTCACCCACTCCTTCAGCAAACAAACTATATGTGCTGCGATTGGTTGGTTTTAATTTGTTTGGTCTCCGCTTGCCATATGTGCATAAACTATAAAATCCTTATGTGTATGGTCCTACTTGGTATCGTCAGAGCAGGTTCATTTATCATTTGTATTGAAATGGGAAAATCTCGTCAAACATAACATTTTTATCGCATATTTACGTTATCAGACGGTGAAGTGGAGGCGTGGTAGGTAATCGGTTCCACTATATTATATTATGATTTCTGTAACGCTTTTGGTTGAAGGTTTCTTGATTTCAACGCAAAATTTCTCTTTTAGTTTTATTAACTATATACGTATGCTTGCTCTCAATTTCTGAACAACGAGGCACATGAGACTTTTCATCTTTATGTCTCAGCGTGGCGGGTGCAGTCCAGGCCACGTAGGGCTCGTCCTAGGTGGTCAAATTATCTGAATAATTTTGTCTATTTTCGATTCGTGGCGATTATAGATTAGAGTAGGATAGTTAGATATAGGGTAAAGTAGTAGTAGAGCTTTTTTGTGAAAGAGTTCGTCCGGGGAAGAACTACCACCATACCTATTTCTGCCGCAAAACAGTAGTGCTCGCATTGCTGTGTTCCGGTTTGAAGGGTAGGGGTGCCGGTGAAATTAAATAATAAATAAATAAATAATGCTGGACAAGTTCACACAACATTATCTAGCCCCAAGCTAAGCCAGAGCTTGTGTTATGGGTACTAGTTAACTGATATACTTAATACAATATATTACATAGATAGATATTTTTGTATTATACATAGAAAACACCCAGAACACCCTAAACAAATATCTGCAGAGCGCACAAATATTTGTTTCGAGGCGGGAATCGAACCCGCAACCTCCTGCGTCGCAGGCGAACCATCGCCAGCCGCGCCACAGAGGTCGTCAAATTACAGGCACATGAGACTTTTCATCTTTATGTCTCAAGTGGCGGGCGCAGTGCAATGCCACATAGGGTGCGTCCTAGGTGGACGTGACCTATGAGGTAATGCACTGTTCATAGCCAGAGGGTACCACTTATCATCAGGTGGGTCATCTGATTGATCCGTCATTCCAAGTAGTATAAAAAATAAAAAACTAGAACTGTGCTTCGGTGGGCCATCTGCTCGTTCAGACATTCTAAATAAACATAAAATAAAAATTAGTGAAGTAATTCTCGCTCGACTAAAGCCTAATATTAGCGGACACTGATAGTGGTAGAGCCGGATGCGCAAGCGCCTCAGATAGTGCCACCGCAGTTACCCGTCACCCGCATCTAACGGTGTGCTCAGTTTGACACTACATTTGTCGCCCGCATCATTTTGAGGTCACCATCAAAGTATCCACTTCCATTACGCACACATAAATAAATAAATAAATAAAATAAATAATGCTGGACAGTTCACTCAACATTATCTAGCCCCAAGCTAAGCAGAGCTTGTGTTATGGGTACTAGATAACTGATATACTTAATACTATATATTACATAGATAGATATTTTTTATTATACATAGAAAATACCCAGAACACCCTGAACAAATATCTGCGAATGCACAAATATTTGTTCAGAGGCGGGAATTGAACCCGCAACCTCCTGCGTCGCAGGCTAACCTTCGCCCGCTGCGCCACAGAGGTCGTCGTTACGTGTTTGTTTACAACACTCATAATTTTCGTTGGGAAAAGTCCCTAGCAAATGAAGGGAAAATATGTATAAAATAGATGTATATGACGAATAAGCTCTTTTTTAGGGTTCCGTACCCAAAGGGTAGAACGGGACCCTATTACTATGACTCCGCTGTCCGTCTGTCACCAGGCTGTATCTCGTGAACCGTGATAGTTATAGATAGTTGAAATTTCAGCTAAAACAACAAAAAAACAATAAATTAAATATTTAAGGGGGCTCCCATACAACAAACTTGTTTTTTTGCCGTTTTTATAGATAATGGAAACAGACTGTTAGTGGTACGGAACCCTTCGTGCGCGACTCCGACTCGACTTTTTTTTAAGATGACGCATTGGTAATTTTTGTGGCAGGGATCTATATTATTCTCATTAATTACAAAACATATGAAAGTGATATTTGTTGACTGATTCTTCATATCATTGAGTTAACTTTTTTGTAGCATTTCACGTTTGGTTAACTTTTAAAGCAGAGAAAAAAAAATCATAGACACGTCTTATCAAACAGAGATTTACATTTTACAGACAAACTGGACTTATATAAGCCTCTTAATTTTCTAGGTAGATTCATTCAAACACATACTTCAATAGAGGCTTAAATTTTTACTATAAAAAACCGGCCAAGTGCGAGTCGGACTCGCCCATGAAGGGTTCCGTAGCAGCAAGTAACATAATATTAAAGTTCTTGGATGGATTACGATTTATGACGTATTAAAAAAAAACTACTTACTAGATCCCGTTCAAACCAATTTTCAGTGGAAGTTTACTTGGTAATGTACATCATATATTTTTTTTAGTTTTATCATTCTCTTATTTTAGAAGTTACGGGGGGGACACACTTTTCACCACTTTGGAAGTGTCTCTCGCGCAAACTATTCAATTTAGAAAAAAAAAATATTTTAAGCCTCAACATCATTTTTAAAGACCTATCCATAGATATTCCAAACGTACAGGTTTGATGAAAAAAAAAACTAAGTATGGGGAACCCCAAAAATAATTGTTTTTTTTTTTTTTCAATTTTTGTGTAAAAATCTTAATGCGGTTCACAGAATACATCTACCTACCAAGTTTCAACAGCATAGCTCTTATAGTTTCGGAAAAAAAAGGATGTGATATACACGGACAGACAGACAGACAGACATGACGAATCCATAAGGTCTTTGACTACGGAACCCTAAAAACCCTATACCATAGTTGGATTTTTTAAACTAGTCTTCGTTTTTCCGTACAGTAGGTAGATCAGCAGTCAGAACGCGTGTATAACTCCCATATAACACGTCTAGACAAGGGGTTCCCCAGTTCATGGGCTGGGCTCTCGTTACTCACCGCTAGAAGCTAACCCACACCCACGCGGTCGTTCAAGACTGCTTTATTGCTTTTGTACAGCTTGGTCTATTGTAACTTCAATCAATTAGTCGAGAGTGTACTTCGTACGTTTCCAGTACTAATCAAGTTCAGAGGAAATTGGTTTCATGGCTCAATTCGTTTCCATTGACCATTTCGTCAATCACTTCTTCAATAGAGAGCAATTTTATCTCACTGATCCATACTTCAATATACATAAAAAGAACGGCCTTGTGCAATTTCACTAATTAATTACACGATACGAAACGACAGAGCTCCTCTTTGCGAATCCCTAAATCGAATAAGAGATGTTTTTTTTTTAATTTATTTTTTCAATACAAGCTTTTATAAAATTAGTGATCGTAACCGTGTGCTGATTAAAATGAGCCTAAACACGGACAGTCTACTATTATCCATCGAGGAGTTCCGTTGTCCACCTTCCGTCTCCATCATCAGATCAGCTCGCTGTCACCAATCATATTGTATTGTCATCGGAACTTGACAGGTATGCCAAATTTCAGCTCAATCGGTTGAGGATAACTGCTTTAAAATTCAGTTGCAAGATTCCACCCGGATTCAACCCAGACAAACATACATATATTGCAAGTTAAATAAAAGCTTGTAACAAGTAATTAATTTTGTAATAATTAAAAAACCCTCTATGAAACGGCTGAACCGATTTTGATTAAACATAGCTAAGAGCACTCCCGACAAATTCACCTTTCCAACAAAAAAATATATATCTAAATCTGTTCATCCGTTCGGGAGCTACGATGCCACAGCTGTCTGTGTCTGTGCGTGTGTGTGTGTGTGTCTGAGTGGCTGTACACACACACACACACACAGACAGACACGTCAAACTTATAACACCCCGTCGTTTTTGCGTCGGGGGTTAAAAATTCACAACCGCAATATTTTTGAACGACCACTAACAGACAAAACTAGGCATGGCGAAACTTTATGGGTTCCTTGTCTTGATGACTACGGAAACTACAATGCTGTGCCCGACGCCCGCTAGCGCGAGCGAGATAGGTTGCCGCGTGCGATGAAGTGGAAGCCTACACCGACGTCCTATACAATACCATTACTGATAAATTCTAGACAAATTACCATTTAGAAGCAGTTTATTCCACCTCCAATAATTCTTACCTATCTTAATTGCACCGTGTTGTGAAATTCAAAAGCAATTTAGCTTATCGAAACACGGGTTATAATTGCTCGTCTATTTAAAGAGCTTGAACCAGTTACGAAACATTTAGTTGTGAACTAGTATTAATTACAAGTGGTAAATGTCACGGTTGATAGTAATTTAGCGGTGTTGATGCGCCTGCGCCACCCACACTGCTGACAGCGCTCCGGCTCATCGCGCTCACGACACGACTATTCCTCAACTAGTAGGTAGAGTGATTATTTTATGAACTGCTAGAGCCTGGCTCCGTCCGAATTCTACCATTATTCCTTATAGGAATCTGTTTTCATTTCAGGCCCACACGGTACGCTAGTAGATGGGGATTAAATCGTAAACTCGTTAAAAAAAAGTGTCGTTATATGTTTTCCCTTTGCGCAACATATTCGCGTATTTATATTGAGAAAGACTAATAGACACTTTTTAAAACATACCCAAAAATGCACTTAAACTATTAAATAGTAAGAAGGCTGATCAAAAAGAGCCCAAACACGGCCAGTCTACTATTAACTAACCAGGAGTTCGGTTGTCCGTCTTCCGTCTCTATCATCATCACTATATCACATTCACATTTTAGTGCTCCGCCAAAACGCACGAAATTTTTAAATTTTTGCGAAATAAGTGTGAATTTTTACAAAAAAACATGCTCAAAATATAACACAGTATTTTGACTTCATAGGCAAAAAACTAAAAGAATTACCATAATATTGTATTGTCATCCAAAACCAAGTTAACACAGGTCTATGCAAAGTTTCAAAATTTAACATGAATAAAAAGTGTGTCAATTATAGTTCAGATTTGATTCCGAAACAAGCAAACAGACGTGAAATTGAATTAAAGAAAAGTGTGTAATAGTGCAATAATGATACTAGTGAGCTAAGTTGGTCATTACAGTCGAGGCGGGAATGCAGCCCGAGCCGACAGGCGAGGCCGTAATGGAGCCGAGACCTGTAATTATCAATGCTTACGCTTTTCATACGACGTTTTACAACATACTTGCGAGGAAAAAGGTAAATAATATACTGCCAAATCCAATTAAATCTATCTCAAGGCTAAAAAAAAAAAAAAAAAAAAAATCGACATCATTTTATCAAACTCCTTGGTATAGATCCACCAACTTATCTGTAGAACCATTTACCTACATTTTTCTATCATCTACATACATTTCATTCTACATATAACTTGGTGGATCTCTAGTAAACTTTTTGTAGGATAGGAAGGATTTTTAAATTGTAAGAATATTGCCAGAGGGCAATGTTTTTTTTACAATAAATAAAATTTAAAAAAACTTATATTTTGGGGTAATTTAATACCTATAGTTTACAATAATGTAAATCAATTATTTTAGTACACGTTCGCTGCTTAAAAACACAAACGTTTGCGTTTTATTCTTATAAAATTGACTGTTTTCATACTAATTATATTGATAATTAAATCCGCAGCCGACGTGTAACTAAATTATTTTAATATTTTTCGTAAAAAATCGACATCATTTTATTCTAAACTCTTTGATAATAAACTTTATTGTAAGACAGGAAGAAATAAATTACTTTAGTACAATAATGTAACGTAAAAAACCCGTGTGTGTAACATGCTGCATTATGACCTAGGAAGATGGACTAAAGGCATGGAACTAAGGCTAAAAACGAAACGGTATCGATTATACCAGTCTCATTCTTTTATATGAATGTATTCATGTTTTGGAATGAGACAAGCATAAATCTATCTGTTCTTATTTGTGTAAGTCGTACCAGGCCAAATGACAAATTACTACTACATTCATGGTAACAATCTATTATGGAGATGTATATGCATGATACCAAAATTCAGGGTATTACCAGGTCTGGTTAATTCCATACATTTTAGAATTAGTTCACACAAAATATCGATAGATGGCAGTACTGGTATCGCTAGGAATATTGAACACATTAATTAGATTATTTTTTCACTTTTTTTGACGGCATTGCGTAAATAGTACCTCTAGAAGACTTTTTATGTGATTTTAACTAATAAAATAACAAAAATCGTTATAAAATAGTTTTTTTTTTTTTCAATGTTTTTACTGACATCTAGCAATTTCTAACCGAAACATTTTGATTGGGTTCTAAGGTTCTAAGTTTGGTCAAGAAACACATAGATGGCGTTGAAATAAAACCATGTTTCGGAGCAGCAAAAAAAGAATAAAATTATACGATAATATTTCGATAGTTACTCCACAGAGTAGTAAGAATACTAACGTGTTACTCTATGATATGATGTGATGAAATACGCTTGATTTCTCAAGTATCATCTAGTGCGCTGTAAAGAAGGCAAGAGAGAAGCGCCATCTAGTACGCTGTTAAGAAAACAAGTAAGAATGCATATTAGTACGTTAGTACCGAGCGCGCGCCACGGGCGCTGCTCTTGCGCGACTTATCGTGGCAACGATCGTAGTACTAAGATTGTCTCTCTGTTGTACGTTAGTATTATTCCTTACTCTGTGGTATTACGGAACGGAAAAACGACTGTCGTGTGACAATATATTTTTTTCTCTCTAACATAGGATAGCAAGCTATCTTCTAGAATAGGAGTAAGAAGGAACACTCTATGCTATTTTAGCACTCAATCCATGTACTACTACATTCATGATTATGACCCTAAAAACACTGCAATAAGGGCTACTTTACGAGCAAGTGTGTTGAGAAAATAGTTTCTTCTGGGACGGAGTTCTAATAAAACTGTTTCGATGTTCGTTTTTTTGCGTGTCTTTGTATAAGTTAGCAATCATGAGTTGTCCAAGCACCGAACTAGTAAACGAAAATGTTGGTTTCTAATAGTAGGCAGCAAGAAACTACTCAGTTCACCAACACACGCGTATACGGGTACTAGGGCCACAGCGCATCGCGTTTACAACGCACGCACGCTTACTAATTGACCGAACTATTAAGGCGCGATAGGTTCTCAAATGTCTCTAGAATTTTAAAGTTTTTGATAATAATTTTCATAGTTTTCTATGAAGAAAAAAATATATGATATTCTTGAGCTTTTTATCTAGTGAAATCAATAATTCAATACAATATTTGAATGACTTCACTCGATAAAAAAAAATAACAAAGATGCCTCCTTTTTAAAGTTTAAATGCTATTTTTCACTCACTTCTCTCACGGTTTAATTTTTGAAACATTTGGTTACATGTTATTTGAGTTAGTGAATTCATCAACAAAATTAAACAAAACTTGGAACGACATTTTTATATAATTTTTTTATACATAAAAACACGGTATCAGAGCGTGCGCTCGCCTTCTTCGCCTCATACAAAAATGTTCGTTGAACCTATAGCGCCTTAACATATTTTCTAAAATACTGCCACTTGTACCTACTTTGCTGCGTAGGATGCCGATAAGTATTATAATACCGAATCTTTCGTCCTTGGTTTATTTGCCTCATTTTGTTTTTTTGAACGTATTGTTACCGATAAAACAGAATAAATAACAGTACAATCGATAAGCGAAAACAATGCTATTTTATCCGACTTCAAATAGGAGGAAGTTCTCAATTCGGTTGTTTTTTTTAAAATGTTTGTTAGCGTTATCTCTGTCATTTATAAACCGACTTAAACAAAAAAATTTTTTTGTGCTGCGATCACAGAACAAGCCTCAAAGTAAATGTCTTTGTTCTACGAAGTATTTTTTTCACTATGGTCTTTGCCAACAGGTGTAATTTTTCCTTGTCAATCTATCTACAACATATAATTAAGAATACGTAATATTTTCAATGAAAACATTTAATTATCTAGTTCTAAAAAGGCCTAATCAATGTCTATTAAAATCGTTGCGAGACTGACTGACTCATTCACTGACTGACTATAAACGCACAGCCTAAACCGTAAGTTCTAGAGACCTGAAAGGAGAGTATGATCCTTTTGTGGTCAGGGGTGCGCTAAGCAAGTAATTTCCGAAATACAAAAGTTGACTTTTGCATGGAGACAAATCCAAGCGGGCGAAGTCGCGGGCATTTTACTGGTTTACAAGTAAAGACTTCATCTGTGGGGATATACTAAAGAGTACTAAAGGGAACAGCAGAGCGATTACTTATAAATAACAGCTTTGCAGTTTGTCTCACCAAGGCTGTGATCTAATTACAGGCGGAACAGCGTCTCGCTGCGCGGCGAGCGGCGCGGGCCGAGGCGCGGGAGATCCGCATGCGGGAGCTGGAGAGACAGCAGAGGGAGCAAGAGGACCATGCCGATAAGGCGTATGACATGTACGCAGGTACGTGCATCAACTCTACCTACTCTTGCTCAGACATATCAATAGCGGCGAGCGGCGGGGGCCGAGGCGCGGGAGATCCGCATGCGGGAGCTGGAGAGACAGCAGAGGGAGCAAGAGGACCATGCCGATAAGGCGTATGACATGTACGCAGGTACGTGCATCAACTCTACCTACTCTTGCTCAGAAATATCAATAGCGGCGAGCGGCGCGGGCCGAGGCGCGGGAGATCCGCATGCGGGAGCTGGAGAGACAGCAGAGGGAGCAAGAGGACCATGCCGATAAGGCGTATGACATGTACGCAGGTACGTCCATCAACTCTACCTACTCGTGCTCAGACATATCAACAGCGTCTCGCGGCGCGGCGAGCGGCGCGGGCCGAGGCGCGGGCCGAGGCGCGGGAGATCCGCATGCGGGAGCTGGAGAGACAGTAGAGGGAGCAAGAGGACCATGCCGATAAGGCGTATGACATGTACGCAGGTACGTGCCATCAACTCTACCTACTCTTGCTCAGACATATCAACAACGTCTCGCGGCGCGGCGAGCGGCGCGGGCTGAGGCGCGGGAGATCCGCATGCGGGAGCTGGAGAGACAGCAGAGGGAGCAAGAGGACCATGCCGATAAGGCGTGTGACATGAACGCAGGTACGTCCATCTACTCTACCTACCCTTACTCAGACATATCAACAGCGTCTCGCGGTGCGGCGAGCGGCGCGGGCTTAGGTGCGGGAGATCCGCATGCGGGAGCTGGAGAGACAGCAGAGGGAGCAAGAGGATCATGCCGATAAGGCGTATGACATGTACGCAGGTACGTCCATCTACTCTACCTACCCTTACTCAGACATATCAACAGCGTCTCGCGGCGCGGCGAGCGGCGCGGGCTGAGGTGCGGGAGATCCGCATGCGGGAGCTGGAGAGACAGCAGAGAGAGCAAGAGGACCATGCAGATAAGGCGTATGACATGTACGCAGGTACGTGCCATCAACTCTACCTACTCTTGCTCAGACATATATCCATTATAAGTTTTTTGCACTGGGGACCAAGTGCATTGAAACGATGATCTTCTTTATATTACAAGCTTTTATTTAACTTGCAATGAATGTATGTTTGTCTGGGTGGAATCCGGGTGGAATCTTGCAACTGACTTTTAAAGCAGTTATCCTCAACCGATTAAGCTGAAATTTGGCATACCTGTCAAGTTCCGACGACAATACAATATGATGGTGATAGCGAGCTGATCTGATGATGGAGACGGAAGGTAGACAACGGAACTCCTCAATAGATAATAGTAGACTGGCCGTGTTTAGACTCATTTTGATCAGCACACGGTTACGATCACTAATTTTATAAAAGCTTGTATTGAAAAACATATTTTTCACAAAAAAACTTATTTTATCTATATTTATCAGCCTGTAAAAGTGAACAGCTGGACATATGCCTCCCCTAAAGAATGATACTTTTTTTCTTTCTTTTGTAATGAATGACTGCACATGCTGATGGCCCACCTGATGTTAAGCGGTAACCTCTGCGTATAGTAACGCATTACCACACAGATCAAGTCCACATAGGACGCGCCCTATGCGGCATAGCACTGCGCCCGCCACGCTGACATATATAAAGATGAAAGTCTCATGTCATGCTCTTGTTATTTCACCGGCACCCATACCTGCACAGCTAGTGTTTAATCGATGTCGGAGGATTAAGGGATCCTTGCTTGAATTGGTCTGAAACTCAGCGGATTAAGGAAATAACAGCTCGATTCAAGCAAGGATCCTTCGAATCCAGACGTACGAATAATGTGATCGGTTCTGGGGACCAGGTATGGTATCCTGACTATGTAGTTTCATTCGTAGCTCAGGCTTCAATCTAGTCTTTCTATAATCCTATTTAATTATGTGACATAGTCACTCAAAGGTTTCTAGTTTTCGTCATTCATGCGACGCAGGAGGTTGCGGGTTCGATTCCCGCCTCGGAACAAATATTTGTGCGATCTGCAGATATTTGTTCCGGGTGTTCTGGGTATTTTCTATATATAATAAAAAATATCTATCTATGTAATATATTGTATTAAGTATATCAGTTGTCTAGTACCCATAACACAAGCTCTGCTTAGCTTGGGGCTAGACAATGTTGTGTGAACTGTCCAGCATTATTTATTATTTATTTTTAGGTGTGTTTGATCGCTGAACTGAGAAGTCAAATTTTGCTTCTTGAATTTTCCAGAGACAGTTGGTAGACGAGGGCCTCGGCTGGCGGCCCTCAGTCCGGCCGCGGTGCTCTCACCGAGGCGGTGTTCAGAAGATTCCGCTGACGACACGTTCAATATCAAAGACCTAAGGGTGAGTCTGGTGTTCTATCATGGCCATGGAATTAGCATACTTCTACGGTAATGTTATAAAGAGGTGGCATTTGTTTGTTTGGACGTTGGTAACATCAGGAATGATGATTCGATTCTGTCAATTATTTCACTAACAGGAAGCTAAATTATCCCAGGGTGCTATAGGCTATGTTTTATTGGCTTCCGCTCGCAGTTACGCTCGCGTTTATGTAGTAAAGGCTGAGCTCATTTTGAGTATATTTGGTGTGTGGATGGCTACACTGACGGGGACTCAGGTACTAAGTATCCAAGTATAACTTAGGTTCCTAGGAGGTTTACGTTAAGCCGAATTTAGGTTCCTAGCACTGTAGTAAATAGAACTAAAGAACATGATTGAAAAATTGTTCATTACTGCCGAGGCCTGCGGGCTAGTCTGCAAATTTGACAAGCAACTTACACGGCCGTGTGGTGTACACTACACCGATTTTAGTATGTGATTTGAGGTTCTCAAGGTGCCTGCTAGGAGCGCTCTTAGATTTCTCCATACTAAAATCCGTGTAGTGTACACCACACGGTCGTGTAAGTTGCTTGTGAAATTTGCAGACTAGCTCTTCTGGGAGTCAGGCGAACGTGAGCATGTAGGTTCATGGCATTTTTATCGCCACGCACTCTTTCCGCACAAACTGTGACTGTATTTGTGCATTGCTAATGAACCCTTGTATATTCTACAGCATGATTTAAAAGAAGTAGAGGAGAAGTTCCGCAAGGCGATGATCCTGAACGCGCAGCTGGACAACGAGAAGGCGTCGCTCGGCTACCAGCTGGAGCTGCTCAAGGACCGGATCGACGAGCTGCAGGAGGAGCACGCGCAGCTACAGGTCAGCTGCAGATATCGCGTCAACTATCACAAGCACAATGCTCGAAATAAATATTTTGCATGTCAAAAAAACAATACTTGCTTTTCTGAAATTACCGGAACTGTGAGCTGATATAAATGAGCCCAAACACGGCCAGTCTACTTTTGACCATGAAGGAGTTCCGTTGTCCACCATCAGATCAGCTTGGTGTCATGATAATCTTGTATTGTCACCGGAACTGGGCAGGTATGTAAAATCTCAGCTCAATGGGTTGGGTGGAACTAGTTTAAAATTCAGTTTCAAGATTCGTCCCCTACAGATAGAAAATTTGTAAAAATCTTAAAAATAGACAAGTCCGGATCATGCTCCGATCTAGTGTCGATGTCATAAATGTCACAAATAGTATTCTACTTGAAATGCGTGGACGTGACCTATGAGGTAATGCACTGTTCATAGGCAGAGGTTACCGCTTAACATCAGGTGGGCCATCTGCTTGTTCCGTCATTCAAGTAGTATAAAAAATAAAAAAAAACGACTAAAATATGTTTTTACTAAGTTATCCGTTCACTATTTACAATTATAAAAACTTTTTGTGCGGTAGTTAGTAGTGAGACATGGCACCATTTTTACATTGAAAATGTTTTTGTTGGGATTTGTTTTTTAGTGAAAATAATGTTCATGTTCACGATAGTACTTGTACTATTATATATTCTGTGACGATAGTAACAGCAGTTGTGTTTTATAATTTGTCAGCGTGAACACCGTGAGAAGTGCTCCGTGCACGAGCGACTAAAGCGCGACCACGTGGGCGCGACGCGCGAGCTGACGGCGGCGCGCGATGCGGTGCGCGCGCGCGACGCGGCCGCGGCCGCCGCCGGCTTCGTGTTCGCGGAGGCGCCGCCCGGCGCGCACGCCGCCGGCTTCGGCGACGTGCCGCCGCTGGCGCTGCTCTCCGAGGAGGCACACCAGATGCTGGGCGACGGAGAAGCCACGCTAGGTAATTACTAGAAAAAAAAAAAAAAAAAACATTTATTAACATTTACATAAAGTGAAGATCTTACAAATATACTTTAAAACTAAAATAGGTATGTAGCTTATTACATTTACAAGTAGTACCTTGGCCTCCACACTAGAATTCCCTGTGCTGTGGAGACCAATTACGAGCTTCCTCTTTTTACTGTGAAAACAGCATATTCTTCCTCTTTTGAACCGACTTCCGAAAAAAGGAGGAGGCTATCAATTATTTAAATACCGTATCTCCCTCATTTCTCAAATGATAATTCAATATTATTGGTTAATTAGGTACTATCTCGAGGGACTATCATATAAATATAGAGAAAATATTAAAAAAAAAAAAAATGGAAGTCTGTTTTGTTCTGTCTTAAGTCTTGTTCTGTAAAAATGATGTACCCTTCCTATCTTATGGTAGCTATCGGTATGGTTATGGACATGACAAAAGCCTTCGACCATGTTGATCATGAAACCCTTCTTTACAAACTAGAAACCTATGGAGTAAGGGGTAATGCTAATAGTTTGTTAAGATCCTACCAAACAAACCGAAAGCAAATTACGCACATTAAAAGAATTACCTCAAGGTCACACATTGAAGAACATGTAAATCGAGTTCTAGAGATGTCTGTTATGGAGTACCACAAGGCAGCGTCCTAGGTCCACTTTTATTTCTAATCTATATATATGATTTTCCAGCCGTAAGTGGGCATTCAATGACGCTATTCGCCGATGACAGCACAATTCTATTTGTGATTGAAAATGTTGACCATCTTAATAATGACATTAACATCACATGACATCTTTAAAATCTAAAAATTTGCATAAAACTAATATTATGACATTTGAACAACGAGATAGAAATCTAGTGCCAATGGACATCAATTATTTAGGTATTAAAATTAATGAAATTGACTCTACGCGGTTTTTAGGTTTAACGATTGACAAAAAGCTGACATGGAAATAACATATTAGCGACATTTGTAAGAGGCTTCATCAATTATCCTATGCACTTTATAAATTGAGTAGTATAGTCAACCAGTCGGCTTTAATGACCGCCTACCATGCGCATGTGGCATCGGTGCTACGTTACGGTGTAATATTTTGGGGCAATTCCACGGATAAACTGAAAGCTTTCATTGCTCAAAAGCGTTGTATAAGAGCGATGAAACACTTAAGACAAACAGATTCTTGCAGGGAATTTCTAGTCTAAAGAAGATACTTACACTTCCCTCGCTGTATATAAGCGAGGTTGACATGTTTGTGATGTTTGTGAGGAGTAATTTGAATCTTTTAGTCATGTACCCCACGGGCAGCCGGCGTGAAGGTTGCTTGCATCTTCGCTTTTGTAAAACTCGCCTTATGCGTGTATTATGTATAATAAAATACCGTTGTCAATACGTGCCAAAGAAAGCCATTCGGAGTTCAAGTATGCCCTCAACAACTTGCTGATTGAAAAGACATACTACTCTGTTGTTGAATTTTTGAAGGATATATTTGCATGACATTATCATTCAATTTTAACGGATAAGTAGATATTATGTTTTTGTCTTATATATTTTAAATTCTCAATGATTTTAACTTCTATTCTTAATTTAATGTTTTGTACACCTTATTTTAGGAACTAGAGGAGTCTAAGCATGACACTAGAACACTATTTTACACCTAGTTTCACAATCAATAAATATTTCACATATTCGTCCTTGCAATAATCGAAGATATTTATGGAGGTGATGATGACTCCTCCACTCATGACCTGTTATCACTCAGTGATGTGGTGTGTGGTGTTCCAGACGTGCGGTTGCAGAACCTGGTGAGCGCGAAGCTGGCGCTCGAGTCGGAGGTGCGCAAGCTGAAGCTCACGCTGAACGAGGAGCGCGCCGCGCGGCAGAACGGCGTTGCGGGACACCACGACGAGCAGTACGAGACCGAGCGTGAGTGACACATTACAGTTGGAGGTGCGCAAGCTGAAGCTCACGCTGCACGAGGACCGCGCCGCGCGGCAGAACGGCGTCGCGGGACACCACGACGAGCAGTACGAGACCGAGCATGAGTGACACATTACACCGAACTAGCAGACGGCCCATCTGATGTTAAGTGGTAACCGCTGCCTATTACAATACATTGCCTCACGACCTCATAGCGTGAAGACTTCTGTAGCGCGTCGGGCGAGTAGTAGGTAATGAGACGTAAGGCATGTAATTTCTCTTTGTAAGATTTGCGACGTAGAGCCTGTGGTATATTAAGAGTTATAACAATATATTGTATTTGTGTTCCAGTGGAATCGCTCCGCAAAGTGGCGATGGAGGCGAAGGGGCGCGCTGCGCGCGCGGAGGCCGAGGCGGCGCTGCAGGGCGCGGGCTGCGCGCGCCTCGAGGCGCAGCTGCAGCGCCTGCGCGCGCGCCAGGACGCGCACGACGAGCTCGAGGAGCAGCTCAAGCAGGAGCGACGCAAGCTGCAGAGAGAGGTCGGTACTGTACTGTACTGAGCCTTACAGCTCACTGTCCTCAGTGTCTTCATACAAAGTACGTCCGTGTAGCCTCTTGCGGGGACGCCTTGAAGGCACCAACAGACGCGAACACAAGCCGCGCCCGTCGTGCTTCGCGCAGCGTGTGACCTCTTACCTCTGCTAAGGAGTGGAATACACTACCGTCGTCTGTCTTTCCTGTAAACTATAATCTGGGTCTCTTCAAGGCTAGATTGAATAGGTGCCGTCTAGACCTTTGTCCATCTTCGGCCACATCGTCACTTATCAACAGGTGAGATCGGGGACAAACAAAGGTCTATCAATGTTAAAAAAAAACATGCCCCAGTTACTGATGCAACCTCCATACAAAAAAGTTAGAACCCCTTTGCCATTTTACAAAATAAATGGACTGAATTTTTTTTATTGCTCAAGAGCAAAACAAGGCGAACTTAATACTTGTTTTTTTTCCAGCTAGCCTTTGAATAAATGAATGAAAGATTATTCATTAAAGTTATTATGATGGCGCAATAAGTTCATAAGCTACAAACTGTAGCTACACCGCGCAGATACCATAGAGATGACACCGCCTAGTGACATACGGATCATCATCATCATTGTCTTGCCCTTTTCCCAAATTATTTGGGGTCGGCGCAGTACGTCTTTTTCTTCCACTCTCCCCTGTCAGCCGTCACCTTATCATTCACTCCCTTCTCATTCATATCATCTCTTACGCAATCCATCCATCTTTTCTTAGGTCTTCCTCTTCCTTTCCATCCACTAACATTCATATTCATAACGTTCTTAGTTACATGCGTTTCATCCCTCCTCATAACATGCCCATACCAAGCTAAACGATTTCCTTTCAATTTTTCTGTCACTGGTGCAATTTTCAAACTTCCTCTGATATACTCATTCCTTATTTTATCCATTCTTGTTACTCCACACATCCATCTCAACATTCTCATCTCTGCTGCATGCAATCTTCTTTCATCCTTCTTCTTCACGGCCCAGCATTCCGATCCATACATAACGACAGGTCTTATCACCGATTTGTAAATTTTACCCTTCAACTTGAGTGGCGTCCGTGGGTCACATGTTGTTGCTGTGACCTGTCGCCATTTCATCCACCCTGTAGTGACATACGGATCAATAAGAACATAAAATGTGTGAGGACTTCTCGCTGTAGATAAGTTGGTAAACGCTGACGACTGGTTTATTTTTCAGGAAGTCGTAGACTTCTGGGCCGCTATCAATAATGGCGATAGCTAACGGTACTGGTTTATCTAATACCACTGTGTGACTCCTGCTCGACCACTGTCCGTGTGTATCGTAACAATATATAATAGTTACTAAAATTGTATTGTTTTTTTTTTGTTATTACTATCTAGAACAACACATTTTGAATGTATTTAAAAAACTAATTATAAATAAGTTTTTTGTGAAGAATATATTTTTCAATACAAGCTTTTATAAAATTAGTGATCGTAACCGTGTGCTGATCAAAATTAGTCTAAATACGGCCAGTCTACTATTATCCATCGAGAAGTTCCAATGTCCATCTTCCGTCTCCATCATCAGATCAGCTCGCTGACACCATTATATTGTATTGTCATCGGAACTTGACAGGTATGCCAAATTTCAGCTCAATCGGTTGAGGATAATTGCTTTAAAATTCAGTTGCAAGATTCCACGCTGATTCCACCCAGACAAACATACATACATTGCAAGTTAAATAAAAGCTTGTAAAAATATGTAGCGACAAAACAAATATATACGAGTATGACGACCTCTGTGGCGCGGCGGGCGAAGGTTGGCCTGCGACGCAGAAGGTTGCAGGTTCGATTCCCGCCTCGGAACAAATATTTGTGCAATTGCAGATATTTGTTCAGGGTATTCTGGTTATTTTCTATGTATAATAAAAAATATCTATCTATTTATTGTATTGTATTAAGTATATCAGTTATCTAGTACCCATAACAGATCGTGGTAAAACAAAGGTCTATCATAGTTAAAAAAACATTTTAAAAAATGGGTCTGCTTAACTTCGGGCTCGATAATGTTGTGTGAACTGTCCAGCATTCGTTATTTATTTATTTGCAAAAACGTAATTTCAAACTGATATGTGAACTGTCCAGCATTCGTTATTTATTTATTTGCAAAAACGTAATTTCAAACTGATGTGTGAACTGTCCAGCATTCGTTATTTATTTATTTGCAAAAACGTAATTTCAAACTGATGTGTGAACTGTCCAGCATTCGTTATTTATTTATTTGCAAAAACGTAATTTCAAACTGATGTGTGAACTGTCCAGCATTCGTTATTTATTTATTTGCAAAAACGTAATTTCAAACTGATATGTGAACTGTCCAGCATTCGTTATTTATTTATTTGCAAAAACGTAATTTCAAACTGATGTGTGAACTGTCCAGCATTCGTTATTTATTTATTTGCAAAAACGTAATTTCAAACTGATGTGTGAACTGTCCAGCATTCGTTATTTATTTATTTGCAAAAACTTAATTTCAAACTGATGTGTGAACTGTCCAGCATCCGTTATTTATTTATTTGCAAAAACGTAATTTCAAACTGATGTGTGAACTGTCCAGCATCCGTTATTTATTTATTTGCAAAAACGTAATTTCAAACTGATATGTGAACTGTCCAGCATTCGTTATTTATTTATTTGCAAAAACGTAATTTCAAACTGATGTGTGAACTGTCTAGCATCCGTTATTTATTTATTTGCAAAAACGTAATTTCAAACTGATGTGTGAACTGTCCAGCATTCGTTATTTATTTATTTGCAAAAACGTAATTTCAAACTGAAATGTGAACTGTCCAGCATTCGTTATTTATTTATTTGCAAAAACGTAATTTCAAACTGATGTGTGAACTGTCTAGCATCCGTTATTTATTTATTTGCAAAAACGTAATTTCAAACTGATGTGTGAACTGTCCAGCATTCGTTATTTATTTATTTGCAAAAACGTAATTTCAGACTGATGTGTGAACTGTCCAGCATTCGTTATTTATTTATTTGCAAAAACGTAATTTCAAACTGAAATGTGAACTGTCCAGCATTCGTTATTTATTTATTTGCAAAAACGTAATTTCAAACTGATGTGTGAACTGTCCAGCATTCGTTATTTATTTATTTGCAAAAACGTAATTTCAAACTGATTGCAACAGAAATCAGAATATTGCCTGTGTACATTGATCCCGCTCGGCCAGTGCTAACCTCCAAGTTGTAAATAAGGACATGAACCCTTAATTTTGCTTATAGAATACAAAGCTCTAATCGAGTAACCGTCTTGCATGCAATCTGTACTCATTGCCCCACTGAACCCGAGTTAATGACCACAAATAATATGGCGACCTCTGTGGCGCGGCGGAGCAGTAGCCGGCTGAGACGCGGGAGGTGCGGGTTCGATTCCCGCTGCGATACGTTTGCATGATCTGCAAATATTTGTACCGGGTATGTGTGTTGTTGTACCATGGCACTCGTAGTTCCTGATCCCCAAAACAGGGGATCCTAGTGTGGGATCAGGGCTCCAATCACACTTATGAACGTTACAAAACGAGAAACGTTCACAGCAATGTTTGTATGTAAGTATGTATGTTGTTTATTATTATTATGTATGTTTACACCAAATCTTGCGTTTGAATTTTAAAGCAGTTATCCTCAACCGTTTGAGATGAAATTTGGCATACCTACCTGTCAAGTTCCGATGACAATACAATACTATGGTGACAGCGAGCTGATCTCATGATGGAGACGGACATTGGCGGCGAAATTGTGGGCCACTCCGCGAAGGCCACTTGTTCAAGAACTGAAGGTGGACAACAGAAATCCTCGATGGATCCTCCTCGCACTGCTCGCTTTACGAGATCTTTTCTCCCCCATACGTGCAAGTTGTGTAATGGGCTCCCTCCTGAGGTGTTTCCGCTAAACTACAACATGAGCCGCTTCAAAATATATGTAAAAAGAGTCCTTCAGGGCAGGCAATGCATTGGCAATACCCCTGGTGTGGCAGATGTCAATAGGCGACGGTAACCGCTTACCATCGGGTGGGCCGTATGCCAGAATGTCGAGCCCATACATTGTTAATAAAGTGTTTTTTTATGTGTATGTTAGTTTCTAAGGTATTTATGTTGATATGGGCTTACTGTTTAGATTTAGTGCATTTCTCAGTAAGCCTGAAATAATGATTTTGAATTTGAATTTGAATTTTTTTTAAAAATGTAGGCTGCATTTTTTTTTTCTTTTTTTTCTATTTTAATATCATTCAAAATTATCGCGATTAGGACGACTATGTATGTGACTGTCGCGTGAATGTTATGTAATGAAAGGTATCTTAATTGCAGGCGCGAGAAGCTCTCAACCGGGTCGAAGAGCTGGAGACTGAGAACAGCCACCTCACCAAGAGACTCGACAAACTCAAGAACGCCAAGTCTGCGCTGCTCAAGGACCTGTGACAACGCTGCCTCGACTAGCACTCACTATATCAAAGCTTAGAAAACACAGTAATGTATTGCGTCTAGGTTTGGTCGCGTTGGTACAGGAATACTGTGCTTCTACGAAAAGTAATGCTTCACGGCAATCTTCGTCTTCTCATATATTCCACTGTATAAACTTAATGGTGCGTTTCCATACTTGCCAAGGCTCCGCAAGCGTCCACAAGCCCCAAGCATCCACAAATCTCGCTTGGCATTTGGAACTCGTTTACACGCTTGTGAATGCGTCAGTGTACTACGTACATCCAAGCATGGCGGACAACAAACTTGTATTGGCTATTGAATTTGGTTTAATTTTTTTGGGGTTCCAGATAGACGTTTCGGTCTGGTAATATTACAAAAACGATAACCTTTCTTCGTTCGATCTGCCACTTATTTTGAAGAAAGAACTAGACGTGCGTTTGTAGCGAGATCACAGCGGCTACTAAGCGCGCGTCAACGTGTGAACGCGTCGCAAGCGCTTGCTGCCAGCGCCCTTTGATCTGTGCTCAAAAACCGACAAACCCACATCATCTATTACGTGTTTAAAGTGGCTGCCCTACCAACCTTACGGTTATACGCGGTAGCGCACTTTATCTGGCCGATGCCAGGACCAGTTGCGGCAGGTCCTGCCGCCCATCATGCTTACACACTCCGGGTACTCATGCGAGTTGCTCGTGAACTTCATGATCTGATCCCACCATCTCCTTTTCATCATAGGACGAGCAGGCGCACGGCTCGGTACCACCCTTACCTGATTAGTATACCCGCTATTCGTACTAAACGTTTCAGTTCCACCTTTATAATGCGAACTGCTAAGGAGTGGAATACACTACCGTCGTCTGTCTTTCCTGAAAACTATAATCTGGGTCTCTTCAAGGCTAGAGTGAATAGGTGCCTTCTAGACCTTTGTGCTCCATCTTCGGCCACATCGTCACTTTCCAACAGGTGAGATCGTGGTCAAACAAAGGTCTATCAAAGTTAAAAAAAAAAAAAAAAAAAACTATAAAGAACACTACCATTTATCCAAAATAGTATCGGAGCAATTGTCAAAAACCGACAGTAGACCGGATCGGCGACAAACGTGTACAACCGCACGCAAGCCAAGCCAAACGCTCTCTTTACACGCTTGTGCTTGTGGACGCTTGCCGAGCCTTGGCAAGCATGGAAACGCACCATAACACTTGGCTATGTCAAATTTACGAACGTTTTCACATAATTTGACGGAAATTCAGTATTATCTTCCTAAGATATCGATAAGGAGTGCTGTGGCTTTCATCATCAGCTCTCGAGCATGAGATGATGACTCCCAGACCTGAATAAGTTATGAAAAATGAGCTCACCACTCACGTCTGTATTCCCTCGGTGAAAAGCGGCCCATTGGGGCTCTGCCTACCCTTTCAAGCCGTAAGCCAGTATGTCGAGCCATTACATAAAATAAATAAAAATAACCTTTCGGGGGAAAACGCTTGTCTATGTATGTATAGAACCTCCTTTTTTTCTTAAATATGTAAAAATGGTACAACCATGATGTTGATTTATTTATGTTTGGTTTTTTTCTTTAGAAATATGATTGTACTTGAAGATGGCATTACTTTCGTAGTGGTACTGTAGATTTAGTTCAACTGTGAAGGCGACTCAAAATGGACCTTGTGATGTCATTATATAAAATACTTTGGACTTTACAGTGTATAAGGAAAAGTCTGTACGCCTACATGTCTGTATGCCCGTTTTACTTAGAAGTGTAAATATCGAAGCTTAGAAAACAGTAATGTATGAAGTATTCATAAAAGTCGGTACGTATATCGTAAGCAATTAAGTATACAATACCGTTTTACGTAGTAGTGTAAATAGCAAAGCTTAGAGAACGCGGTAATGTATTACGTACGAGTTATTTGGATAAATGCAATCGAAACCGCAAATGAATAAGGCGTAGTAAAGGCGGTAATGTATTATGAATTTATGATGTATGCAGCATGTTTCAAGTTAGCACTTCACTTGGCGTATTTGCGCAAATATTTTCGTTATTTTGCCAAGCCAAATACCACCATATCCATTAGAACTTATGGTTGATTTTGCCTTAGAAATATAATATAATACGCCAAGTAAAGTACCACCACCAGATGTGTACGTATCGTGTGTGCAGTATTACAAACGACCTGTAGAAGTCAACTTGAAGTCACTTCACTTGGCGTATTTGCATTATTTTGCCTTAGAAATATAATATAATACGCCAAGTAAAGTACCACCATCAGATGTGTACGTATCGTGTGTGCAGTATTACAAACGACCTGTAGAAGTCAACTTGAAGTTACTTCACTTGGCGTATTTGCATTATTTTGCCAAGGCAAATAGCACCATGTCTGGTTGGATTCATGGTTGAATTTGGATTGGATAAATTACACACAGCTCAAATAGGTCAATTAAAGGGACGCCACAAGACATTTCTATGAATTATGGCATACTTTTAATACATAATTTTCACTAGAAACGGGATATTTACCATGATTTTTGAGTTTTATATGTTCCCGATATTTCGGCACAGTTGCATGCGCCATGATCACGGGAGAACTCTCCCGTGATCATGGCGCATGATGTAAATATCCCGTTTCTAGTGAAAATTATGTACATAACCATGATAGTTTCAAAAGTTATATCTTTTAATACATATTTAAATTTTAGTTTTTTAATGCAGTTAATTTTTTTTTTATACATGAACGCTGTTTACTGCTAAATCACCGATTTAAACGATGCATAAGTAACTGTCAAACTAAAACAATCCAGGATCCTTGTTTAGTGATTTTTAATCTATGGCATAGTTGTTAATATATTCTAGATCAAAGACTACGATGGACTTAGCATTCCATACACTATCAACGCCAAAGTATGGCACCTTTGAAAATTGGAACGTTGGCAAATGAGTTTGTTACACTGCTGGTTCAAATGTGTTCAATAATCAAGCAGCAATGGACAGATAAAACTTGACAGAATTGTTTATTTTTATGCGGTTTTATTGTAGTCTTTGGATCTAGCTTAGTTTCTTCACATGCTTGTCTAAAGTATTTCACAAATAGCTACCATAGACAATATATTTTTTCTCGTGCGCTTCTTGTCCTGTCGGTGACTTTAAAAGTTGAGTTTCAAGTTGATTTCACTAGGTTTCAGAATACGCTTGCAATCCTGTTTGAACTTTGTTTTTATTGGTATTATTTTCGATATCGCTACGCCGCCGCGCCGCGCCCACGCCATTTATTGTATGCTTAAAGGCGCCAGCCCACTGCGGCGCACGGACACGTTACGAACCTGTACTTAGGCGCTGCGCACACGAGCAACTCTAGCTGACGCAACTGTCGACTTTTTACAAGTTTCCGTTAACGGCTTCCAGTATCAGCAACAGTTTATAGTTGCCACGAAATTAAGTCAACTTTCGAAATCCATGGACACCAGTCAGTGTGACTATGGATCTCGAAGAAGCAGCACTTGTTGTAGATTTATTAAGTCGCCGACGGCGTCAACAACACTTACTAATCGATGGTTTTTAAGGGAAAAGCTAGCGAAGAAGGTTAGCTGGTAGAGAATTCTACTTAGCATTAAGTTCGCTTATGTTCATTGTTTATTTTGTGCAATAAATAATATTCTATTCTATTCTATGCTATTCTAAAAGTCGCGGTTACGAAATTCAGCAATCACAAACTATAGTCTATTGCCGATACTCTCAAGTTCTCAACTGAAATTTCTGGGTGCGCATTTTTTTTTTAATTATATGGATAATGTCATAAACATATAGTTGCGGGTTACTATTTGCCGAAACTCGAGGACCAAAAGTTGCTCGTGTGCGCAGCGCCGTATTCGATTTGTGCCAAAATGTAGGTAACTTGGACACACGAATACATTCAAGTGGTTTGTACGTAGCGAGCGTGCGCAGCGTGTGCCGCAGTGGGCTGAAAGCTTTATTCTGTAAATATAGTTAATTTAATGTTTTGTTAGTTCGTCCATTTTAGGGCTCGTATAATGTATAACAGTAATTCTAATTGTATATTGCTTAACTCTGTAATATAACTAATTTAATAGTAACTTGTAAATTTACGTTGTTTACTTTTAAACAATTAATTTATTTTATTCTCGTATTTCTTTGTATATTTTAACTCTTATTTAGCTTGCCGATTTAATTTTGTATTTAAACAATGAATAATAATGTAACAACTAAAGTGATTAGTTAGTACTTGCCATTGGTATCACAAATTTCTTAGCTAAGATCATTGATTTCTTGGTTGCAAAAGTATCTAGAAGTTTCGTTCTAAAACCTATATGAATCTTCTAGCATTTATTTGCATTTTTGGTAAATGTCTATTTTATTATACTGGGTGTAACATAATATCCCTATAAGCCCGGGGAGGGGGTATTCTTTTGACGACCTCTGTGGCGCGGCGGGCGAAGGTTGGCCTGCGACGCAGGAGGTTGCGGGTTCGATTCCCGCCTCGGAACAAATATTTGTGCGATCGCAGATATTTGTTCTGGGTGTTCTGGGTATTTTATATGTATAATAAAAAATATCTATCTATGTTATATATTGTATTAAGTATATCAGTTATCTAGTACCCATAACACAAGCTCTGCTTAGCTTGGGGCTAGATAATGTTGTGTAAACTGTCCAGCATTATTTATTTATTTATTTATTCTACACATCATGGCGAATAACTTTAGTTCTAGGACTTTTTAAAATTCGAAGTTTTTAATTCATGAAATTCCTTGTAAAAATCCTGATATTCCGCAATAAATTCCTGAAACCCCTCCAGAAATGTTCCTAACACAACGTGAGGCAGCCCTACGTATGGTACCATAACGTACCGTAACATCCTCATGCTGTGTTAGGAACATTTCTTGAGGAAATTCAGGAGGTTTTCGTGACATTTAATGAATTAAAAACTGCTAAATTTAAAAAGTCGTAGAACTAAAGTTATTCGCCTTGTTGTGTAGAATACACCCTCTCCGGGCTTACACGGATATTATGTTACACCCTGTATATAATGGCGAATTATAAATTGCTCAACGTTAGATCCCTTAGTGTGATAGTGTAACGCGATTTGTGACGTCCTGTAGGATTAGTTGTCATTGTCTGGAGCATTCGGGATATATGCTTTTATACATTTTCCATTTTATGAAGTTACCATTTAATCTCAATGTTGTTTTTTTTTAATTTATTGTGAATAATGGTGATCTGGCATCACTGAATAATAATTTGGTTGTTTGTGCAATATTAATTCAAAATTATTGTTTTTTTTAATTTATCTAATCTGTGGAATAAGCTACTGAAATAAAGCATATGTAATTTAATTTTTGATTTTTTTACAACAGTAACATTAGCCACCTTTTTTGGACATAGATTGGTTTATTATTTAATTTATTGATCCATAGGTACATATATCTACGTACATAGTCATGTAGTGTTATGGCGCGCACCATTTTGTTTTTACAACCAGGGCCTGTTAGTCGCTATGCCCATAGGAGATTACTTGACGATAACGTGTGATGTCACAATGTATTCTGAACGATGATTCCACGCAGATATCGTAACGAGCCCGCGTTATGTCACGTTTGGTCATAGCTAATAAGGGGCAGGGGCTCATTTCTCAAAACATACAAAAGCTGCAAGTTACGAGTGTGTAGCTATGGTAACGTAGTGTGTCCGACCTAAGAAAATACCCTTCCATCTCCTCCCGTGGATGTAGTAAAAGCCTTACCAAGGGATTACGTCAGGGGATGGGCAGCAGCATCCACCTGAGTAGGTACAAACTGATCACCAATCCCTGTAAAGCGTGGTGATTATGGCAAATCCCCCCCCATTGTATCGAATGGGGGAGGCCTCGTCCAGCAGTGGACGTATACAGGCTGACGATGACGATGCTATGGCAACGTAGTTTTTTTTTTCCAAGTGAATATACACTTCCCTTTTTGGCTACTGCCTCATAGCTTGAGGGCGACATCGTGTGACAAGAAGAGGCGACGAGTCTTATTATCTATACTCTAGTCAAACTCAATGGTCTTCACTTAGGTCTAATTTCGCTTTCGTCAGAATACATTTTCGGCCGTTATTTTTCTGAAGAAAATGGAATTCCTTCCACGTCAGATTCGTAGAGACAGAAGAAAACTTCGGCTAATTATTACAATATTTATTTGATTCATGCCACACTTAAAAAAAAATAAGCTTTATTTGTAAAACAAACCGCCCATACTTAAAAATCGGTATTGGTTTTTGGCACTAACTTGTAAAAGTGTAAATAAATATTGATATATTTAAAATTAAAACAGTTGTGTCACAATCATTTAAAATGCATGATGGTTTGGTTACATTTTGTCTAACTACATTGAGTTTGCTAGTTTTTGAGAAATAATTTTGAGACAAACATACATACATACATACGAGAGGTGTTCAATAAATAATGATAATGCGATACATTCTCCCTGGAAAGAAAAAAATAAATACTGGCAGGCATAGCCCAGACATTACGACCAGCTAGAGTATAGTGTAGGTAGTTCAGTTAAAAGATTCGAGATTGCGGGTAGTAATAAAGCAAGACGCGCGCTCGACTGCCACTGTATAGATAAATAAAATAAATAAATAAATAATGCTGGACAAGTTCACACAACATTATCTAGCCCCAAGCTAAGCCAGAGCTTGTGTTATGGGTACTAGATAACTGATATACTTAATATAATACAATACATAGATAGATATTTTTTATTATGCATAGAAAACACCCAGAACACCCTGAACAAATATCTGCAGAACGCACAAATATTTGTTCCGAGGCGGGAATCGAACCCGCAACCTCCTGCGTATATGTGAATATATGCCGATTTTATGTGATTGTTTTACAATTTCCATACCTTTAGCATAATGAGAAATGATAAACGAACAATATTGAAAACTCTATACCTACTTGTATAGAACAAGTTATTAATTTTGTAAAAATTAAAAAAAACCCAACGCAATGAAACGGCTGAACCGATTAAGATCAAACATTAAAACAAAAAAAAACAAATCGGTTCATCCGTTCGGGAGCTACGATGGGACAGACAGACACACACAGAGACAAGTCAAACTTGTAACACCCCTTCGTTTTTACGTCGGGTATGAGCACTTATTCACCAAAATATATTCGGGCTGCAGAAATAGATTTTTTATTTATTTTTTTATTTACAGAAAGAATAATACAAGGTATGTACAAAATACATATGAAACAGTTGTGCTACCTGAAGACCGCTGCAAGCGATCTAAAGGTAGCTCAACTGATCCAAATCACTACCAGACGGAAGCGTCCCTAAGATGCTAGCTGCATTGCCACGCTGAATGGCAATACTAATGCGTTGAGCCAGATAAGAGCCAGCTCTCGGGTCACGCGTCGCTTCGACCAGATGCCCTGAAAGAAATAGATACTTGAATGTATGTTTCTGCATTCCGAATATATTAGGTAGGTAAGTACTCATACTCATAACTTTTTTTATAAACAAATACTTTAGATTCTCGGGCAGTGCGTACAATTATAATTACGGGCAATGATGAAATATTATTTTAGCACATGTTTTGTCATCAATTTGTACAATATAAAGGGAAAGTAGTAAAAACCCTATATAGCTACCTACTTACTTACCAACATAGTGAATTCTGGGAGTGGCTCCCAAGTGATAGAAAAATGTCTTAACATCTTACGTAGTGAATACTGGGAAATATAATATTATAAATAAAATAATGCCGGACCCAGCTCACACAACATTATCTAGCCCCGAGCTAAGCAGAGCTTGTGTTATGGTTACTAGATAACTGATATACTTAATACAATACATTAAATAGATAGATATTTTTTATTATACATTGAAAATACCCAGAACACCCTGAAAAAATATCTGCGATCGCACAAATATTTGTTCCGAGGCGGGAATCGAACCCGCAACCTCCTGCTTCATATTGTGATGTATATTGCAGGAATAAAGGCTACCGAACCAATACCAATGAACGAACTTGTAAGACTTGCTCATTGACCTACTTGAATTGAGATAAATTCTGCGTCTGATTGCGGACAAGCTGTGATGAGTATTAGCTACGTGGCCCGATTGCCCGGAGTAGACAGCACCTAGTATGTGTAAGTGTGTTAGAATATTGATTGTAGTCTGTGGCAAAAAACTAGTCTGTGGCAGTCTATGAAAAGATGTCGTGTCGTGTCGATCATTAAAGAACCTGTGTGTTGCATTTACCTAATAAAGTTATTTAATTCCCATTCAAATCTCCAGAGGTTATGGGCCCAGAAGAGAGAATGCGAATTATTATAAATTGTGAGTAATAGACGTCCGTAGCAACACGGAAAAGTCGAAAAAGTTGTTGCAATGGCGGCGTCCACGCCAACTCATTTTCCACAACTCGTCAATACGGAAGTTTTCGACAACTGGTTATTTCGCCTAAATTGTATGCTTGAGGAGAGAGGTTTGAAGGAAGTCACCCAGATGGAAAAGGTAGAGGACAAGTCGCTCGATGCAAAAGCAAAAAGTTTAATTGTCCAATGCGTAACGGACCGCCATTTAAATTTGATCAAGGAATCAAAGACCATAGAGGAATTTTTTATATATAGAAATAGAGATATATCTCCCGCCAAAAGAGGGGAGGAGCTCATGCGCGCCTTCTGTATTTGACTAATTGAACTTTTGCCATAGTAACTATTATTTATTCTGTGCTTTAGCTCTATTTGCATTTTTCATACTACATAAATAGCTAGCTACCTACCTATCGCTATATATGTATGCCTCTATAGCAAATAGGCATACTTATATAGCGATAGATAGGTGCCTGGCTATTGTTAGTAAAACAACGTTTTCAAACACAATATGCACCTTTTTATTTTTAAACATACAATAGTAGTTATTCATTAGATCTACCTATACACATTGCCGTGGTGTGTCCGGCCTAAGAATAGACCCCTCCATTTTCTCCCATGGATGTCGTAAAAGCCGACTAAGGGATTACCCGGACTTGTTAGTATGATTTGCTGGTATAAGATTTGTCCTGGCTGCTAGCGTATTATGAAATGTGTTAATACTGGAAGAAAGCGTTAGTTCAGTCAGTCGTAGGAAGCAATGGCGGCGATGAGCTCACCACTTGTCACGTCTATATTCCACGATGGTGCAACCCACTGTGAAAAGCGCCCATTGAGGCTCTGCATACCCCTTCAGGAAAAAGGCGTGTGTCTATGTATGTATGTAAATACATTATAATGACTTATTTCGTCTCGCTTGAGGGGCGAAATTATTATTTTTTGGTGTTTTTCGCTCATTACAGTTTATCAACACTTTTTCAGATAGAGAAAGTTGAATTCGCGAGCGCTAAGAGACATAACACACATGTTTTAATTGATAGTATCTCATAAATATCATCAGTTTTGCTAATTTGACCGTAAACAAACCCTTTTTATGTTTACAGTTAAAAAAATACCTTTAAGTATACATAGTTAACTTATTTTGCAGTTTTTCCACCATGCTTATGTACTTTTTTTTTGCATACTATTGTATACAAAAAAATTGAATTAAGTATATCAGTTATCTAGTACCTACCTATAACACAGGCTCTGCTTATATTGGGGCTAGATAACATTGTGTGAACTAGCATTATGTATTTATTTATTTTATTGGTGTTAAGTACTCAGGTGGATGCTGTTGCCTATTCCCTAATTTCTACACGCAGTCGGCTGTTACGACATCCACGGGAGCGGTCTATTCTCAGGTCGGGCACAGCAAGTTACCTGTAAATATGTTAGTATTCTGTAAGTCAATGTCATTATTGAGGGGGCTCCAATGCGACGGTCTCTTCTCGCATATGTCGAAGAGCGGTTGAGTCTCGCGAGTCAAGTTTGTTGCGATCGTGCTGCATAGTTCGTCGAAATCATTTCTTGTCCGGCACAGGAAACACTGTAATCAAAGAATTACATTTGTTAACAACTAGCCTTTTGCCCGCGGCTTCGCAAGCATGTTGTTGGGATAAAAAGCAGCCCCCCCCCCCCCCCCCCCCCTACCGCCCTCCGCAAGCGTTCATCCACACACCAAAAATCAATAAATAAAAAAACTTTATCATCATTTGCATGCTAGATACTTTTTAGTAGGTAGAGCTTTTTTGCGAGAGTTCGTTCAGAGGAAGTGCTCGCATTGCTGTGTTCCGGTTAGAAGGGTAGGTGCCAGTGAAATTACTGGCACGAGACTTTTCATTTTTGTCTCAGGGTGGTGGGCGCAGTGCAATGCCACATAGGGCGAGTCGTAGGTGGATGTTATTGTATTGATAAAGGCAGAGGTTGCCGCTTAACATCATCTCTCTGTGGGGCGTCTGCTTGTTCCGCCATTAATATAGTTAAAAATTTGTAACGTGTTGACCATTTACCTACACAAGAACAACTCAGTGTTTCCACATTTTTGCAAATAAATAAATAATCTAATCTTTCGGATTTTGATTTGATTAATCAAAATCCGCTCAACCTTTACGGAGTTGAATTGGAACTACACATATAACGCGAGCGTAGCTGCGGGCGAAAGCTAATAAAATAGAGCCTATGTCCACCCTCAAAGTAATTTCTAAATATTCAAGAACAGTTTTTTTTTTAAATCGGATATGTAGTCGTTTATTACCTCCTACATACAAACTTACGAACTATAATATAAGTGTAGGTAGATTAATTGAGGAGTTACGCTTCTACGCGTTCCTGTTAGTTATTATGCTGAAGGTAATACATACCACAGCTACCGAAGGATCCATCACAAGGATGGGTATCCTGGAAACGTATTTGCAGTGATATGTACAGTCCATTTCCTTCTGATCATCAGTTATTTTATTCTGCAAATAAATAAAATAAGATGAGGCGACATTGAGAGTATCTGTTTACATATTATATACGTATGTTGTGTACATACATAGGTAGTTAAATAAAATAAATAATGTTGGATAGTTCACACAACATTATCTAGCCCCTAGCTAAGCAGAGCTTGTGTTATGGGTGCTAGATAACTAATATACATACATACATACATAGACACACGCCTTTTTCCTGAAGGGGTAGGCAGAGCCTCAATGGGCCGCTTTTCACAGTGGGTTGCACCATCGTGGAATATAGACGTGACAAGTGGTGAGCTCATCGCCGCCATTGCTTCCCACGACTGACTCAACTAACGCTTTCTTCCAGTATTAACACATTCCATAATAAGCTAGCAGCCAGGACAGATCTTATACCAACAAATCATACTAACAAGTCCGACTTAGTAAAATGCATTACATAGATATATATGTTTTATTATATAATAGAAGAATAGAAATAATTTATTTTGAACAGCACATACACACAGCTTGAATACACAAAACAAAAGTTACACCGTCAAAAAATATTTGTTGCTGTGTGTATAGTGCCGTCAAAAAAGGTCCATGCTTAGCATATTGCTGCAGTGAACTGCAAAGCTGTTTTTTTTTTTTTTTTTTTTTTCTGTTTTTTAGTATTTGTTGTTACAGCGGCAACATAAATATATCATGTGTGAAAATTTCGACTGTCTAACTATCGCGGTTCATGAGATACAGCCTGGTGACAGAAATAATAAATAAAACAAAAATAAAATTTTGACAGCTGTCATCCAAAATGTAGATTTTGTCATCAGCTTTCATTTGAGCCATACAACGAAACTCTAGCTCGAGTAGTTTCCGAAATATGACTGTTTCAATTTTGACAGCTGTCATCCAAAATGTAGATTTTGTCATCAGCTTTCATTTGAGCCATACAGCGAAACTCTAGCAAGAGTATTTTCCGAAATATGACTGTTTCAATTTTGACAGCTTTCATACAAAATGTAGATTTTGTCATCAGCTTTCATTTGAGCCATACAACGAAACTCTAGCTCGAGTAGTTTCCGAAATATGACTGTTTCAATTTTGACAGCTGTCATCCAAAATGTAGATTTTGTCATCAGCTTTCATTTGAGCCATACAGCGAAACTCTAGCAAGAGTATTTTCCGAAATATGACTGTTTCAATTTTGACAGCTGTCATACAAAATGTAGATTTTGTCATCAGCTTTCATTTGAGCCATACAACGAAACTCTAGCTCGAGTAGTTTCCGAAATATGACTGTTTCAATTTTGACAGCTGTCATCCAAAATGTAGATTTTGTCATCAGCTTTCATTTGAGCCATACAGCGAAACTCTAGCAAGAGTATTTTCCGAAATATGACTGTTTCAATTTTGACAGCTGTCATACAAAATGTAGATTTTGTCATCAGCTTTCATTTGAGCCATACAACGAAACTCTAGCTCGAGTAGTTTCCGAAATATGACTGTTTCAATTTTGACAGCTGTCATCCAAAATGTAGATTTTGTCATCAGCTTTCATTTGAGCCATACAGCGAAACTCTAGCAAGAGTATTTTCCGAAATATGACTGTTTCAATTTTGACAGCTGTCATACAAAATGTAGATTTTGTCATCAGCTTTCATTTGAGCCATACAACGAAACTCTAGCTCGAGTAGTTTCCGAAATATGACTGTTTCAATTTTGACAGCTGTCATACAAAATGTAGATTTTGTCATCAGCTTTCATTTGAGCCATACAACGAAACTCTAGCTCGAGTAGTTTCCGAAATATGACTGTTTCAATTTTGACAGCTGTCATCCAAAATGTAGATTTTGTCATCAGCTTTCATTTGAGCCATACAACGACACTCTAGCACGAGTAGTTTCTGAAATATGACTGTTTCAATTTTGACAGCTGTCATCAAAAATGTAGAGTTTGTCATCAGCTTTCATTTGAGCCATACAACGAAACTCTAGCTCGAGTAGTTTCCGAAATATGACTGTTTCAATTTTGACAGCTGTCATCCAAAATGTAGATTTTGTCATCAGCTTTCATTTGAGCCATACAGCGAAACTCTAGCAAGAGTATTTTCCGAAATATGACTGTTTCAATTTTGACAGCTGTCATACAAAATGTAGATTTTGTCATCAGCTTTCATTTGAGCCATACAACGAAACTCTAGCACGAGTAGTTTCCGAAATATGACTGAATCAATTTTGACAGCTGTCATCCAAAAAAACGGCTATAGTTGCGATTTGCCGGTTGCCGCAACTGAGAGTTCAAAATTTTGTCGTGTTCTGAGCGCCTTATAGATTGATAAAACTATGTGATCCCAAAAAAGTCAACATTATAGGAACACAACTTTAAAATAATACAACACTAAAAAGAAACGGGAAATTATACATTTTGGAATTTCAAAATTTTGCAAAGTCAACCGAATGTTCCTAAAGGAACTTGTTTTTTTGTGAACATTCTATCCAAAAAACCATGTCAAACACAAACGCTAAATAAACAAATTTTTATGGCGAGAAAAGCAAGGTTAGTATGTTGTATCAAATTGAATGGTGCAAACGTAACTAACCAGTTACGTCTGCACCATTAATGGGGCAAATCAATGGTGCAAACGTAACCGCGGGGCTTGGTCAACACATCACTAGGGTCACTTACTCGGTGGTACCGTTTAACTTTAAAAGTCCTACGGTACCGCCAGGGGTATGGCCAGGGGTACCGTGGGTCTGAAATGGTTTTGCCATAATCACCACGCTTGGCAGGCGGATTGCGAGCGGGTGATCGCAGTATTCGTGTTGAGCACTCAATAGGATGCTGCTGCCCATCCCCTTGTGTAACTACTAGTTATTAAATTAGCATTAAATATACATACCTGTTTCATCGATTCACGAACAGCCTGGGACACAGCATTTCATAAACGATATGTTTTTTATTTATCCGGCCAGTTGTGGCAAGCTATGGCGACGATGAGCTCACCACTTGTCACGTCTATATTCCGCGATAGTGGAAATTATCCAAATTAATGCAAATTAACTAATTATCAATGCAAATTTTTTACAATTTTGACTGGACTGACATATGCTATGAGTGCTGCCAACTCAATTTATAAAAAACAGCCAGATCACTACTAAAAAAAAACAAAATCCTCCTTATGAAATTTATGTTCAAAAAGCAATTCTTGTCTGAACTTGTTAAGTAGTGCATTATAGCACCCTTACAGCAAAAGCTGTTTTAGCCTACTTTTGAATATACTTGGTCTATCAATTGTTTTTATGAATAACCAAAATTATTGTAGATGGAATAGAGCTAGGCTAGAGTGAATAGGTGCCTTCTAGACCTTTGTGCTCCATCTTCGGCCGCATCGTCACTTACCAACAGGTGAGATCGTGGTCAAACAAAGGTCTATGTTAAAAAAACAAACATTGTTAAAAAAAATATGGAAGAAACTTTTTATTTTTTTTGTTAGTTTACGCAGTTACTTAGTACGTTTAGGTAGTCTAGTAGTACGCCAACCACTAGCTGTCACAAACCTGATTTTGCTGGTAGAAGATGCTGTTAGCATGAAGCCCACCTTTTTGTAACATTATTGTATGTGCAATAATGTATAAATAAATAAATTGATTGTACATATAAAATAATTTTGTGACGTTTTCTTTTGGATTACGACTTATAATATTATAATAATATTTTTATTATTTAGAACAAAAAAACATAGTTTTATCATGTTACTAATTTACAGTAAGCATACGACCTTACTTTTTTTAGATATGTCAACCGAGACTTCTTCTCCACAGACAGACTGTCATTTTTTAGTAAATTTTCTGTTTTTCTTTGGGTTTAGATCGGTTTTTTTGTAGCTGATGATGTTAATTTACTGCTAGATCTAGCTATAACATTTCTGAATTGGCATCACTGGCGTCTAATCTGATACTTTCTGATTGGATGAACTGTAGAAACAAGATGGCTGATATTGTTTTTTATAATGGCCTGGATACTGGTCCGTGTTGACTAAGAAGCTTATTTTTGAAAATAGCGAAATCTATAATGTACATATTTCAACTCTGAGTACTCAATGAATTGGTAGTTGTACCATAGACGTAGAATTTTTTCGCTACGCTAAATAGACAAACGAAGCGTGGGAGAGAGAAGTCATTTTTAAATGTACCCCGTGCAAGAAGAAAAGTGACAGCAACAATGTATTGAATGTGACATGTTTTGCTTGAGTACATGCGCATACCGGACGGTCTCTTGTGCAGTTTAACTAATTTTGTAATTATTTTAGTAATCTTACTATTAAATAACAAATATTACTTTGTATGACAATGGTGTCGTGTTCAGTTTGTGACTGTGAAGATACAAGACGTAATTATCCGGGAAAATACACGTTTCACAGGTAAATAAGAGATTATTGGTAGTTCGATTGTATTGCTTATTTTATCAATTCTGCTTTAGTAAATGGCCTAAAAACCAGTTTCATTCGTAGATTAGGACTTTCCCTTATATTTTTTAATAATATTTCGTTGCTGCACCTAGAAATAAACAATATTTTATGTAAAATATAAAAATGTTTGATTACGATAGGGCTTGACCAAGTGATGACGTCAGAAATATCGATAGTCCTGTTGCAGTCTATATCGTTGTATAATGCGCATCATGTAAAAAGAACGCTGGTGGTCAAGCTTCTTCAGGCGTTCAAGCGTTCTTTTTAAGAGATAACTTACTTTTCTACTTATTTGAGAGATGTATAACTATGCATTGAATGAGTGCCTATCTAGTTTACTACAAATAATGTACAATTATAGTTCGCGTCATGTAAAAAGAACGCTGGAACGCCTGTAGAAGCTTGACCACCAGCGTTCTTTTTACATGACGCGCACTATACCTACCTATAATTAAATTTTTGTCCATCCTAGAATGGAGGTTTACTTTGTTTGGAGTAAATTTGTGTGCTCTGTTAACATTTTACCGATTTTTTTAAATTTATAATAACCAGGTGGACATTGAGGTGTGTGTTTTTGTATTGACTATTGAAAAGGTAACTTTAAAGCACCACGGGTGTTTTTATTGCAGTTTGTGTAGTAGATATTTTGGAGTAAATATTTACGTTGTTGACACGCCTTTTTCCCCGAAAGGGTATATTTATTTTTTATTTTTTATAAATAAATATTGTTTATTTCTGCTTAATAAAATAATAGGTAACAAATTAAATTTAAATATACCCCTAAAATTCCGTTCCAGCGGGACTCGAACCTGCACCCTCGCCTGTGATCAGCGATGCCTTTACTTTCGAACTTTGAATAGAAGGTTTCCAATGAAACACCTGTAGATACAGCACTATCAACTTGGCGCTATAGCCGAGTTGATAGTGCCCACAAATTTCGTCTCCAGCGTCATAGCTCGATCTATGGCTAAATTGTTTAAGGCATCGCCGATGACAGGCGAGGGTGCGGGTTCGAGTCCCGCTAGAACGGAATTTTTGGGTTACATTTAAATTTAATGTTATCCATAAAGCGTGGTTTACACTTGAAAAATAATAAACTTTGGGGTAACAAATTGTCTATAGATAAAGTAACAGAGTGAAAAATTATATGGGCGTAGCACGGCTTATATAAAATGTTTTTGTGCTTTCAGATTTCCAAGTAATCCTTTGCTACGAGAAAAATGGTTATCGGTTATAAGAAGAGTGGGATGGACTCAAATAAGAACTCCACTAGGTATATGCAGCAAACATTTTAAGTTTAAATTTAAAAGGGAAACTCTAAGATCCCACCTATAAATAAAACCGTAATATTTAGGGGTCAATAAATAATAAAGGTTTATTTATTAACTGTATTCAAAATTGGAATAAGAACCTTATTCTCTTTATGACGTCAAATCTGCCAAACTGTGTTCTTCATGAAAGACTTAATCTGCATTAAGATGTATTTATCTACCATACACATCACGGACGGATGATGAATTCTATCGACAATGTAAAAGTGTTGGTCGAGGACAACACTATTTTTAACTCAGACATAGACTTTCACCAACACGTGCACATATTTTTTTTGGTTCCATCTTCGATCTCTGATTGTAGATCTAGTACATATACTAAATCTATGAGTTGTACCCTGGTACTTGTTAAATGATTGACGACCCTGTCAAAGACTTCGAAGGAAATGATAGACACAATGAAAAACACATTTCAAAGGAAAAGCGTAATCTCAAAAATTACACTAAGAAGAAAATTGCTAAATTTGAAGCATACGTATGCAAGCTTAGAAGAATACTTTTCCCAATTTGATAATGTAATCAGAGAACTCGAAGTTGCTGGGGAGAAAATAGAAGAAAATGACAAAGTTTGCTATCTCCTAACAGGGCTCGGTGATGAGTACAACCATATAATTACAGCAATTGAAACAATGAATACAGAGGTGAAATTGGAGTTTGTACGTGCAAAGTTATTAGACCATGAAGTACGAAGTGTAAAACCTGAAAAGGAAAATGAACAAACCAGTCAAAGCTCTTTTGTTAGCACGGTCATCTGTTTTTGTTGTAAGAAGAAAGGACACAAGTCGTTTCAATGTCGTGGTGGCTATAGAGGCCGAGGTAGAAGGGGACATAGAGGCTACAGCTCAGGCAGAGGAGAGGCCGCTACTCCTGCACAAGAGGAAAGCTCGTCTACATCTTCGTCAATGTTTATTGCATCTGAGCAGGCACTTGTAAGTGAGAATAGTAGCACTATTACTTTCATAGTTGACTCCGGTGCAACACAAAACTTCATCAAAGAAGAATATGAATGCCAAATGATCGATGTGAAGACCCTGCCTCAACCGTTGAACATAAAAATTGCAAATGGTCAAACGCTACAAGCAACTAAGAAAGGATTTTTGGAAGCTAAATATAATAAAGAGAACATAACAGTGGAAGCAGTTATTGTGCCAGGTCTGAGCACAAATCTAATGTCAGTATCCCAACTTGTAGGAAGAGGTATGGAAATAACATTCAAGAAGGGAAAGTTAATAATAAAGTCGGGAAATAAAACATACCTAGGTGCGAAACAAGGTCAGCTATATACATTCGAAGTAAAGTTGAGAAATCAAGAAGAGAACTGTAAATTAACCAAAGAAGAAAATGCTAATATATGGCACCAAAGACTTGGGCATATATGTAGAAAGAATTTGGCAATTCTTGGATTGCCATATAGCAAAGAGGCTTGCGATGCATGTATGAAAAATAAATCTACTCGGATACCATTCCGAAGATTGCAGAAGCCGAGATCAACAAAGATAGGAGATCTTATCCACACAGATGTAGCTGGTCCAACAAGAGTGCCGACCAAAGACGGATACAGATATTTCCAAACAATTATAGATGATTTTTCACATTTTACACAGACCTACCTATTGAAGACTAAAGCAGAAGCAACAGAGAAAACTATTGCTTATATCAAAGAAAAGGAAAAAGAAGACATCATAATACGAAGAATAAGATGTGACAATGGTGGAGAGTTCACAGCCAAAAAGTTGAAAGATTACTGCTATGAAAAAGGAATTAAATTGGAATATACACAAAGTTATAGTCCACAGCAGAACGGAAAAGCCGAGAGAATGAATAGAACCATCTATGACAAAACGAGAACAATGCTAGATGAATCAAACCTACCAAGGTACTTGTGGGGTGAGGCTGTACTGACAGCTACATTTCTGATAAACAGATCCCCAAGTTCAGCAATTAAAAATAAAGTACCAGCAAAAATAATGAAAAAGGAAATTATCTTGAAAAATTTAAAAGTATTTGGATGTAAAGCATGGGTACACATAATGCCTAAACAGGACAAGCTGTCCAGCAGAGCAACACTAGCTAGGATGCTTGGATACACAATGAATGGTTACAAACTATGGGACCCGAATACAGATAAAATAATTATCTCAAGAGATGTTCGCTTTGATGAGTCAAATGTAAGATATGAAGAAATGACAGAAAGTACATCCAATGAACCAAACAGATTAGTAGAAATAATAGATCAATATAATAAAAAAGAAATGAAAGTTGAAAAGAATAATACAACAGTACATCAGGAAGAAGAAGAAGAAGAAGATGAAAGTACTAGTTACGAACCGACAGTAAGGCCCACTATGGATGATAAGATTATCCGTACAAGAAGTGGAAGAGTGGTAAAAAAGCCACAACTTTCTGATTACGAAGCCTATGAAGCCTATTGTTTACTTATAAAAGAAAATGATCCAGTTTCATACAGTGAAGCCTTAGAACAAAGCACGGAATGGAAAAAGGCAGTAGAAAATGAAATAAAATCATTGGAAGAACAAGAAACTTGGAATGAAACAGAGCTACCTAAAGAAAGAAAGGCTATAGATACAAAATGGGTTTTCAAAACCAAATCTGATGGAACTAGAAAAGCAAGGTTAGTTGCCCGTGGTTTCCAACAAGAAACACAAGATCTTGTTTACTCACCCGTGGCAAAGATGACTACGATAAGATTGGCATTATCACAAGCTATAAACAAAGATTGGACGATAAATCAATTAGATATTCCAACAGCATTTCTGAATGGAAAATTAGAGACGGAAGTATACATAAAAGTTCCAGAAGGAGTGAGTTTGGGGAGAGAAGGAACAGTTCTAAAATTGGAAAAGGCATTATATGGTCTGAAAGAATCACCTAAGTGTTGGAACAAAAGATTTGATGAGTTTTGCAATAAAATAAACCTAAGAAGATCTAAAAATGATATTTGTTTATACAAAGGGAAGAATGTATGGTTAATATTATTTGTCGATGACATTCTACTAATGGGACAGGAATACCAAGTACATAAAATAACAAAACTGTTAATAGAAGAATTTAGAGCAAAAGATATGGGTGAAATAAGAAATTTTCTTGGATTAGAAATACAAAGAAGTGAAAATACAATAAAAATATCACAAAAACAGTTTATTAGAGACATTTTACAAAAGTTTAACATGACTGACTGCAAAGTGATGAAGACGCCGATGGAGAATAATTTCCAAGTACCTGAAACAGATGAAATTATAAGTAATGTACCATACAGAGAACTAGTTGGAAGTCTCAATTACCTGTCGACGATGAGCAGACCGGATATCACATTTGCTACTTCATTCTTGAGCCGTTACCTGGACAAGCCTACTAAGAGCTTGTGGGCCGCAGCAAAACGTATACTGCGTTATCTCCAAGGCAGTATGGAAAAGGAGATTGTATACACAAAGAAAGAAACATATAATAATCTTTCTAATATTTCAGCTTTTTCAGACTCAGATTGGGCTGGAAACAAAACAGATAGAAAAAGTGTCAGTGGAATGGTTGTCTACCACCAAGGGAACCTTATCTCATGGAGTTCAAGGAAACAGCAGGCTGTCGCACTATCCACAGCCGAAGCTGAATACGTTGCAGCCGCAATGTGTGTTAGCGAGTTGCTATTTCTACGAGGATTAACAATTGACTTTCAAGATCAGTGCAGTGTTCTGTTGTTTGTTGACAATCAAAGTGCAATAAAGATGATGATGAACAGCGAAAATACGAAGCATTCCAAACACATTGATATAAAATATCACTTTATAAAAGACATTATTTCAAAGGACATTATTGATGTGAAATATGTAAATACCAGTGAAAATACGTCTGACATTATGACGAAGTCATTGTGCAGTGTAAAATTTGATTATTTGTGTGCGAATTTGCTAAGGTAGTATTCTTTTTAAAAAGCTTTCATAACATAGAGATTAATATGTTTTGTAAGATTATCTTTAGAGGTTAGAAGTTTGTTTGTTTTTTTTTTGTTGTCGAACTGAAATGTGTAATGTCATGTTCATGTAGATGTCAGATCAGTGAACTTCAGTGTTGCTGTATAATGAAAATAACTTTGGCTAAAAATGTTTAAAGTCGTTAGTATTGCCATCTCAGAAGTTCAGTTTTTGCTACAATGTTTTGTAATTTGATTTGCAATTTAAAGTTTTCTTTGTTACTACCCACTTGAAATTGAGAAGGAGTGTTAGAATATTGATTGTAGTCTGTGGCAAAAAACTAGTCTGTGGCAGTCTATGAAAAGATGTCGTGTCGTGTCGATCATTAAAGAACCTGTGTGTTGCATTTACCTAATAAAGTTATTTAATTCCCATTCAAATCTCCAGAAAGTGTACGTTATAAGTCAGCCTAAAGTAGGAGTTTAACATTTTGTAATTATGATGTATCCATTTTTGGTGCTGTACAACTAATTTATTTGGTTTTTGTAACTTAGTAATGACCAACCGGTCTTTTTATATGAAGCGAAAACAAACTAAATTGTATAGATTTTGATAGTCCAATAAATTTCGCTCTGAAACCTTTGTTTTATTTGATAACTCACTCGATAAAACCCAACTACAAAAAAACCTTTGCCTCAGTCAATCAAGTATTATCTGAACTACCTAACATTTTGTATGGCAACATTAAAATGTGCAAGAAACTGGAACGCAATCCTCTTTGATTACCTCTGTGGGGCGGCGGGCGAGTAGCCGGGCTGAGATGCGAGAGGTTGGGGGTTCGAAACCTGCTGCAGGTCTTTTTTAAAAATATTCAGCAATGTTTGCCTCACTGCAAGGCAAAGGCCTTCACTCCTTCCACTCCTAAGATGTGAGGTTAGATGCACGTCAAGCTCGTCTCGCCTTCTCCTGGGCCTACCACAAAGGTCCTTACCATCTGTTCTACACGAATATCTACCTACCACAAATGTTCGTATAATCAGAGACTTGATGCAAATTTAACAAGCAACTACTCGGGCGTGTGTAGGTACCTACACTTATCTATTCAGGTCGACAAAATTGGAACTAAAGCCGATTACAATTTATAGGTACCTACACAAAAATTACACTACAAGATACCTTTTCTATAGTTCTACATAGAACATGACTCTGCCCTGTATTTTTACTCCCTTTTTTTAGTAAATGACGATAGCAAAATGGCTCCACTAGCGGCGATGTCAATATCTACACTCTCATGTGTATAGTAGTCGCACACCCGCGCCTTGGCCGTGTGAACGAAAAACCGACACGGCACGTCTGATAGTGCTCCTCTAGGGTCTAGAAATGAGTACAAAACTATCTCTCCTCACTAGCAGCCTGCTCTCGCCTTCGCTTGTGCTCTACCTCTACTATGCCAGTCTGTACGCCAGGCACGTCAGGGTTTGTTGTTGTTTCGTATGAGGTAGTGCTGGCCTCTGGTGTCAGAGTTTGTCAAGCCGCCCGAGGGCCTCTGACATGGCTTATCGACTGCTATTAATCAATAACAGCCGGGACCGACAGCTTAACGTGCCCTCCGAAGCACAGAGCGATGGAAATCCGCACATAACTTAGAAAAGTCATTGGTGCGGAGCCTAGGATCGAACCCGGTATCGTTGGATTCTGAGTTGCACTATTGAACCGTTAGGCTACTTGCAATAGCAATGCGATAGCAATAATTGCGCGTTCATCGCATCCAAATCGCAAATTCGTATTACGTATCAGCGATCCGTAATACGAATTTGCAATTTGGATGCGATGATCGCGCAATTCTCGCGCGATTCTTGCTATCGCATTGCTATTGCAAAATACGTAATAAGCTAGCGGGTCACGAGATTAGTGCGTTGGTGCCATCGACGTATGTTACTTTGGTCGAAGGTTGGTGCCTCTGGGAATGTGTTCGATGGTAGGTAAGTACCCATTTATAGATACCTACTTCACTTTTACGATACTATAGTATTATTTTAACTGTGACGATAGGTTTTATCAATCATCATCAACAGCCTTTGGAGACTGCTGGACGAAGCATCCCCCACATGCAATGGGGGATTTTCCATAATCACCACGTTGTCCGGCGGATTGGTGATTGAATACAAAAGTAGATGCTGTTGCTCATCCCTTAGTCGGCTTTTACGACATCCACGGGAGGAGACTGAGTGGTCTATTCTTAGGCCAGACACCACGGCCAGGATATTATTAATAGATGGTAGGTAGGTAGTTTAGGTCTGTCGCTTTGTACACCCCTCTGTTGTCCACTTAGTTATTCAAAACTACGCTACGAATTTTGATAATTTCTTCCGAAAGGTTTATATGTAGGTACCTATAGTAACTCATTCGTGCGAAGCCGGCTAGTTTCATAAATATTAGACGTATACTTCTACCTACTATGACGACCTCTGTAGCGCGTCGGGCGAATAGCCGGCTGCAATGCGAAAGTTGCGATTTCGATTACCGCTGCGTGACAAATGATTGTATGATCTGCAAATATTTGTTCCGGGTCCGGGTGTTACGGTACCACGGTACTCGTAGTTTCTGATACCCACGACACAGGGAATCCTAGTGTGGGATCAGGGGAATACTTCGAAGTTCACGCGCTATTTCTAGTTTTGTTTCGAGGTCTACGTATGATATATGAAAATAAAACAGTAGTTATATGTAGATACCTTACCATGATTTATTATTATGGTTGAGAACTTCTTACAAAATAAAATGAATATTTACAATGAGTTTGAGAAAAGACGACACAACTTGAACTGATACACAAATCATAGTAACGCCTAATTTAGTTTACGTTTACTTACAACTATGAGTCAAGCCCAAAGAGATAAATGTGGACCTTCAAACTTACTCCATTTCAACTAAAATATAGGGACTTTCTGCAGTACCCAATAATAAAAACTCTCATTTATCTACCTATTATAAATAACCGGCCGAATATATATGGGGAGAATGCAATTTTTTTTATACTGCTTGGTGATGGAACTAGCAGATGGCCCACCTGATGTTAAGCGGTAACCTCTGCCTATGAACAGTGCATTACCTCATACATAGGTCACGTCCACCTACGACGCGCCCTATGTGGCATTGCACTGCGCCCGCCACCCTGAGACATAAAGATGTAAAGTCTCATGTGCCTGTAATTTCACCGGCCCCCTTACCCTTCAAACCGGAACACAGTAATGCGAGCACTACTGCTTTGCGGCAGAAATAGGTAAAAATATGCATAGTCTAGGTTTCGGTTTTCAAGTCACAATTGTCACTATGTAACTCAAAGTCTTCATCACAGGACATCTTTGCTCAGGGTTCATGCTCCAACAACACATAATATGTGAAATTTTCTACTGGCTTCTTCAAATTTATTACGGCTGCCCAGATATACCACGCTTAACATCAGGTGACAGAGGGGACAGTGTAAGCTTAGTAATAGGTTCCCACAGGCACCCATTAGGTAAGAAACGTTAGTAAAACGTTTTGACAAACATTCTGCCCTTTTAAAACATACATACCCTAACAAAACTAAAAAAATAAAAAAGTGTAATCAGTGCAGCGAGTGAAACTAAGACATTTCAACACTCTGAAATAGCACATCAGTAAAAGCTGCTCGTCTATAATTTTAAATAATAATAATAAAACTAGTTTGATTGCAGAAACTTAATCATAATATCATTGTTCAATTTAAACTTTATGTGCTACTACATAGAATAGTCTCAATGACACAGAAAGTCACACAATAATCACATTAAAAAAACATAATAAAGACCAGCAGTATTTCCCTGATGCGTCATGGCATTTTTGTGATGAACAAGCGTAAATTCAGCAATTGAAGGAAAATTATCCTTATGATTTCAATGAATAAAACACTATTGACTTTGATGTCAATTGGTGGCAGGAGGGGATGGATGCCCCTAGAATCCAGAAGAAAATATACATATGTTACAAAATCTTGATATCCAACCAAGCTTGCATTCAGATAGCATTTCTTAGTTCTCAATATCAGATTAATACCTAAAACAAACTCTCTCTAACCATAAATTTTCATTTCAAATAGATCAGTGGACTTTCTCTTTGGGCTCAATGGTTGGTAATGTCTTACAATACTAGCGTCTTATGGTATGGGGTGCTGGCTAGGTGTGAGTCCTCCATGTTCCGGGCTGTGTTTCTGCTTTTTCCTCTTTTTCTCTTTTTTCCGCTTCTTGCGTTCCTTGTCGTCATCATGACGCTTCTGCTTTTTGTGTTTCTTCTCATACGTGTCAGGATTTGAAGAGTCTGGAATTAAATAATTATTATATAACCCTACATAGTTTATATCCCTAATTACTTTAAGATAATACCTACGTTTTCTTAAACTAGCCCCTATATGGACTAGGCATCATGAAAGCTGCATCTAACCTACTTAGTTTAACAATGAATTGCATAAATTACCTTGTAAAGGTGTTTCTTGTCCCGGTGGTGCCCCATCTTTATGTTTATGCTTCTTATGCTTACTCTTGTGCCGTTTGGGTGGAGTGGCACTCACATAGCGGTACTGCTCCGGTAGAGGGCCTGGATGCAAACGGAACCCAGCCAACTGTGCACTCGACAGTGGCAGTAACTCTTTGCCGCCAATAGGCCTCTTAGCTATCACCGAGCCCAGAGTGCTGTTATCCTCCTGACCTGGCCCGTCAACTATCCCTGGTAGATTAGGAAGGAATGATGATAGCGATTCCTTCAATTTCTTTCCATTAAATTTACTGTATGAATGTTCTAGTCCATAGTAAGCCATTAAGTTTGTAGCCCCAGTTAATTCACATTCTCCTGCAAAATAAAATGTAATAAAAACTATGTACATCAACAATCTAAACATGAAATAGAAAAATTGCATTAGTGCAATGTACAAAATGTTACCTGGAGGCTCTTTCATCAAATAGAATGGACCACTATGCACTATGGATGGGTTCTTTCCCAGTGATATTGTAGTTTTGAGAGTACCAGAGGAGTCTTGGCGAGAGACAACTGGTGACCTCGCTCCTCGAGGTGAGGACTTTGGAGAATACGGTTCTACTTTCCTAAACTGCTCAGACATCATCTTGAATCAGCATTGTCCAAGTAACAACTAAACAAACTGAAATTCACAAAATAAAACGAAGAAAAACAGAAAACTATAAATCCACCTACAGTCCGTACTTCGAGTATTTCTTTTGACAAATCTGCAATTTTTTTTAGTAGAGTTGGCCACTAGCTAGCTCTTTCGTAGGATTGGGCAATCAAATGTTTGCTTGATTGAGCAATCAAGAAGAAGATTCGAATTAGTCGATTATTTCGATTTATGATCTCGCAATTGTCTATGTCAAAAACACGTGTGTTTACCGAGCGAAACAAGGAAAACTCTAACGTAAAAAAAAAAAAAAAATTAAGAAAACATCGTCTATGGTACATGAAATTAGCTTCTCGTTGTGCTGCGGATTTTGCAAATGTGTTTGGAAATAAACCGAATATTGTGATTAATACAACAATAATCCAGTATAATTGTGTATAGTAAATCATAAAAAATGAGTGTGATCTGTGATTCTAGTGGTATAAACCCAAAGCGAAGCTTTTGATAGCACCATTCCTCGGACTGTGAAGTGACGCCATTTTACGGGAATGATCAGCCCGCGGCTGCTTCATAGGCCTGATGTAAGGATTGCTTTTTCCAAACGGATGCATGGAAACGAATCTATATTCTTGTACACGTACTGGACGTACGATTTCAGAGGTATTGTATTTCCTTAGATGTTATTGTTTATGCAATGAGAAATTTAATTTATTTCGATTTCCTCTTGTTTGAGTGTCTTTTGTTTCCCAGTGACTCAAAGCACGTGTTTTTAACTTTTCAGAAAACTATGGAAGATGGTAATTCAACCAATTCGAGAGACGAAAATATCTCTGCAACATCACTCGGAAACTCGTATGGCGAAAGACCCGCCAAATTCACTACAAATGGACACGATTTCGGAGGTGAATCATCCTGTCCCACAGAGCCTTTCGAACAACGCCGACCCAACACCGATGCCGCTAATGATGATAAACACCCAAAACGTATCACCCCCCTCAGAATCCATCTTGGTAAAAGACCATTTGTTGATAACTCACTTCAGTATTACAATCCATTGAAGAGAAAGAAGTCTTTTACGAGCAAGAATACTGATACAAGTGCACCAACCACCGCTCCAAGAGCACCAAAACTTATACCCAAGCGTAGTCAATTTCAAAATGTGTCAACACACATGGACAGCAGTGTTGTTGACAATGAGCAAGACAAGCCCGTGCCTCGGCTTGTGCCTAAGAGTCAGCTGCTGCAGTACAAGAGAGGGAAGCTCGAGAAGGGAAAGCAAATGAAAGCACCTCCACTGAAAGAGTACGCTCAAAGCTTAGGCTTACAGCCTATGGTGAAGTTTAAGTGCCGGAAGTGTTGTTCCATGTCTTTCAAGACACTGGGCATGTTGAAAGAGCACCAGCTGGCTTGCCGTGCTCAGGCGAAGGAGCCGGCACTTAGTCCTGAAGCTGCCCCAAATCTGACTGGAAATGAGAACAATGCCGGAGGGCCCTCGAGAGTTACGAGAAAAGTTTATCTGTGCTCTGCGTGTGGAACCTATTATGAGAACTGGAATTTGTTTCTGCACATGAGAGAAAAACACAAGAGACACATTTGCTTATTTTGCTTGGGTATGTTTTCTAAAGCTGAAAGGCTTTCAGCTCATCTTACAAACAAACACAATGTGAAAGAGTTCAACTATGACAGTAAAGAGGAATTTTTCAATGTTTACAATGGAACATTGTACCTCATGTGCTGTGAGTGTGATGGAATATGTAGTGAGCAAGATGACTTTTTCAATCATGACTGTGGAAATATAAAGTCAATCCCTGTGCCCCTTCTTGTCAGTAAAAATGCAATAAAGCCCAATAGTGTTCAAAATACAATAAACTGCAGTGATAACTTGTCAATAAATGGTTCCACAAATGTACCAAAATGTACAAATGAAAAGAAAGAAAGCAAAGAGACCATAGAAACAGTGAAATCAAAGCTAGCACCGGAACCCAAACATAGTGAACCAATGCCAATCAGTACAAGAATAGAGACTGAGCACTCAACCATTGTCAATAAAGATGTAAGCAGTGGAGATGCTGAAATGGAACTCGGAAATTCAATTAGTGAAGCAACACCTAGTCCTGTAAATTGTAATGCATATAATGCAGAACCTGCCAACAATGTGTTGCCTAATGGAGATGAAAGCCATTCAGAAGAAAGTGATTCCCCTGTTTCTGATGATGCCACCACACCAATAAAAGAAACTGTACAGCCCAAGTCTCCAGGGACAGTCTGCCCACCTAGTGAAAAGGAATGTGGCATTAAGTTAAAATTAAGCTTAAACAATGCCAATTCTCCAGTTATTATAAATTCTACTGTAGATCCAACAGTTGGTCAGCAAATTGTAAGTAAACCACCATCAAGAACCAGAAGGCCACCTAAACGATATGAAAAAGACAAATCATCACAGTCACCTGTTCAGCTCAAAACCCCATCTATTAAAATGACTATCTGTGATAGAGCCGATAGTCCTTTTGTCAAAACTACTATTTATGACAATAATAAAATAGAAACTACAGTTAAAACTATATTGAACAATAATTTTGACACTCTGTCAAAATCTCCTGAACTGAAATCAGAGCAATCGGTAAAGACAACAATTTATGATAATAAGCCAGAAAATGATGACAATACTCTAAATAGGGTACCAAAGTTGACAGTGCGTGTTCCTAAAGAACTTCTGGATAAAGATTCATCTAGCGACTACTCATCTGACAGTGATGGCAGTGAGAAACTCACTGTGGACGAAAATAATACCACTATTGCAGAAGATCCTGGAGAAACAAAACTGGAAACACAAACAGAAGAACTCCCAATGGAGTATAATGTTACTTCAGAAAATGTGAATACAGAATTAGCTCCAGATGCAGAAAATTTGCCACTAAATGATGAATCTGAACCCAAAGTTGAGCCTAAGACTGAACCACTTGAACCAGATCTCAAAGTGGAACCAACTATTGAGGAACCAACAATTCCTGTAACCGAACTGTCTCTCAATAAACCATTAGACAAGTACCCGCTAAAAGATTTGCTGAAAGTGTTTCTGGGTTCAACTGTTTACAATTGTATCTATTGTAACCATGCCCGTAAGATTGCTGTGAACTGCGAACAGCTCTCCATGCACATGGTGCTCCAGCATCGCTTCTCTGCAACTGTTGACAGCATCACAGCTGAGGAATTAATGCCGGGAACTATCACTGCCAAATTGCAGTCTGGAGCAGCTGAGTTAAATAAAGTGTATATAAATTTGGACACGTATGACAGTGCTGATAAGAGTGAAAATGTACATTATGAACATGTTTTCGAATGTTTTCTGTGTTATTTTAAAACTGCGGTCCATAAAGATCTCTGTTTCCACAATCGGAAAATGCATCAAAAAACTATTTTATTGTGTATTATGTGTAAATCAAACTTTTATAGTTATAGTGAATTACTATGTCATTTGTGCCCTGGAACATATGATTCTGAGTATGAAGTTAAGTTCAGGTGTTGTTTTTGCAATGTAGACACTATACCATCACAATTTAGATTAATGGTTCATCTGCGAAAAATTCATCATACTTGTGACGTGTGCCTGGAGTTTTGTCATAATCAAGCACGCCTCTCAAACCATGTTTGGAAACACAAGCTGCATCACTTTTGCTACAGATGCGGCATCGCTTACAGAAATAAACTTGACATTACAAACCACTTATTTTGGAAACATGGCACTGAGAGCATTTTGTGCAAAAAATGTATGCAGAAGAAGTGGCCTCATGTATATCACTTTTGCAATCCTCCAGCTGTCTTTGCGTGCGATGAATGTAATTTGCAGTTTTCAAGACCAGTATGCTTAAAAGTTCATAAAAGATTTCACTCCGAAGAGTTTCCTCATATTTGCACAGAAGAGAACTGCACAGAAAAATTCGTGTCTAAAAAGCTTCTTAGTAAACACACTGATGAACATATGAAGAAATTAGTTACAGAAGATTTGAATGATGTTAAACCTGTACCTTGTGAGCCAGAATCAGAAGCACCTAAAGAAATAGTACCTGTAATCGATTTAATTGATGGCAAACCTTCAGAGGAAGCTGGCACTTCCGAAGTCAAGGAGGGGACAGACCATAAACAGCCTGCGAAAAAATCAAAAAAGAAGAAATTAAAAGATAAAGATGCTCTATTATTAGATGTAAATCTTCCTGCTTTAAATCTGTCTGAAAGTGATAGTAGCGATGAATCAGATAGTGGTGCCCCACCACCTGCGCTTAAAGAGGTAAAACATGAAGACAAACCAATAGACAAAGAAGAACCTATTCCGGTAAAAACTGAAGACAACAATATACTCGGCACAGAAAAACCAGCCACTGAAGCACCAGATGTCAAAGTAGAAATGAAACCTGATCAAACTGAAGATGAAAACCCAAGTGAGCAACAAGTTTTGGATATATGGGATAATTTCAAAAAGTATCAGGCTAAAGTTGAAAAGCAAAAGACACCTCCACTGGTGCCTATTAGAAAACATGTATGCGAGTCTGATCATGATTATTGTTTGGTACCTACTGATATGAATGGAGATGAAGACTCTTTTAATTTGGACAAGAAGAAAAATAAGAAAACACCTAAAAAGAATCGTGGCGGCGGTTTGTCTTCTTCAAGCAGCAGTAGCAGTGACAGTGACTCAAGCTGCTCTTGTGGACCAAACTGTAGCTGTTCATCTAGCAGTGGATCTTCGTCATCTAGCTCATCAGATTCAGACACCTCTGATAATTCTGGCAATGAAAAGAAAAAGATAAAACGCGTACGTAAAAAAACTTTAACAAATAGAAGACTAAGCAATGGTTCAAATGTTGATGTTATGGGTATGTCGGAGACTCCAATATTAATCCCGGAAAAGGTGGAACCACCCATTGCAGAATCTGATTTAGAAACCGCGGAAAGTGAGACAGATGAAGAGTTTTATGATGAAAATCCGCAACAGATAGCTAATAAACTGCATGAAGAGAAGCGGAACCAGCAAACGCTATTGCCGTCCGTTGCACCAGCTGAAGGGGGATCTGTTTCAGGGGAAACAAGCTGCCCCGCTACACCAATCAAAGATGAATGCATCAAAGAAGATGATAGAAGGGAAGGGGAGTGGAGAACTGAATCTGTTGAAATTAATCCTGATGAAAAACCCGTAAGTTCAAAGAAAAAGAGCAAAAAGAAGAAAAAATCAAAGAGTTCCAAAAAACATGCTCCAATTAAAATTAACATTCCTAAAGATGTGATCGCTAAATCCGAAACGAACACACCACAACCTCTCCCTCCTAACAAAATAACCATATCATTACAATCTAACACAGTGCAAATACCAGAGGCTCCTAAACATACCTTCGTCACGCCAACTGCCAGCTCGATCACCGCAGCGACATCTGCTGAGAACAAACGAGCTTCGAAGCGAAGAAGGGTTCCAAATAAGTTTTATGGTTATACAAGCGACGACGATCATGCAGCACAACAGCTAACGCCGACCACTTTATCAACTTTGAAACCACAACAACCTCCGAAGCTAGAATGGAGAAAAGAAGATTTACCGTCACCAGTTACAAGCAGAGTCAAGAAAGAAATACCTACGACGGTTCTTACTAATCGACTCTACAATAATTACACAGATCATATAAGATTGACAGCACCAATCCCAGATCCTGAGCCCCCGAGAATTTTGATGAATTCCGAGTCCATAGAATCGAGTGATACCGATTCGAGCGAGGAAGGCCATTTAGAGATATATCAGCCGAGTGTACCGCCTATTCCTCCCCCCAATTACCTAAATTCGGGCACATCGAGCCTGCCGTACGCGTTCCAGAGACCTCCAGTGCGCGAGGCGCGGGAGGGCGAGAGCGTATACTGCTACTGTCGATGCCCATACGACGAAGTTTCAGAGATGATTGCGTGCGACGCAGAAGGGTGTCCCATCGAATGGTTCCATTTCGAATGCGTCGGCATAATGGTACCGCCTAAAGGCAAATGGTATTGTCCCGAATGTAGGAAAAATCAATCTTTTTCAGGTTACAGATAATTCTAATCACTGACTTGTACATATAACTTAATTGTATTGTTATCCTGTATATAACTTATTGACTGTAGATAAATTTAGGCTTTACCTGTATATCTTTGTAGGTAGTTTGTGTAAGTTTTTAGGTTACTAGGTCTGAAAAATGTATCATTGTTATAAATAAAAAGTACATGTTATGCTTGATACCGGCTGTGCTGTGCGGCCAACTCTGTAACCTGGCGAGTATTACTGGCGTTCACCAACTGCAGCAAAACGGAAATATAAATCCGATTTTTGATACCAAAAAGTGTTTTCATGTATTTTATTATTATTTCTGTTTTTCCGTGGACCCCTATTTCTCCTATCCGACTGCTTTCTGTAGTTTGTTTTGAAATCTTCCATTCTGTATTTATATGGTACCGCGACTAATTACGCGCGTATGCTGGAACCTGACTGCAGCGCCACCTATTGGGTCCAGTTCTGAACCTAACTTTTCCCCCTTAGGGGGATTTTCGGGGGGGAACAGATACAAAATGACTGATCAAGTAGAAGGCCCACCTGATGTTAAGCGGTACCCTCTGTCTATGAACAGTGCATGATCACATAGGTCACGTCCACCTAGGACGCGCTCCATGCATTTCACTGCGCCCGCCACCCTGAGACAAAGATGAAAAGTCTCATGTGCCTGTAATTTCACCGGGAACCCTACCCTTCAAACCGGAACACAGCAATGCGAGCACTACTGCTTTGCGGCAGAAATAGGTATGGTGGTAGTACTTCCCCGGAAGAAATCTTACAAAAAAGCTCTACTACTACTTATAGTGGAATAAGCCAAACCATTTGGGACCCACTTAAACACAAAAAAAAACATCAACATCGTTTAGGAGTTCAGTGACATGCACGCAAAGTTTATTTATTTATTTATAAATACACAGGCAGCTCTCGGAGCTGATGTGTGTATATCTTAGTCCTTATCAGTGCACTTTAAATGTTTGTCAAGTCTATTTTTGAAAGAATTCACTGAGGGGGCACTGATCACTGAGTCTGGTAGCCGGTTCAAAGTGCGCACGACGCGATAAGGCAATATGTGCATCCTCGGATGTGTACACACGTATCTGCAGAAGAATTATCACACTAATATTATAAATGCTAAAGTTTGTGTGTGCGTATGTATGTTTACGGCTGGACGGATTTCGATGAAATTTGGAATGGAGATAGCTGGACCCCTGGAATAGCACAGGCTATTTTTTTATCCCGTTATTTCCACAGGATTAAGACTGGGTAGGTAACACCGCGGGGCACAGCTAGTATTATATAAATATAGAATTTTGCCCACTGGTGCCTGGCCTGCTAGTGGAAAACCGCCTAGGTAACTTATTATTTCTCCTGCCATCTGAATACACGATGCCTCCAGACATCCTCCGGTACACAGAACACCATCGCTCTGTGCTTCGGAGGGCACGTTAAGCTGTCGGTCCCGGCTGTTATTGATTAATACCAGTCGATAAGCCATGTCAGAGGCCCTCGGGCGGCTTGACAAACTCCGACACCAGAGGCCAGCACTACCTTATACGAAACGAACGAACGAACAGAACACCGTCTACTGTTAAGAATTATGCCCTATGCGGCAGCCCTGGGGCCAGTTACTATTATCTAATCTGTGCCTGGGATGTTTACCTCTGGACTTCCGCTTGACACCATTTCCGTAACATACTGTATACTGACGACCTCTAGCGCGTCGGGCGAGTAGCCGGCTGAGATGCGAGAGATTGCGGGTTCGATTCCCGCTGCGGGACAAGTTTGTATGATCTGCAAATATTTGTACCGGGTCTGGGTGTTCTGGTACCATGGTACTCGTAGTTTCTGATACCCACGACACAGGGAATCCTAGTGTGGGGTCAGGGCTATCTGTGAGACTGTTGGGTATTATGTTATGTTATATGGGCTTTTGTGACACAAATACAGGAAAAATACTAAAATTTACGAATTTTGAAGCTTGTACCCTATAGAACAATAACCAATATAAGGTCCATTGTTGACCTCCCATTTCAAGGCATTTGAGCGACGGTGTAGTTCTAATTTTTGAACTTGAAACTTTTTTGAAGGATGCATAATACTTAATTATGGTTTTCTTGCAATACTGCCATTCTGACACTTATTTTGAGATAACTGACTTCACAAAAGGAGGTTATCAATGAGCTACATAGGTATGTTTACGCCCCGTTGGTTAGTCATATTCAATGGTTCTTTCGATGATGTGTATGAAATTATCTCGAGGTGGACCCGTGAAATGGATCTCGAGTAAATGTTTTTTTTTCATTTATTTAATCCTTTAACAAAATATTTTGTGTGCGGAAATAATTTATTAACCTTAAATCTAAAAACCAAAATTACAAAAATTACATAATACCAAAGAAGAAGTCGGTTAGAAAGGTAGGTTATTAAGTAAATAAAGTGGGTCGCGATAACTATTCGCGAGGTCTCAGTTCGGGGCGAATTACTAGTTTTATTATGGACATCAACACAATGTTAAATATACATTGCCTAGGTCATCGAGCAACACGGAATGGAGACGCCATCAAAGGCATTCCCCGCTGTAGTTCCCCTCTAAATTGAATGCCCTCGAGGGCATACAGCTTATAAAAAACTAGCTGTCGTCGATCGCTCTGTCAGACTGAATCGACTCGCGTGGGAGATAGTGCTCTAAGAAAAATGCCGAATTGTTCAGTTTTATGCTGTAAAAAAATGATTGGATCATCAAATTTACAAAAAGATAGTGTTTCCTTCCACATGTACCTGAATTTCAATTATATTATTATAACTTATTGCATGAAAATTGACCAAGTAAAATTAAGCCGTATAAAAACAAAAGTGGCCATCTCAGATTTTGTAATTTTTGAGTTCGTGTTCGGGATAAAATAATAAAACTGAACGGTTTAACAAAACAAACCGTGAATATTTTATTCAATAACACTGGTTCACTCTTCACTGCGACTGCACTTCAGTACACTGGTCATTCATTACTCTAAAATCACTGCCAAGTTACGTGATTTATTCGCAATGAAAGCCAATTCCCTTACGACTGCCCTGCTCGCTCGTCAATCGAGCTCCACTTAATCGTGAGACACAGGGGCGACATAAAAGTGACCAAAAGCGTAGATATAAATGTGTATAATACATCAATGTGCATTTCAGGATTTATTCTGCTGACGTAAACATGTATATAACGTGTAATGTCAGTAAGCCAAGATGTGGATGATTACTTAATATCCTTGATTACTAAATACAATTCATTAAACACGTTCGACAAAATGTGACATGTGGAATAACGTGTATTTGTATTTGATGGCTATGTAACCACTAACTTACCGGTAACTACTAACTACTACTACTTCGTGTCACGGGCTCTTTCTTGGTTCACTAACCAGCTTGAGATATAGTGTCCCTGAAAGGGGCCTAGTGACCAATGGTGAAAGAACCAGTATGGTAAAAGGATTAATTGTGCCTCGCAGAGGTGTATGATGATATGTCAACGTAAATGTCATGTGTAACTATATTTAAAGAAATAGAATTAAATCACACTACTATTAACAACAAGTGTAACATGAAAAAGTTTGTACATTTGGGAACTTTGATTACAAGAGATGGCAAGCATGAAGATGATATTTAAATGAGAGTAAATTCTGGAAACCAGGTGAACTTAACGCCTTATTATCAGCCGGAACGTATTCAAAAAGGCACGACTGGATGTGCATAGAGGAGTGTTAGTGCCAAAACTAATGTATGGTGGTTGCGAAAGTTGCTAAGGCAGAATAAACATGAAAGTAAAATAAATGCACTGAAGATGAGAGGTTTGAGAAGTATGTATGGACTTTGAGAGATAGAATAAGAAACTGTGTGTTAAGAAAGCATTGTAAAATGAAAGAGCACGTGTATAGTGACAAGGATTGAGAAAGATATGCTTGGATGGTTTGGGTTATTGGTTAAAGGATGAATGATAGAAGATTGACGAAACTAGTTCATAAGATGAGCATGAATGGGACATTTCGAAGGGGGAGACCTCGGTGAAGGTATTCAGAATAGATCAGGGTCGATCTGGAGAATGGCCAGGCTAAGAGCGCCCTTAACCAATGAGCATATATGAAGAATGTGATGTGAGTGAATGAAGCGAAACAGGTATGCCAGGATCGTAGCAAGTGGAAATTCATGGTCTCTGCCTACTTCTCTGGGAAACAGGCGTGAGTATGTGTGTATGTTTGTAATATTATAAATGCTAAATTTTCTAAGGATTGGATGAAATTTAGAACGGCGATAGCTGGACCACTGGAATAGTTTTAAATTTTATTTAGATGTTCCCATAGGATCAAAACTTATGCGAGTGAAATCGCGGGTTGCTTCTAGTTTATAATAAGAATAAAACTACGCGGTTAATTTTATCAAAATCGGCAATATTGATCATACTTAAATAACTTTACTCTTTTCAGTTAAAAGTAAATAAAGATGCTTTAAAAAAATCGTTGATCGCCCATTGTGAGGTTACTGTACAATCTTTGCACGTTGTGTTTGCCTATAATGAGGGGTTTTCACGGCCATACCAAATCATCTATAAACCCTTGAAAATAGATGTCGCTGCTGTGTACTTAACTGTAAAAATAAAGTGAAATGTAAAAGTCAACAACGAAGTGATATATTTTCGTGGTATTTTGTTACTATCACACAAAATAACAGAGGTACGATGGATTTGTTGATTTTGACAACCACAGTTGAGTCAGGGCCATCAATAGAGCCAAATTGAATTAAAAAAAAAACTAAAATGAAAAGCCCCCATTGGTTTCTTCTGTAGCTAAAGATAGGTATATAGTTCATATATGCATGTTGGATCCTCAAGATCCCTCCGAGCGGAAAAAGGCAACTTAGGGGCTTTCCAGTGGGTCTCGTGCAAATGAGGAAAATTCAAAAGAGGTTTCACTAAGATTTTATTCAAACTGACTTTGAACTTGATTTTGTATTTTGTTGATTAAATCGTGTGCACTCTGCCAACGCCGATGTAATAATGAGCTCTGGCGCTTTCGTACGCTCCTTTTATATCCACAAACCACACCACAAACCTCTTCTTCTCAGAGCCTCTTTTCTGAATGTATCTTGCCTTAAATCTCAGTCCTATTTAAAATATTCTTATAACAAAGGTGATTATTTATCTATTAATAACAAGATCGCGGACATGGACTGGAATGCTGAATTTGATTCGCGTTCGCTCGAGGAAGCAGTTGAGTTTTTTTATTCGATTTTAGATCAGCTTAAACACCAATATGTCCCGTCTAGGTTGGTCAGTGACAGCTCTTACCCTAAGTGGTTTAGCCGGGCACTCATTAGATTAATTAAGGAAAAATATAGGCATTATAGGAAATATAAAACTTATGGTGGACTTACAGACTTAGCCACTTACAAACTTTTACGTAATCGAATCCAACTCTTGGAAAAGAAATGCTTCGCCGATTATATGTCATCCATTGAGAATAGTATTGAACAAAATCCAAAAAAGTTTTGGTCCTACATAAAAAGTCGCTCGAAATCAAATGGTATACCTTCACATCTAAATTATTTAGACGCTTCAGTAGCTACAGGTGAATCTATCTGCGAAGCATTCTCTAAGTATTTTCATTCTACTTTCCTTGTCCCCTCTGGCATCTGTTCTTATAACGTTGACTCATTAGTCTCTTCAGAGGCTGTGAAATGCGATATTGGCAGTATTGAGATCGATCCTGATGAGGTGTTTAAATTGATCTCTAACCTTGATTTATCCAAGTCTGCTGGCCCAGACCACGTTAGCCCTGTCTTCCTCAAGTCGTGTGCTAAGTCAATTTACATTCCTGTTTCATTTTTATTTAAGAAATCAATATCTTTGAGTGCCGTACCTAAGCTCTGGAAAGCAGCATTTGTATCGCCAATTTATAAAAAGGGCTCTAAATGTGAGATTATCAACTATAGGCCTATCTCCAAGCTATGCTTAGTTGCTAAGCTATTTGAAAGGATAGTGTACAATCAGATTTATTCAGCGCTTCATCAGCACTTCTCCCCCTTCCAGCATGGGTTCCTTAAAGGGCGGTCGACTGTGTCTAACCTTATTATTTTCAATGAGTTCTTGAGTGAGTCAATGGATAATGGTCGTCAGGTTGACGTAATCTATACTGATTACAGCAAGGCCTTTGATAGGATTGACCATAGCCTTCTGTTGCTTAAGTTATTTAGTATGGGTATTAGAGGGGATCTGCTCCGTTGGTTCTCGTCGTACATCTGCAATAGGTCGCAGGCTGTTGTTGTTAATAATTATATGTCCAGCTGGGTTCTTATTCCTAGTGGAGTCCCCCAAGGATCACTGCTCGGACCCTTGCTCTTCCTGATATTTATTAATGATATCTCTTCCTGTTTTGTCAACAGTAACCTGCTTTCATTTGCTGATGATATGATGATTTTTAAGACTATAGTTACTCCTCGGGATGTGCTTGACTTGCAGGCTGATTTATATCGACTTGACACGTACTGTGCTAGTAATAAACTAGATCTCAATCCGTCTAAATGCTTTACTATTACATATACTCGCAAAAAAACTGTAGTCAAATCAGTTTATCTATTAAAAAATCAGAGGTTGCAGGATTGCACGGTTATGAGAGATCTAGGCGTGCTGCATGATTCTAAACTTCTCTTTGACTCTCATATCGATTCCATCATTGCTAAAGCGTCCAAAGCTTTAGGCTTTATAATGAGAAGCTCCGTTAGTTTTAGTAGATGTAAAACATTTAAAATTTTATATTGCACTTACGTGCGCAGCATACTTGAATATGCTTCTCAAATTTGGAGTCCACGTTATGATACCTATATCAACAGAATTGAGCGTATTCAAACCAAATTTATTAAGTTTATTTGCTTTCGCCTTAAGGTTCCGTATAAATCTGCTAACTATGTTGACCTTTGTCGTAAATTCCACCTTCTGCCACTCAAAAAAAGGCGTGAAATTGGTGACCTGCTTTTCTTGCTCAAAATCACTAATAATCATATTAATTGCCCCGAACTTCTTAGTAAAATAACACTTGTTGTTCCCCGTACAATAATTAGATATAACGAGATTATTCATGTACCAATAGTTAGAACGAATTATCGCCAAAACTCCTATTTATGGCGAGTTGGTAACCAATTTAATAAATTATCTAAGCAAATAGGTCTAGACCTATTCTACTCCAGTGTCGGTTCCGAGAGGCGGCGGCTCAGTTCTGACTTTTTCTCGCCCTCCGCGGAGGATGATGAAATTTCGTCATGAGATAGGTGTGGTTTACTTTTTTGGTTCTTGTTCTTATTTTTTTTTTGTTTACTATTATTTATATCTGTTTCCTTCATTTATACTGTTTGTTTTACTTTTACTGTTATAGTTATACTGTTGTTTTCTGTTTTGTATGTATTCATCATTTGTATCTCTCATTTTTTATTTTTTATTCTATTTTTCTGCTATGTGTTTTGTATACCAGATTGTAGTTTATAGTAGTTTTTAGTCCACTCAGCCTGTTCTCTCTTTTTATGTATCTATTATTATTTCTAAACGTGAAAACCTTTTAATAGCCTTCTGCTTTAACTTCTTTTATTTATTTTGTATGCATGTGCTGCTGGTTTTCCTTATAATAAATATAATAAATATAATATAATATAATATCCGAGCTTCGATCGCTTTGCGTCTTTGCGTAAACAAGACTCGGGCGCATTCGTTTGGGTGGCGCGACACGACAGAATACGATTGTTCGCAGCCGTACACATGGTGTTTATAAGCCTTCAATCTCAGTAGATCTATTCTCCAGATTCATCATATGACTTCTCTCTCCGACATACATGTGTAGACTGTTGGTAAACCTATTTTTTTATATTAAATAAGCAACTGTTAACAATAACTGCCTCAATGCACACTGAAACAGCTTTGTGCTCATTTAACAGTTTTTTTTTATTTCTCAAAATTTTCTGTATGTGAGTTGCCCGTGTTTTCATTTATACAACTAAATTAGTGATGTGCCTCAATAATAAAGTAGATTATTTATCGATAAGATAAATGCTCGTTTAATATGTTTTACAAGCTATTGAAATTTTATTTATATTATTCGGGAGCCATAGCCTAGCCTAACCTAACTTTCTAACCGTTAATCCAATCACCATGAAGGTATTGGTATGTAACAAGGTAGGTAACTGTTATGATTTTAATTTGAAATTATTCATTTTATACCATAAGTTGACGACCTCTGTGGCGCGGTGGACGAAGGTTCGCCTGTGACGCAGGAGGGTTTGATTCCCGCCTCAGAACAAATATTTGTACGATCTTCAGATATTTGTTCAGGGTGTTCTGGGTATTTTCTATGTTAATGCAAAATAAATATCTATGTAATGTACTGTACTAGGGATATCAGTTATCTAGCCCATATCACAAGCTGTACTTGGCTTGGGGCTGGATAATCTTGTGTGAACTGTGTCCAGCATCAAAAAATAAAATAAAAATAAATATACTTACATATATAATGAAATTCACTTAGGTACAATGTGAAAGAAAACACCATCTTTTCGTAAATTTGATGTTCCAGACCTTGATTTAGAGCTGAAAATGTAACGATTCGACATTTCAGTATTTGTAGCACTGTCACACTGTTTTACTCTATGCGTCACACGATCGGTTCAGTCTGACAGAGCAATCGGCCCATCATAATACAATTTTATTACTAGCAAAAGCAAAACATGCTTGGTGAGGGCTAGCAAGCTTTTTTCCGTGATTATTTATATTTAAACAAAGACATGAATTTAAATTACTATGCTAAATTACAACGGATAATTTTTTCGTTAAGTGTACCACAAAATTGCATGGGATAGTAGAGGACTCGCTTCGCTCGCCCTAATGATCGGGCGAAAACAGTTTTACTAACGCGTATGCCCAAATGAAATTGTGCATAGCCAGAGGGGAACGACATCTTGACATGAATTTAAATTACTATGTGATATTACAAATCTAGAGGTGTGATAGTTTTTCGTAAAAAGTTGCATGCCTACCTAGGTTGTGGGATACGTGATCACGATAAATTAACAAAAGCATTTCCCAGTTTGAACTCATTTACTCATTTTCAAGAAAAGTCGTGTCATGAGTGTCCGTACTGTGTCGTGGGATTTTCCTATTCAAATCCTATTCTTTGATTGACCAAAGAATTAAAAAAAAAATTGCTAGGTATAATTTTTTCAACGCGATATTCTGTTCACTAGGTAAAGCGCTAAGTATTACTATACCTACCATTGTTTAACATTAACATAACTTAACACACCCAACACATACCTACATAGTTGTGATCCCACACTAGGATCCCATGTGACGTGGGATAATTATGCCTGAAATGTAAAAAAAAAACTATTTTACATTTTAATGAATAATGTAGTTTTTTGGCACTTAGGATCATGATTTTTGGTTTTTGACAATAACAGTGACTGACAGATATAATACATCGTATATTTCGTGGCCAGAACCGACATGGATTATGTAGGTTAGAAGGATGACGGCAGCTAAGTAAAGCGTTTTTTCCTTTCCTTTCCTTTCGTCTCTTTTGACTTGCCGACCCATAGTTTTATGAAATTATTATATGCTTTGAACAAAATTCTAATTAAATTTTCCCAAGAACTAATCATCCCATGAGCTAGTGGTTGTACCTGGGGTACTCAAAATTTTCTTGATTTTTTCTCTATACTCTAAGTTTCCGCGTTTACCCCCTCTCTCTCCAGCCTACTACTACCTTTTACTAATCTAAAATTTCATAGTGATCCACAAAATGATCTGTATGTTATCCTCGATAACAACTCCGGAACTCCTCCTTCACAGAGAGCGTTCAACCCTTCCCCCCATACCTAGCCGCCCTTAAATCCCTTCAATGACCCTTGATGGTAGCACAGAATATATACAGTAGGCAAAGTAAGTTCCTACCAAAAAGTTATCGATACAATTAATTTATCGACTTGAGTGCTGGAAGTCCCTAGAACGGGTGTTACTGTCAATTTTGTGACATAACATGATGTTTGTACACAGAAAGCATCTATGTGTGTATAAAGATTTTTGATGTGTTGCTGTTTATAGATGTGTGCGTTAATAGCGATAGAACGACTGGTTACAAAAGTGTGCATTAAACTGTAAGTGAGTGCGTGAAGCCCCCCCCAAAAATTTCTGAATAAATATGTATCGGTTGACAGCTCTAAGGCGTCTCCCCTCCGGTACGGAGGCCTGCGTTGCTCGATGGCCTAGGTACCCTTGTTGCACTTCCGTACCACAGTATGGGAAAATTGGTTTTATCTGAAAGCACATATCAATTCTTTCATTACGATACACATAGTCGATTCAAGTATCCTGCAAGTCTCGGAGACTAGTCCCCGCCAAGTATCTCATATACATTTGAATGCAGGCTAGTGTGCGGGCCTGCATTCAAATGAAGAAGGGCCCAACAGTGGTATTTAAGGTGCATTACTTCAGGGAAATTCCCGGTCGGTGCCCCATGTTACTAGTCTAGTATTATTTTATCTGTGCCCATGTATTACTAAGGCTAAGATTCAGAGAGGAGTTTAAGCGTGGACTTACGCTTCCTTATGTCAAAATTCAGTGCTTACGCTCCAATATGTATTCAGAAACGTATGTTTAAGCACTGTTCCATAACAGTGCTTAAACCTTAGCGCAAGCTAAGCTAAGCGTAAGTAGTGAATATCGTACTACTTGAGCCGAACGTCACCAAGCGAGTAATGGTGTAGTTAACATTGACATTTGTCATATTTTGCTAGTTTGTTATTTTCTAGGAAGATGTACTACATGGAAATAAGGCTATAAACAAACCATTCGATTATACCAGTCTCATACATATATACATAGACACACGCCTTTTTCCCCGAAGGGGTAGGCAGAGCCTCAATGGGCCTCTTTTCACAGTGGGTTGTAGTAAATAACTAGGAAGATGGACTAAAGGCATGGAACTAAGGCTAAAAACGAAACGGTATCGATTATACCAGTCACATTCTTTTATATTAATGTATTCGTGTGTTGGAATGAGACAAGCATATATCCATCTGTTCTTATTTGTGTAACTTGTACCAGACCAAATGTCACACTTGGTACTAAAATTACAATTCATGGTACCAATATATGAAGATGTACATTCATGGTACCAATATTCAGTGGTTAACAAACAACAAAGTATTATCTTAGCTAAGACCGCGCTAAGTTTGTGATGAGTTTCTATATACGAATTTTAAAGATCAACTTAGCCGATGCTTGGCTATGACTGGTCTTCGCCCGTTTTACTTTCTTGTCTCTGAATCTTAGCCTTAGTCCATTCCATGGTAGGTACAGGTCGTTCACCGTAAGATGGCACGTGTAAATACTCCATGGCAGGTGCCAACTTACGGTGAACGGTCTGTAGTTAGAGGTTCGTGGTAGCACGAACTATGGACTTAGCTTTAGTCCTTCTTCTGAGGGTTCGGTTTGGATTGGTTGGTCTAGTTGTTCTAGTTAGCTTCTAGTTTGGTCCATGGCACGAACCTTTTGTGCGTGGTTGGTATACGTAGGTACCATAGATATTTTTTTGTATATATTGAAAGGTAGGTACTTACTGTACTCTTTGCTCATTATTAAAGGTCCAATTTTGTGCCTATTTTTAAATACTTGTAGACAAATTCTTTGCTTTTGTGGTAAATCGTATAATTCGTATATAAGCATTGTAGTTTTTGGGTAAATCGTTGGTGTAGGTACGGCAACGGCATCTTACATACATTTTTACAAATTGTGTTGACAACTTTTTTCGTGTGTATTTATTATAGGATTGAGGAACAAGCACTTGCTTATGGATATATCGTTTGCGTGCCTTAAGAGAGAGGAATGCAGCAAGTTCAGGAGTAGGTACTTACTTACCTACCTTTACCTTCGAGTACCTACCTACATCCTAGGTTATTTATTACTTACGCCTACATAAGTTGATGTAGGTACTTATTTTTCAGAGACCGCTGCTCGTAAAATAAAATCGGAGGCAGTTGTGGAAAAAACCTTGACACGGCCTGCGTGGGAGGGTAAGTTAACTCTCCCGTAGGTCCTACCTATATATATAATATACATCCATAAATCCGTACGTATTTACGTAGTTAAATACGGTACCTATAATATAATATGTATGGATATACATATCTACTTACCATACTCCACTACCTTACCTACCACCACACTCATCTTCAGATTTCTAAAGACCACTACCTATCTACCTTATACTATATTACCTTGCTTGTAGGTACTAAATAGTGATTACTTCCTCAATGGTATGTACTATTATTTTTTCAGCTTTACCGATTTTAGGTAGGTACTTACAAACCAAAACATAATGGATAATTTATACAGCCTAAACTAAAGTTACCTACATGTGGCTATAGGTATATTTATTGGATCAAGAACTCGGCGGCGCGGGCATAAAACCACAAAGTGTTACTTTTGTAGGTAGGTACCCGGTCTCCCGTAGGTGCCTTGTGATTATAGCTAGCATGTCTCTGCTACTAGCTAGCAATGATGCTAGCTACTAGCTACTTATCGATTGACTACTGATTATTGAAGTGAAAAACAAATTCTTTAGTTAAACCGTATTTAATCAAAATATAAAAGTGCAATGCAAGCCCATTTCCTACTTTTATAACTTTGTGACCATCTTCTGACAACGACGACTGGTTCGTCGTATTACAAGGAGCTCATACATCTACCAAGGCAATTCCGTTCCATCGTATTGCAAGAATTTCCCAGTGTCCGCCTCGCCGAGACTGAGGATCGTGTTGAAGATCCCTTCGACGCTGGTTTCGACATCGAGCGGTGCGTTCTTCCCGCCCATGTCCGTCTTCACCCAGCCGGGGTGCATGCAGGCGACCAGGATCTGATCCTTCTTGAGATCCAAGCTCATTGACTTAGTTGCTGCATTCAGCGCTGCCTGTGAACAAACATATTGTTTAATTCAGCGTTCGAAATGCTGAAATATTTTCCCTAAGCCTTGTCCGCGCTGGGCCAGTATGATGATACCGTTTACTCGTTGGCCCAACTATTGAGCCAGTGGCTGGGCCAAGCGCTGGTCAAACTTTTGCCAAGGTAAAAACACGCGCACCGCCCCGGCAGACCCGCCAGGCGGCAGGCGCGCAAACAGCTGTCCAACGTGCCAGCTGGTCAACGTGTGAACGCACTTGGCGCTAAAATCCTCTGAAGTGAGTACGAAAAACCGACACTGCAAGGACCCTTATAAAGGGCCAGCGAGCGTGTTCAGCCTCATAAGCTTGAAGCTTGATCTCAGCGGCAGTGTCTTCTAGGAATATAGCACCGAAACATGGATGAATGGCTGCTTTCCTTTATGCTAACCCTTTGAAGTGTCATCGATAATCGTTGGGTCGATTCATCTGTAGATGCCAAACTTATGATTTTGCTCCGTGCTTATGACTTACTAGTCGCCCGCGGCTATCCTCGTGTTTTACCGGGATAAACAGTAGCCTAATATAATAGCTCAATCCCCAAATTTCCACGAAATCGGTACTGCCGTGTCGGCTTGATTCAGTTTCAAACATCCAAACTTTTACATTAATTATGATATCAGTGGGATGTTGGGAACTCTGTAGGAACTTATGTACTACGGGTCCAAGCCGCTCGGTCATTCTGCGTTATGGAGCGGGTTTCTTCAGTTACGCATACCTTGGAGCACCTGTACGGATAGAAGCCGCCCTGGTCGTTCTGCGCGATGGAGCCCAGGACAGAGCTCATGTTGATGATGGCTGCGCGGTTGGCGCCCATAGGCTTATCACTGTTGGCGTCGGACGCTTGCTTTAGAGCTGGCATCAGGTTCTAAGGAATTAAAAAAACTTTTATTCAGAGATTGAAACGCAAGAAGTTTGTTTGTAGTAGGTACCTTCTTAGGTTTAGAGCCAATTCGAAAGGGATAGGTTGCTTCTGACTTTAGGAAATATGAGAAACAACAACCATAACTTTGTTTTCGTAAGTACCTTATTTTTTTTTTTTTTTTTTTTTTTTTTTTTTTTTTTTTTTTACTACTTGGATGACGGAACAAGCAAGAGGCCCACCTGATGTTAAGCGGTAACCTCTGCCTATTAACAGTGCATTACCTCATAGGTCACGTCACCTAGGACGCACCCTATATGGCAATGCACTGCGCCCGCCACCCTGAGACATAGATGAAAAGTCTCATGTGCCTGTAATTTCACCGGCACCCTTACCCTTCAAACCGGAACACAGCAATACAAGCACTACTGCTTTGCGGCAGAAATAGGAATGGTGGTAGTAGGTACTTCCCCGGACGAACTCTTTCACAAAAAAGCTCTACTACTACTACCTACTAGTACCTAGGTACTTATGTACCTAATCCAAAAAAATCTGTTCCAGCGGGACTCGAACCCGCATCTTTGCCTGTAATCGGCGATGCGTAGGTATGCAAACTATTATGATATATGATTATGTAAACTATGGATCGCAGGTTCAAACACTATGGTCCAGGCCCGCCCGCGTAGGCTCTGATCTTTTTCTAAGGAAAAAACCAGCCAAGTGCGAGTCGGACTCGAGCACCGAGGGTTCCGAACAAAGCTGTAGGCATATAAGTAAAATTTATGGTATTTTTATTGCTAAATGAAATCATCATGTGGAAAGGGGTGTAAAATTATTTTAAAATTATTAAAAATATTTGTATTACCTATATGAAACAAATTAACAAAAAAAAACTCAATGTTTCTTTTATTTGTGCTATAAAACGTTGCTTCGTACCAAATTTCAAGATTCCGAGTTCACGGAAAGTAGCGGTTTTGATTCCCTTGCGAGTGTCGAAAATTTGCAGCATAAACGGCTGTATCTTTAAATTGCTTTGGCTTAGAAGTTTGTTTTTTTCACAGCTCCAAGGGACTGTAGACCTGAGTATTTGATATGAATTTCAGCTTGATAACTCCACGGGTTCCTGAGAAAAAGGGTCTTGACAGACAGACAGACAGACGGACAACAAAGTGATCCTATAATGGTTCCGTTTTTCATTTTGAGGTACGGAACCCTAAATAAAATAACTTAATGACCTTAGTCAGCATAATCGGCGCGATGGTGTTCACAGTCAGGTTCTCCAGAAGCTGGTCTTCCTTCACCAGGCCGAGTTTGGTGAACTTGGTGGCAATGCCCGCGTTGTTGATGAGCAGATTCAGACCCTGCCCGCCGAGGACGTCGTTTATCTGAGATGGTATCGCGCCGAAACTGGACAGGTTGCTCACGTCTGTTGGAATTCAAACAAAACACCACATTGCTCGGAAATATCGACAATGTTTAAAAATAAAACCAGCCAAGTGCGAGTCGGACTCGCGGACGAAGGGTTCCGTACACTTATATCTAAAAAAACGGCAAAATATCGTGGTTGTTGTACGGGAGCCCCCTTAAATATTTGTGTTATGGGTACTACTAGATAACTGATATACTTAATACAATACATTACATAGATAGATATTTTTATTATACATAGAAAATACCCAGAACACCCTGAACAAAATATCTGCAGATCGTACAAATATTTGAACCCGCAACCTCCTGCGTCGCAGGCGAACCTTGTAGATATTTGTTCAGGGTGTTTTGGGTATTTTCTATGTATAATAAAAAATATCTATCTATGTATGAGACTGGCATGGGACCGTAAGGAATGGCACAGGCAAAGAGAGGCCTATACTCAGCAGTGGGTGAAGTCAGGCTGTGGATGATGATCTATGTATTATATTGTATTAAGTATATCAGTTATCTAGTACCCATAACACAAGCTCTGCTTAGCTTGGGGCTAGATAATGTTGATGATGATAATGCTGAACTGTGTCCAGCATTATTTATTTATTTATTTATTTACCTTCGCCCGCCGCGCCACAGAGGTTTGATGAAATTGTCCTGATTTGTTACTCATTTCGATTCAGTATCAATCTCAAATGGTAGGTATTCAAATTTACCATAATGACGTGATCGTGATCATCCTATTGTAATTTCATCAACGTGTGCATGATATGCAGATATTTGACCCGGGTCTAGGTGGTACCATCATAGTAGGCTACTCATAGTTCCTGATACACACGATTGCGACACGGTGTTGGGTATTTTATTGACCCCCGACCTTCGATCAAGAATACAACTAGATGTCAGGTCGGCGCAAAAAATACGTCTCGGTGAATAACAGCTCACTTGAAAAGTGAGCTCTAATTTTTTATTTGTATTTGTGAGAACTTTATTTGTAGCTCTTTAAGGTTGATTTCACACTAAATGTTATTTAACGTATGTCTTTTCATTTCTAAGTGACAGGAGTAATTTATTGCTTTGCTCGTTTATTGTGACGAATGATCGTAAGTATAAGATAATATTTTGAAGATTTGCTACTTTATTGCTGGGTGACATGGTTGTAATTAGGTTGATTGAACTTAGAACTGTTTTAAAACTTTTGTTTCAGTTCTTTAGTAAACACATAAAGCTGTATGCCCAAGTATATATTATGTAAATACCCCCGCGGACGGTATTTAGCTTTGATTTTGTACGTGACCCGAAATCTAGTGGTATTCTCGATCGAAGCCCCCGACGGAAAAACGACGGGGTGTTATAAGTTTGACGTGTCTGTGTGTGTTTCTGTGTGTGTTTCTGTGTGTGTGTCTGTCTGTGGCATCGTAGCTCCCGAAAGGATGAACCGTTTTTTTTTAAATTTTATTTGTTTGAAATTTGATTTAATCGCGAGTGTTCTTAGCTATGTTTGATCAAAATCGGTTCAGCCGTTCCATTGCGTTGAGGGTTTTTTAATTTTTACAAAATTAATTACTTTTTTAGCTACAATAATAAGCCCTAGCCTCCGACCGTTTGGGCCTTGCTCCGCGGTCGGTGGTTTCCCGTTTTGATACTAGATGTTTTACTAGGTATAATTCTTTTTTTATACTATTTGAGTTTGTAGAAAGTATTCCTTTACAGTAAAAAAAACATGTTTTAACGTGATTTTAAATAAATTACTGTCATAATAATAATACAAGTACCTACTTAATAAAAGCTTTATTCATATACCTTGCACAACAGAAATTAATTTAAATGGTACCTACCTACTGCATATTGGTGAATCTTGGTTTGTTAGTTAGTAGATTCAGGTAGTTTCTTAAATTAAGTGTTTTTTAAATTATTTAGGTCATGGTAACTCTTAATAAAAGTTGATAAACATTTCTCTTATGGTTAAAATGATGGCCTGTAGATTCTTTATTATTATTGGAGTTTACTCTAGGGCCCTCGGTAGGTAGGTATGCAACTAGATGGGGGAGGAAAATCGAGCGTTAACAAAAAGTGAAGTAGTTATGTTTCCTCTAATTTTATCACGACTCCTCGCATGCGAAGAAAAAGGCTAGTAGGTACTAAGTTATACTTAAAATGTTTTTTGCTGAAACTCACCTAAATGCAAAATTGACAGATTTTTATTCTCGTGTGATAACTGTTCGAGTTCCTGGAAAACAAAAAGATTCATGATTATAAATACAGACATGCATCTCCTCTCGAACCACGCATAGATAGTGTAGGACTCCGCAGACAAGTCAGTCTCTCCAAGATTCGAAGAGTAGGTATCTAACTACCTACACCTATTGTACCTAATCATCACAGAATGTGCGAGATTTACGACGAAAATTGCATAATTTGGAAATGTTTGGTCAACTAGATGTCACCACTAGCAGAATAAATAATTTATTTTGAAACTGTGATAAAGCATTGGGCCTACAGCAGGTAAATGTGGTACCTACCAACATTCTGTCCATTTCAGAGGTAGGTATCTACAAAGTGTAGTTCCTCAACCTAACTGTTAAGTTGACAGCGTCGTTAATGGAGCCATTTTGCTACCTATCGTCATTAAGAAAAAAAAAAAAAAGGTGATTTAATTTTAAAGGGGAGATAAAATATTAGATAGTCATGTAGAACTCTAGAAAAGGTTAAAGTATAAAAGTATACGTTTTTATAGTGTAATTATTGTGTACTTATATTCTTTGACGCAAGAGCAAGCATTCCCATCATTATTATCCCATAGGGACCGACCATAAATACTATCTAGACCGCCTTTCCTAACTGCCTTGGGATCATCTTCCACCTTCCCTTGCTGCTCTGCTACATCTACATGCATGCTTGCTTGCAAACGGATTATTTACTACCTGTATAGGATGGAAAACGATCTCGAATGACTAGGTAAATGAGTTCATCAACGAAGCCAAGTCAATGCAAAGAACCACAAAATATACCTATTTCGGATCTGTGCCTACGGCCTGACCTCTGAGATTACCTCTTCTATTTACAGTCACGATGTTGGTGTGTGTACCCATTACCTATCCCTTTCCCACCTACCAGACCTACTCTATTGCTGTCTCTTTCCTAAGCTGTAACAGTTGGCGGCTAGTAGTGGGCCGTGTAGAGGCACGCATGCTTCAGTACGCTTTTATTTACGCAAGCGGATGGTGTGTGTACATAAAATATAGTTAAAATTGAGTGAAAACGTTGTGTAACGTTCGTGAAAAGATAAAGGTGAGTTTTATAATGTATTCTTTTCAGATTATTTCCGTTTCGTACGAGAATATTTCATAACCTAGTCATCTCGGCTCCTGCCAGATGCAGGTAATTAGAAATACATCACGACAGCCAATGCGCTGCTATGTGTAAAACTCCGATATCGGGTCAAGCCCAGTCGGTTAAAATCTGAAATCTCAGAAACGTGAGCCGGCCCGACCGCTCATGAAACTTGGCCCAACCATGCACGAAAGTTGGCCCGACCGGATGCAAAATGTGGCCCGACCGGACGCAAAATCTGGCCCGACCGGACGCGGCATCTGACCCGACCGGACGCGGAGTCTGATCCGACCGGACCCGGAGTTTCGTCCGACCTTACCCGGAATATGGTCCGACCGGACGCAGTTTCTGACCCGACTGGCCTGCATCTGGTCCAACCAGATAACGCGTTGTTCAAAGGGCCGTATGCGTCCCAAAACGTTGGTTCCACCATTTTATTAAAGAGTTTTTTCTTTTTAAAACCGACAGATGGCGACTTCACAACATTTCGTCACATTGGGGGAACTTTTCGCTAGAAACAGCGACGAAGAAGATGAAGAACTTTTCGCCAAGGTCAAAATCATAATTGAAAGGAGTCTCCCAGATGGTTGGAGAGACTGGAAGGTCGTTGATTGGTCTAAAGAAGAACTTCTTGGCAGAAAAGTCGATCACAAGGTTCTGAATAAAATACGATTCGCCATCCCGACATTGGAACTTGTGCAAGCTTTTTATCCTGAAGCTAAGACAATTGGAGAGAAATCTTATAAAAACATGAAGATTAAGCTTTTGGACTGGGATATCTGCAGGTCTCTTATTACCAATCCAAACCATGTAGCAGCAAAACTGCGAGGATCATCTACACAGGCAGAACTATTCAGGAAAGCAGTTGAGCCGTTAAGAACGTCGGTGTGCTCAAGAGAAAGGATTTCAGACGCCCTGTCATCAGATGTAGAATCACACCGAAACCGAATAAGAAACTATTCTAGATCGATTTCTCATGATGAAAATAGTCAAACAAGGGCTAATATGACAAGACCCATAAAAAGAAAGAGACCCAGGCGACAATTATCGTCGTCTGACGAAAACGTAAATCCAAGTCCAGCGAGAGTCTGTTATTACTCAACCTCACCTGAAAGAAGTCCACCTAAGCGCAAATGCTTATCGTCCTCATCTTCGCATTCACCAAAGGAATCATCCGCTGAAACCAGATTGGACCGAATGGAGGACATGATGCAAAGACTTTTTGAGATGATGAGCTCAAATAAAGAAAACGAAAATGAACCTGAAATTTCAAGCTGGCGAGCTCCTAGTCCACTACTAGTTTCTCCCTCTGAAAACCCTCCAAAAGAGATGGTCGAAAATTGGGATATTTTCTCGCCTTCCACGAAAGAGAGTGAGCCTGCTATTCCTAGAGCCAACCCAATACTTGAAGAACAGGGATTGAAATGCCAAAGACTTGGTGAAACAACCTGGAATAAAATTCGTTACTCTGAGGCACAAAAGAAACTTCATGCATCACCAGTCTTTAACTGCCTACGAGTGAATGCAACTTTGCAACAATATTCCTACCCAAGTCAGATAAAAGACCTACTGGGCAAATGCGATTCTGCATTCGGGACAATTACACACGGGCTTTTAGCACAACGCTTGAAGCTCCAAGAAGCCCTAAAAAAAGTGGCAGATCAGCACCCAGACGCCGCAGACACTTTAAAAAAGGCATTAATGGCCGAAAATGAATTTCGGTCACTATCCGATGATTTGCTGCAGTATTCTTGTGGAAAACGTGCAGAAATAATTGAATATAGGCGAAAGTTATACGAGCCAAAGAATAAGTACTACCGATCGTTTCTTGAGGAAATTCCACCAACAGGCACCCATTTGTGGGATGAAGAAAAATTGCAACTAGCAATCAAGACACACGGTATCTCGAAAATCGCTCCCGCACCTCGCCGACCAGTACTTGACTACACAGGAAAAAATAACAAATGGAAGCAACTTCGGGATTCCAACAATACCAAGAAATCATTTCAAGGAGTCAAGAAATTTAAAAGACCAGAATTCAAACCGCGACCTCAAACCCAAAGACCACAAACATCAAAGGACCAAAAGCACGACAGCTTCAAGGAGAGGAGTGCAGGTGAAAGACGGCGATACCTTTGACTACAAGTATTTCCGAGCGGGACAACTTGCTACCCACGTAGCAGCTTGGAGAAATCTCGGAGCACCAAAATCTATCATAAGCATTATAAAAGGCTACGTGATCCCGTTCTCGGAAAAACCCCCAATAACACCGTTATCGACGAAACTACGAAAAAAATACGAAACACCAGCTTCCCCAAAAATGGACAGAGAAATAACAAAAATGATCCAGGAACAAACATTAACAAAGTTAACCTGCAAAACTGGTTTCCTGTCCAAAATGTTTCTTACTCCAAAGTCGGACGGCAAATGGAGACCAGTATTCAATTTAAAAAGACTGAACAATTATGTCAAGTTACAAAAATTTCGCCTGATCAATCACCGAAAACTGCAATTCTTCCTACAGAAAGGAGACTATATGACCAAAATAGACTTGTCACAGGCCTATTACCACGTACCTATAATAGAAAGACACTGGCGCTATCTAGCATTACACTACCGAAACACAACCTATGCATTAACAGCACTTCCTTTTGGCCTGAGCTCCGCACCTCAAATATTCGCGAAAATCACCAACTGGGTGGCCAAATTTCTCAGAAAACAGAACATTCGCCTAGTCGTGTACCTAGACGATTTCTTGATAGTAAATCAAAATCCACTGAAGCTGAAAAAGGAGATTTCAATAGTTCTAAAGACCCTGGCTACACTAGGGTTCATGATAAATTGGGAAAAGTCTGTATTAAATCCAACGACAGATATAACTTTTCTCGGCATAAACTGGAACACAAAATCAAATATAAAGAGTCTACCGCCGGAAAAGTTACTGAACTTAGAAGTATCAATCCAAAATCTCATGAAAAACGAGAAGTGGAGCTGGCAACAAGCAAAATCAATATTGGGCAAGATGGAGTTCGCATCATTCGTGATACCACTAGCACGATTGCACTGCCGAAAAATACAAAGAGCCGTGAACCACTTACCAGAATTCAAGCCCAATGCGCCCTTCAAAATAAAAACGGATGTCATACAAGAGTTAAAATGGTGGATAGCAAACTTAGATCAAAATTCAAACATCATTGTGAAGGAACCGGAAATCTACCTAGTCACCGATGCCTCAAACACCGGTTGGGGAGCAGAATTGAAAGACAGACTAATATCAGGACTATGGACTATTCCCCAGCGGAAATGGCACATAAACAAAAAAGAGATGTTTGTAGTTTTCAAAATGCTGTCAAGATACCAAAACCTACTCCAGAACAAAAGTATCCTAATACAGTCAGACAACAAAACAGTCGTGGCGTATCTAAGGAATCAGGGTGGAACCAAATCCATGAAACTTCTAAAATTGACAGGCGACATTCTAGATCTAGCAAAACGAAAAAATATGGAAATACAAATAGAACATATACCAGGACACTACAATGTGATATCAGATCACCTATCAAGGGGCAAGAGTTTGCCAGATTGGCACCTGTCGGACTCAATTCTGCAAGTCATATTCAGAAAATGGGGCACTCCATGCATCGACCTATTTGCAACACAGGCATCTGCAGTAGTCGCAAAATATGTTACGCAGTATCCATGCCAGCAGGCGGAGTTTGTGAATGCATTCACAAGAAGGTGGAACTACAAACTAGGATGGATATTTCCTCCTCCACCGTTGATACCCAGAATCTTACAACATCTCAACCAATGTCAGGGGACTTTTATTTTAATAATCCCCAGATGGGAGAATGTCTTCTGGCGACCAATGCTCAAGAAAAGAGCCCTAGACAAACCTTTCACGATACAGAATTTACGAGACCATCTGTTGGACCTTCAAACGAATCGTCCCCCTCCCAAGATACAAGATTTATACTTGGAAGCATGGAGAGTACGGGGTGGACCGATTTAGTAAGAAATTGGTCATCTAAGGAGAAACAAGTTCTTGAAACGTCATGGCGCAAGTCGTCTCTTGGTACTTACTCAGCAGCATGGAAGAGCTGGTGCCAATGGGCCAAAGAGAAAAAAGTGTCACTAAATAACCCAAATCCTACAGATGTAGCACGATATCTTTGTTATTTATATCATGAGCGAAAATTATCTTACGGAACTATTTGTGTTCACAAGACAACCATCGCAAATTTCTCAAACCCCCTATATGTTGATAGAATTTCTAACAACCTTTTAATAAAGCATATCCTGAAAGGAATATCAAACTCAAGTCCTCAAGCTCCTCGAGCGAAAATCTGGGATATAAATAAATTGTTAGCTTGGTTACGCCACAATCCTCCAGACGAAAGCAACCTCTTTCAAGTTTCTAGACATCTAGCGATACTACTACTTTTATCGTCTGGACGGAGAGTGCATGACTTGACACTCCTGAGAATAGATTCTGGTTTTATAGTGCAATCAGAAAATGAAGTTATTTTCTGGCCACAATACGGATCGAAGACGGACAAGACGAAATACATACAATCAGGATGGAAGTTAATAAAGAATAAGGAACAACTTTGGAACATTGTTTATTGGATCAAACTGTACATTGAGTTGTCCCATCAAAGAAGACACCCTGATGGAAAAATTATACCATCCTTGTTCGTGACCACACGAGGAAAGACAGGACCAGCTTCTCGTTCAGTAATAGCTGGATGGGTGCGAACAGCCTTGCTGTCAGCCGGTATTGAAGCGGGAGCAGGAAGTACTCGTTCTGCAGTGGCCACTTTTAGATTTAATAATTGCGTACCACTAGACGAGCTACTGAAGAAGGGTAATTGGCAAGGACCAGACAATTTCTTTAAACATTACTACAAAGAAATTGATAAGTCGCCACCGTGTGACGATAGTAATGATAAAATAATGATTACTGAATCTTTTGTGCCGTTGTAATTTTAATTTGATGTTGTCATTATTTTCCATTGGTTAGTTTATTACCATATTGAGTGTGTTTTTGTTTCTGTCAAGAAGTTTTATCTCATTTTGTGTTTGTTTGATGCTATTTTTATCAATGAATGCACAGGATTAGACGAAGGTCAATCTGAATAGTATATTGTATGTTTTAATTGTTGCTTCTCAAGCAGAGCTTCGCTTCATAAATGCTTAAAGATAGAAAATTGTTTTATTTTCTTTTGTGTTACTTAATATTACCTATCTCATCACAGTACGCTATAACTAATTGAACGCTGTACCAGTCAAAGTAAGGTAGTTCTTACATGCCGGCAGATTCAAGACACATCTCAGAGGTCAGGCCGTAGGCACAGATCCGAAATAGACCAATTTTCCCCACGAAGGGAAGAAAATTGATATTTCGGGTCTTGCCCTAGGCCTGACCGAGGCAATTACTTGCCGGCCAAGGAGTACTGAAGCATGCGTGCCTCTACACGGCCCACTACTAGCCGCCAACTGTTACAGCTTAGGAAAGAGACAGCAATAGAGTAGGTCTGGTAGGTGGGAAAGGGATAGGTAATGGGTACACACACCAACATCGTGACTGTAAATAGAAGAGGTAATCTCAGAGGTCAGGCCTAGGGCAAGACCCGAAATATCAATTTTCTTCCCTTCGTGGGGAAAATTGGTCTATTCTATGAAAGAACTGAATGATACAAAAACTGAAAGGTCATCATGATACCTCTGCGCTCCGCTCTATGATGACGTCATATCCAGATGTCAAAATGACAGACAAGCAAGTACTGAATTAATTAACTGTCTGTCTCTTTCACTCATCTGGTGGCTAGCTGGCTGGCGGCTACAAAAACCGCTCTAATCGCGTCCACTTCACGTCTTTCCTCGCAAATAGTAAAAGGCTGTAAAACTCAGTGAATTTTTGTAGTGTTTACATTTATTTTGTGAAGTGAATAGTTTTATTATTGAGTGATAATATCGTTTTAAAAGCAGACATGGCACCTATCGGTAAGTCTTAAAATCAGTACGTACCTCTGAAGTTTTTCGACAAGTCGCGATAATTTTCTTAGCCTTTTGGTGTTTTGTGAGATATTTCACCATCCCGAGACCGAGGCCTCTGTTGGCTCCTGTGATCAATACTGAGTTCATCCTGTGATTTTACTGGAAAGGGAATACTGGAATTATCTCTATAGTTCGGTACTTGCTGTCTGAAATCAGACCGAAGTTTATCAATTTTGTGTTGTCTCTGTCACATTTTACGTCATAATGTCAATCTTCAATAATATTGTAAGGATAAATAAGTTATTAAATCATGCAAAAACAACGGATACCTTAGTAATATTAGCGAGAAGATCGTTCTCCAGTAAGTACCTCGTGTAACCAGTTAAATTATGGCCTTGAATTGTTTGTAGGTAGTCGCCTAACCTCACTCGCTCAATTTACAGACAAGACAACGTACCTTAGTTTTGAGATTAAAATGATAATGCTGCCTAACATCTTGTTTTGGCTTCAGACTCTAAACCATTTTATTATTTTGTATTTAACTGGGATGATGAAATAGATCCAAAATTTTAGTCTCTAATGTAATTAATTATAAACTTTCTCCTGTAATACTTACGTTTGTACAAAGTTATGTTATTATTGTTTGCATAATATCTTATTAAACCCTATTTTTGAGCATTATTTTTTATTTGGCTATGATAGAGCTTGAATTGATATAACATTATTTGGTCACACCAGGCGGCTGGATGTGTTGTAAGAAGGCCACCTTGGTTGAACCTCTAGACCATGTCGAAGAAGGTATGAGAGTACCTAACACAGCAATTGTAATAAACAGTGAAGTTTGGAACCGTCTGCATCCTAAGTTGGTAAAGAAAACAGCTGTTGCTGATGAAATAATAACAAAAAAAAACATTTTATAGTACATGCTTATTACTTGTCTAGATAATTATTTTTTATAAACCATAGTTAACTGTTTTTCATTAAACCTATTGGACATGTGAAAACTGCAAGGTGTTACATAAAATATCTGGAATTAAAGATCCCTGTATCTTCAAACTAATAACAGCTTATGCCTGTTGTTTTTCTGAACTAAAAGAAACATAATAAGAAACCTTTTTCTTACTTAATTAATCTTACTTTTACTTACTTTTTCTTAATCTATCATACAAATACAAATACAAATATATTGATTTCGTCACAATTTTAGGTAGGTACAAGACAGAAAAAAAAAGAAAAGTAAAAAAAAAAAGTAAAAGTAAAGTAAGTAAAGTATCTCTGTAGATTCGCAGAATAAATAATAGTACGTGGACTACAACTAAAAACCTTAATTAGGGATTCAGATGTGTCTCAAACAAAGCTGCTATTTCATATTTCCTGCACTAAATGGGGATAGTTACATTGCTTTTGTACCTATGTTTGTTTATCCACTGCAAACATCCAATAATACACAGACTGAAAAAAAAACAACATTCAGTACTTCAACTGTACTTTGATTATATTTAGAAATAAGTTGTCTTGTCTGGATACATTGTGAATGATGTCTAACATTACCACCATCCATACTGCCTGGTGTAATAGAATGGTAAAGGATGGTCATGGTCGCTTTACGGATATTGCTTTTCTTAACACATTTTGGATTCTACATTCTCTGGATTACTGGTCTTGTAGATGGAACGTTCGACTATGACCTGGCTGTCATCGGGGGCGGGTCAGGCGGGCTCGCGTGTGCCAAGGAGGCCATCAACCAGGGCCAACGCGTGGCCGTCCTAGACTATGTGCAGCCCTCGCCGCAAGGCACCAAGTGGGGGCTGGGTGGAACATGTGTCAATGTTGGATGTATACCTAAGAAGCTAATGCATCAAGCTGCGTTGCTGGGAGAGAGCATTCATGTGAGTACCTTTGTTTTAACTTTTCTACAGTTCTGCTAATAGATATTGTCAAGCTGAAGTTAGCACACACATAGCATTTTAAACTTTATCACTATTGTGTACAAAGACACTTCCCGTTTGTCTCATTTTATAAATTTATATATTACACAATAGAGGTAAGGTTCATAATTCTATCTAGGTGTGTGAAATAGACGCTTCCCTTGCTCAGCAGTGAGTTGACTCTTAGTCCCTTACGCATACACTAATTAGTTCCTAAAAATATCTATTGCGCAACTAACTGGCTACTTCAACTTGACCAAGATCCATCGACAGAACTATACTGGCATTCAAACAGGTTGAGCTTAGACTTGTGGGATGATGCATATCTACCTACAATAATCTTGCAAGACCTAGGTACTACTTAGATGATTGTAAGATTAAGTTTGGCATGGAATTAATACCGGCCAAACCTTCCCCATCTTGTGAAGCTAGACTTTCCTTTTGTAGGTGTATGATCGAGACTATATCATAGAATTTTTTGATATTTTATGACTAATATATGAAACAGTGACAAAGCAAAATTAGCAAGTTAAAGCAGATTGTGTTATCGGAGGCGTGACGATGCATAATTCACGTTTCTAAGCATAATATAATTATATTTTAGATTCTATGGTGTTCTATGACTCATATTTAAATATTATTACAAAACATTTTATCCTCAATGGCAATTATTTTGAAAAACAACAATAAATGTTGAGTAAGGCAGAGGGCTTAACATCAGGTGGGCCAAAAGATTGTTCCGTCATTCAAATAGCTAAAAAAAAAAACTCTGGAAGGCTTTGGCACACAATGATTGATGATTCGTTTTGTTCCTAGGCATTGGTAAGTGAAATTCCGGAGTAACAACCCCAGAACCTTATCCCTTTCCTGATGCTGAAGTGTGGGTTGGATTATTCAAGTGTGGCCTTTACATATTTTTTACATATTTTATTTTAAATCTTGATCATATTCACAATAAAAATAATGTAGGTACTTAAGGTGAATGCTCACGCTTGCGGCTCGAAATAAATTTTTTTGTTTTTGGTCCATTACTGCTCATTAACACTTCTTCAGATAGCAAAAGTTGAGTTCGCGAGAACTAGGAGACTTAACACACAATGTTTTAATTGATAGTATCTCATAAATATCACCAGTTTAGCTACGATACCCCTAAACAAAAAAAAAAAAACACTGTAAAAATGTGTTTAAGGGAATCATAGCTTAACTGATGATATTTATGAGATACTATCAGTTACAACATGTGTGTTAGGTTTCCTAGTTCTCGCGAAATCAACTTTTGCTATCTGAAAAAGTGTTGAGGAGCTGTAATGGGCAAAAAACACCAAAAAAATTGAATTTCTCACCGCAAGCGTGCGCATCCACCTTATTTGTTATGACTTTATGTCAGACACTTTTTATCACTAATGCCATGCCATGATCAGTAGAAATAGTAATTTTAGTTTCGTAGAGTCATACAGTGTTGTGTAATGCATCTAGATTATTAGCTTTGTGTTTGATATACATACCTATTAGATATTTTTTGGTCCCGCAATTTCGCAAACAATTATGTCGTATATTCCGTAACTTAAAACTCGATCGCTTATTCCCATTTGATGTCTACAGTAAAATAAATGTTAGATTGTAGAAGTGTAGTGTAGATGTAGGTGTTTTTTGTAAAATGATAAGTACCTACCCTACATTGCAGCATTGTCACCATTGTGTGATTGTTGCAGCCTCTCGAGGTAGGTAGGTAGGTATGCTATGCGCCGCATGCTCCAATGTACTTTTTTTTTTCTTGTTTTTTTTTTTCGTATTTTGATTTAGGTGTACTTTCAAGTATTTTCTATCTATCTATCTATCTATGCGCCGCATGCTTTCAATCACACTAATAGGTATTATAAATGCGAAAGTTTTTGAATGTGTGCGTATGTATGTTTGTTACATCTTCACGCTGAAACGTCTGGATGGATTTGGATGCAATTTGGAATGGAGATAGCTTGACTCCCGGAATAACACATAGGCCAATTTTTATCCCGATATTCCGGCGGGATCGAGACTTTTGCGGGTGAAACCGCGGGGCGCCGCTAGTACTAGTAGCGAAGTTGATATCCGTGTCGTCTGCTTATCCGCTTACTTACACAGAATAACTAATACAATATTTTTTGTGTGTAACGTTTCTTACGAAGCCGGGGTGGGTCTATTATACAGACTAATTGAACGAGAGAAGCCGCGTGTTCTCAGAGTCACAGAAGAAGCCGCGTGTTCTCAGAGTCACAGAATACATAATAGGAGTCAACTGTTTTGTACTGTTATGATTTCTATTGACAAAATAATATTTAGAAGTACCTACCTGCCTACCTACGTCATAGAACAAAGCGATATTAGGTGTGGGATGGACGCTACCTACAATATTTATAGTGGAGGTATTGTGGTACGGTTCCTTACCAAAATAACACCAATTCATTTACAACAGCTAACATTGAATTAATCGATGTCTTCAATCAAGCATAAGTCGGTTACCTACCTATAGCTATGGCCAAGGTCGCTTTGTATTTCATTACGATTTACGCTACTCGCTCGTAGACGGTTAGACCGATTCCAAGACTGCTGCCGATCAATATAGTAGGTACCTAGTTTATCGTTTTGTTTATGATGATTATTTGTACTGGAACGTCCTTCAAATGTTGCTGTTGCTAATCGATCGACTCTGCACAGTAACTTTGTTAACTATAGTAGGTACTTTATACACAGATTAGTGTATAACTTACTAAGTAACTTTAGATAGGTAGGATCTAGGATTCTTGTTGAAAAATGTATTTTTCATGCTTTTATGAAATGTACTACCGATTCATGATGCTAAACAAATTGGTTATCAGAAAATGTGCCTTAACACGACTGGTCTACTATTTTCAACCAACAAGTTCCATTATCCACCTTCCGTCTCCATCATCAGATCAGCTCGCTCATCGCTGTAACCATAATATTGTATGTCAAAATCGGTTGGATGCAATTGGTTTAAAATTCAGTTGCAAGATTTGACCCATTCATATTATCAGGTGAAGTTACTTCCGTCACAGAATATATAATAGTACAAGTACTTCCGTCTCCGTTATCAGATCAGCTCGCTGTCACCATAATATTGTATTGTCATTGGAAATTACAGGTTTGCAAAATTTCAGTTCAATAGATTGGGTAGATCTGGTTAAAAATTCAGTTGCAAGTCTTGACCCACAGATTACCTATAAGCTTTTAAGGCACTATAGGCTCACGAAATGGCTATACTGAGCTCTAGAATTTTTAAGGACTTTGTAGTTTCCAAGAAGACAAAATATATGGTGCTTCAGTAATTATAAGCTTAATAATTAAATCATAAATTCAATTCACTACTTGGAATTACTACTTGAATACTACTTTTTTTTTTTTTTATACTACTTGGGTGACGGAACAAGCAAGAGGCCCACCTGATGTTAAGCGGTAACCTCTGCCTATGAACAGTGCATTACCTCATAGGTCACGTCCACCTAGGACGCACCCTATGTGGCATTGCACTGCGCCCGCCACCCTGAGACATAGATGAAAAGTCTCATGTGCCTGTAATTTCACCGGCACCCTTACCCTTCAAACCGGAACACAGCAATGCTAGCACTACTGCTTTGCGGCAGAAATAGGTATGGTGGTAGTACTTCCCCGGACGAACTCTTTCACAAAAAAAGCTCTACTACTACTAAATAATATATAATGAAAACAAAGATACTACCTTTTTCAAATTGAAATCCAATTTTAGACTACTTTCTTTCACAGGGCGTGGGCCGGACATCTTAGCCTCATGCAAAAAAAAAAGTTGAACCTATAGCACCTTCAAATGTGGCTTGTCAGGTGGCGGTCAAATTACGCTCCTCCTCGCGTCATAATCCTCAATGCTGAGGCTCGTGACCCCCTCCATGGATCACTTTGCCGGACGATGTTGCGCCTACGCGATCTATTGCCGGCGAGCTGCATGGCTTCGTCACAGTTTTACAATCTGTGGCTTCGTGGAGTTGCGAGTCGAGAATAGTACGGATCTGGTCTGACCAACGTACCAGGCTTCGGCTTCGTTGCCTCTTTCCCTAGACTTTACTGGTGATAATCAGCTTCAATAAGTTGTTACTGCGTTTTCGTGCTATATTCCCAAAATACTCAAGGACTCGCTGGAGGCAGATGGATGGAAGCCTAGTCCGAGTTATCTTGAGTTCCTTGGCTATTGACGCGTTCGTCCTACGGGCTGTCCAAGGGAGTCGCATCATCCGTTTCCAACAAAACATCTCGAAAGCTTCTTGTTTCGTTTTTAAATTGGGTTATTAAAATACAAACAGGTATTAAAATACGCTTGTCCTGTTTTGTGTGTGTCTGGCCTAAGAATAGACCCCTCCGTCTCCTCCCGTGGATGTCGTAAAAGCCAACTAAGGGGTTACCCGGACTTGTAAGATTATGTGATTTCGCCTACGTCATACGATTAAAGTCTAATTTTGGTCCTGTTTGTGTTCCTCGTATCCTTGCGTATTCCATATTAAAAACATTTATTTGGCACACAACAAAAAACAAACAGAATACTAGGAATACAGTAGGACAAAAGCAGAAAAATAAATAAAAAATAATAACAAAAACATAAAAAACAGATACAAAAACATAATTTAGACACCACTTAAGTTATGAAGAAAATACATTCAAAACAAAAAAAAAAAACAATGTTTACTAATTGAAAAATAAAATGTCCCACGCATCCATTCTGTCCGAAACAAATTAACAAAGGAAAAAAAAAACGCGCCAAAATGGCATCAGCTCGGCATAATGTGGAGTAGGTAGATTATCCTACCTGCTCAGCGCTGATTTTCAGCTGATGCCAAATGCTGATTTCATTGGCTTATTGACTCATTGTTTTAGGCGCCTGTTACACGTAAAGTATTTACTGTGTTCCGGCAATAAATACTGAAGTATCGTGGTATTTATTGAACGTGTAACGTAACTAGCGTACTGATGGATGTCAATATTTAATAATGGATTTCTAGATTTCTTGATTCCGCATTGACGAACCGTTGTAATATGATAAATATTGAACGTGTGTTCTTCTGTACCCTTAGTACGAGAATTTGTCAGTATTCGAAACTATATGAAGTTTCGTTTCCATCAATACATTTTGTGACAGTGTCCTTAGTTTTCTACTCGTTTTCGCTAGGGGCGCTGCTAGTAAATGTATGGAAGGAAACGAAACTTCATGTAGTTTCGAATACTGTCAAATTCTCGTACTAACCCCCCTGGTGTTAATTACGTACGTCTATCAATAAATACTGAACTGACGGATCACAGTAAATACTTTACGTGTAAACGGCGCCCGCTAGCAGCGTAAAAAAGCTGCCATGCATGAGTCATTCCATTTGTGTTTGTAATTACGAAGGTACCTAAAGCCTTAATTGTTTGTAATCTAACATGTAATCATCACGCAGTTAGCCCTACTCTAAATTCCATTCATTATAATATCAAGCTTACCAGGTAGGTAAGTACGTACGTCTGATGTGCATTTATATACTTCTTTTTTTGTATACTACTTGAATGACGGATGAACCAGATGGCCCACCTGATGTTAACCGGTAACCTCTGCCTATGAACAGTGCATTACTACATAGGTCACGTCCACCTAGGACGTGCCCTATGTGGCATTGCACTGCGCCCGCCACCCTATGAAACATAAAGATGAAAAGTCTCGTGTGCCTGTAATTTCAGCGGCACCCTTACCCTTCAAACCGAACACAGCAATGCGAGCAATACTGCTTTGCGGCAGAAACAGGTATGGTGGTAGTACTTCTCCGGACGAACTCTTTCACAAAAAAGCTCTACTGCAACTGCATACTACTATTTATTCACTAACAATTAAAATATCGTGTTTGAAATTAGGTATAATTAGTGAGCCACTAATAATAATACTACGAGTATCCATTACTTCCGGTTTATAGAAGCTATGAGCAGTTGATGAACTTTGGACGATATTTTTTGACTGGGCAGGAAAGATTTCCCATATGTTGTTAAAAATTGCTAGAGCAGCACTGAAACCATGCGACTGTTACAATACAAAGTTGACCTGACAAGTGTAATATTGTGTAAAAAGATCATCATCATCAGCCAATAGAACTGCTGGGACAAAGGTCTCCCCCATAGAATACCACGTCGAACGGTATTGGGGGGTTCGCCATAACCTCTACGCTTGGCGGCCGACTTGATGATCGCAGTAAAGATGTTGATTAATCATGATTAAGATGGATGCTGGTGCCCAACCCTTGCTGTTCTTAGTCGGTTTATGACAAAGACCTCAAAGTAAATGGACTTCGGGTCAGCGCTCAAAAAGTGTCCGAACCAAAAGAGAGAAAACGTATAAACAGGGACAATTCTGACAAGTTTTATCCGTCCATTGCTGCATGATTATTGACTACTTTTTTTTTTTTTTTTTTTTTTTATACTACTTGTATGACGGAACAAGCAAGAGGCCCACCTGATGTTAAGCGGTAACCTCTGCCTATGAACAGTGCATTACCTCATAGAGCACGTCTACCTAGGACGCACCCTATGTGGCATTGCACTGCGCCCGCCACCCTGAGACATAGTTGAAAAGTCTCATGTGTCTGTAATTTCACCGGCAACCCTTACCCTTCAAACCGGAACACAGCAATGCGAGCACTACTGCTTTGCGGCAGAAATAGGTATGGTGGTAGTACTTCCCCGGACGAACTCTTTCACAAAAAAGCTCTACTACTACTAGCTACTACATTTGAAGGACAAGAGTGTGAACCGGCAGTGTATCGAACTCATTTGTCGTTGTTCGAATATTCAAAGGTGGTCAATTTTGTTTGGCGTTCATAATTTATGGAATACGATCCATAGTAGAGTTATTAGAATGTCTTTGGCTTACGACCACCACGGGTAGAGAGGGAGGGGTTCACTCTCGTGTGGGGTTAGACCACGGCATAAACAACGGGTAAAACGATGAGACGATGATAATTCCTAGTTCAGGGGGGTTAGTACGAGAATTTGACAGTATTCGAAACTATATGAAGTTTCGTTTCCTTCCATACATTTACTAGCAGCGCCCCTAGCGGAAACGAGGAGAAAACTAAGGACGCTGTCAGAAAATGTATTGAAGGAAACGAAACTTCATATAGTTTCGAATACTGTCAAATTCTCGTACTAAGGGTACAGTTGAGTACAGCTGATTGAACTATTAGTGGGAATCTACAAGACACAAATTGCAACATTGTGTAGGTTTTCCCGTTCTCATATTATTGCGACAATGTGTAGGTTTTCCCGTTCCCATAGTTGTATGATAGCTACGCATTGATTTTTACGTTATTATCTTACTAATTCTGACTCGGTAAGGAAGTAGGAAATATGTACGTACACCGAACGCTAAGCTGGTATTGTTCGTTTAAGTTAAATCTTGTAAGCTGAATTAGAATCACTTCACGAGTTCCGAATTAGCTGGAATTTGGCATACCTGTCAAGTTCCGATGGCAATACAATATTATGGTGACAGCGAGCTGATCTGATGATGGGACGGAAGGTGGACAACAGAACTCTTCGATGGAAAATAGTAGCTTGGCCATGTTTAGGCTCATTTTGAACAGCACACGGTTCTGATCACTAGTTTTATAAAAGCTTGTAAAGAAGAAAATATTTTTCAACAAAAAAAATGTAGATCTATAACTATATATGTATATAAGTATAGTTCTGTAACTGACATTGGTTCCTCAAAATTTGTATACAGACCGTTCACCGTATATAAGATGCCACCTGCTTTATACTCTTAGTCTATGTCCCCCTGCCTTAGGAATAGTGCCATATAAAAATAAATACTCCATGGCAGGTGCCGTGCCATCTTACGGTGAACGGTCTGTATGAAATGTAGGTGATGCAGACGACGGCGTGAGAAATTAGCTCGAGCTGTTTACACTCGGCCGTCAGACTAGTGTATGGAATTTTAATAGTGCGTAGCGTAATAATACTACCTACTCGCATTTCAATTTAATTAAACTGGATGAAAAAGTATGCAATTCAATTCCGTCGTCTCACTGTTGAACAGTGAATACGATCGTTATCATAGATAGGTAGTACCTATCTTTACCTACAATACTATGAGTAGGTGTATACAGCAAGTCATCGGCAGACACAGCTGTTTTAATATTGCTATGATGAATATTAACACAATTCTCACTTTGGAAGCTGTGTGTCATCTGTGAAGCGTTTCATTATCGGTAAATGTTGTACAATATTTATTTTGCTATTGAGTCAAAATGTTGTGTTATTACCAAGTATGTTATTGGTGATACCAAAGAATGTAGCACAATCTAGGAAGATGTAGTACCTATAGTATAGATGTGTCAGGAGGGCCATCTGGTTGATCTGTCATTCCAAGTAGTATAAAAAAAACACAATATACCGATATTTTTGCAACTACTGTCTAGGCCGCCCTGAAGGTGACCGTTTTGATTCGAGTACAATTAGTTAAAAAAAAACTATTGCAAATAACAATAGGTATGTAGAGTTATTAGAAAGTCTTTGACAATATGGATCTTAACTGAATAAATGTATAGTAGATTTATCTTAAAATTTGTTTCAAAAAGCATTGAGTACAATAAATAAATAATCTACAAAAACAGAGTATAAAAAACGTTATAGTAAAAAAAAAAAATAGAAACCACTGACCGCGGAGCAAGGCCCAAGCGGTCGGAGGCTATAGGGCTGCAGAGAGAGGAACCTCCTGACTATGCGTGCCGAGTCCAGGAGTACCGCCTTCTGAATCGGACCCTTGATCCAACCATTTAGCGAGAGTCAATACAACAAAGCCGAGGGTTTACTGTAGGGGTTTTGTAAAAATTTCTAGGTATTGGTCGAGGGCTTGAGGCTCTTTGCTGACAGTCCATTCACTGAGAGCTGTCTGAATTCGATAGTCCGAAAGAATATACAGGGTGTAACATAATATCCCTATAAGCCCGGGAAGGGGGTATTCTACACATCATGGCGAAAAGCTTTAGTTATAGGACTTTTTAAAATTCGAAGTTTTTAATTAATGAAATGTCTTGTAAAAATCCTGAAATTCCGCAATAAATTCTTGAAACTCCTCCAGAAATGTACCTAACACAACGTGACGCAGCCCTACGTAAGGTACTATAACGTACCGTAACATCCTCATGCTGTGTTAGGAACATTTCTTGAGGAATTTCAGGATGTTTACGTGACATTTCAGGAATTAAAAACTGCAAAATTTAAAAAGTCGTAGTAAAGTTATTCGCCTTGATGTGTAGCATACCCCCTCCCCGGGCTTATAGGGATATTATGTTACACCTGTATAGATCAAAACTATGGCTACAAATATAAAAAACAAGGTTTGTTTGGATGTTGGTGCTTTCACACCAAAACGACTAAGGCGAATTTGTATGAAATTTGGTTCACACATTATGTAAATTGAAACGCAGTTATAAAGTTCCTTCGGGAGAATAACGCGAGTGAAAACGCGGGCGACCGCTGGAAAGATATAATGTAGGTAGTAACTGGTAGATAGGTAGTTAGGCTACATCATTTTGTAGTTCAAATAAATTATTTAAAAGTACAAGGGACAATGTTGTAATTTATTTCTGTTGGTAAGAATCGATCGTCAAGAGAACGGACGATCGGACGTAAGATCGTTGTCGATTCGGCTTGCTCCGTCGTTGCATTCCTTTAAAGATCGAGTCAAACTGTTTTATCTCCAATCGTCTTCTTCGTCCGTCGTTCGTGTTGAGTTTCATTGTTCTTGTCTGTTTTTATGTTGTGTTTATATTATTATGTATTTATTTGTATGTATTATAATGTAGGTTTGTATATATTTAATGATATGTGTATTTGTCAAGGTGATAACACCACTGTCCCATTCTTCCATATAGTCCTCTCCATCCTAAGGTTGTCTGGAAGAAATCGCTATAAGCGATAAGACCGCCCATTGTACATTTCTGTTATTTTTTTGTTATTGGGTTATGTTTTGTATTTCTGTGTGTTATTTGTGTACAATAAAGAGTTAATCTATCTATCTATCTATCTAAGAATGTGACGTCACGAATAACTCTACGAATAAACTGAACTGAACTCTAATCATATCATTGTGTGCTGAAGCTATTAGCATAAACTAAATCAATTGTTGTAGAAATCTATTGCCCTAAGATAAAATATTCAATTGTATTCTCGTCCCTGTTCACATCAGAATAAAACCGATTTTAAGGTGACATTGCCTGATATGACGGAGATGTCCCTAGATTATAAGGCACTGACTTTGTCCGTATGGAGATTTTTCCAAAAAACCTCATCACATGTGGTGAATTTTGGAAATACCTCTCTTAGTGCACCCCTTAGACCGCAAATGAATGTACCCTTCAAACAGGTCTCTAGGACTTGTGCGTTGGTAGTCAGTCATGCAACGATTTTATGTATATTGATTACGAAAAGCTATTTGTTGACGGCACTAAGAACATCTGTACCCTTACCACAAGTTTCTGACTTTATCGAATCGCTAGCTAGACGATAGTCAATGTCAAATATTAACCAATCAAGTTATTAAGATTTCTTGCCACCCCGATGTCATTGGCCAATATTTGACAGTGACTATCGTGTCGCTAGCGATTCGATAATCCGCCACTACCCGGGGCAAATGCGGTTCTATTGCCTTAAGGAAATGGCACCGCAACTAATGGGGATCATTTTGACAATCTTGTTTTTCAATCAACTTCTTGATCAAAACTTTCTCCTTTTCATGCTTCAAATCAAAAGGTTAGACGGCGCCAGCGTTAGATTAAAATGATCTCAATTAGTTGCCTCGTTGCCATTTGCAACGGTAATAGGGGTTCGTTTCTGATTGGCTAATTACAGCGCCAATTGTTTTATTTAATTTGTGATTGGCTATGTATGCCTGAGGCTTTTTTTTTTTTTTTTTTATACTACTTGGATGACGGAACAAGCAAGAGGCCCACCTGATGTTAAGCGGTAACCTCTGCCTATGAACGGTGCATTACCTCATAGGTCACGTCCACCTAGGACGCACCCTATGTGGCAATGCACTGCGCCCGCCACCCTGAGACATAAAGATGAAAAGTCTCATGTGCCTGTAATTTCACCGGCACCCTTACCCTTCAAACCGGAACACAGCAATGCGAGCAGTACTGCTTTGCGGCAGAAATAGGTATGGTGGTAGTACTTCCCCGGACGAACTCTTTCACAAAAAAGCTCTACTACTACTAAAATATTTCTATTAGGCTTCGTCCTAATAGAACGGGATAACGCGACCATCGCGTCGTCGTACAAAATGAACTCGCGCGATGCGTTCGGGTTTTTATATCGTGCGAACTTTGATGGTCGCGTTATCGCGCTCTAAAAGGACAAAACCTGATGCTAATGTCGCCAATGTACTATGTTAACTCTGATAATACTTATTTAAATTTCCTTGTACAACTAAAACACACAAATATGAAACTCATTCGTTATAAATGTGTGTATAATCCTAGTAACCGTTACACAATGCTTTGTCTTTTGCACTTAAAAGCAGTATCAAATTCGATTGAAAGAGACAATACCCTTTGTAACTATTCCAAGGATATTCCGCGTTTATAGTAGCACGGATGACTGAAAAGAACATCCTTTTGAGGAATCCTTTCACCACCCTGGTCCATCTATGGTCCATGGTCCGTCTCCATCGGTCATAAAGTAGCCATAAGGCCCTTTTCACTGTCGCCGTAGCTCAGGAAAAAACACGTGAATGAAAAATTAAGTTTTTTTTAAATGGCATCTTTCAGGAAGCTGTATCGTATGGGTGGCAGGTCCCCTCGCTGAAGGATGTGCACATCAGCTGGCCCGCGCTCACGGAGGCTGTGCAGAACCACATCAAATCTGTCAACTGGGTCACGAGAGTCGACCTTAGGGATAAGAAGATAGAGTACATTAACGGACTTGGCGAATTTAAGGATCCTCATACTATTGTGGCGACAATGAAGAATGGTTCGAAGAAGGTAACTGACATCAACACCCAGAATAACATAACACCCACCATTTACTAACATAGTCCTAACCCCACACTAGGATCTGAGTAGTTCCTGATACTCACCTGTGTCGTGAGTACCACGCTACCACAACACACAGACACAGAATAAATATTATGACACAGACCCGAAACAAATATTTGCAGATCATACACACGTTTGTCCCGTAGCGAATCAGAATCGGGGAATCGAACCCGCAACCTCTCGCATCTCAGTTACATGTCACTGGAAGAATTTGTTGCAAATTTTACGCGCTCCAATTTTTATAATATACGAGCCAATGATGTTAAGAGTAGATCAAGATAAGTATAGAAACTGAGATAATTGCGAAAAAACGTTTTTTGTGACTTTGAATAACTTAAGACTCAGACACTTGATTAAGATAAGATAAGATTATTTAATTATTTATTTTATTTGATAAGATTTTATGAGACTTTTGAGATAATATTTCGAAAGCCATAATGAAGGTGTATACGAGTTTCCAGCTTATATCTCTCATTATGAGGTGAAACCCCTAATATGACTGGCCTATCAGTGTACATTATAACAATTATATGTTAGGAGTTGACGGCGAAGAACGTGGTGATCGCGGTGGGTGGGCGGCCGCACTACCCGGACATCCCGGGCGCCGCAGAGTACTGCATCACCAGCGACGACATCTTCAGCCTGGGACACCCGCCCGGGAAGACGCTCGTCGTCGGCGCCGGATGTATCCTTTACCAACAAACACTTACTAATACTTTACTAATTAACCATAGATAATAACGTCGCACGGCTCTCTCTTCCGACAATCGTATTAGGGTCTTGTCGTGCCACCGCACCGCACCTTTGGAAGCGACCATAAAATAAAGAGTTAGTGTCAAAATCCTCTAGTTATAGTCATAGTTATAGGAGGTTGCGGGTTCGATTCCCGCACTCGGAACAAATATTTGTGCGATCGCAGATATTTGTTCAGGGTGTTCTGGGTATTTTCTATGCATAATAAAAAATATCTATCTATGTAATATATTGTATTAAGTATGTCAGTTATCTAGCACCCATAACACAAGCTCTGCTAAGCTTGGGGCTAGATAATGTTGTGTGAACTGTCCAGCATTATTTATTTATTTATTTATTTATAATAATTAATAATAACAAAAACGGTTACAGGTCAAAAAATGGATTATATTAGGGATATTCCCTATAGGTTGGTGGGTCCCTATAGATGGCTCTTTCATGCTAATGTATTCTTACAAATATGGGCGAAGAGAGTATAATTTCACACTGAGCCAACAGCTTTTTGATCTTTATATGTTGAAGGAAACAGTGGATTAATAACGAAATTAACATCGAAATTTCAAGTATGAACAACAATTTCGATGTTATTTTCGCTATTAATCCACTGTTTTTTTTCAATATAAAAGCCAACAACTGTAATTTCAGTGTAAAATTATACTCTGCCTATATTTGGAAAAATAAATTAGTATGAACAAGCAACCACCAAGCGGATTTTGTGATTTAGCACTATGTTTCAAAAATCTATTTTTTTATGTACAATTCATAGTTTTATACAAGCTTTCGAGAAGATTGCATATTTAGTACCTCACGGCACAACTTACCTCTGCAGAGAAACATGTGTGGTGTGTATGAATGAGACATGGGGCCTATTTCTGGAAGCCTAGACGCTGTTGTAACGCCTGGGGTGCAATTCTACTATTTTTTAAAGAAAAACCATTCTGTTACTATACAATTACAATTCAATTACAATTGTTATTAAAATGCTAGTCTTTTAAATTTATGATTTTACGAATTTTTACGAAGAAAGATTTTACTATTATTTCTACATGGTCACAATTTTAATGCAATTGAAAAACCATTGAAATTAGTAGAATACCAAAAGTGTCAACAGTGACAAGTATGAGACAATTAACAATTTAAATACAATTGGTTTAGTAGAATTGGGCCCCTGGTAATTATTGTGAATAACATGCGTTAATGGCGACGCACTCATAGACTTGTGAATAAAACATGTCCTGATTCATCAACATTTCATGCGTCGGATAATCAATTTATACCTAGCTGATCGATATCAGTCTCAATAGCTGTTATCTCGGCAAATTATGACCTAAAATAGACTTATTACATACGTGACAATGATAAGGTTGTAAATTCTTTAAGATATTAGACTGAGGTGCTTTTTCACGTCAAATTCACGAAGCATTGAAAATTCGCTAATACGAAATCTAGATTAGGTCGTTATTTTCGCGTGAACTCCACAGTCTGAATCGAATTTTGATTTATATTTATATTTATAATTATATTTATATTTATATTTATATTTATATTTATATTTATATTTATATTTATATTTATATTTATATTTATATTTATATTTATATTTATATTTATATTTATATTTATATTTATATTTATATTTATATTTATATTTATATTTATATTTATATTTATTAGAGTCACCAACATAGTATACACCGAAAAAAGTAAATACACACAAGATAGTTAAGTTATACGTGCCAAGTGCTACCACAATTATAGATGACTAACAACATGCTATTAATAATAAAGAGCGAGAACAGATTAAAAAATTAAAAATAAAACATTTTCACAAATTAATTAAAAAAACACAACATGTCCTACAAATTGAAATTAAATGTTAACAAAACAAACATACATATAAAACCTAAATTTTAAGTGATAACATTGCTTAGCGAGATTTTTCCTAAAATTGGGTAAGCTTCCGTAGAACAAATCAACGCCTTCGACCTAAGACACGCAGTTATATTTACATCACATTCTAAATTACTGTTCTATTATAAAACCCTTTTCTCTATTCAAAGATTATTTTATCGTATGAGATCGGTGTACCTAATGCGTAGAGGGACTAAGGACCAAGTTCAGGAACAAATAAATTGGTGGTTACCGTAACCAATCGTGAAAGTGACAGATAACGTATGAAAGCATTCGTCAAAAAGAGTTGTTTAAGCTAAACAGTCGTTAAAACGTCCGTTAATGTGTTGGTGAAAACCTACCTAAGTCACGTTATGACTAACACCCGTTTGCACTAAACATAAGAGTCTCCTTAGTTATTTCCTAACTTGTTTAGACTACTCCTAACGATAAATTTGCTTGCACTAACTATAAGCCATTCCTTAGTCTACCTAAGCGAGGCTGTTCTTAGGCTTAGTTGTATCTTAACTAGGACAAGCCTAACTTATGTTTAGTGCAAACGGGCATAAGTGTCATTATCTTTAGCTTTTTACGTAAGAAAGGCATGACACAGCATATCTTTCGTCTGATGCAATCAAAATTGAAGGGATCTCTTATAGCAGATTTTTGTGTGCCTATACATAGAAAGATAAACTCTTTATTGCACACCAAATAGAAAAATACAAAGATAAACAAAGAAAAAAACAGCTAAAAGCAATCTCTTCCAGGCAACCTTTGTACGAAATACAGTGGTAATAAGCCGTTTTTTATTAATTTAACCTTAGTATGGTCTGGTTTTTAGTAAAATAAACTTGTAAGTATATTTATAGTGTGTTTTAAAAGCACAGCGTAAATGACAAGCGTTTTAAAGTTAATGTTTTAGTGTATTTTTGTAACTTATAGAATAGATAGATAGAATAATCTTTATTGCACAAAACAAACAATGTACACAGGCGAACTTAATGCTAAGAAGCATTCTCTACCAGCTAACCTTTGTGTATTGTGGATACATTTATGTAGGTAGAGCACAAAAAAAAAAAAAAAAACTCGTAATAAAGAGAAGAAAAAAAAGACCTTTGTAGTCTAACAATACAAGACATGTAAGTAACAGAATATTATATTATAAAAATAAATATTAATGTACCAATAACTTATGTACCAAATAATCATCAAAATACCATACAATGCTCTACACGCATGCTCTTATTTACAAAAATAAGTGGAATATCTAGTTACCTGTATGCTCCTTAACCGTTGAGTAGACATCGGCCTGGAATGCGCCGGGTTCCTGAACGCGATGGGCTACGCCGCCACGGTGCTGGTGCGGTCGGTGCCGCTGCGCGGGTTCGACCAGCAGATGGCGCGCATGGTGACCAGCGAGATGGAGGAGAGGGGCGTCAGGTTCGAGCACAGGACCGTGCCGCTCTCCGTCGAGAAGCTGGACTCGGGCCGGCTCAAGGCGCGCTGGCTGAACACCGAGACGCAGGAACAGTCAGTACTAATTTAATATTATCTCGCTCATTTATTCTAAATCTCGTTAACAATATATTTTATACCATTCCCCCTCTCAAAAGCTTATTTTATTCGCTGAAAACAGTGAATAAAAAGCACTTTTAATCACTATTTTGGTGTTTGAATTTTGAACACACCAATATATTTGACCTCCATCTCAATGCAATACCCTCCAATAAAAACTACTATACAACCTCCTTGCGTAAAAAATACCCGATACAAAACCCATTTGAAAAGAAAACTCGACATGCAAACTTTTTGTGGAAATAACTCCTCGAGATTTGTTTGGTCGAAATTTTCGACAATGAGTTTAATTAGAATAAAAACTGTTTGGTGTTCTTTGCTGTGATTAATAAATTGGCGATATTTTGAATACTGCAAGTTGTACCAATACAAAGTTTAGTGGTACTTAATAATAAATCGATTGAAAATGTATTCAACTGATGAAGTGGATGTCTATTTTCGCTTAAATGTTTCTTTTCCTCGTAGTCATGGTATAAAGTATAGTATGCAACTCTTGAATAAAACGGATTTATATCGAGGGCCATGAATCACTCGCGTCGCTCAGGATTCTAACACTTGAATCACTCGCGCCGCTCGTGATTAAATCATCATGAATCACTCCCTACGGTCGTGGTTCAGTCGTTAGAATCCTTCACTTGCTTGTGATTCATCTATGGCACTCGCTTTAAATCCGTCCTTTATTCACTAATTGCATAATATACTATTTTACTATAAAGGAATACTATCTACAAAAAATAAAAAAAACATAGTAAAAAATATAAATCAAAACGGGGAACCACCGACCGCGGAGCAATGCCCCAACAGTCGGGGGCTAGGGCTGCAGAGAGAGGAACCTCCTGACTATGCGTCCCTCCATATTCGCCGCGGTCTGCCTCGAGATCTTTTTCCGTTCAGAGTCGTCCACTCTGTTATGGCTTTAGCCCGTCTGACATGCGGCAGACGTGGCTCGCCCAATACCACTTCAATTTACCCGCTTTCTGACTGACATCCGCGATTTGGGTTTTGGAGCGCTGTATACTGTTACGAATGCGTATAAATTTACAAGCTTTTCTTTAACTTGCAATGTATGTATGTTTGTCTGGGTGGAATCCGGGTGGAATCTTACAACTGAATTTTAAAGCAGTTATCCTCAACCGATTGAGCTGAAATTTGGCATACCTGTCAAGTTCCGATGACAATACTATATTATGGGACAGCGAGCTGATCTGATGAAGGAGACGGAAGGTGGACTGCGGAAATCCTCGATGGATAATAGTAGACTCTCCGAGTTTAGGCTCATTTTGATCAGCACACGGTAAAAGTCACAAATTTTTTAAAAGCTTGTATTGAAAAATATATTTTCCACAAAAAACTTATTAGATTAATATAATGCTAACGTATGTGTTTGTTGTTTATTGTCTTTAAAAGATTTTATTTAACTTCTCTTGATATTACATAGTAAAACTAAAATTAAATCTTTCAACTCAATTTTAAACCAGTTCCACCCAACTGATTGAGCTAACATTTTGCATTATCTGTTAAATTCCGATGAGAATAAAATATTATGGTAACTGTGAGCAGATCTGCTGGTGGACTGCGGAACCCCTCGATGATTAAAAGTAGCCTGCCAGTGTTTGGGCTCAATTCGATCAGCTCACGGTTCCGATCACTAATGTTATTAAAGCTTGTTTTGAAAAACATATTTGCAAATTTTTAGTGCATATAAAAAACCACTACGTACGTACTTTTATTAAAATCAAGTATTAAAACGTAAATAGATGTTTTTTTGTATACTCTTTATAATCGGGGGGAGGGGTGACGGGGGGACGGACGGACATAAACGATTCATATTTAATCAGGTTAGGATCTTCTTGAGCGTTGTGCAGAGAAGTCCAAAAGATGGCGCGGTTGTTTTTTTTTTTTCTTTATAATTGGCGCCGCACGGCTTGTGCATTTGCCATTTTCAAGTAAGTACATATCTGTATTTTAACTATATTGTATTTTCAATATATTTTGCAACGTTACACTCCTTCCAAGTCGTCAAAGTCACAGTCGAGTCATGATTTAGTAAAACGGTGGTCAATTTTACTAAAACTTTGGTACACAATTTCCACCAATTTCAAAAGTCACGCAATTCACTTCCATTTCATTTCACTACACTTGTGCTTTTTAAACGAGCTACATTAGTTAAAATGCCACCAAAATAACACAAAATAACTCAAGAAAACACTAGGAAAAGAAATAAAATAAAAGTAGACAACGTCTCTTTTCGAAAATGGCGGGAAGAGTCCGGTTGGTCTTTATTAACGAAATAGAGAGGGTACAAGTTCTAAGACGGGTGGTGTTGCCACAGAGATCAACCCATCCGCAGTACAATGGAAAGGCCTCGCTCTGGGGAACCGTCTTTCTGACCACGCTGTCCCCCTGACTGTCGCTGTCAGTTGAACTACTTTTAACGCAGAGACCAAGAAAGAACGATGTTCTATAATAGGGATTGCTATGTTTCAGATCTGAAGACGTATTCGACACTGTACTGATAGCGACCGGGCGCTACGCGCTCACCAAACAACTCAACTTGGAATCAGCCGGAGTCAACGTAAGTCGATCGATAACGCTTTACATTACAACCTAGCTACAGTTCTAGCGCTTAGCTGAGTCAGTCCCTGAGGTATGGGAGCGGCACTGATGTGGGAGGGGAGGGGTATTTTCGTCTCTCATATTATCAGATGACATGTGACATAATGTGACGAAAACACCCCTCCCGTACCGCTCCCATACCTCAGGGACTGACTCATTTAAGCGCTAGACCTGTAGATTAAGATATGTTTTTGATTCGTCAATGTACAGACTGATAATTGTTATCGACTCTTGGCTGGAGGATTGGTGTTTAATACTCAGGTGGATGCTCCTGCCCATCTCCTGGTGTAATCCTTTAGTCGACTTCCACAGCAGGAGCTGAGGAGTCTATTCTTAGGGCGAACACACCATGCTGATCGTTTCAATGTATCTTATTCATCCAAAAGTTGTTTGGCAGACATAGGTCCGACCATTGTACCACTGTGCTGAAAATTGATTTGTTTTAAGTATGGTCTAATAATATACTTCGGTATGCTACTCCGAGACCCGATGGTCACGTGGTGAAACACCAGACGACGTCATCACTAATGGGAATTGAGACAGCCGTTTCTATACTACCAGTAGAGTGTAATCTATCTCCCCGACCCCCTTATATTACTTGTCCGATCCGATAAAACCTCGAAGTTTTACCAAATAATTACTTTCACTCACTACTTGATTGTGTCAATATTTTTCCGTAATTCTGTTATCTACACTAATATTATAAAGAGGAAAGTTTTTTTTTTAGTATTAGTATGTTTGTAATGAATAAACTCAAAAACTACTGTGCCGATTTCAAAAATTCTTTCACCGTTGGAAAGCTACATTCACCCTTAGAGACATAAGCTACCAGGGGGGAGGGGTATAGGAGGGGGGGAGCTGTTTTTCATCCTTGCGAAGCCGGGACGAGTCGCTAGTTGTTGCAATAAAGTGGCAACTGGATAGTGACATCGTCTGGTAGTCAAAATCAAAAGTATTTTATTCATTGAAATCACAAGGATAATTTCGAATCGTCTTACTTATAAAATAAATTTACTCCTGTTCCAACGTGACCAAACCTAGAAGAATCAGGCAACAAACACGGTTCGGCTTTATTTGAAAGTCACGTTGGTAGCCCTAGAGTAGCAGACCTTGTTTTCTTAAATCATGGTTTTTAAGGTGTATCTTCCTACTTGTGGAGCGCCCGTGATTTTATCCGCGTGGAGTTTTTTTTCCATATAAACTTTAACATCCCACCGAATCCCTTTAGGGGTGAATTTTGGGAATTCCTTTCCACCCTTAAACCTTAAAAGGGAATGTACCCTCCTAATTTTAGTTCACGGAAGGTAAGGGCTTACGGGTTAGGCTGTGCGTTGATAGCCAGTGTGTTAGTAGGTCGCGCAACTATTTAATACCTATTGATACGTTTCAGTGTGTGAACGAAAGCGGCAAGATAGTGGCGATGACGGAGCAGACGAACGTGCCGCACATATTCGCGGTGGGCGACGTGCTGGAGGCGCGGCCCGAGCTGACGCCCGTCGCCATCCACGCGGGCAAGCTGCTGGCGCGGCGCCTGTTCGCGGGCGCGGCGCAGCAGATGGACTACGAGAACGTAGCCACCACCATCTTCACGCCGCTCGAGTACGGCTGCGTGGGGCTCAGCGAGGAGAGTGCCATCGACAGGTGCGTGCTCATTACACCAAGCTGTTGGCGCGGCGCATGTTCGCGGGCGCGGCGCAGCACATGGACTACGAGAACGTAGCCACCACCATCTTCACGCCGCTCGAGTACGGCTGCGTGGGGCTCAGCGAGGAGACTGCCATCGACAGGTGCGTGCTCATTACAACAAGCGCTGGCGCGGCGCAGCACATGGACTACGAGAACGTAGCCACCACCATCTTCACGCCGCTCGAGTACGGCTGCGTGGGGCTCAGCGAGGAGACTGCCATCGACAGGTGCGTGCTCATTACAACAAGCTGCTGGCGCGGCGCCTGTTCGCGGGCGCGGCGCAGAACATGGACTACGAGAACGTAGCCACCACCATCTTCACGCCGCTCGAGTACGGCTGCGTGGGGCTCAGCGAGGAGACTGCTGAATGATATTTATGTGATACTATAAATTAAAACTTGTGTGTTAGGTCATATAATTACCGGCAACATAGTTTTCCGCTATCTGAAGAAGTCTTAATGAGCTGTGATGAAAAAACTGGAAAAAAATAGTATTTCGCGCCACAAGCGAAAGCAACCACCTTAAAATAAACACAACAATTAAACAAAAACTAAATTGTTGTTGTATAATGTTTCCAGACTCGGCGCTGACGCCATCGAAGTGTACCACGCGTTCTACAAGCCCACGGAGTTCTTCATCCCGCAACGGAACATCAAGAACTGCTACCTGAAGGCGGTGGCGCTGCGCGAGGCGCCGCAACGTATCCTGGGGCTGCACTTCGTGGGCCCAGTCGCCGGCGAGGTCATACAGGGCTTCGCTGCGGCCATGAAGTGAGTTTACTGCTTCTACTATACTACACTCTCGGGCTGCGCTTATTGGCGGGGTCATACAGGGCTTCGCCGCGGCCATGAAGTGAGTTTACTGCTTCTACTATACTACACTCTCGGGCTGCGCTTAGTGGCGAGGTCATACAGGGCTTCGTTGCGGCCATGAAGTGAGTTTACTGCTTCTACTATACTACACTCTCGGGCTGCGCTTAGTGGCGAGGTCATCCAGGGCTTCGCCGCGGCCATGAAGTGAGTTTACTGCTTCTACTATACTACACTCTCGGGCTGCGCTTAGTAGCGAGGTCATACAGGGCTTCGCCGCGGCCATGAAGTGAGTTTACTGCTTCTACTATACTACACTCTCGGGCTGCGCTTAGTGGCGAGGTCATACAGGGCTTCGTTGCGGCCATGAAGTGAGTTTACTGCTTCTACTATACTACACTCTCGGGCTGCGCTTAGTGGCGAGGTCATACAGGGCTTCGCCGCGGCCATGAAGTGAGTTTACTGCTTCTACTATACTACACTCTCGGGCTGCGCTTAGTAGCGAGGTCATACAGGGCTTCGCCGTGGCCATGAAGTGAGTTTACTGCTTCTACTATACTACACTCTCGGGCTGCGCTTAGTAGCGAGGTCATACAGGGCTTCGCCGCGGCCATGAAGTGAGTTTACTGCTTCTACTATACTACACTCTCGGGCTGCGCTTAGTGGCGAGGTCATACAGGGCTTCGTTGCGGCCATGAAGTGAGTTTACTGCTTCTACTATACTACACTCTCGGGCTGCGCTTAGTGGCGAGGTCATACAGGGCTTCGCCGCGGCCATGAAGTGAGTTTACTGCTTCTACTATACTACACTCTCGGGCTGCGCTTAGTGGCGAGGTCATACAGGGCTTCGCCGCGGCCATGAAGTGAGTTTATTGCTTCTACTATACTACACTCTCGGGCTGCGCTTAGTAGCGAGGTCATACAGGGCTTCGCCGCGGCCATGAAGTGAGTTTACTGCTTCTACTATACTACACTCTCGGGCAGCGCTTAGTGGCGAGGTCATCAGGGCTCCGACGCGGCCATCAACTGGGCATAGTGCTTTTAACGATGTTAACGTTACTCAACATTTGAAAGAAATATAAAATAAATTATCTATAATTAATCTAAGTAATGTGATTATCTACTGAATAGTATAAAAAAAAACGCTTAATATTTTATCTAATCAAAGGAGGGACCTAAAACTGGTTTTGGGGGGACCAATTTCAGAAAATAAAGGTATCGTGAAAAGTTTCACCAATCGTGTTTCTAGTCTATTACTTATTTAGATTACATCCTCAAGTAATTACGGTATTAACATCAAGTTTGTAACCTTTACTGTTAGTGAGTGTGCATGTAACGCAACACCTCCAAAATTGTAACATAGCGTCTTAACGATACTCGTCTGTTTCCAGATGCGGCATCACGATGGAGCAGCTGGCGGGCACGGTGGGCATCCACCCGACCATCGCCGAAGAGTTCACGCGCCTCAACATCACCAAGCGCTCCGGCCGCGACCCCAACCCAGCCTCCTGCTGCAGCTAGGCTAATGCGGTTAATGCGGACAGACCACTCTAGGGCGCAAGCCAGATAGAAGAGACGTAAGGCGAGGATGCGTCGCGGACAGGGCGGAGACGAGACACGGACGTGACGAGACACGGACGCGACGAGACACGGACACGACTTTTGAAATTATATAGAAGAGACGGGCCGTGGACGCGACGGTACACGTTGACTGTGCGAGCGAGCGAGACCCGCCGCGCAGGCATGCCAAGCCGCGCCCCCTCCTCGCCTCGCCGCGTCCGCGCCCCGTCTCTCCTGTGTGTTTTGAACAAAAGGCGCAGACGCGCCCCGTCTATTCTGTATGTTTTGCGTCGCGACGCTTCTATACATTTTGTATGAAAGGGACGCGGAAGAGACAAATGTCCGCGCCCCGTCTGCGTCTTAAGTCTTTTCTGTCTGGCCCGCACCTTAGGCTGAGATAAATAGACGTTACTTAGCGCGTACTAATGCTTAGCATTGTCTCCGTCCCTCTCTAGCTTGCGTGATTTGGCATGCATGTGAAAGTGACAGGGATAATGCTAAGTATTAACGTGCTAAGTAAGATCTATCTATCTCGGTCTTACTGTGCTGGTGAACTTTAGCTACAATCGTTTTAAATTCTGATATTATAATAGTTAAAACTTATCTTAATTTACCCCCACTTTTCAATTGTCGACTTTAAGGCATTGAGGCCATTTCTTTCGGTCACATTTACTAATTTATCAATGTAGGGTCTCAAAACAGGGTTGCGATATTGAACATTATTTATATTGTAAAACAGATTATGTAGTGAAATGTAATTTAGGGCATTTAATGTCGATGTTTTGGTGCTTTTCTGTTAACTTTCTCGTCGCGTTTAGTACAAAATGATAGCGCTGTGACATGTTGCGTGAATCATCTCACAAATACACTACAGATCTATTAATATTATAAATACTAGATTACTTTTCCACAGTATTATATTATAAATCAGTTTATTTCGCAATATATTTTCTTTGAAGATATTCCGCGCGCCAATACTACTTAAATTATGTTTTATTAACTCTGAATAAAGTGATATATTTTTAATGAACAAATCTTTGTTTAATTTTAATATTATTTTAACGTTGGACTAGACCAGGGATGGAGAAACTTTTTCAATCGCGTGCCAATATTTACTAACGAAATATATGGCGAGCCAAGTTGTTGCATTTTTGGCTATATTATTTACTGAACAACGGTCGGGCTGCGCACGCAGAGTTGGTTGCTTCATTTTCGGTTTTCGCTCATACCGCCCGCGCTCGCGTAACAAAACGTGATTGGTGTATGCGAGCTGACAATGAGAATGAAATTTCTAACAATACGAAAACTTCACTTTATTTTTGTTTCATGGTCGCGGGCCGGATTTCAACGCTTCGCGGGCCGGAGATGGCCTGTGGGCCGCAGTTTCCCCATTCCTGGACTAGGCTTTGATTAAAAAAATAGAAAAAGGAACTGCCTATTTTGGAGGATTACCGAACGGATTTTTCGAGAGTGTTTTAATTTATGTAAATCTAAATGTGAATGTGAATGTGAATTTATGTAAATCTACAAGGTCTTGTTTTAAAATCACTGAGTCTATGTGAAGAGAAATACCGTTGAAAATAATTAATATACCGTATAGCCGTCTTGAAGAGTTTCCTTTGGATTAAGATACTAAGACCTAACCATCCTTCTATACCTTTTACATATATAGCGGAGATATCTCAAGTGGCCAGTTTAACGGTTTTTTGTTTGCAAATCCAAAATGTATGAGAAGTCCGTGGAGTAGCAGGCGAAAGAAGCGAGCGGTGCGGGTTCGATTCCCGCGGGACAAATGTTTGCATGAACGTTAAAATTACCACGGTACTGGTATGATACGACACGCAATCCTAGTGGGGGGCCTATGTATGTGACTTCCGAGTGTTATGTTGTTGTACGAGAGGACGGTTACAGCTTCCATGCCACGTCTTGCGATATGTCAGTCCAGAACATAGATAAGAGTATCGATTATCGACAAAGATCCATAGAATATGGCCTGCCCATTGCCACTTCAACGCTATTCTGAGAGCTATATCGATCTTCACGCAGATACGAGTACCAGCACAGCTATTGTCTAATCGTTGTCGATTGCCATTTTGCTGTTCAATGCGCTGCGTGTTTTAGCTTTGTTTCAACAGCAGAAATATTTAAAGCTTTTTTGTTTAGTAGTAGTAGAGCTTTTTTGTGAAAGAGTTCGTCCGGGGTAGTACTACCACCATACCTATTTCTGCCGCAAAGCAGTAGTGCTCGCATTGCTGTGTTCCGGTTTGAAGGGTAAGAGTGCCGGTGAAATTACAGGCACATGAGACTTTTCATCTTTATGTCTCAGGGTGGCGGGCGTAGTGTAATGCTACATAGGGCGCGTCCTAGGTGGACGTGACCTTTGAGGTAATGCACTGTTCATAGGCAGAGGTTACCGCTTAACATCAGGTGGGCCATTTGCTTGTTCCGCCATTCGTAGTATAAAAAAAAAAAACTCGCAGTGCAATGAACAGCGAACTGGTAATCAAAATCGAACTTCAGTCTGTCAGACAATAAGGCCGCTGGTTATCATCGGATCATACATAACTATATTTGTTCATTGTATTTTTGAGAAGAGGATAAATGTAGGTACCACAAAACGAAGCGAAGTATTTAAGTACATGATTAATTCAACATTAATAATTAGCCAAGTAGGTACTTTTAATCACACTATTAATTTGATTTGGGCCTTAGTTAACAAATACACAAACATTCGCTCATAACACGATGCAAAAACTCACCAAATTATAGTCAATTCTTTGAAACGGCAAACATTAACAAAACTCGTACCTAATTGTTTATGGGTAACTAAATTTCCAATTAATGTTACAAAACTTTTGAAATTCATGTTTATTCAAAACAGTAGGTACTACGTTATTATCATCACATAAAAATATGTTTTAAAAATAAGTAATATGTTGCATCTGTTTTGTGTATTCCCTGTCTCCCCCTGCACCCCGCGTAGGGACGACGAACGAACTTCATGGGTCGTGTGGCCCATGAAGTTCGTTTGTCGTTGTCATCTCTAAGGCGCAAGCCAGATAGAAGAGACGTAACGCGAGGACGCGTTGCGGACATTTGTCTCTTCCGCGTCCCTTTCATACAAAATGCGAAGACAGAAGCATTTCATACATCAAGCATTCATTAGTAGTAGTAGAGCTTTTTTGTGAAAGAGTTTGTCCGGGGAAGTACTACCACCATACCTATTTCTGCCGCAAAGCAGTAGTGCTCGCATTGCTGTGTTCCGGTTTGAAGGGTAAGGGTGCCGGTGAAATTACAGGCACATGAGACTATTCATCTTTATGTCTCAGGATGGCGGGCGCAGTGCAATGCCACATAGGGCGCGTCCTAGGTGGACGTGACCAGTGAGGTAATGCACTATTCATAGGCAGAGGTTACCGCTTAACATCAGGTGGGCCATCAGCTTGATCCGTCATTCAAGTAGTATAAAAAAAAATAAAAAAAAAATACAGAAGCGTCGCGACGCAAAACATACAGAATAGACGGGGCGCGGGCGCGACGCTTTTTAGTCTGCGCCTTTTGTTCAAAACACACAGGAGAGACGGGGAGAAGACGCGGCCGGGGCGAGGAGGGGGCGCGGGGTGGCATGCTTGCCGGGCGGGTCTCGCTCGCTCGCACAGTCAACGTGTACCCTCGCGTCTGCGCCCGATCTCTTCTATATAATTTAAAAAGTCGCGTCCGGTCTCTTCTCCGCCCTGTCCGCGACGCGTCCTTGCCTTTCGTCTCTTCTATCTGGCTCGCGCCTTAGTACTGTTAGTACATAACTAATACCTCAATGGTCTACTGCTAATTTGTTCATCATCATAATCATAATCATAATCATAATCATCCCATCAATGTTACGATATTTAGATGTTTGTTACTCAATCACGACGAAACGGCTGAACCGATTTTAATGAAATTTTATACACAGACTATGACCGGATTGAGCTACTTTATATCCTGGTAAAAGCGAGCGAAACCGCATGCAGACACTAGTAAAGTATAAGTGGTATCACGATAGTTTCTGATACCCACAACAGATAATCTAGGGTCAGGAAAGAGAACGGGATATTCCCTACAGTGGGAATGTGTTGTTCTTTTCTCGGGTTGAGTTTTATTTTGATTTTAATGCAATGTTTAATATCGAATGGGCGGATTCTAGCAAAAAAACAACAGCTGCATGAAAGTGACAGCGCTATACTCACTTGCAAAGCTCACTTGAAGCCAGGAAGAGAAGGAGGTATATATTTTTGCCGCTATAAAACTTAGTTTTGCTTGTAAAGTAGCAAATATAAATGATCTATAATTAATCTAAGTAAAGTGATTACCTACTGAATAGTATAAAAAACACTTAATATTTTCTCTAATCGAAGGAGGGACTTAAAACTGGTTTTAGGGGGACTAATTTCAGAAAATAAAGCTATCGTCAAAAGTTTCACCAATCGTGTTTCTAGTCTATGATTTATTTAGATTACATCCTCAAGTAATTACTGTATTAACATCAATTTTGTAACCATTGCTGTTACTGAGTGAGCGTGTAACGCAACGACTCCAAAATTTTAACACGTCATAGCCACTAACGAAAGGAGCATAATTTCTCCGATATAATCTCAAACGTAGTGTTGTATCTGAACTCAAGGGCCGTCGTTGGTGACGTAGTTGTTCATTTCCGCGTTAGGCGCGCAGTTGAACCAGATCTGCGCCACGGGTAGCGGGTAGTACTCGTGAGCCGCCACGATATCGTTGTCGAAACGCCAGTACCGAGGGCCTTGGAAGAAGTATGTGTCTGAAATAAAAGGGCAACTTGAACTCACTAACTTGGTTATAGAAAAGAATAGAATATTTATTTATTAAAACAACATAATTCCAACTTTTTAGTAACACAGCTTAAAACTAGGTTAGTACTCAATAATTAACAATGATTTAGTCCTCTGGACGAGCTTCCAAACCAGTGGACAATCGAACCGATCCGGGAACGCGCTTAGGATGCTGTTGGTATTCGCGCGAAGCCTGCTCAACAGTGAGGCTCTTTGCGCCAGATGGCGTCAAAGGTGTCGGTACGCGCCTCGGCAAACATACCTGAAGCGCTGCAGATGCGCGGAAGCCGCAACAGAGCCCAAACGCATTGTTGTATTGCACGTACTTTGTTTTTTAGTAGTAGTAGAGGGGAAATACTACCACCATACCTATTTCTGCCGCAAGCAGTATTGCTTGCATTGCTGTGTTCCGGTTTGAAGGGTAAGGGTGCCGGTACAGGCACATGAGACTTTTCATCTATATGTCTCAGGGTGGCGGGCGCAGTGCAATGCCACATAGGGCGCGTCCTAGGTGGACGTGACCTATGAGGTAATGCACTGTTCATAGGCAGAGGGTACCATTTAACATCAGGTGGGCCATCTGCTTGATCCGTCATTCCAAGCACATAGGAAAAAAAAACTTTTCTCTAGAACGGGATATTTACCAATCTAAACTCAAAACTCATGGTATGTATCCCGTTTCTAGTGAAAAGTTTGAACTCACTAATAGGAAGTCGTAATACGAACGTTCAAAGATAATAGGGAACAGAACAGGGACACACTTATGTCAGCAATAGCAGAACACCTTTTGGAATCTGGCTCAAATCATTGGAGAGAGCTACACAATCCGCAGGTAATCTCAACAGAGCGACATTACATACCAAAAATGGTAAAAGAGGCAATTGAGAAATTTCAAAAGAGAATATGGTTTTCAATTGTTGTTTTCCTCGCATGTAACTTAATTATAACTAGCTTTTAAGATTTAATTTTGCACGCTTAACGGCAGAATGTACTGGGAACTTCAATTTATATATACCTACCATCTATGTTTTTACTACTAATACCTACATTCTAAGCAAATAAATAATTCATTCATGCAAATAAATAATTAATGAATTCATTCATTCATTCATTCATTCATTCAATTATTAGCCTGTGGCTAGTATAGTATTCTTTTATCTGTGCCTGTGGTGAGAATGTGTAAGAATCAAAAACCTGTGGTAGGTACCTGCTACACGTCCGGATACCGTTAGTGCTACTAGCAAAGACTTTAGTTATTTCTCCCGTGATCATGGCGCATGCAACTGTGCCGAAATATCGAGAACAATTAAAACTATTAATTTAGTAGTAGTAGAGCTTTTATGTGAAAGAGTTCGTCCGGGGAAGTACTACCACCATACCTATTTCTGCCGCAAAGCAGTAGTGTTCGCATTGCTGTGTTCCGGTTTGAAGAACCGGTGAAATTACAGGCACATGAGACTTTTCATCTTTATGTCTCAGGGTGGCGGGCGCAGTGCAATGCCACATAGGTTGCGTCCTAGGTGGACGTGATCTATGAGGTAATGCACTGTTCATAGGCAGAGGTTACCGCTTAACATCAGGTGGGCCTCTTGCTTGATCCGTCATCCAAGTAGTATAATTAAAAAAAAAACATTGTAAATGTCCTGTTTCTAGTGAATTGCATGGATATTGGGTACCCGATGAAGGCGATGGTGACAAATGCATTTACCTCCATTCCATATAATAGCAGCATCGACTGGATACGGCACTTTCCTCCACGCGGACATGTCCTTCGGATACCCTTCGTCCATCTTCTTTGTCCTTTCATCATATCGCCAGAACCGCTCGTCGTCTATCAGGTACGTCTTGTTGTTGTAGTTCGACGTGAAGACAGTAGTCAGTTCATTCACTTGCGGGGGTATGGAGTACTTGGAGATGTTCCCACGCTTGATGAGGCGGAATGTTGGGTCGAACTCCCAGAAACGGCGACCTGGTAACACCAGAATACCATCATTCATTTGTTAATCTAAAAAAAAATAACATCAGGTGGACCATCGGCTTAATCAATCAAACACGAAGTTAAAAAAAAAAAATACTTACCTTATTGGGATGAACATTCGTGGGAGACACGCAAGCTAAGCTTCTGTGCTGTACAGTGAAAATAGAATAGAAGTCAGAATAGAACCCTCCGTCTCCTCCCGTGGATGTCGTTTAAGATGACTAAGGGATTACACAAGGGTGTGGACAGCAGCATCCACCTGAGTAGGTACTCAACACCATACTGCGAATCTCAGTCCGCCTGCCAAGCTTGCTGATTACAGCGTATTCCTAGTTGGATTCTTTGGGGGAGGCCTCGTCCAGCAGTGGACGTCTACAGGCTGCTGATAATGATGAAGCTAAGCATCTTCAGCGTTCACAAGATAGCATCCCATAGCACAGCATCCTCATTAGTATAAGTACCCTCTTCGTTTTGATTCTACCTTTATAATGCGATTAGAACTGCTAAGGAGGGAATGTTGAAATGTATTTTGTATTCTTAACTTATTATCTGTAGTCTTGTAATAGTACTCTATGGTTGTAGTTTGATGTTTGTTCTCTATCTACGGATGTAATATATACTGCTTGCCTATCTCTCGATTCTCTCTACGTGTGTGATTTAATTAATAGCTGATCTTATCATAATTCATCGTTGTATTTAATTCCCAAAAAGGGATTTGTGTTCTGTATTGTGAATATACAGTTAATGCCAATTCAAACCAGTGCCGTATTTATTTCACGTTATCTTTCCACTGCATCTGCCATTAGGACTCTGCAACAGGTTACGAGCCCAGCATAACCAAACCAGGTATTTACTTAGAAAGTCCTAGAATTGGATTTAGTGTTGGCATGGCATTTGATTATTGGTTTGAAGAAACACAACCTCACATTTGAGCACGATGGCGACTGATTCGGCGCCGTCTATGGCGGGCGCTGCAGCTGCCACGCCTGGCGGCATGTCGACGTCCACAGGAGGATACATAATTGGTGGATTTGATAAACTAGAAGGCATCTCCAATTTCCAGACATGGAAATTTGCTATGAAAAATTATTTGATACTCGAGGGCTTGTGGGCTTCTGTTTCCGGCGATGATTCCGATCCAGCTAGATCACAGCGGGCATTGGCCCGAATATCATTATGCCTAAAACCGAATTTATTCCAATTGCTGTATGGGATTGATACAGCAAAGGATGCATGGAATAAGCTGTCTACTGTTTATGAAGATAAAGGACTATTCAGGCGTGTGAGTTTGTTACGCCAGCTGCATCGGGTCGAATTTGCAGCATTTGCGAATATGACAGCGTACATTGATTATGTGTTTACGCTGGTGCAGCAGTTAGCCAATATCGGTAAACTAGTGGAAGATCCTGAGATTGCGGAAATACTTTTAAGTGGGCTCCCTCAAGAATTTGATACATTAGTATCAGCTTTGGAGACGGCATCAATCACGAGTGGACTATCTTCGGAACTGGTTCGTGCAAGGCTTCTTCAGGAAGAGTATCGGAAGACAAACACCGAAAGCAATGGTACTGGAAGCAGCTTGAACAATGCTTTTGCAGCAAACAGTTTTAAGGCCAAGAAAATAATATGTCACTATTGTAAGAAGCAAGGCCATATAAAGTCCAAATGTTTCAAGTGGAAACGTCTGAAGAAGCAAGAAAATGCCAAGGAAGAGCAAACAATGACGGCATCAACATTCTATGCTTCAGCGAAGACAGACTTTATAGTGGATAGTGGATCAACGTCACATATGTGTAACAATGATAACTTGTTTGTAGACTTTAAAAGTAACAAAGTAATTATAAACTGTGCTGACAAAACGGCAAAATTACAAAGTTCCGGGATGGGTTCAGTTCAAGTTGCCATAAATGGTGTAACTAAGATTTTAAAAGATGTAATGTATATTCCGCAACTATCAGAAAATTTATTGTCGGTGAGCAAAATGTGTGAGAGAGGCTTGGTAGTAGTATTTAAAAAGGATGGCTGTTTTATATACGATGAATGTACTATTAATGGTAAATATGTGATGTCTGCGGAGTTACACAAGGGAGTCTATAGGATGAATGGTACTTGCACACAGGAGCAGTCGTTGGCTACCCTACATCAAGTGCAGGGATCACAGACTGCAAAGTTGGCTGCATCAAATTTGAATGCTGAGTTATGGCATAGAAGGTTAGGTCATCTGAGTATGAAAGGGATGGATGCTTTAATGAAAAGAACTACACTACATTTTTCTTTTCAGACTGATAAGGATCACCTTAAGCAGTGCACCGCTTGCCTTGAGGGGAAGCCTGTGGCCAAGGCTTATCCCACGGGTGAAGTTAGTCGTGCTAGTCAGTTACTTGAGCTCATCCATTCAGATGTCCTGGGCCCGATGAGTGATGACAGCTGGGGAGGTGCAAGATACCTATTGACCTTGACAGATGACTACTCGAGGAAGTCCTTTGGATATTTCATGAAGAAGAAATCTGAGGTATTCTCTAATTTTGTCATTTTTAAGACCTTGGTGGAAAAGCAGACTGGTTATCATATAAAATGCCTGCGTTCTGACAATGGTGGTGAGTATTGTAGTAAGGAATTTAAAACTTATCTACAGGGGGAAGGTGTACTTCATCAGTTGACGGTACCCTATTCTGCTCCTCAGAATGGCGTTGCTGAACGCCTTAATAGGATTATCATGGAGAAGGCTAGATGTATGCTGTTGCAGGCAGGTCTCTGCAGGCGATTTTGGGGCGAGGCAATCATGACTGCAATTTATTTAAAGAATCGTAGCCCCACAGTTGCTTTGGCAGGACAGTTGCCTGAGGAGATGTGGTCGGGACACAAAGTGAGCCTGGACCATCTTCGTGTTTTTGGTTGCATAGCCTATTCTCTGATTCCGGAGCCTACTCGTACAAGCAAGTTGAACGCTAGGTCAGAAGTGTGTATATTTGTTGGTTATTCAGAAACTATAAAGGGATACCGACTTTTAAAGCCATCCAATCCAAGAAGAGTATTTTATTCAAGGAATGTGGATTTTATTGAAAACAAATTTTATAAGGATTTTAAATGTATTGACATTAAGAGTAATAATTTTATAAATGAGGAATTAATAGTATGTAGTACATATAATAATGAATTGAATTCTGACAATATAGTTTCGGAAAATTCATGTCATGAAATGAATATTAATGAATCAAATTGTAATGAAAAATCTACTTGTGATATTAATAATTCGATGAATGAAAAGAATCATACTTATGATTTTTCGTATGAATTTACAGATGCGGAAAGTGGCAGCAGCGAGCCTGATGGAGAACTCTCTGTGGAGGCGCAGGAGGCACTGCCGGCCTCTTCCAGAGAGACTTCCCGAGAGGAGGGCGCGACTAGTACAGAGGACGTTTCTGTGACTGTCAGCGGCCGCTCCCTGCGTAATAATCGTGGTAAACCGCCAATCAGGTATGGTGATTATGAAATGAGTATGTTTGCCAGCTCTATATTTAATGAACCGCAGTCTTATGAACAGGCTATGTCATCTTCAGATAGTAATGAATGGATGAATGCTATGAGGAGTGAATACGAGTCATTTTTGAAAAACAATGTTTGGAAGTTAGTTGATAGGCCTAAAAACACCAATGTTGTTAAATGTAAATGGGTGTACAGGGTGAAACACGATACGTCGGGGAACTTTGATAGATTTAAGGCCCGCTTAGTCGCTCGCGGCTTTAGTCAGAGGGAGGGTGTAGATTTTTCTGACACTTTTTCTCCTGTCGTACGTCATTCTACTATGCGTATTTTGTTTTCCCTTGCACACTGTTATGATATGTCCATAGAACATATAGATGTCACTACGGCATTTTTGCATGGTGATTTGAATGAAATAATATATATGGAGCAACCTCCGGGTTTTGGTTCTGATGACAATAAGGTATGTCTTTTATGTAAATGTATATATGGTTTAAAACAAGCAAGTCGAATGTGGAATTTGAAAGTGCACCAACTGTTGACCAAAAATGGATACATACAGAATAAGTGTGAACCATGTGTATATGTAAAAGGAATTTTAAGGATCTCACAATAATAGCTTTGTATGTTGATGATTTTTATATATTAAGTACATGTGATACCAATAACTTGTATAAATTGTTAGAAAGTAATTTTTCAGTTAAGCATCTAGGTCCACTAAGAAGTTGTTTAGGTATGCGACTTTCTAGAGATAAGAATATTTTAAAATTGGACCAAACGGAGTATGTAAGGAGATTATTGAAACGATTTAATATGTTTGAATGTAAAAAGATTTCGACACCTATGATTAAAAATAGTAAATTGTGTAAATCAGAATCTGAGCCTTTGGATGATAACATTTATCAATTTAGACAGTTGGTCGGCTGTTTAATGTACCTTTCAGTGTGTACAAGGCCAGACATAACATTTAGCTGTAGTCAGCTTAGTCAATATTTAACTAATTTCAATAAGAGTCATTGGGTGGCTGCTAAACGAGTACTACGATATTTAGCGGGTACTATTGATCATGGTCTTTGCTTTTACAAACATGCAAATTTAAATATTGAAGCTTATGCTGACGCTGACTGGGCGAATGATATGACAGATAGAAAATCTTACACAGGTTTTGTTATAAAATTGGGCAAAGATGTCATTAGCTGGGAGTCTAGAAAACAGCGTTGTGTCGCATTATCCAGTACTGAGGCAGAGTATGTAGCCATAGGTGATGTTGCGAAGGAATTGTGTTTTATTAGGAATTTCTTGTATGAAATTATTGATAAACGCATTAGCATAATTATCTTTAATGATAATCAAAGCGCACAGAAATTGTTATTGGCTAAAGAATATGCTCACAAACGTACAAAACATATAGACCTAAGATATCATTTTATTAAAGATGTAATACAAAAATATGATATTGTTATAAGATATGTACCTACGGATAATATGACAGCTGATATTTTTACTAAAGCTCTTTGTTTTGTTAAGCATAACAATTTTGTAAGTGACTTAAATTTAAGGTGATATTTGTTTTAATTATTATTTTTTGCCTACTGGTTTTATGCAATGATATTATTATTGTTTGTATAGTATAATCAGAATAGATGTGCATGGAAATAGCATGTAGAGCTTGTCACTTGTATAATTTAAATGAGATTGTAGCGTCTACATGTAGAGTCATAGTTATTGTTATATAACTCTATTATAAGATGTTGTATGGTATCATAGTTAAGAATAAGGGGAAGTGTTGAAATGTATTTTGTATTCTTAACTTATTATCTGTAGTCTTGTAATAGTACTCTATGGTTGTAGTTTGATGTTTGTTCTCTATCTACGGATGTAATATATACTGCTTGCCTATCTCTCGATTCTCTCTACGTGTGTGATTTAATTAATAGCTGATCTTATCATAATTCATCGTTGTATTTAATTCCCAAAAAGGGATTTGTGTTCTGTATTGTGAATATACAGTTAATGCCAATTCAAACCAGTGCCGTATTTATTTCACGTTATCTTTCCACTGCATCTGCCATTAGGACTCTGCAACAGGGAATACACTACCGTCGTCTGTCTTTCCTGCAAACTATAATCTGGGTCTCATCAAAGCTAGAGTGAGTGCCTTCTAGACCTTTGTACTCCATCTTCGGCCACATCGTCACCAACAGGTGAAATCGCGGTCAAACGAAGGTCTATCAATGTTAAAAAAAACACAATATTCAGAATGAATGTGTTCCTTTGTTCGCATAAGGACAGATTGTCAATTCAATTCAATTTTTAATGAATGGCTTGGAGTGGTGTTGCCACTAGTTTGCCAATGTCACGTAGTAAGTAAGGCTTGCAAACGATGGGGAATGATCGGTGATTAAAAAGATAGTCGGTGAAAATTTGACAGATTCTCAAAAAGACAGATTCGTATTAGGACAGATTCTCAAAAAGACAGTGACGCTAGACTTGCCTGCGAAAATAACGACATTTCCGTTGAACTTTTCATAGATGGTCTTGATGACGGAGACGCGCGCCGGCAGCCCGCGGAACACGTCGTGGAAGCGCCGCGGGGTCGCCGTCTCCGGCTCGTGGCGCCCGCGCACCACCCACACCCACTGGAACAGAGACAAAATAAGAAGGCCATAGTGTGTCTGTCTGTCTTAGGTGGATGCGCACGCTTGCGGCGCCAAATTCAAATTTGTTGGTGATTTTTGCTTATTACAGCTCATCAACACTTCTTCAGATAGCGAAAGTTGAGTTCGCGAGAACTAGGAGACTTAACACACATGTTTTAATTGATAGTATCTCATAAATACCATCAGTTTAGCTATGATTTATAGGTATCGTAAATTATCCCAAAAATTCCGTTCCAGCGGTACTCGAATCCGCAACTTTGCCTGTGATCGGCAATGCCTTTACCAGTTCGGCCATAGAACCCCCCCCGCGAGTCCCGCTGGAACGGAATTTTTGGGTTACATTTAAATTTAATGTTATCCATAAAGTGTGCTATACACTTGAAAATTAATATATGTACTATATAGGTATCGTAGCTAAACTGATGATATTTATGAGATCAATTAAAACATGTGTGTTAAGTCTCTTAGTTCTCGCGAACTCTTACTCACCTTAATATATGTATGAACTAGCTGTCGCCCGCCTTTAGAGCAGGTTTTGATCTTGACAGGTGATCCTTCGACATCATATCTACCAAATTTCATTAAAAACAAGACTAACAAACAATACTACTCCTGCAGTCTGCTGCTTGCCTGGTGTTGTATTGGATAAATTCCAGTATTGAGGATACTATCCATCCAGTATGTATCCGATAACTTGACTACTCTTTTAGCAGCATGTACATATACTAGGCGAACAGCAGACTGCAGGAGTAATCTGGTTACCGGATATCTGGAATACCGGTGAAAATAGCGGTCGCCCCCATTTCACCGGTATTCCAGATATTCGGTTACCAAATTACTCCTGCATTCTGCTGCTCGCCTGGTGCATTGGATAAAAAGTATTCACATTGCTGCTCCGCTCCGCGGTGTTATCCGCATAGGTCTCGATCCCGTAGGAATATCGGGATAAAAATGTGACAATGTGTGCAGTGTGAAATGTAAATTTTTATGGTATTTTTAATACGATTTGTAATTTTCAATGAGAAAAACTACAGTTTTCTGTATTGTAAGTTATTTTTACTACTATAGTAGTCGTCGTTTCGTATGAGGTAGTGCTGGCCTCTGGTGTCAGAGTTTGTCAAGCTACTATAGTGTAGTAGTGTTAGTACATATACTACTATATTCTAAACTCTGTAGAGACTTACTTTTAAAGGTGAAAACAGTATGTTTGGAGTTAGTGTATTCAGAGAAGTTTATGGTTTCGGAAATGGCTGCAAAAAACTCGTGCAAACTCTAATATTTTTCTAAAAGTTAATTATTATTTTTGAAATTCAAAATAGGTTTAGCTAACTTTGTAAACTGACAGCACCCACGTCGGGATGCCTATAGGACCTTCACCATCATCATCGGTTCTCACCGTTACAAACTGAGAGTCCAGTGTCATGTGGTCATGTTTCACCCGCGTAAGTCTCGGTCCCGTGGGAATATCGGGATAAAAATGTGCCTATGTGTTATTCCAGGTGGCCAGTTATCTCCATTCCAAATCTCATCCAAACCCGTCCAGCCGTTTCAGCGTGAAGAAGTAACAAACACACTTTCGCATTTATAATATTAGTGTGATTACCTCCTCCTCAAACACGTAGATTTCGCCGTGGATGACCTGCAGCGTGTCGTAGTTGGTCATGCACAGGTCGGGGTAGTAGTTCTCCTCCGCCTCCTCCTCGCTGTCGGGCTTCGTGAAGCGCGGCACGGCCGGCGTGCCCGGGCTCGGCGACACCGCGACCTCCGTTGGCTTGTGCTTCACTGGAGATCAGTTTACGAGATTAGTTACCTACTTCAAGCTAGTAGTAGTAGTAGAGCTTTTTTGTGAAAAAGTTCGTCCGGGGAAGTACTATCACCATACCTATTTCTGCCGCAAAGCAGTAGTGCTCGCATTGCTGTGTTCCGGTTTGAAGGGTGAGGGTGCCGATGAAATTACAGGCACATGAGACTTTTCATCTTTATGTCTCAGGGTGGCGGGTGCAGTGCAATGCCACATAGGGCGCATCCTAGGTGGACGTGACCTATGAGTTAATACACTGTTTATAGGCAGAGGTGGGCCAACTGCTTGATCCGTCATTCAAAGTAGAATTAAAAAGTAAAAAAAAAAATAAGATCCACAGTCAACTGATCTGAGATACTCTTACTTCCTACCAACATACATACATACATACATACTTTGACAGGCCTTAGGGAACGATAGTTTTGAAGCTTATAAAGTGAGTGCACTCACTGACTTCGCTTCAGCCAGTCCTTGTGCCTGCAACGAGTGACGCCTTTTCCCCCAAACGGGTAGGCAGAGCCTCACAATGGGTCTGTAATAAAGACCTGTAATAATCGTGCAATAAAGACGTGACAAGTGGTAACCTCATCGCTGCCATTGCTTCGCAAGACTGACTCGGCTAACGGCTACAAATAAAAAAAAACACTGGTTCTACACCAGTTTTCATAAAAAAGGGAAATTGGAGAACCCGTTGCACCCTAAGCCCTATTCATCGTGTGCTGGCCATCAGACCCTGGCGCCTGATGCCGTAGAAAATAAAAATTAGGAGCTCAAACTGAAGGTTTTAGCTGCAGAAATGCCTGAGTTCCCTGCAAACAAATTGTTCCGAGCTGATGATCCAGGAAACGACTGTATAAATTTCCATCAAACATAGCTAAGAACCATTTCTAAGTACCATCTTTTATCCAAAAAAAAACTACATTTACGAGCCACGGTGCCACTGACATAGATACGTAACCAACCCACAAAGATAGATATCTATACGTTACCGTCGGGCGTTCAAAATGGAAAGGTTCTCAGGCCTTGGTTATTAGGTACAATAAGTACCGCAAGGATCTACATTCGGTCCCTTCCTTTAGACTCCCTCTGTTAATTCCTAATTACCTACTGCGTGTAAAAGTGCAGAAAGCACCACAGGGGGATCTATACTTGCTCCCATTCTAATTGGCCCATCATTTAATTAGGCCCTGTCTGAAAACCAGCGCTGCACTAAACCTAGGTCTGGTGCAGCATATTCTGAGACAGGGACCTGTTTGACCCCACATAACACACACAACCTATCATCTTACCAATCAGGTTATAACAGTTTTTATTTATCTTGATCTTGTAATACCTATACTTAGTAGATTTTTGTTTTTGTCTTCTTGTTTTATGTGTGAGTTGTGCGTGTGGTAAAATAAATTAATTTTCTTTCTTTCTTTCTTTCTTTCAATTGTAGTATACCAATATTTTTATTTTTACTGCGTACAAAAGTGCAGAGAGTACCGCAGGGATCTATACTAGCTCCAGTTCTAGTTATATTCTACTGCATGCAGAAGTGAAGTATACTCGCTCCTATTCTTATTGGTCTTGTTGAACGAGCGAATCGAGTTCTCTGAGTCAACTTGGAAGAATCGGCGTTTGTATATATATATGTATATGTATGTTTGTCCGAGCATAACATGCGAACCGTTAATCCGATCTTCATGAAATTTGATTGGGGCTAGATAGTATTGATACAACTTGTTGTTAAGGTTATGAGCTATATCGGTCGGGGTTTATGAGATATTGGGGTCCAAGAGGGGGTAAAAAAAAAGAGAATATCAGATCAAACGGGGTGTCATATGAAAACCCCTCGCTTCGAAATTTTAAAACAATTTTTTAGATTTTTTTTAACTATTATATTATAAAAACGGGAAATTTTCCGTTTTTATAATATAATTGATATGATTCACAAAAGTTTTTATAGTAATTTTTTTTTAACTTTGTAGTTTTTGAGATATTAGGGTAAATCGAAAAACCAAAACCTCTAGAGTACTTCCACTAATCCTACAACGCTGAAATTTGGTTTGCTTGTAGCTTTTATGACACAAATCTGGGAAAAGTCTAAAATTGAAGAATTTAGAAACATGTACTCTATAAAACTATAACCAGTATAACAACCATTGTTGACCTCTCGTTTCTAGGAAATTTAACGACGTTGTACGTCTAACTTTTCGAACCGACAAGTACGTTCATTTTATGTGGATGTACACACGTACATATAGATATTTTATCGAAAGTTATAAGGTCACCTACCTAAATCGCGTGTATTCGCGAGGTCTCATTTTGGGGCGAACCACTACTAGTAATTAAACCAATGTAAAAGTAGCACCAAGTAAGTACTTACGGTAAAGCTCCTGCATCCCCAATATGTCGTCCATATTCAGGCTCTCCACGCCCGGCTTGTAGTAGGGATACATGACCGACGCCCCCACGTCCGAGTGCGACAGTCCCAGCGCGTGTCCGATCTCGTGCACCGCCACTGCAAAGAAGTCTGTGATGTCCTCGTCCTCTTCCAAGGTGCTGACGTTATCGCCCCAGATCTCGTCGTCGTCGAAATGAAGGGCGCCGTGGGGAGGGGGGAATGCGTGAGCTACCACGCGGCCTTGCCCGTCGAAGGCGAAACTGGAATACAAACAGAATTAAACACGGCTGGCACCTGTATTTTTGGTTAGATCAGGCCAGTTTACTTTGTCCGCTTACAATCCAGCATCAAGGCGCGGCCGCAGCTCATGATTTTGGGGGGGTCATCTTGGCTCTACTACAAAGGCCAAAAATACTCCATTCATTGAAATCACAAGGATCATTTTGAATCGTCTTATAAACTTAATTGTTCCACAGCGACCTTGATCGATCGCGATCTAAAAACTCAGTATTTTCAGCTCTAGGAGAGTGCAGTAATAAGTTAGTCATTATTAGAATATACAACGGCGAGCGGAGCGAGTCGCGAAAAATTCTGTTTTTTAGCTCGAGGAGAGTGCAGTAATAAAGATATCCATTATCAGAACATATTAACATTGAGAACCTTTGAGGACCTCAAAAGACGCAAATATGTAAGTCTCGACAGAGCTTACTTATTTGAGCCTTTCGGGGTTGAGACTCTGGGTCCATGGGGTTCCGGGGCCCTTCGCGTTTTCAAAATTCTTTTAGGGCATCTGGTCGAAGCGACGCGTGACCCGAGAGCTGGCTCTTATCTGGCTCAACGCATTAGTATTGCCATTCAGCGTGGCAATGCAGCCAGCATCTTAGGTACGCTTCCGTCTGGTAGTGATTTGGATCAGTTGAGCTACCTTTAGATCGCTTGCAGCGGTCTTCAGGTGGCACAACTGTTTCATATGTATTTTGTACATACCTTGTATTATTCTTTCTGTAAATAAATGTATTTTAAAACATCTTATTGTATTAGCGATATGTTCCTAGCTCTGAAGTCGGTGTCATGACCCCCGTGACCCCCCCCTCGGACCGCCACTGCCAGCATCATCGTCAGAAACGTGCTGAGCTAACATCAGATTACCGTACGAAACAACGGATGGGGGAGCAAACAACTATAGTAGGTAAAGGTTCTTACCCGTCGCCGTGGTCTCCGCCAGCGAAGGACACCATTATGTCGGCGCTGCCGGTCTCCAGCCGCGAGAAGTGCAGGCCGCCATGCGGAGCCCACACAGCCAGCGCCTGTGCCACCAGCGCCTCCACGCGCTCCCGGCCCAGGGTCCTTGACCCATTCACCACTCTTTAACACAATCCAGACACCAATCAATTATCAACATTATAACAAAAGGCTGTATCAAAAAAAAACTGCCTGTAGCGGCGCACCCAGCTAGTCTTAATAAAAGCGGCCAAGTGCGTGTCGGGCTTCTCGTATTATAGGGTTCCGTAGTTGCCTGTCACAATATGAGTACAAACAAAAATATTTTTTAAAAACTAATAAACCCTTAACACCATTAAACGGCTGAGCCGATTTTGATCAAACATAGCTAAGAACACTCCTAAAAAAAACTAAATTGGTTCATCTGTTCGGGAGCTACGATGCCACAGACAGACACACACACACACACACACACACAGAGACACGTCAAACTTATAACACCCCTTCGTTTTTGCGTCGGGGGTTAATAAAAGGGGCCTTCCTGTTTTACACAACTAACAAATTCATCTAAGTAAGTAATTTTCAATGGAACGTTTGATTTTTCCAAATACGTTTTACTAAGTCGGGGGGGGGGGGGGGGGGGAGAGGGTAAATTGTTCATCCTGAAACTACTATGCGAAGCCGGGGCGAGTCGCTAGTTATAAAGGTCTCTAACTCAGCTCATGCACGTTGTACTAAACAACCTGCGCTGGTCTTCCATTAGAGCCTTTTCTAATCAAGAGAACAGCAGACGTGCAGGCACAGATTAAATATTAGTACAAGTGTAGGTACCTACTACAGCCGTGAATTTTTATTTTTTTATTTTTATCACTTTATCCAAAAACAACTGCTTAGCTTTACTCTTTACTCAACAAAACTTTGCACTTGTGCTTTTGCTGATTCTCTCTACCATCTTACTTTTGACTGCCTACCTAAGTAAGGCTTTTAATTTGGTTTTACTTTTTTCCTTGAATCAGCTTCCACTTGTTCTCGAGGCACTACACAGTGGCTCCCCACCTAGTAGTAAGAAGGATCATCAAAAGAAAAACAGACCGTGTTTGTTGCCTGATTCTTCTAGGTCTGGTTGCGTTGGAACAGGAGTAAATGTAAATTTATTTTTTAAGACGATTCAAAATGATCCTTGTGATTTCAATGAATAAAATACTTTTGACTTTGACTTTGACTTTGAGTGTTATTATAAATTAACTTTTGATTCGTTTATAATTCATTTACCTGTATGTGATGCTCCTTTTGTCCCACCCCTGCTGGATGATGTACCTTCGAGCTCTAACAGGTTTTGAGCTTTCGACTATATCCTTCATACCGCATCGTTTCTTTCTGAAAAGCTGTTCAAAAACAATATTTTCATAGCATTCTTCCTCGCTTGAGCACCATCCAGTGCCACAGGACTTGTTTGACCACGATCTCACCTGTTGGTAAGTGACGATGTGGCCGAAGATGGAGCACAAAGGTCTAGAAGGCACCTATCACTCTAGCCTTGAAGAGACCCAGATTATAGCTTTCAGGAAAGACAGACGACGATAGTGTATTCCACTCCTTAGCAGTTCGCATTATAAAGGTAGAACTGAAACGTTTAGTACGAATAGAGGGTATACTAATGAGGTAAGGGTGGTACCAAGCCGTGCGCCTGCTCGTCCTATGACAAAGCATAGCATCCGGTCCTATGCTCGTGTGCCAAAGGACAATGCCAATTTTTGTATGAAAGCTGGCGTCTTTTTTTTCTGTTTTTTTTTTCATTGCGGCCTTGGGCCGGGCGTGGATATTTAACGTGTGGACAGTGTACCAAGCAATATTTGTTAAGCCAGGGTACCTCTATACTCAGTCCGAACAGAGTAAAAGAGGTTAGAAGTTTAAGGAAATTCCATAAATTTTTCATATGAAGTATTATGAATTTATCAATATACGCAATGTTATTTATTATTGTTAAAACTAAGTAAGCAGGATTTGACTGTGCCTGAGATTTGACGTCAAGGGCGCAGTCAGCGTATTTATGTAGATTTTTAATAACGAACAATAATTAAATCGGCGAAAACTTCTAACCTCTTTAACTCTGTTCGGACTGAGTTTAGATGTATACTGTCTTAACAAATATTCTTTATAACATTGTCAAAAACTGATATTTCAATGTTTTATGGATGGCCGCGGCGGTAAAAAAAAGACGCCAATTTTAGGCATGGGCTTTTCCCTAATGGTTAAGTATTTTCAAAGCGTTCTTCCTATCTTGGGCTGGGCATAGTCCTGTGCCACAGGACTCTATAGTGCGGCAAATGTCTTCTCGCTCTTACATCATCAGTCATCACACTCGATCAAATGCAAAATGCACACAGCTACTTCTGTTTAATTACTTTATATATCTATCTACTTAGTTATGTATGATTTATAATTATATATATATATATATATATATTTATATTTATTTTAGATTATTTTGCCTATTTTTCTATATTATATATATTATATTATTAATCCTAAGTTCTTTGCTTAAGTAATTGTTAAAAATTAAGTTTAGTCAATAGACCACCATAATTAAAGAGGGGACTCCTCTAATACAGGTTTTGTAACTTAACAGAGGAGATCCCAACCCATAGTTTTGTAAGGAAAATAAAGAATTTTTGTATTTTTTTTTTTTTTTTTTTTTTAAATGTCCCTAATAGCTGGTATAGTATTATTTTATCTGTGCTAATGGTTAAGTATTTTCAAAGCGTTCTTCCTCTCTTGGGCTGGGCAACGTCCTGTGCCACAGGACTCTATAGTGCGGCAAATGTCCCTAATAGCTGGTATAGTATTATTTTATCTGTGCTAATGGTTAAGTATTTTCAGCTTGCGTTTGAGAGATCGAGAGTTTGAGAGTCACCAGCTTGCGATTGTGGAGCCTCAGTGCAGGAGGTCGCGCACATTATCATGGACTGTCCACTCACCAAATATGTCGCCAACCCAGCGGACTTGTTCGCCCTTGAAAACTACGCTATCCAATGGATACAGAAAATGAAAATACAGGGTGTAAAATAATATCCCTATAAGCCCGGGGAGCGGGTATTCTACACATCATAGCGAATAACATTAGTTCTAGGACTTTTTAAAATTCGAAGTTTTTAATTCATGAAATGCCCTGTAAAAATCCTGAAAGCCCGCGATAAATTCCTGAAACTCCTCCAGAAATGTACCTTACACAAAGTGAGGCAGCCCTACGTAAGGTACCATAACGTACCGTAACATCCTCATGCTGTGTTAGGAACATTTTTTGAGGAATTTCATGAGGATGTTTACGTGATATTTCTTGAATTCAAAACTGCGAAATTTAAAAAGTCGTAGAACTAAAGTTATTCGCCTAGATGTTTAGAATACCCCCTCCCCGGGCTTATAGGGATATTATGTTACACCCTGTATAATTATAGTCTCTTGTGCGATTGTACAAGGCCAATACGAATAAATAAAGTATTTTCATAGCGTCTTGATCTTCTTCTCTTGGGCACCAGCAGCATTCCCGTTATAGCAATACATACCTACTTTTGCATAAAAGTATGAAGTAAGTAGCAGTAAAATGCTTGCCATTTTGGTTTCGGCGTCCATCGCGCCGGTCTGCGGCAGGCCTGCGAACGCCTGTACCTTCCTCAGGGTTTCGGAGAGAGATGCAGGAGTGAACGAGAAATCGTCCTCGCCTTGCTGCTCCTCGGGCAGGTAGCCATACCTCTTCATGAACAATATCTGGATGCAAGTTAAAGTGTCTTTCAGGTCGGTACTTACCTGGTATCATTTTTAACCCCCGACGCAAAAACATCGAGCAACGCAGGTCTCCGTACCGGAGGGGAGACGCCTTAGAGCTGTCAACCGATACATATTTATTCAGAAATATTTGGGGGGGGGGCTTCACGCACTCACTTACACTTTAATGCACACTTTTGTAACCAGTCGTTCTATCGCTATAAACGCACACATCTATAAACAGCAACACATCAAAAATCTTTATACACACATAGATGCTTTCTGTGTACAAACATCATGTTATGTCACAAAATTGACAGTAACACCCGTTCTAGGGACTTCCAGCACTCAAGTCGATAAATTAATAGTATCGATAACTTTTTGGTAGGAACTTACTTTGCCTACCATCAAGGGTCATTTAAGGGATTTAAGGGCGGCTAGGGATGGGGGGGAAGTGTTGAACGCTCTCTGTGAAGGAGGAGTTGCGGAACCGCCCCAATTATCGAGGATAACATAGGGATCATTTTGTGGATCACTATGAAATTTTAGATTAGTAAAAGGTAGTAGTAGGCTGGAGAGACAGGGGGGTAAACGCGGAAACTTATAGTATAGAGAAAAAATCAAGAAAATTTTGAGTACCCCAGGTACAACCACTAGCTCATGAGATGATTAGTTCTTGGGAAAATTTAATTAGAATTTTGTTCAAAGCTTACAATAATTTCATAAAACTATGGGTCGGCAAGTCAAAAGACGAAAGGAAAGGAAAGGAAAAAACGCTTTACTTAGCTCCCGTCTTCGTTCTAACCTACATAATCCATGTCGGTTCTGGCCTCTAAATATACAATGTATTATATCTGTCAGTCACTGTTATTGTCAAAAACCAAAAATCATGATCCTAAGTGCCAAAAAACTACATTAGTCATTAAAATGTAAAAATAGTTTTTTTTTAAATTTCAGGCATAGTTATCCCACGACACATGTGATCCTAGTGTGGGATCAGAACTATGTAGGTATGTGTTGGGTGTGTTAAGTTATGTTAATGTTAAACAATGGTAGGTAAAGTAATACTTAGCGCTTTATATAGTGAACAGAATATCGCGTTGAAAAAATTATACCTAGCTATATTTTTTTTTCATTCTTTGGTCAATCAAAGAATAGGATTTGAATAGGAAAATCCCACGACACAGTAAGGACACTCATGACACGACTTTTCTTGAAAATGAGTTAACGAGTTCAAACTGGGAAATGCTTTTGTTAATTTATCGTGATCACGTATCCCACAACCTAGGTAGGCATGCAACTTTTTACGAAAAACTATCACACCTCTAGATTTCTAATATCACATGGTAATTTAAATTCATGTCAAGATATGTTCACACATAAAAAAAAAAATAGTAATTTAACTTAGAAGCCCTTGCAAGCCTAGCTAGTAATATCTTGGAGCAACACGGACGCTGCTGGAGGTCACACGAGAGAGACACGAGGAGGTCGCGGCGGTGGGCGACATCAAGTAAAGGCGTTCCCCTCTGGCTATGCACAATTTAATTTGGGCATACGCGTTAGTAAAACTGTTTTCGCCCGATCATTAGGGCGAGCGAAGTGAGTCCTCTACTATCCCATGCAATTTTTTGGTAAGCTTAACGAAAAAACTATCCGTTGTAATTTAGCATAGTAATTTAAATTCATGTCTGTGTTTAAATATAAATAATCAAGGAAAAAAAAGCTTGCTAGCACTCATCAAGCATGTTTTGCTTTTGCTAGTAATAAAATTGTATCATGATGGGCCGATTGCTCTGTCAGACTGAACCGATCGTGTGACGCATAGAGTAAAACAGTGTGACAGTGCTACAAATACTGAAATGCCGAATACATTTTCTGCTGTAAATCAAGGTGTACGGAAAGATGGTGTTTACTTTCACATTGTACCTATGTGAATTTAATTATATATATATTTATTTTTATATTATTTTTTGATGCTGGACACAGTTCACACCAGATTATCCAGCCCCAAGCCAAGCACAGCTTGTGTTATGGACTAGATAACTGATATCCCTAATACAGTACATTACATAGATATTTATTTTGTATTAACATAGAAAATACCCAGAACACCCTGAACAAATATCTGCAGATCGTACAAATTTTTGTTCTGAGGCGGGAATCAAACCCGCAACCTCCTGCGTCACAGGCGAACCTTCGTCCACCGCGCCACAGAGGTCGTCAATTTATGGCATAAAATGAAAAATTTCCAATTAAAATCATAACAGTTACCTACCTTGTTACATACCAATACCTTCATGGTGATTGGATTAACGGTTAGAAAGTTAGGTTAGGCTAGGCTATGGCTCCCGAATAATATAAATCAAATTTCAATAGTTGGTAAAACATATTAAACGAGCATTTATTTTATCGATAAAAAATCTACTTTATTATTGAGGCACATCACTAATTTAGTAGTATAAAAGAAAACACGGGCAACTCACTTTCAGGAACTTTTGAGAAATAAAAAAAACTGTTAAATGAGCACAAAGCTATTTCAGTATGCATTGAGGCTGTTATTGTAAGCAGTTGCTTATTTAATAAAAATTTGATTAGGTTTACCAACAGTCTACACATGTATGTCGGAGAGAGAAGTAATTTGATGAATCTGCAGAATAGATCTACTGAGATTGAAGGCTTATAAACACCAGGTGTACGGCTGCGAACAATCGTATTCTGTCGTGTCGCGCCACCCAAATGAATGCGCCCGAGTCTTGTTTACGCAAAGATGCAAAGCGATCGACGCCCGGATATAAAAGGAACGTACGAAAGCGACAGATCTCATTATTACATCGGCGTTGGCCGAGCGCACACGATTTAATCAACAAAATACAAAATCAAGTTCAAAGTCAGTTTGAATAAAATCTTAGTGAAACCTCTTTTGTGTTTTCCTCATTTGAACGAGTCCCACTGGAAAGCCCCTAAGTTTCCTTTTGCCGCTTGGAGGGATCTTGAGGATCCGACATGTATATATGAAGAGGTACAAACTATATACCTATCTTTAGCTACAGGAGAAACTAATGAGGGCTTTTTGTGATAGTAACAAAATACCACGAAAATATATCACTACTTTGTTGACTTTTACATTTCACTTTATTTTTACAGTTAAGTACACAGCAGCGACATCTATTTTCAAGGGTTTATAAATGATTTGGTATGGCCGTGAAAACCCCTCATTATAGGCAACCACAACGTGCAAACATTGTACAGTAACCTAACAATTGGCGATCAACGATTTTGAAAGCATCTTTATTTACTTTTAACTGAAAAGAGTAAAGTTATTTAATTATGATCAATATAACCGATTTTGATCAAATTAACCACGTGGTTTTATTCTTATTATAAACTAGAAGCAACCCGCGATTTCACTCGCATAACTCTTGATCCAGTGGGAACATTTAAATAAAATTTAAACCTATTCCAGTGGTCCAGCTATCGCCGTTCTAAATTTCATCCAACCCTTAGAAAATTTAGCATTTATAATATTACAAACATACACACATACGTAAACTCACGCCTGTTTCCCAGAGAAGTAGGCAGAGACCATGAATTTCCACTTGCTACGATCCTGGTATACCTGTTTTGCTTCATTCACTCACATCACATTCTTCATATATGCTCATTGGTTAAGGGCGCTCTTAGCCTGGCCATTCTCCAGATCGACCCTGATCTAGTCTGAATACCTTCACCGAGGTCTCCCCCTTCCAACTGTCCCATTCATGCTCATCTTATGAACTAGTTTCGTCAATCTACTATCATTCATCCTTTATATATACCTAAACCAAGCATACCTTTCTCAATCCTTGTCACTATACACGTGCTCTTTCATTTTACAATACTCTCTTAACACACAGTTTCTTATTCTCTCTCAAAGTCCACCATACATACTTCTCAAACCTCTCATCTTCACTGCATTTATTCTACTTTCATGTTTATTCTGCCTTAGCAACTTTCGCTACCACCAGATACATTAGTGTTGGCACTAACACCCCTCTATGCACATCCAGTCGTGCCTTTTTGGATACGTTCCGGCTGATAATAAGGCGTTAAGTTCACTTGGTTTACCAGAATTTACACTCATTTAAATATCATCTTCATGCTTGCCATCTCTTGTAATCAAAGTTCTCAAATGTACAAACTTTTTGCTGTTACACTTGTTGTTATAGTAGTGTGATTTAATTTTATTTCTTTAAATATAGTTTCACATGACACTTACGTTGACATATCATATAATACACCTCTGCGAGGTACATTTAATCCTCTTACCACACTGGTTCTTTCACCATTGATCACTAGGCCACTTTCAGGGACACTATATCTCAAGTTGGTCACTGAACCAAGAAAGAGCCCGCGACACGAAGTAGTAGTAGTTACCGGTTAGTTAGTGGTTACATAGCCGTCAAATACGATACTCGTTATGCCACATGTCACATGATGTCGAACGTGTTTAATGAATGGTATTTAGTAATCAAGGATATTAAGTAATCATCCACCTCTTGGCTTACTGACATTACACGTTATATACATGTTTACGTCAGCAGAATAAATCCTGAAATGCACATTGATGTATTATACACATTTATATCTACGCTTTTGGTCACTTTTATGTCGCCCCTGTGTCACACGATTAAGTGGTGCTCGATTGAAGAGCGAGCAGGGCAGTCGTAAGGGAATTGGCTTTCATTGCGAATAAATCACGTAACTTGGCAGTGATTTTAGAGTAATGAATGACCAGTGTACTGAAGTGCAGTCGCAGTGAAGAGTGAACCAGTGTTATTGAATAAAATATTCACGGTTTGTTTTGTTAAACCGTTCAGTTTTATTATTTTACCCCGAACACGAACTCAAAAATTACAAAATCTGAGATGGCCACTTTTGTTTTTATACGGCTTAATTTTACTTGGTCAATTTTCATGCAATAAGTTATTATAATTTAATTGAAATTCAGGTACATGTGAAAGGAAACACTATCTTTTTGTAAATTTGATGATCCAATCATTTTTTTACAGCATAAATCTGAACAATTCGGCATTTTTCTTAGAGCACTATCTCCCACGCGAGTCGATTCAGTCTGACAGAGCGATCGGCGACAGCTAGTTTTTTATAAGCTGTATGCCCTCGAGGGCATTACATTTAGAGGGGAACTACAGCGGGGAATGCCTTTGATGGCGTCTCCATTCCGTGTTGCTCGATGCGCAAAAACGACGGGGTGTTATAAGTTTGACGTGTTCGTTTGTGTGTGTGTGTGTGTCTGTCTGTGGTATCGTAGCTCCCGAACGGATGAACCGATTTTGTTTTTGTTGTTGTTTGACAGGTGAATTAGTCGGGACTGTTCTTAGCTATGTTTGATCAAAATCGGTTCAGCCGTTTCATTAGGTACGTTGAGGGTTTTTTAATTTTTATCAAGCTTTTATTTAGTTTCACCTGTTCCGGCGTAATCACATCTTACAAGTTAAAGACCCACTTTGCGGTGTTCGATTGAGCTGTCAGGCATACTTGTCATGTTCCGATGATAATACAATATTATGGTGACAGCTGATCTGATGACGGAGACGGAAGGTGGATAACAGCACTCTTCGATGGACAATAGTAGACTGGCAGTGTTTGAGCTCATATTGATCAGCTCACGGTTCCGATTACTGAGCTGGGCTGGGCTGCGAAAGCTGAGTCGTTGCCTTTTCACCAAACAACCTATTTTATTTTATTAGTATTCTTTTATCTGTGGTATTTTCTCACTTTTACTTTTATATGATTGTACTTTGTATGTAATTTTTTTTTTTTGGTGAATAAATGTATTTTCTTTCTTTCTTTCTTTCTATTACTAATTTCATGAAAGTTTGTTTTTAATATTTTTCGAAAACTTGTTTTAGAGGTAGTTCGTGTAGTTAGAAAAAACCATGAGAAACAGGTTGTTTGTTTGTGTGTGCAAACCATGTCCTTAATCCGAGGTGCAAACGAATGGTCCCATTTGTCAACTAAACGGTTTGACCCATTTAGATACCGTTTTCTTTATATGAAAGATAGTGTTTGCGAGATGGGTTTAGCCTTTGTTCGAAGGGTTTAGCTATACCTAATTGGTGGAAATAAGTAGAGCCCTTTCAATGCTAAGATCATAAGCTCGCAAAAATGCTTTTGGAAGATAATTACGAGGCATGCCAGCTAACAGCGCGTGCTATTTTTTCTAACTTGTAATTTATTTGGTACATGTTGGACACATGATTTCTAAGCTACGATGTCATCTGCTACATTAAGAGGTATTTATTTATCTACTATAGGTAAGTACGTAAAAGCTTCACTACTAGGTACTAGATAAATGACGGCGCTACAATTCACATAGTACCCATAACCATGGCAGTTGAGTTAAATATGATCAATCGCTTTGTACCCAAAATTTTCTATTTCTATAAACAATAACTTAGGTTTGGTAAACAAGACGTATTACTGACCTCATCTGGAGAAGGTGGATTCAGTTCCAAGTAGATAGTCCTGCATTGCACTGCACTGAAGCTTACAACCCACAGAAACCAGCCCAAGTGTTTACACGACCACATCGTGCTTGCGAACTGAATGTCGAGCAGGCGGGCACTGATACCGTCCGACATGACCTTTGACTTGAGATATAATGCGACTGTGTTGTGAATCATGACATGTTAACGACCTTCTAAGGCAGCTATCTGCTCTGAATGCCTTTTAGGGAATCATTATTAATAGCAGCATAATCAGCCGGAGCCCTACAGGAAGACTATATAGGCATCTACATTTATGTTCCTACTAACATCCGTCCACGGGGCGATGCGCTCCTAACAGGAAAAATGTGTACCTATCTTCTTATCTCTGTAGGTAGTTATCTTTATAAACATCATAGACATTCTAATAACTCTACGATGGAAATTAGCTCCGGTACGGAGGCCTGCAATGCTCTAAGGACATTAGCATTCCATACACTATGAACGCCAAAATATGTTACCTATGAAAATTCGAACGATGACGAATAAGTTCGATACACTGCCGGTTCAGACACTAGTCCTTCAATTGTGTTCAATAACCAAGCAGCAACGGACGGATAAAACTTGACAGAATCGTCTCACTTTTGGTTCGGACTCTTTTTGAGCGCTGATCCGAAGTTCCTTTACTTAGAGGTCTTTGATAAACTTGCAAACTGTCGCATATCGTCATGCCATCATCATCATTAGCCTGTAGAAGTTAACTACTGAACATAGACCATAGAATGCCACTACGAACGGTCTTGAGCCGCCTCCATCCACTGACTTTAATACAAATTCAAATTCAAATTCATTTATTTCAGGCTGATAGCTCATAATTACACACAGAATAATAAAGACACATTATTAACATTTAAAAACACACAAAATACAAATTATTATTTAAGTATGTCAAATTACAACAAGGCACAAAACAAATAAAACAAATAAATACATTTCGGAGTGAGGTATGAAATCAGAGAGTAAGACGGGAGAATGTGGACCTTTATTATCACCACCTTTATGATTATCGTCGGGTTAGGATTTCTTATCCATAACTCACAAATAACCTGTGTTTAGAATCATTAATGAATTTATAATATCAAGAGTAAAACTAGATATAAAGTGATTCAGTTGTGATCGATGTCACATTTAAAGCGATACGCTCTGGACCGACGCCTCGACCGAAGTGAATGGCTACCATAGACGTAGAATTTTTTCGCTATGGCTACAACGCACGCCGAGCTTATAAAGGCTGGCTGCTACCCGTTCGCCGTGCTTCGTACTTCGTCGGTGCCCGTCGGCCCGGTCGTCTACTACTGATTCACTGAGCGAGCCATTACGGATGATGTCACCCGATTGCAATAAACACGGCTTGCACCGACCCATCGGACCGGCTGCCCGCTACCTGCTAATTGTCGACGTCACGTGATCGCATAAATAAGGCAATTATGCTAGCTCGCGCCGACACGGCCATTCTGCACATAGGTCGCCCCCGACCCATTAATAAAACTGTTGCAATGTTCACATATTCCATAATCTGTTCCAAGGGAGGCCCCTGTCCTCAACCAGTCAGTCAATCTTATCTCTTCTTATTGTCATTGAAAGGGAGGCTCCTGTCCTCAACCAGTCAGTCAATCTTATCTTTTCTTATTGTCATTGAAAGGGAGGTCCCTGTCCTCAACCAGTCAATCAATCTTATCTCTTCGTATTGTCATTGAAAGGGAGGCCCCTGTCCTCAACCAGTCAATCAATCTTAACTTTTCTTATTGCATTGAAAGGGAGGTCCCTGTCCTCAACCAGTCAATCAATCTTATCTCTTCGTATTGTCATTGAAAGGGAGGCCCCTGTCCTCAACCAGTCAATCAATCTTATCTTTTCTTATTGCATTGAAAGGGAGGCCCCTGTCCTCAACCAGTCAATCAATCTTATCTTTTCTTATTGTCATTGAAAGGGAGGCCCCTGTCCTCAACCCCAGTTGATCCCCTCTCCAGAGTCATCAAATGACCTCTCTCTGACACGGCCATACTGATAATAGGCGCGTCCAATACTACAACTACAATGACTTCTACTTGCTCGGTAATTATGTTCAGCTATTCCAAACAGTGGGACTTCGGCACGCAAATAGTTCTCTTCATAATCGTCAACCCGACGTAACGCAATTCGTTCTCATCATAATCATCAACCTGTCATATCAGGTAGTCTCTCATGTCGAAACACTGTGACAGTCATGTGAGTCATCCCGTCTGAATGCTCATCATAAAACTTTCTTTTAATCAGCGCTTTTTTTTTTCTTTCTTTTGTCTTTTCTTTCTTCTCTTCCTTTTCACGTTTCTTAGCTACTCTTAGCATTTGATTATTCATGACCATCACGGCCATACTGAAAATCACACGACCACGTGTGCTAATGGACGTTCATCAGCCTTTCAATACCAAGGTCAGCAAGATCACCAATGAAGTGACGATTGCACCAGCATCATTGCGTTACGTTTCATTTTAATCACGGCAGTGTGAATATCTCCGTAAACATCAACCAGCAGACACTGGTACGCTCAGGAAAAACTTCTAGACTTGATGCCGCATAGGACCGCTTTCTCTCCTCTTTCTCGACACCATGGATACAACGCGATATCCACCAATAATCTGCAAAACAAAACAAGCCAGCACAGAACACGCTCGGCTATTCCTGACCTAACCAAGGTCATTAAGCAATTCTTCTCAACTAAAAGGGAACACAGCTTTCGCTTTGATAATCGAAATCAAGAGCATCAATCGTTCAAGAATTTTGTAAACATTATCTTACTCGATGTAACAACTATTTGTGAACTGTGTGTGTGTTGTTCTTACGAACTTCCAAAAATAGCAATTAACTCTGTCTTGAAAGTCTGTTACACACAAAGGAAGGTTACACACTCATAATAAGAAGTTTAAGAGAAAACAGCACACCCGGCTTCCAGACTGCCAACAACTGACTGTTCAGGCCTTCAGTTTAGTTAACTGAAACAAGCGTTCGAGAAACTGGCCCTCCATAAATTAACTTCAAACACTCTCACCGAATCGTTCATTCCACCTGGTCGTTGACTGATGCCGACACTGCAAGTCGCGACGCCAGCTTCAAAGATTACCTTTACTGCATAGCATTAGAATAACTCCGTTACATGAAAAGAATAGAAAAGTTCAGTCGCTGTTTTTAGCTTACTGATGTCCTCGTATGTAATAAAAACATAATTGAGCATGAAAACTGATAAACCTTCGCTTGGAAACAATTACCATGCCTGACCACGAGACTACGGCATGTGGATTATACCACCTTATTTTCCACAATCATCCAACACTTGGAAGACCTGCCTTAAAAGATAGAAAACATCAGCCTCGAGTTCGGACTCGAGATCAAGTGATGACTGTTAAACACGTCAAGAGTAACCTCCGTCCGATTGCCCCGCCAAGGTCACCTTTGTCCGATAACACGTCCAAATTACTCAGACTTGCGACTACCAGCACGTGGTAAAAGTAGAAAACGAAGCTCATGGAGCTACCCTCAAAAATTTAACGGTTTGAACATTGACCCCGCGGTACACTATGAAAATATTTTTCACGAACTCTTGGGAACTCTCAAAAATGGAACTCGTAGCGCTCATAGAGTTAAAACCGTGATTTCAAAAATGTTTTCCCACAACAGCCAATAGTCAATCTTCTCCAAACAGAATATCCCTTTACGCTTTAGAAAAACAACACAATAAAAATGATTGGACTCACTGGATCATTCATCCACCACTTGAAGAACTTACACAAAATCCTCACCGACTTTCAAAATTCCTTACCGTGATTACGTCACCACAGTGTTTTCTCATATGCACGATTTATTCCCACACTTCTGCGTTTTGAGAGGAACTAGGCTCAGTTCCTTCAGTAAATCCGGGCAATGCTGATGGACTCATTTTTGGGCGATCCCACTTCTGATTTCGGAGTGAGGTATGAAATCAGAGAGTAAGACGGGAGAATGTGGACCTTTATTATCACCGCCTTTATGATTACCGTCGGGTTAGGATTTCTTATCCATAACTCACAAATAACCTGTGTTTAGAATCATTAATGAATTTATAATAACAAGAGTAAAACTAGATATAAAGTGATTCAGTTGTGATCGATGTCACATTTAAAGCGATACGCTCTGGACCGACACCTCGACCGAAGTGAATGGCTACAACGCACGCCGCGCTTATAAAGGCTGGCTGCTACCCGTTCGCCGTGCTTCGTACTTCGTCGGTGCCCGTCGGCCCGGTCGTCTACTACTGATTCACTGAGCGAGCCATTACGGATGATGTCACCCGATTGCAATAAACACGGCTTGCACCGACCCATCGGACCGGCTGCCCGCTACCTGCTAATTGTCGACGTCACGTGATCGCATAAATAAGGCAATTATGCTAGCTCGCGCCGACATACATACGCAGACACAAGGGACCCTCAGATACCGGGGCACCGCCCCTTAAAAAGGATCGAGAGCAGCCTTCGTACAGTGCGTCACTTGAAAACCTTTATTCCCAAACGGTTATTAATTCTGCGAGCTATGGGCCTGCCTTGCAGGCTGAGCTTGTGTTTTAGTCGTAATTGTTATTGTGTTATTTTGTTTGTGTAGGTAAATTCAATTCTATGAAACATTCAAATATGATTTGTAAAAAAAATTGTTTCTGAATAAGTTAAATTAAATTCCCATTAACTAATTCTGAGAGCTATGTCGGTGATCTTGTTTCTGTTATAAGATTTGTGTCTTGCTCCGATGAAATAATGTGCACAGGTCTATTTGAATGAATATTTATTAAAATATTACTCTCCAAATAATACGTCAAAATATTAGATTATATGAATTAAATTAGATTAGATTATTTACAACGATGCTATTCGATCAAGCGGACACGGAAGAAGAGAGAGAGTATATCTACACACAGAGCATTCAAAACATGCACAATTGACTTTTGACATTGACAGTAGTATAAAGATCAAAGAGCCTATATTTCTAACACTTCCCCTTAGGGTTTTTGATACGACTCTACCAACAAAAAAAAACTTTAGACTCTATCATGTCAATACTAACTCTACGTTAAGAGAATGTAGAGTATCACAAAGACTCTATATAAATTTAAACAAGACTCTGTCTGTCTAACACAGTATATAAGTAAGTCTACATACATGAATACAAGCAATTAAATAATGATATAATGCCTACGTCTACTTAGGTATTACATTCATTTCATGTGTAAATAATTTATGTTTACATCCACTCAAAGCTTTAGTTAGTACATCAGCTGTCATTTGTTCAGTTGACAAATACTTTACTGTTAAGAATTTTTTCTTAACTAAATCTTTAACATAGTGATAACGAAGATCAATGTGTTTTGTTCTTTTATGACAATACTCTTTGCATTCCAGTAGCTTGTGTGCACTTTGATTGTCATTGTACAATGTTATTTGAACATCAATGTTTACAATTTCTGACAGAAAGTTCTTAATAAAACAGAGATCTTTACAAGCATCAGAAATAGAAATATACTCAGCCTCTGTACTTGATAATGCAACGCAACGCTGCTTGCGTGATTCCCAGCTGATAATATTGCTACCCAGCTTAACTACAAAACCAGTATAAGACTTACGATCTACAATGTCGTTAGCCCAATCAGCATCAGAGAAGGCAGTTATATCTAAATTATTAGATCTATAGAAACATAGACAATAATTTATAGTACCTCCTAAATATCTCAGGATGCGTTTCAAAGCTAGCCAATGAGTCTTATTAAAATTGTTGCTAAACTGGCTTAGTTGACTACATGCAAAAGCAATATCGGGCCTAGTGCACACAGATAGATACATTAGACTACCTAACAGTTCTCTGTAGCTATACACATAGTTATCAGGGTGTTCACTCTCATCCATTTCAAGTTTACAATTGAGTACCATAGGAGTGGACACTGGTTTGCAATTTTGCATGCCAAATTTAACTAACAATTTATTTATATATTCTGACTGGTCAAGTTTTATTATATGTTTAACTTTGTCTCTGAATACATTCATACCTAAACAGTTAGTAACAGAACCTAAGTTCTTAACATTAAAATTATCTTCTAGAAGAGGCAATAGTTCATTTTTGTCACAGCTATAAAATATGTAGAAATCGTCGACATATAATGCTACAATAATGATTTGTTTATCTATTGTCTTACTATAAACACAAGGCTCACATTTACTCTGTTTATAATCATTTTCAGATAATAATGTATGAACTTTTGCATTCCATATTTTACTTGCCTGTTTTAGGCCATAAATTCCTTTTAATAGAAGACAAACTTTACTATTTTCACTATTTGAAAAACCCGGAGGCTGTTCCATATAAATGGTTTCTTTCAGTTCTCCATTTAGAAATGCAGTAGTTACATCCACATGATCAATATTTAAATTTAGCTCATTAGCCAAACTAAACAAAATTCTCATAGTGCTATGTCTAACTACGGGTGAAAAAGTTTCATTGTAATCAATGCCTCTAACTTGTGTGAAACCTCTGGCGACCAGACGAGCTTTGAACCTGTCGAACTTACCAGAGGCGTCGTGTTTACGTTTATAGATCCACTTACATTTAACAATGTTTGTATTTGGTGGTCTGTCGACTATTTCCCACACGTTATTTGCAATGAGCGAATCATATTCGCATTGCATGGCAGATTGCCAATCTTGACTGTCAGCACAAGACATGGCTTCCTCATACGTGAGAGGATCGCCTGGAAGTGCATGTTGCGCCACGAGAGAGAAGTCCGTTATATAATCCTCATACCTCAAAGGCGGCTTGGAACGAGTAGTACGCACAGGACGGTCAGTAGAGCATGATGGCAATGGCTCGGGGGTACTATCAGCTTCCCCTTGAGGTGCCGCAAGATGCGATGACGTTAGACGCTCAGAGAGCGCGTCACTGATCGGCGAACACTGTGAGCCGGCCTCATTCTCGCTGCCTGTGACGTAATGCTCGTCATCAGCATCTGAAATCATTGTATTATCTATTTCAGAATCAGCTGACACAACATTTGGATTCAGTTCAACAGTATGACTAGAATTCGCATTACTATTAATGCTAGAATTCAGCTCAATATTGTCACCAAAATCAAAATTGTTTAAAGTAGAACTTGGTTCTTTTTCTTGACTAGATTTAATATTACAATTTAATTCATTATCATTCAGTTCATAAAATATAAAATGATTACTAGAATCTTTAGAATTATTATTAATATTATTGTCAGTCTCATAAAATTTATTTTCTATAAATGCTACGTTCCTAGATATGATAACCTTTTTAGGGTTCATGGGGTCAGCAAGTCTATAGCCCTTAGAGGTCTCACTATAGCCTACAAATAAAAACTTCTTGCTTTTAGCACCTAACTTATTCCTTCTTTGCTCAGGTATAAGTGAATAAGCAATGCAGCCAAATACATGGAGATGACTAAGATTAGGCCTCAATCCAGTCCATTTCTCCTGTGGAGTAAGGCCGGACAAAGCAGTTGTTGGGGACCTATTTTTCAAATAAATGGCAGTCATTACTGCTTCACCCCAAAAACGCTTCCCTAGACCTGCCCCTTGCAGCATGCATCTTGCTTTTTCTAAGAGTGTCCTATTTAGGCGCTCAGAAACACCATTTCCTTGAGGACAGTATGGAATACTTGTCTGATGGATAATTCCTTCCTTTTTAAGGTAATCAGAAAACATGGTGTTGCAATATTCTCCCCCATTATCGGAACGCAGTATTTTAACTGGCAAACCCAATTGTTTTTCAATTTGAGTTTTTAAATTAATGAAAGTAGAAAATACCTCATTTTTCCTCTGTAGCAGAAAGCCAAAACTTTTCCTGGTGAAGTCGTCCGTGTAAGTCACTAGATACTTAGCGCCACCCCAGCTAGTGGCAGGCATGGGGCCGCAAACATCAGTGTGAATGAGTTCCAAAGGCTGGCTTGCCCGGTGGGCATCTTTGGTTGGAAATGGCTGTGCTGCCATCTTTCCTTCCATGCATGGTATGCAGTTCTTCAGTTCTTGCTTGTCATTGTCCTGGAACAACACACCATTAGCCTTACCATCCCTTAAAGCTAGCATACCTTGAACTCCTAGGTGGCCTAGCCTCCTGTGCCAGATATCAATCGGCACCTCGGCTACGTTGGCACTCTGTACCTCCTGCTCAGGCAGGAGCGTTGAAGAATGCACCACTTCACCACACGTAGACAACCGACTTGGAATATGGGCCTTACCAAATAATTTGTAGATCCCATTTTTATTAACGGCCTTACATATTGGACTGCCAGAGATAACACACTTTTGAAAGATATGGCAACCCTTATTATTAAAAATTACTGTGAAGCCTTTATCACATAATCTACTAACACTCAGTAAATTTACAGACAGTTGAGGGACATAGGATACATCTTGAATACATCTTACCAAATCATTTGCCTCCAGTAGCACATCACCAGATCCTAAACAATGTATTTGTTCATTGTTGGCTATTTTAATTACACTTCTACAGTCTTTAAAATCTGTTAGCCAATGTTTGTTGTTACACATGTGCGTCGAACAGCCTGAATCAATCACCCATTCCTCTTTGTTGACGAAGAAAGCTGTAGCGACAAAGGTCTTATCACCATCCTCTTTGCTCTTCTTATCACGCCGAAGCTTGAAGCACTTGTTTTTCAGGTGACCTTTCTTCTTACAGTATGTGCAGGTTTTTGATTCTTTAGTTTGTCTTGAAACAAACGCTGTTGATGTAGCACCTGGCTCAGACTTACGAAATTCTTCCTGCAATAGTCTGGTACGTACTAGTTCACTCGATAGACTTCCTGTCAAACAGATGGTCTCAAGGCTGGAGACAAGATGATCATAATCTGTAGGTAACCCGCTGAGTAGCAGCTCCGCGATTTCTCCATCTTCAATGTGTTTTCCAATATCAGCCAGTTGTTGTACAAGCGTCATCACAGATTCTACATATTGAGTGACCGATGAGTATGTAGTCAGCTCAATCCTGTGTAATTGACGTAACAGCAGAACTCTGCGATACAGTCCTGTGTCTTCAAACACTTTAGCCAAGTTCGACCAAGCTTCTTTACTTGTTTTGGCATTCTGTACATATTGGTAGCAGTGAGGTTTCACTGCCAAGCAGATTCTAGCCAGAGCCCTCTGGTCTTGATAATCAACTACCTCATTACCTTGAATGCAATGCCACAGATTTTCTAAGGTTAATGCCATTTTCATACAAAATTTCCATGTGTTGTAGTTGCTCATTCCATCCAGCTTATCGATGTTGTAGTTTCCCATCGTTGTATTGACATGAGAGCCGCAAGTGGACACGGTGGCAGCTGCGATATTTTCGCCTGGGATCAGCGGTGCAGGCGTCGACGCCATCACGAGCAGAACAGAGCAGAATGTCACGCACGCGCACACCAAAAATGCACGCGGTCTTCAGACCCGCGCTTTTCTCGGAACAAGATTTCGAGTTGCAGTTTCCTTATATGCCTGACTGGGCCTTATAACCTGTTATAAGATTTGTGTCTTGCTCCGATGAAATAATGTGCACAGGTCTATTTGAATGAATATTTATTAAAATATTACTCTCCAAATAATACGTCAAAATATTAGATTATATGAATTAAATTAGATTAGATTATTTACAACGATGCTATTCGATCAAGCGGACACGGAAGAAGAGAGAGAGTATATCTACACACAGAGCATTCAAAACATGCACAATTGACTTTTGACATTGACAGTAGTATAAAGATCAAAGAGCCTATATTTCTAACAGTTTCTTCAACGGATCTCCTCATTTCAAATTTCATCACGTGGTGAAACTACGCGCATATCACTCTCCATAGCCCGCTGCGTGACGTTGAGTGTCGTTTGTGTGAGGCCTTAGGCCTCTCGCGCACTAGGCAGCCTGGTTGCGGCAGCCAGGCTGCGGGCAGCCGAAATATTGAGCAGTCAGTTATAGCAGCCATGGTGACGGCCAGTTGGCACCATTCCGTCGAGCGACATGGACGTGCAGGATCTAATTATGAAAAATACCTGTGGCTGCTACGACAAGTGCGCGGAGACTGACGGCAGCCACATACATTCGCCTACACTCGCTCTGGCTGGCCAAAAGGCTGCCGTGCAATCAGGCGCGTTAATACAACGCCTTCCTGTGCTTTTCTGCAAGTGCAAACAACACAAGAAATACAAATAAAGCTTCAGGCATCGCATTTAATTCGTAAGTAAAGGTTTTGTAATATAATTTTCATAAATTGATAAAAAACTTATAAATCGTCGTGTGGTAGGAAAACTACATAACTAACACATTTTGCGAAATCGACTTTATTGCATGGTTATGATGGCCCATACATGTCGATGGACACGTCTTGCTCTAGAGGACGAGCGACAAGGAGGACTACGCCCCAGGACATTATCTCAATGTTCCCCACTCTGAATGAAAGTTAACAGACACAAGTTTATACTCGTACATAGTTTTAATTTTAGTCGACATACCTTTTTGTTTTTGATACTTAGAATTATTGTGTTCCACAATTTTTTTTCATTTTGTTGATTTTATATGCATTAGTCGTATGATAAGTTTGTTATGTCACTTACTTCGAATTTATAAGTCTGCTAAAATAATGTAGGTGTTTCAGTAGTTTTCTAATATTCAGTCTTGATAAAAAGAAATGATTATAAGTTGGTTTTATTTTAAAATGTATTTTAATATTATATAAATCTATACCCATGGATAGGATTGTCATATTCAAATAAGTAAATAATAGATCATTTCAATTATTCAAAACTTTGGCGAGGGAAATATACATAGTCGTTTTTTTATTTTTTTCTCCTAATCAAAAGAACTAAAATGTATTATCATTAAATTCGAAAATAAATACAGTACCAATCTATAACATATCAAAACACGGACTTAAAAATTAGTTACGATAAAAAAGTTATTGCCAGTTTTGACGCAATAAAACAGTAAATCGCGTTTTTCTCGCGATGTTGGTTTTGTTGTTGTTATTACTTATTTAGTTTTCCAACTACAGCGACGAAATATTTGACAAGACTTCACGCATGACGGATGGTCCGGTACAGACTGCAAAAAAATCTGATGCCTAAGGGGTATCGTATTGATTTAGAATTGTAATTTGCATTATTTACGTCAAAACATTGCTAAGCACGTCGCTTTAGGTAATTGCATATAATATGTAATGGCATGTTAATTAACCTTATAGCTTTCCAAAAAAAATCTAAGGTAAACAAAAATGGATAGAACTCATAAGACGAGCAAGAACAGACGACTTTTGGAAGTGGAATACATTTTCCCGTATTTGCTCTGATCATTTTCTACACAATTAATTCTATACGCCAAAAAACGGTTAGTAGTAGTAGAGCATTTTTGTAAAAGAGTTCGTCCGGGGAAGTACTACCACCATACCTGTTTCTGTCGCAAAGCAGTAGTGCTCGCATTGCTGTGTTCCGGTTTGAAGGGTAAGGGTGCCGATGAAATTACGGCCACTAGGGACTTTTCATCTTTATGTTTCAGGGTGGCGGGCGCAGTGGAATGCCACATAGGGCGCGTCCTAGGTGGACGTGACCTGAGGTAATGCACTGTTCATAGGCAGAGGGTACCACTTAACATCAGGTGGGCCATCTTCTTGATCTGTCATTCCAAGTAGTATAAAAAAACTCATTGTGCAAAATTCTTAAAACTGCACTGTGCAGTTTCTTAAATACTGGAATTTTTATACATTTTTGTTTCCGTACGATTTTTATGATATTTTCTTAGTTTATTGAGTGATGAAAAATATATTTTTCACAAATTGATTGAGCTGAAGACCTTAGGTGGACTTGCTTTTCTATTGATTTATATTGTGTATGTTTGAGAGCTGAAAAATAGATACGTAACTACATAAAACAGAAGGGAACCATGTATTTTTGTAAAAGTTTCATTCAATAATTGCATTTTTTTCGGCGATTTTTTGTACTATAAACCTACTGAAATAACTTTAGAAAACACATTGCATCTGTTAAAGTATTAAGTATTAAAAAAATACAGTTTTTAAGAAGTTCAATAATTTAATTTCACCTAGTTTATTTACAAGACCGCCAGGAGTGGCGCTATAGAGAAGAGGCCTTTACTCAGCAGTGGCTGGATAGATAGATAGATAGATAGATAGTTTATTTGTTGACCGTACCCTAAATCCGAATTGTCTTATTTTTCACGGACGTTTTGTATGGGTAAGGCCAGTCCATTTATTTTACTTTGGTCGAAGCCTAGGTAATCATTTACGATATGGAACCCTCAGGGCGCGGGTCTCAATCGCGCTTGTCTGTTTATTTTTAAGCGTTTGGTAGGCATTTGGTAGGTAATACCATCGAGCAACATGGGAGGCCTGCAATGCTCTAAGCTGCGACCAAAATATTATTTTGGTCGATGGCTCTAAGAGTAATACTTACTCCACAGAAAACTTTTTTATGTTCAGAAATAATAATAAGAATAACCTTGAAATAACTCTTTAGTTCAATGACAATTCATGTGTCAAAAGCATAGAGTTAGTCAAAACAATTTTATGATTTATTGGTTCAACACCTGTAAGTTTATCTTATTGTTCCCTAATAAATGATGCAGTCTCCCTTGGAGGGGTTCCATTCGCTCCCGAACGTGGCCAGGAGCAACACGAGCGTGTCGGATTTACGCGGCAAGCTGTACAGCTTGTCTCTCTCGCAGTTGTCGAGGTATTCGGAGGTCTCCACTCAGTACCACCACAAACCGTCGCCGTTTGTAAGTTTTTACAAATTCTTGATTATAAAGGAGCTTCTAAACGGGCCATATATTTGCACTGCAATATGTGGCCGGCAACTATTGGTGTCCCTCTCCTACTCACATGTTAGAGAAAGACACCAATAGTTGTCAGCCACGTATTGCAGTAAAAATATGGCCCGTTTAGAAGCTCCTTTAATCTGATTACGAACACGCAGGAGCCAGCGATTTGCGTCCATTGTGGTCCTTAGACCCGTCCATATCGCGGACTCGGAAGCGACGTGTAGGTTGCTAGTTGCTACTAACTACCGCTAGGCCGCTCGAGCCCTTTTTGTACGTGAATGAAGTTTGCTTCTATTTTTGATATTATTTAATCACACTCCATTATATTTAGCACACTTGATCAGTAGGTACACTAGTATCTGCACCAGTGTTTAAATCAGTTGCTTTTAAAATTATACGGTATCCAAACCACTAAAAACAAAAAAAAAAAAATTACGCACTAAGGTACTAAGCTATACTGACGATTTTAGAAAAATTACGAGAGCCGGGAACAGCTTAGTTCAGTCAGATCAGTTCCCGTCTCACGGCCTTCGAGCGTGGTCGCGGTCAATGTATTATTTGAAATTGTTGACATTTGTAATTTATTAGGTATTTTTTATTTTATTTTATTATATGCATGTTGAAATTTAGCATTTATTTAGCTCATGCATGAAGTAATATTTGTATCCCAGACATGGGAAATGTGAGACATCCTAATTAATTTTAAGAACTTGTAAACTACCACATTTAAACAAATAAATGATTTATGATTTATGTTTTTTTTTATGGTGCTCACCTCTAAATGGTCAACGAAACGTCAGCAGGAGAATAGTAAAGTACGTGGTGTATAGTCGTAATTTTTCTAAAATGATACCAAGCCACGGTAATTTCAATTCTATACTGACTGACGATATCTGGTAAACTTCTCAAAACGCTACGATAGCGCCTTACCTAGTTATGGTTGACCGATGTTTCTGTAGTTGGTTCTTCGGTGCTTTTCAGTTAGTGTAGTTCCTGATAGATCCCTTTGGTTATGATCCAGTGGACTCTGATCGTCTTTAGATCCTTTAAATTACTAGGCCACTTTCAAATTCATAAGAGATCCTATGACCGGCGTATTTATTATAGGTATCCTCGCCTCACCTATCATAAATGTCAACGTTACGATGTTTGGACGTAGGTATGTATGTTTGTTAATCAATCACGCCAAAAAGGCTAAACAGATTTCTATGAAATTTGATACACAGGTAGATTATGACCTGGATTAAAGTATAGGCTATTTTATAACCTTCTAAAACGCGAAACCGTGAGCGGAAACTATTTTTAGTATAAATGTTTATGAATTACCTATTAAAACGTCTTTTATAATGTTTGGTAACAACCTTAAATCAGGCAATTCAAAATTGTCTAGAACTATACTGATTTATACGTACTGCGTATAAAGATAAAGATAAAGATAAAGATAAAGATAAAGATAAAGATAAAGATAAAGATAAAGATAAAGATAAAGATAAATATAAAGATAAATATAAAGATAAAGATAAAGATAAAGATAAAGATAAATATAAATATATATTTTTTTGCTTGAACATAACCACCATAAAACCATGGTATACCCACCTAAATCGTGCTTTTCAGAACGTAAGATGGTTCCATGGCTACAATCCAAAGCCAGGCGTGATAAACCTGAACGAGGAAGGCAGCACAACTGCGTTCTACGCGGCCGCCAACTGCGGGATCCTCTACAACTGGACCACCAATCAGATGAGGATACTTCAGGGGCATGTGAGAACTTACTGCATTACTTTCATATACTGCATGACTTCTTTCAGTCTATGGGTACCTATAGTGCTCTCTCCGGGTGTGCATTCCACCACGATCCTGAGATAGTCTCGCTCATCTTTATAAACCTAAACACTGTTTCCACTGGGAGTCCTAATAACGATCAGTAATAACATTATATAGACATCGTCAGAGATAAACTGATGTGATTGATTCTGTGCGTAAACCGCGGCAGGGACGATGCGTCATCTCTAGCTTTAGTTCCTTCTAACATTCTATTGTATCTTTTTAAGATTTTATTGTATCTTTCTAATATTCTATTGTATCTTTCTAAGACTTTATTGTATCTTTCTAAGATTCTGTTGTATCTTTCTTAGATTCTATTGTATCTTTCATGTACTGCATGACTTCTTTCAGTCTGTGGGTACCTATAGTGCTCTCTCCGGGTGTGCCTTCCACCACGGTCCTGAGATAGTCTCGCTCGACTCTATAAACCTAAACACTGTTCCCACTAGTAGTCCTAATAACGATCAGTAAGAACATTATATAGACATCTTCAGAGATAAACTGATGTGATTGATTCTGTGCGTAAACCGCGGCAGGGACGATGCGTCATCTCTAGCCTTAGTTCTTTCTAACATTCTATCTAAGATTTTATTGTATCTTTCTAAGATTCTGTTGTATCTTTCTAAGATTCTATTGTATCTTTCTAAGATTCTGTTGTATATTTCTAAGATTCTATTGTATCTTTCATCTACTGCACGACTTCTTTCAGTCTATGGGTACCTATAGTGCTCTCTCCGGGTGTGCCTTCCACCACGATCCTGAGACAGTCTCGCTCGTCTCTATAAACCTAAACACTGTTCCCACTGGAAGTCCTAATAAGGATAGTAAGAACATTATATCAACATCGTAGATAAACTGATGTGATTGATTCCGTGCGTAAACCACGGCAGGGACTTTGCGTCATATCTAGCCTTAGTTCCTTCTAACATTCTATCTAAGATTTTATTGTATCTTTCTAAGATTATGTTGTATCTTTCTAAAATTATTTTGTATCTTTTTAAGATTCTGTTGTATCTTTCTAAGATTCTATTGTATCTTTCATCTACTGCATGACTTCTTTCAGTCTGTGGGTACCTATAGTGCTCTCTCCGGGTGTGCCTTCCACCACGATCCTGAGATAGTCTCTCTCATCTTTATAAACCTAAACACTGTTCCCACTGGGAGTCCTAATAACGATCAGTAAGAACATTATATCAACATCGTAGATAAACTGATGTGATTGATTCCGTGCGTAAACCACGGCAGGGACTTTGCGTCATCTCTAGCCATAGTTCCTTCTAACATTCTATTGTATCTTTCTAACATTCTATTGTATCTTTCTAAGATTCTGTTGTCTCTTTGTAAGATTATATTGTATCTTTGTAAGATTCTATTGTATCTTTCTAAGATTATGTTGTATCTTTCTAAGATTCTATTGTATCTTTCTAAGATTTTACTGTATCTTTCCAAGACTCCATTGTATATTTATAAGATTCTGTTGTATCTTTCTAAGACTCTATTGTACCTTTCTAAGATTATGTTGTATCTCTGTAAGACTCCATTGTATCTTTCTAAGACTCCATTGTATCTTTCTAAGATTCTGTTGTATCTTTCTAAGACTCTATTGTATCTTTCTACGATTATGTTTTATCTTTGTAAGATTCTATTGTATCTTTCTAAGATGCTTGAATACGAAACAATATTTCACCCCTTCCAGCGACACGTGATAACCTGCATAGCAGCAGATGCCCAGGGGCAATGGCTAGTGACGGCTGACTCCGGCCCCGAAAACATTATCATCATCTGGGACAGCAGCGACTACTTCCCCCAAAGGACCATGTTCTCCCCCCACGGGGAGTCAAGAATCGCAAAGGTGGCTATCAGTGCCGATGCGAAGTACTTGCTCACTATGGCCTACACTGAAAAAACGACGCTCTCTTGGTGGATTTGGTCTTTAAGCATTGATCAGCCGCATGGTCAGTATTTCCTCTTGATGTTTGCAATTCTATTTCCTCTCGAGAATTGTTGGTCAAATTACACATAGGTACGTAGCACTTAGCACGCACTAATGCTTACCATTGTCTCTGTCCCTCTTTAGCACGCGTGATTTGACATGTCAGTGAAAGTAACAGGGATAGTGCTAAGCATAGGTACATCCTAGGTTATATCTATTTAGGATATAGGGATCGAAGCAGAGATCCCTTGCGTCTAAACACAATTATTACTTAGTTAGAGCAATGTGTCAAAGTTTTTCACTGGCTGTACATTAAAATGCCAAGAATATAGATTTTAAAATTTAAATGCTATGTGAAAAACTAAAAAAAATTAAACCTTTTTAGAAAAAAATACTTTTATTTTTATTTTTTATTATTATTATATTTTTGTAGGCCTAGGCCTAAGTGTGTCATACGTAGTTATGAACCTACTAGATATGACTCGCATTCTAACTATAATGTTGATTTACAGCGAAATTGCAAGTGGACCTGCCGAAGGATTCCGTGATAGCGATGGGCTTCAATCCTTACAACTCGTGGCAGTTTCTGTTGATGACCAAGCTCGATATCTGGATAGGAATTTCATGCGTTAGTGAATTCGTTGAATTGAATTTCCTACCTTGTCGTGTAAATGTGAACCTGGCATGTCATTTCCTACCTTGTCGTGTAAATGTGAACCGTGGCATATCATTTCCTACCTTGTCGTGTAAATGTGAACCATGGCATCTCATTTCCTACCTTGTCGCGTAAATGTGAACCGTGGCATCTCATTTCCTACCTTGTCGTGTAAATGTGAACCGTGGCATCTCATTTCCTACCTTGTCGTGTAAATGTGAACCGTGGCATCTCATTTCCTACCTTGTCGTGTAAACGTGAACCTGGCATCTCATTTCAGAAAATATTTGTCATAGAAAGAGGAATTTCAAAAGAGACGGATGATTACGAGTTGAAAATAAGAAAGATTCCGAAGAAAATAAGCCCAGAATACGGCAAACTCACTTGTTACACTTTTGTAGAGGACACGTGTCAGATCTTAGTCGCGACTAGCCGCGGCGCAGTGCTAGTCTATGGATTCACGATAGAGTACCGACTGAACATTCAAGCTACGAACTACGAGCAACTCAGATTTATAAAGCCTCTAAGAGTTGAGGATCATAAGATCAACGTAATAATAGGTATTGACGGGTGAGTTGGCTATCCATTAAGTTTCCAGTGGAATTAAATTACCCCTTTATTGCGTACGGACATATTAGGTAAGATTTCTTAAATTTCGTAACTCATAACTAGACATCGAATTATATGCATTTGCATGTTTGCATATGCGAATGCATATAATGCTATTTTTATAGCGTTATTGCATATTATGGTACTTTTTCATTGATAGTGCTTATTTCAGTAGTTATGCGAGTACGTTGGCAGAGTAAGGCATGTTGTATTACGGCGTCGACACATCCAACTCGCGCACACTCGGCGAGCGCACTGAATCCGACCGACTGGCTCGCATAGTGGTCAGCCGGCGCTCGGTATACGTCGGCGAATGCGCCGCTCGTGCGGGAGGGGGGCATACCTACTGCACTCGCTGCTTCACTCACGCGTGTGTTTGTATATTTGTGTTGAAATTATGCCGCCAGTGAAAAAAAATACCCAGATTTTAATGGAATCCTGGATAAAAAAATACCCAGGTCAATTCACGACTGATGGCACTGTGTTTTTTTTGCGTTCTTGTATTTTTGATTGTGCATATTTTATGCATATTTCGCCCTTTTTTAGTGCATATTTGCATGCATATTTTGGCATTTTGATAGTGCATATAATCCGATGTCTACTCATAACATTATAAACATCACGCCTAGTAGTAATCAAATACTCTTGGATTCCACACTTGGATTCCCTTTATCGTGGGTATCAGAAACTAAGAGGTACATGTTTATTTTAATTTTGTATACTACTTGAAATTACTGGTCAAGCAGATGGCCCTCCTGATGTTAAGTGGTACCCTCTGCCTATGAACAATGCATTACCTCACGCACGTCACACCTAGGACGCACTCTATGTGGCATTGCACTGTGCCCGCCACCCTGAGACATAAAGAAGAAAAGTCTCATGTTCCTGTAATTTCACTGGCACCCTTACCCTTCAAACCGGAACACAGCAATGCGAGCACTACTGCTTTGCGGCAGAAATAGGTATGGTGGTAGTACTTCCCCGGATGAACTCTTTCACAAAGAAGCTCTACAACTAGTCTACCACTCTCTCTATGTTACCATAATACCCAGACTCTGATCAAATATTTGCATATCTACAAACATTTGTCGTGTCAGCCGGCAAATTCGCCTCTACGCCACAGAAGTCGTCATCATGTGCTTGTCACTGAGACGGTCTACTCTGAATACCAACAGTCAATCGAGCACGTGTGTAGCGCGCGTCAAAGATTTTCCATTCGTGATTTTTAATTTGAGATTTTCCTTTCGCGACTTTTCATTCGATATTTTCGATTCGTGTTTTTTCATCCTAGATTTTTCATTCGAGTTTTTTATTAGAAATTTGCCATTCGAGATTTTTAATTCGAGATTTTTCAAATAAGATTTTTCGTTCTAGTTTTTTCAGTAGAGATTTTCCATTCGAGATTTTCAATTTGAGATTTTCTATTCAAAACTTTTCATCAGAGATTTTTCATTCTAGATTTTTCATTTGATATTTGTCATTCGTTCACGCGTATCATAATTTTACCGAGCTGACTGTACAAAAGCAAGCGATGACGAATTTACCCTACATTTTTTCGGTGACGAATTTACCCGATGACGAAAGAACCCTGTAGCATAGTAGGTAACGGAACGTTAGAGGTTATTGTGAAATGGAACGGTGCGTGCCCGGTGATTGGCCGGATCGCAAGATGGCGTCTGGGCGGTAGAACTAACTGAGCGTATTTGTAATAAGCAAGTAAAATAAATAAATGTGATCCCCTAAAAAAAAAAAAAGGTATTTTTAGTATTTAATAATACAACAGTGTAGGGGAACACATTTATTTATTTACTTGCTTATTACAAATCCGCTCAGTTAGTTCTACCGCCCAGACGCCATCTTGCGTTCCGGCCAATAACCGGGCACGCACCGTTCCATTTCACAATAACCTCTAACGTTCCGTTACCTACTATGCTACATCTTTCCCTTTTTTATATAAAAAAAAATATTACTTATCTTTATTACCTACTTAACAGTTTTTTATGGAATAGATATAATGAGTACATAACTTTCCTACACTTCTAACTAAATAAACAAGTATACCATGAAACACACCCCATGAACCATCGAAACCCCACACACTCAGCCCTTGCAGTGCTTCAGATCAACAAAAAACCCAACCAACTCAACCCAACTCTTTTTTTAACCCGTATGTTGCATCAATTTCGTCCGTCAGATTGTTATTGCTTCTAGAACACGTTGATTCTTCATGGTTTCCTTTGCTGTTTCTATTTTGAGCCTAGTCTTGATATGTCAATTGATTTTGTAGCGTCATAGTGACAGGCAACAACGTCGGCGAGATCCACTTCTACGATGAGCAGATGAAACTGTTGTACTGGGTGCATGACTTCCAAGTGGATTGCGTGCGAGGGATCAGCTTCAACGTGCTGCCCAGGAGCTACCAGATATTTGACCCCGAGTGTAAGCCGTTTCTTGCAGTTGTGTGAGTTTTGTGCATAGAAGCCATCGAGATAGAAACGCAACACCTCAAAAAGCCCAGCTTCTTGAAGCAGGACTTTAGAAAGAAAGAAAGAAAGAAACGTTTATTTATGACTATACAAACAAAGACACACACCAACAAAAAAGCAAACAAGATAGGAACTAAATAAAAATTAAAACAAAAACAAATTACACAGATATAAAAAATAAGGCAATTTGTGTGTGTGCCTGACGCAAGCCACAAAAGGGTCGTGAAAATTTCCCGTTTTTATAATATAATTCACAAAAGGGTCCTCAACTCAGTTTGCTAGGCCGCGTTGGCAACCCAGCGCTGATCTTCCATTGAGGTCCAGAGTGAACCACGGATATCTTTATAGAAAGCCGTATCGACACTCATCATCGACGACCTCTGTGGCGCGGCGGGCGAAGCTTGGCCTGCAACGCAGGAGGTTGCGGGTTCGATTCCCGCCTCGGAACAAATATTTGTGCGATCGCAGATATTTGTTCAGGGTGTTTTGGGTATTTTCTATGTATAATAAAAAAATATCTATCTATGTATTATATTGTATTAAGTATATCAGTTATCTAGTACCCATAACACAAGCTCTGCTTAGCTTAGGGCTAGATAATGTTGTGTGAACTGTCCAGCATTATTTGTTTATTTGTATGTTTGTTTGTTATCATCTAATGCTGCGCTTAGCTTGCGGCACAGAATAAATAATGTGCTTGTGGTCAGCATTTTCTTCTCATCTGCCAGCAGGTGTGGCATAATTACCTTAATGAAGGATCAAGCTAAATAGAGCATAATAAGCGCCTCAAGATTTAGATAACATTACACATCTAAAAGTCACAAACATAGTCCTGATCCTATACTAGGATTCTGTGTGTCGTGGTGTCAGGCTCTGAATTATTATAGGTCGCGCAGCGAGTAATGAGCGCTCGGTGAAAGTTTTATTTTTTATTTTTTTGTACTACTTGAATAACGGAACAAGCAGATGGCCCACCTGATGTGAAGCGGTAAGCTCTGCCTATGAACAGTGCATTACCTCATAGGTCACGTCCACCTAAGACGCGCCCTACGTGGCATTGCACTGCGCCCGCCACCCTGAGACAAAGATGGATGGTGGGGTTTACTGCGCATGTTTACATTAGCGCATTCCCTATACAGACCCAAAAAATGACTTCTACGCCTTGAAGGTCAGCGCTCATTACTCGTTGTGTGACCTTTTTTTTTTTTTTATACTACTGAATGACGGAACAAGCAGATGGCCCACCTGGTGTTAAGCGGTAACCTCTGCCTATGAACAGTGCATTACCTCATAGGTCACGTCCACCTAGGACGCACCCTATGTTGCATTGCACTGCGTCCGCCACCCTGAGACATAAAGATGAAAAGTCTCATGTGCCTGTAATTTCACCGGGACCCTTACCATTCAAACCGGAACACAGCAATGCGACCACTGCTGCTTTGCGGCAGAAATAGGTATGGCGGTAGTACTTCCCCGGACGAACTCTTTCACAAAAAAGCTCTACTACTACTAAAATACATACCTATATATATTTCTCGCAGCAGGAATCGGGCCCGCACCTCTCGCGTCTCAGCCGGCTACTCGTGCACCGCACCACGAAGGTTAATGTTTTTTCCTGAATTCCAGGCAACAAGCTGTGCCCCTGCTGGGAGACGGTGGTAGTGGATGTGGACCCAAATACCGGCTACAAGCGACAGAAACTGATGAGACAAAAACTGCCGTCTGACGCGACCACAGGCGGCAGACCATTCGTTGTCAGAGATTTTATAGTTTGTGCGTCAATTTTCTATGGAGTCTTTTTTTTTAACATTGATATACCTTTGTTTGACCAGTAACTCACCTGTTGGTAAGTCAAAGTCAAAGTCAAAGTCAAAGTCAAAGTCAAAGTCAAAGTCAAAGTCAAAGTCAAAGTGAAAAGTATTTCATTCATTGAAATCACAAGGATCATTTTGAAAAGTCTTCAATAATAAATTTACATTTACTCCTGTTCCAACGCAACCAGATCTAGAAGAATCAGGCAACAAACACGGTCTGTTTTTTTTGATGATCCTTCTTACTACTAGGTGGGGAGCGCCTGTGTGGTGCCTCGAGAACAAGTGGAAGCTGATTCAAAGAAAAAAGAAAAACCAACTTAAAAACCTTTGGTAGGCAGTCAAAAGTAAGATGCTAGAGAGAATCAGCAAAAGTTCATAAGACAGGACATGCTACGCTTGATATAACACATCAATAATAAATTATATGTAGGTACAGACATTGCAAATTGACAAATTAGGTGTCGAGGGGCAGAGCGACATCAGGCCACACGGCTTTATCATTAACATAGTCATGTAGTGTGTAATTTCAATATCAATTTCAATTTCCTTTATTTAACAACCTTATAATTTGTTTACAATATGACATCGATAAAAAAAAGTTATAAATGGTTGTTTTGCTTCCCAGCATAGGCCTCCCCCAGAGTCCTCCAAAGCTCCCGATCGTGAGCTTTTCTTCTCCATGTCGCACCTGCTGTTGTTTTAAAATCATCTTCCCATCTGCGGAAAGGTCTTCCTCTAGCCCTTTTTCCTTCTCTAGGGTACCATTGGATCACGTTTAGATAGGATTTGGATAGTGTGTAAAACGCTTTCTTAATTAAATTATTCTTTATGTAAGATCTTCTTCTTCTTCTTTTTCTTTATCTTCGAATCGAAAGTTTAGAAGCACTTTCTGGAAGTTTATTATAGAACCGAACGGAATTCCCCATAAAAGACCCACTTACTTTTTTTCATCTAAATTTGGGAATGCTCAGTTTATTTTTATTTCTCGTGTTAAAACAATGCACGTCACTTTTTTTCATAAACCTATCTCAGTGTTTATTTGTATATAATAAGGTTTCGTGGATGAATTGCGATATTACCCTGAGAATGTTAATTTCCTTAAAACGCTCCCTCAAGGAGTCATTTCGTGGCTCGTGGCTTCAATTTATAAATGGCACGTATTGCCCGTTTTTTTAAAACAAATATTGCTTGGATGTCTGCTGCTTTCCCCCACAGTATGATGCCATATGACATAACACTATGGAAGTAGCCAAAATAAACTAGCCTAGCTGTAGCTTCATCAGTAAGCTGTCTTATCGTACGAACTGCATATGCAGCGGAACTAAGTCTACCCGCAAGTGCCTCAATTTGTGGTCCCCACTGCAAACTTGCATCAATATTAAGTCTTAAGAAAACAGTAGAGTTTACAAGATTGAGTGTCTCACCGTTTACTTTAATATTAGTTGGGTAATGTTTTACATTTGGCAAAGTCAATTTAATGCATTTAGATTTTTTAGCATTAAGCAACAGATTATTTACAGTGAACCAATCAAGAACTCGCGATAGTGATTCATTTACATCATCGTAATTAGCTTTTGACCTATCAACTTTGAAAATTAAAGACGTATCGTCAGCAAATAAAACTATATCACATATATAACTTTTGAAACTATCATGGTAAATAAGTAATATGAGTAATATGGTAATGTACTCAAAAATCATGGTAAATATCCCGTTTCTAGTGAAAATTATATATCACATATGTCTTTTACATAAAAAGGGAGATCGTTAATTTATACTAAAAATAGAAAAGGGCCTAGTATTGAACCCTGGGGCACTCCCATAACAATAGACGATCCTGAAGACCTTTCACCACCAACGTCAACTTTTTATACTCTATTGGATAAGTAAGAATTTACAAGGTTAATCGCCTGATTTTGGATGCCATAATGTTCTTCAAAATTAGAGTATCATGACTCACGCAAGTGACGATGTGGCCGAAGATGGAGCACAAAGGTCTAGAAGGCATCTTTTCACTCTAGCCTTGAAGAGACCCAGATTATATAGTTTTCTGGAATGACAGACGACGGTAGTTTATTCCAATCCTTAGCAGTTCGCATTATAAAGGTAGAACTGAAACGTTTTGTGCGAATAGAAGGTATACTAATGAGGTAAGGATGGTACTGAGCCGTACGCTTGCTCGTCCTATGATGAAAAGGAGATGATGGGATCAGATCGTGCAGTTCCTGCGAGCATTCCCCGAAAAGTAACCTATAGAAGATCGAAAGGCATGCAACCTTACGACGGTGCTCGAGACTCTGGATCTTAGTCTCCGCCATATGTTGCTCACCTATAAGCCTAAAAGCTCTACGTTCGATCGAGTCCAAGGCAGCAAGCTGGTGTTTGGCCGAGCCATCCCAAACGTGGCAGCAGTACTCCATACCAGCCCGGACTGGTGCTTGTTGTTGCTTTTTAGGGAGTCAATCATTAAAACCGTTAGTGGCCAGTGGCGTAACTATACCATCTGGGGACCGTGGCAAATTCGTCATTTTTAAAAACAGTGTCTAATTCGAAAATTTAAAAAAGTTTAGTTGTCTCACTTTGGGTTTTAAGCAGAACTTATAAAAATATACTTTTAAAATAAAATAAAATAAAATACTCAGGTACAATGTAAAAAAAATATTTTTGAGCTCGCGGCCTCTTGGGCCGGGGCCCTTTTGGGTTGGGGGCCCGTGGCATTTAGCCAGCCCTGCCACCCTATTGTTACGCCACTGTTAGTGGCGTGAGAGTGGCTTAGACGATCTAATAATGTGGTTTCCTAATAGGTACAAAGGACGAAGGCATTGGATTTATGGATTTTGCAACTGAGAAGATACATACAATTCTAGACAACGGAGTCTCTCCCGCTCTAGCGCTAGCAGTTCATCCTGAAAAGTAAACGAATCTTTCTATAGCGTATGTAGAGTTGACATGATCATTTTGCTTTTGTGACCATGTCCACATTTCCACAAGTCCAACATGATAGTGAATTGAAATAATGTTTAAAATTCCTATAGTTCCTGTCATAGGTAGATGCTCTCCCTTGTGGAGCGTTTTTTTTGTTTTTACAGCTCATCAACACTTTTTCAGATAGCGAAAGTTGATTTCGCGAAAACTAAGAGACTGAAAGACACATGTTTTAATTGATAGTAGGTATCTTATAAATATTATCAGTTTATAGCAACGAAGACCCTAAACAAATTTTTCCAGTGTCTTTTTTTACAGTGTCGTTTAGGGTATTGGTAGATGAGCGAATCGAGATTCAAGCATAGATACATAATATGAATATGAATATAGAATTTTAGACAGATTTCAACGGCGAGTCTCGATTCTTGCTTGAGCATAGTTTTGGGACTTTATGCTTGGACTTTAGACTTGTCTCAAATACGCCTTAAGGCGCGATAGGTTCTCAAATGTCTCTAGAATTTTAAAGTTTTTGATAAGAATTTTCATAGTTTTGTATGAAGAAAAAAATATATGATATTTTTGAGCTTTTTATCTAGTGAAATCAATAATTCATTACAATATTTCAATTACTTCACTCGATAAAAAAAAATAACGAAGATACCTCCTTTTTAAAATTTAAATGCTATTTTTCACTCACTTCTCTCACGTTTTAATTTTTGAAACATTTGGTTACATGTTAGTTATTATTTGAGTTAGTGAATTCATCAACAAAATTAAACAAAACTTTGAACGACATTTTTATATAAATTTTGTATACATAAAAACACGGTATCAGAGCGTGAGCTCGCCTTCTTCGCCTCATACAAAAATGTTCGTTGAACCTATAGCGCCTTAATGCCTTTTTTTCAGACCTTTCGTGAGCATCGGTTACGCTGATGGCCGAATCGAGCTGTTCAACATCCTCCAACACGCCTTGTTCACGAGGCTGGACCTCAGGAATCACTACAAAGTCGTGATTCCTCCGAAAGACGATTCTATAAAGGGTGACTACGAAGTCACCGTTCCGCAGCTCTCGGTGACTTGTCTCAAATACTCTCCATCGGGTAGGTACCCACTCAATTAGTCTCACGACACCCAATAATCACCACCTATATAGGCAGCTCAAGGGCGGCTCTCAATCTTTCCTCACGCACGCATGTACATGTTGTATGTGACTGTTGGGTGTTATGTCTCTCAATGTTTTTCTCTACTTTCCCCCGCTAAACCACCTGAATAACATACCTACCTACCCAGTACGGCGCGCCCTCGTTAGAAAATATTGCAATTGTTGGCGTGTTTGATATACTGTGATGGACGTCATTTATAGAATTGAAAATGGGAATAATGGGTTTTGTTCCGAGGAATTGTTTGACATGATACCTACAGCAACCTTTTTTCACCGCACCGCTCGCCATCGGCAGAGGATTCATTCGCACACCTTAGAGCCAGGGTGGTCTCGGACTGTGCGGTTTCAGAGAAACTTCCTGCCGCGAACGCTCTGGTTGTGGAATGATCTACCTGCTGAGGTTTTCATGAGCGACTACAGTATGGGGTTCTTCAAAAGGGGTGTTTGGAATTTTTTATAGGGTCGGCAACGCGCGTGTGATGCCTCTGGTATTGCAGGCGTTCATAGGCTACGGTAACCGCTTACCAACAGGTGGGCCGTAAGCTTGTTTGTTACCTTGGTAGTATAAAAAAAAAAAAAAAAATGAGTTTGACATAATTTATTAACTTTTTAGGGATTTTTCAAAGATTTTACGTGTTGTAGGGGCTATTAGGGGTTGTTTCCAGTTAAGCTACATTTTATGGCGTGCGCTATGCATGGCATAAAATATAAAAAGCCGCTTAAGCACGTATGAGTGCGGCTTTTTATATATCTTGGGCTTTCATATAAACATCTCTATTAATAAACCATACCACGTGAAATTACATGCACATGAGACTTTTCATCTTTATGTCTCAGGGTGGCGGACGCAGTGCAATGCCACATAGGGTGCGTCCTAGGTGGACGTGACCTATGAGGTAATGCACTGTTCATAGGCAGAGGTTACCGCTTAACATCAGGTGGGCCTCTTGCTTGTTCCGTCATCCAAGTAGTATATATTTAAAAAAAAAGATTCAAAGTTCTTGAGTAATATACACGAACTAGACGACGCAGTGTGGGAGGAGAGCGCAATGGAGGAGGCTTTTACAGGCTGATGGTGATACGAGCGAACGAAGAACTCATCATCGTATTATGATGAGTTCTTCGTTCGCTTTCTATGTACCTCAGAATACAGAACGGAACCAGAAGGCGCCATTAGCGCTAAAACTGAGGCAGTCAAAACTACACCTAAATAGTGTACTTTCGCGGTGCGAAAGGGGAGTTTTTTTTTTTTTTTTTTTTTATACTACTAGGATGACGGAACAAGCAAGAGGCCCACCTGATGTTAAGCGGTAACCTCTGCCTATGAACAGTGCATTACCACATAGGTCACGTCCACCTAGGACGCACCCTATGTGGCATTGCACTGCGCCCGCCAGCCTGAGACATAAAGATGAAAAGTCTCATGTGCCTGTAATTTCACCGGCACCCTTACCCTTCAAACCGGAACACAGCAATGCAAGCACTACTGCTTTGCGGCAGAAATAGGTACGGTGGTAGTACTTCCCCGGACGAACTCTTTCACAAAAAAGCTCTACTACTACTAAAAAGCTCTACTACTACTAAAAAGCTCTACTACTACTAAAAAGCGAGTGCTTTGTGCGAGTGCGACGGGTGCGGGGTGTGCGCATTGTTTTAGGACACAACGCGCGGCATGCTGTTATGAAGAAATGTTCCTTCTGGTTCCGTTCTGTATTCTGAGCTATGTACACACTACATTTCTGCTAAATAAAGTGTGGAAAAAGCAATTTGGTAATTTAAAATAGGGTACTGGCATTACTCAGGTCTCCACCTCGCTTGTGGACTCAACACAGGAGAGCTTCTATTCCTGGACCCCACGACCATGAACATCATCACAGAAACCCCGTTCAAAGACACCAACTTCGAGATTCAAGAGATTAACTACAGCATGGACTCTTTAACCTTGGCGTTCGCTGTAAGCATGTTATACTTGCTTAATACCCATATATAAACAACAGAATTATTTAGAGGACAATGTGCTCGAGGCCAATTTGCTTCGGGGCCTTTCATAAATAGAAAGTAATTCGCTTCGGGGCCCTTAAGGTGGTTGCTTTTTCATTCAAACGTATTTGCACAAATATGGGCGAACAGAGTATAATTTTACACTGAAATGACTGTTGTTGGCTTTTATATTGGTCGTTATTTGCGGCAAGTCATATTTGGTTGTAGAAAACAGTGGATTAGTAGCTAAAATAACATCGAAATTTTAGTCCATACAAGTCATTTCAATGCTATTTTTGCTATTAGTCCACTGTTTTCTTCAACTAAATACGATTTGCCGCAAATAATTACCAATATAAAAGCCAGCAACAGTCATTTCAGTGTAAAATTATATACTCTGTTCCCCATATTTGTGCAAATACGTTAGTATGAAAGAGCAACCACCTTAATAGATAGAAAGTAATTCGCTACTGGACCGATGTGCTTCCATATGTTCATTTTTTACATTTTGAATAGAGCACTGAAAACAGACAACCTTTTTTTTTTATAAAAATAACTTGTATTTAATGTGATAGCCGCTAAGTTAGTTCTTGAGCATACTTTCAATGATGTTGAGGGTGGGTTCTTGAATAATCGTTTTATTTTCAAGGACACTGGCCGGACAGTAGCTGTTTACAAATACAATTGTGACACATTCGTTTGGACATTCATCGGAAAGCACCGAGGACACTATAAGGACATATCAACGGTATTTTTCTTACCCGCGAAGAATAATGGAGAGTACAAACTTCTGTCTCTAGGTACGAAGTTAGAACACTCTCCCTGCATCACAACAGTAAAACACAATGCTATATAATGGTAGAGACAGCAGGGCTAAGCATTAACGACATTACCTTGCTAAGTAACCCGTGAAGAATAATGGAGAGTACAAACTTCAAGTCTCTAGGTACGAAAACCTAAGTTAGGGCACTCTCCCTGCATCATAACTGTAAAAACATAATGCTATAGAGTGGTAGGGACAGTGCTAAGCATTAACGACATTAACGCGTGCTTAGTAACCCGTGAAGAATTATGAAGAGTACAAACTTCTGTCTCTAGGTACAAGTTAGAACACTCTCCCTCCATCACAACAGTAAAACACAATGCTATAGAATGGTAGGGACATTTCTAAGCATTAACAACATTACCGTCCTAAGTAACCCGTGAAGAATAATGGAGAGTACCTACAAACTTTTGTCTCTAGGTACGAAGTTAGAACACTCTCCCTGCATCACAACAGTAAAACACAATGCTATAGAATGGTAGGGACATTGCTAAGCATTGACAACATGGCCGTCCTAAGTAACCCGTGAAGAATAATGGAGAGTACCTACAAACTTTTGTCTCTAGGTACGAAGTTAGAACACTCTCCCTGCATCACAACAGTAAAACACAATGCTATAGAATGGCAGGGACAGCAGGGCTAAGCATTAACGACAATGGTGTCAATTCTGTGCAGCATTCTCTAATTTTAAACCGCATTAAAATTATCGCGGTCTCTTTAATTTCAGTCTATTAGAAAGGGCGCGCGACAACTTTAACGCGGATAAAATCAGAGAATGCTGCACAGAATCGACACCATTACCGTGCTAAGTAACCCGTGAAGAATAATGGAGAGTACCTACAAACTTCTGTCTCTAGGAACGAAGTTAGAACACTCTCCCTGCATCACAACAGTAAAATACAATGCTATAGAATGGTAGGGACAGCAGGGCTAAGCATTAACGACATTACCGTGCTAACTGCTAAGTAACCCGCGAAGAATAATGGATACTCTATTTTATATTGTTCTAGGAGTCGACCGTGTCATGGTCGAGTATGATATCAGTTCCAGCAAGGATGAGTATTTGGAGGTGTTCAGCTTGGACAGAGTGGATCAGAAAGCCGTGCCGCTTGCTGGCATAGTCTGGCCGTCACCTAAACATCTGGACCCTGAAGAGTGTAGAAGCGATTTGCCGATGATTCTTGTTGCAAACGATGAGGTAAGTAGTAGTAGAGCTTTTTTGTGAAAGAGTTCGTCCGGGGAAGTACTACCACCATACCTATTTCTGCCGCAAAGCAGTAGTGCTCGCATTGCTGTGTTCCGGTTTGAAGGGTAAGGGTGCCGGTGAAATTACAGGCACATGGGACTTTCATCTTTATGTCTCAGGGTGGCGGGCGCAGTGCAATGCCACATAGGGCGCGTCCTAGGTGGACCTGACCTATGAGGTAATGCACTGTTCATGGGCAGAGGTTACCGCTTAACATCAGGTGAGCCATCTGCTTGTTCCGTCATTCAGTAGTATAAAAAAAAAGAAGAAAAAAAAAGCTCAACAACATTTTGTCTAAGTTTTAGGGTGTCGAGGTCCAACAAAGAAAAGTCCAAAGTCCCTTAAAGTTTTGTCACGTCCGTCTGTCTTGTAGCTGTGTCTTTTGTACGTTATGTATTTCCTAAAATAAAGCAGCCGCAGCAGCGGGCACAACTAATGCGCACCGAAGAGAGACACCTACCAGTAAGCGTGTTAACTAAGCCATTGTTGAGTTCATATGCTATAACTAAGCGGTACTGACATCGGAACCCCTCACTGTGCTTGGTGCGACACAACCTTAGCGGTTTAAAAAAAAACATAGCCCTTATTTGTATGATAAATTTAGAGATATTTAAGAACGCTTTTTACAAACGGACAATTTTTTTTTTATAACTTGGATGACGGTACAAGCAAGAGGCCCACCTGATTTTAAGCGGTAACCTCTGCCTATGAACAGTGCATTACCTCATAGGTCACGTCCACCTAGGGCGCACCCTATGTGGCATTGCACTGCGCCCGCCACCCTGAGACATAAAGATGAAAAGTCTGATGAAAGTCATGTGCCTGTAATAGAATTGAATTTGAATAAATAATAAAAAAAACTTCTTTTTTTTTCTGAATTTTTTGTAATAGAATAAATTCAAGATCGTAAACTACGCCACTACGATGACGCTTGCGACAGTCCTGGGCCCTCGGTTCGAGCACCCCGTGCGCAGGATGCAGCTGATCTCCAGAACTGAGGACGGCGTGGAGCTGGAGTATCTAGTGTTTGCGACGAAGAATATAATCGGCTTGCAGAAGATGCCGCTCGATGGCAACCCTTGGAAGCATGTGGGGATGCTCGGGCACCCTGTTGAAGTAAGGTTTAATAAATAAATAATAAATAAATAAATAAATAAATAATGCTGGACAGTTCACACAACATTGTCTAGCCCCAAGCTAAGCAGAGCTTGTGTTATGGGTACTAGACAACTGATATACTCAATACAATATATTACATAGATAGATATTTTTTATTATATATAGAAAATACCCAGAACACCCTCAACAAATATCTGCAGATCGCACAAATATTTGTTCCGAGGCGGGAATCGAACCCGCGACCTCCTGCGTCGCAGGCGAACGTTCGCCCGCCGCACCACAGAGGTCGTCAAATAGCACGCAACTCAACAGTGCTGATCCAACACATAGGATTCTCCCTTTTTCGTTGGTATCAGTAACTACGAGTACCAGGTACGAGAGCACTAGAAGCGACTCTTGACTTCCGACCCTAAGGTCGTGGGTTCAGACAAAGATGGAACGTTGCCCCTGAAGCCAGTTTTTTATGCGTGTGTGCCTGTCGTGTTGTTCATAAAAGTGGTGTTATGTTGAGGTATAATGATACCTCATACATCAAAATCCATTCAGCCATTTAGATGCAATGCGTTTTTTTACCACATACATACGCTACGCGCGAAACACATAGGTACCCCGGCTGACTGTCAGTCAGCCACTGAATCATTTCACCATACTGATTTTACCATTGGTCACTAGGCCATTTTTAGGGCCACCATACCTCAAGGTTTTTTGTTTGTTTTTGTTTTATACAACTTGGTATGACGGATCAAGCAGATGGCCCACCTGATGTTAAGCGGTACCTTCTGCCTATGAACAGTAAATTACCTCATAGGTCACGTCCACCTAGAACGAACCCTATGTGGCATTGCACTGCGCCCTACCACCCTGAGACATAAAGATGAAAAGTCTCATGTGCCTGTAATTTCCCCGGCGACCATACCCTTCAAACCAGAACACAGCAATGCGAGCACTACTGCTTTGCGGCAGAAATAGTTTTGGTGGTAGTACTTCCACGGACGAACTATTTCACAAAAAAACTCTACTACTACTCTTTCTACTGGGCTCTGATCTAACGCAGGGGGGGCCAAGAACTAGGCCCGTTAGTCGTTTGTCTGTTTGTAGGTAGCATTGATTTAATTAAATCGTCTTAAGACAATCTAAACCTACATTTGAAGTAATTTGAAGTTATTCTTGATATTTGAAAGTCCCTATTAAATAAGTAATGGAAAAGCGTAAGAGAGAGAGAGTAAGTAAGGAGTGGAATACACTGCCGTCGTCTGTCTTTCCTGAAAACTGTAATCTGGGTCTCTTCAAGTCTAGAGTGAATAGGTGCCTTCTAGACCTTTGTGCTCCATCTTCGGCCACATCGTCACTTACCAACAGGTGAGATCGTGGTCAAACAAAGGTCTATCAAAGTTAAAAAAAAAAAAAAAAAAAAATTAGCTTTATGTTTCATGAAACTTATCTTAAAGTCACACAGAATGGTAGTACAGTGTTGAAAGAGATGGCTAAGTAATGCGCCTTTGCAATCTTCGTTTGTAACTGACTGTTTATTTTTCAGTTACTTACAATCATGTTTCAGTATCGAAAAGACGATATTTGTGAGGCCCGTTACTTTCGTAGTAGTACTGTACCTGGATGTTTGTTTGTATATAGCAGGTAGAAATTATTTGTGCATTTTCAGGTGACCCAAATGTGTTTTCGTGAAGACTTGGGGATGCTTTTCGCTATTGGCGCCAAGGATAGCGCGATGAGCCAGTGGGCCGCGAATTATAGGTACTTACTGCACGACTTAGAAAATGTTTAGAACTGTAGAAATTTAATTAATATCTAGCCTATTGCCTGCAGCGTTACACGCGTTGTGTCAGGATAAAAAAGCAGTCCCCCCCTCCCTCTCTCCTCCCCCAGCATCCATCCAAACACAATCAAAATCTGTTGAACCATTGACCCGGCAGACGTTGTCCTGTCCAATGATCTTTAGTTCATAGAAAAATCGCATAGAAAAAAGCAACTTTAGTTTTTCCTGAATATTCCAATTTTCCGAGCTACTTTACAAATTTTTCTTTCAGACTATTAAATATTTTTTAATAGACAAGACAGACAGACAGACTCGCGAATTTTAGCTCACAGTGTTTATAAAAGCATTTTTTTCACAAAATTCTTATTATTTATTTAGAATATTTTATTCTGATGTTCATGAATGTGTTGATGATACGCATCGATGTAGAATTCACTTTTTATGGTAACCAGGCTGCCCTAGGTTTTTTGTTCAACCTCGGTATACCGTCCAAGCTTTACCATTTGAAGTTGTAAGGGCTGCACAGCTGTTAGTTACGGCGAGTGAGAACGTCCTAGAGGGGCTCGGCCTAGAATACTATACTCCTCCAACTCCTTCCGTAGGTGCGTAAAAGACGACTAAGGGATTATTATATTGCGCGGGCGGTCAAGCTTCTTCAGGCGTTCCAACGTTCTTTTTACCTGACGCGTACTTTACGCCTGGGGAACTAAAAGCACCAATACTGCTACCAATGTTGGCTATAGGCACCAATACTGCTACCAATGTTGGCTATAGGCACCAATACCGCTATAACCAATGCCATGGGTGGTGATTATGGCAAATCCTGCCTTTTCTACGGGAGGCCTCGTCCAGCAGTTGACTTCTACATGTGGTTACTCTTCAGCCGGTGATGAAGAAATAGAATTGAAAAATGCCTTCGTCTCAGATCAGTTGAGTCCACCACGAAGCTGGGCGGTGGTGACCTAGACCCCTACTACTGCCTGATAGAGAACGGCCGGCCCGGATGGCTGTTCCAAGAGATCCGAGACCTTTTCTACTACATCCAGATACTATGCCAAGGCACCTTCTCGCCGGCGATGCGGCGAGTTAAGGACGTCATACCGATCGACTCATTGCCTGACCTCATGCGGGCGCTGGGCTTCTTTCCATCGGAATACGAGGTAATATTAGAAACGGTCCAAGAGATACCCCCAACCTGGTTTGACGACCTCTGTGGCGCAATGGGCGACGGTTGGCCTGCGACGCAGAAGGTTGCGGGTTCGATTCCCGCCTCGGAACAAATATTTGTGCGATCGCAGATATTTGTTCAGGATGTTCTGGGTATTTTCTATGTATAATAAAAAATATCTATCTATGTAAGTATATCAGTTATCAAGTACCCATAACACAAGCTCTGCTTAACTTGGGGCTAGATAATGTTGTGTGAACTGTCCAGCCTTATTTATTTATTTATCTATTTAGATCCAGGACCTGTTCTACTACGACCAGCTACAGAGTAGTTACGGTGTAGCTACGGAGCACCAGTGCCACTACGGCACAGCTACAGAGTAGCTACGGTGTAGCTACGGAGCACCGGTGCCACTACGGCACAGCTACAGAGTAGTTACGGTGTAGCTACGGAGCACCGGTGCCACTACGGCACAGCTACAGAGTAGTTACGGTGTAGCTACGGAGCACCGGTGCCACTACGGCACAGCTACAGAGTAGTTACGGTGTAGCTACGGAGCACAGCTACATAGTACATAGTACAGCACGGCACAGCAACATAGTAGTTACGGTGTAGCTACATAGTAGCACCGGTGCCACTACGGCACAGCTACATAGTAGCTATATTTTAGGTACGGTACCGGTAAGGCACGGCTACGCACGTAAACGTCGCTAAAGTTTATTATTTGTATGTAAAGTTCAGAACGCACGTTATGGCTACGGAGCACCTATTATAGTGTTTCAGTTTCAGTTATTATTCATTAACAATTATTTAAATCGTGTCTGAAAACAAATTTGTAATTTATACACACTAGTAGTTTAGTAGTAGTAGAGCTTTTTTGTGAAAGAGTTCGTCCGGGGAAGTACTACCACCATACCTATTTCTGCCACAAAGCAGTAGTGCTCGCATTGCTGTGTTCCGGTTTGAAGGGTAAGGGTGCCGGTGAAATTACAGGCACATGAGACTTTTAATCTATGTCTTAGGGTGGCGGGCGCAGTGCAATGCCACATAGGGTGCGTCCTAGGTGGACGTGACCTATGAGGTAATGCACTGTTCATAGGCAGAGGTTACCGCTTAACATCAAGCGGGCCTCTTGCTTGTTCCGTCATAAAAGTAGTACAATAAAAAAACAACGAAAAATAACTAAAACAAATAAACACTAGATACCTAACAAACTATATACCATCACATTCATCACATTTCATGAAATCGTCCACAGAGTAGAAACACCCTTTTAACAAAAGATTTTTTAGTTTAGATTTGAATATATTTGGACTATTTATAGTTTTCATGTCAATCGGTAAAGCGTTAAATAACCTAACAGCCTGGTATCTGCAACAATGTTTAACGATATTAAGCCCTGGACAATATGACATCGCGATATCTTCTCGCCTCGTAGCGAGCCTGGCTAGTCTTTGCTCCGTTATTTCGAACCTATACGGGTGCTTGACAACATCAACTAAATACCACTAAAACATACAGACTAGGAACTGATAATATGCTTAGTTTCACAAAATGCTCTCTACAAGACTCCCTCTGTGGTATTCTTACTATTGTACGAATAAATAAAAAAATAAATAAATAAATAATTCTGGACAGTTCACACAACATTATCTAGGCCCAAGCTAAGCAGAGCTTGTGTTATGGGTACTAGATAACTGATATACTTAATACAATATATTACATAGATAGATATTTTTTATTATACATAGAAAATACCAAGAACACCCTAAATAAATATCTGCGATCGCACAAATATTTGTTCAGAGTGCGGGAATCGAACCCGCAACCTTCTGCGTCGCAGGCCGAGCTTCGCCCGCCGCGCCACAGAGGTCGTCAAATGGCACGCTTCTGTATTATGAAAGCCTTATTCACGTTATACGCATAGCTTCCACCCCAGATTTTAATACTGTATCTAAGTTTTGATTCAACAAGCGCAAAATACACTAATTTGAGTTGTTCTACTTTTACCTCCTCTCGAAGACTTCTTAAGACATAACAGGCTGAACTTATTGAGTTTTCAATCCCCTCCAGTTCTTTCTTCCAGTTTAAGTATTCGTCTTTATGGACGAATACTGTCTACCTGGACTGAATCTATGTTGATAGAGTCTGACTACGGTGTAGCTACATAGCGGCTACGCTGTAGCTACGGTTTGGCAATTGAGCAGCTATGGATTGGTTACGCTTATTAGGTGGATCAAGGACTGCCAATCGACTCTAACTCTCTTTCTAACCACATGCTAGTGCTGGGCTTATTTCCATCGGAATTCGCTGTAATAATAACTATTACAAGAGATCCGGGTACTGTACAATGGCTGTTGAATGTTGTTCAATGTTGTGCGACTGAACTATGGCTACCAGCTAAATTATTACGTATCTTGCAATAGCAATGCGACGGCAAGAATTGCGCGAGAATCGTGCGATTATCGTGTCCAAATTGCAAATTGGATGCGATAATCGTGCAATTCTTGCTATCGCATTGCTATTGCAAGATACGTAATAAGCTAGCAGTATGGATACCGTGAAGTTATGTGTTCGCTACGAAGTAGCTACAGCTTCGTCACAGAACAGCTACGGTATAGTTATGGTTTGGCTACGGGGAGGCTACATTGTGTTTTTCTTTCATACTACTTGGAATGGCAGATCAAGCAGATGGCCCACCTGATGTTAAGTGGTACCCTCAGCCTATGAACAGTGCATTACCTCATAGGTCACGCCCATCTAGGACGCACCCTATGTGGCATTACACTGCACCCGCCACCCTGAGACAAAGTCTCATGTGCCTGTAATTTCACCGGCACCCTTACTATTAAAACCGGAAACCACACAATGCGAGCGCTTCTGCTTTGCGGCAGAAATAGGTATGGTGGTAGTACTTCCCCGGACGAACTCTTTCACAAAAAAGCTCTACTACTACTACAACTACGTAGTAACAACGGCATGGCTACGAAGCAGCTACGGTTGGGCTACGGTGCTGCTACAGAACATCTACGGCGTATCTAAGGAGCATCTACGGCGCTGCTACGATGTATCTACGGAGCTGCCTACACCGTAGCAGCTACGTTAAGAAAACTGGTAAAGCACCAAAAATGGAATAGGTGCCTCAGCTTATACGTTACGGATGCTGGGCTTCTTCCCATCGAAACATGAGGTCATTTAGTACTTGTTCTAATAAAATATTTTTTCTCTTGTGGTTTAAGTACCTACTTGACGAAAAGAAATATAATGCAGGTAGAGAACCTGATAGTAGAAGCAAAGTTCAAGTTGTACCTGCGGACCCCGGTTACGGAGATAGATTTCGAGGAGTTTGTCCGCCTGTACCTCAACCATCGGCCGGCGTTCGGAGACAACTTCAAGCATCTCCGCAACGCGTTCCGCACCCTGGCCACCTACAGCGATGACACCTACTACATGCAGCGAGACACCTTCGTGGACATGCTCGGCCTCTACGGTGCGTCACTCACTTCACGTCAGATATATATACTGCTCTAGGCAGTGACAATTTAGTTAGGAAATCGGTGACTAATAGTAATTTTGCTGACTTCTAGTCACTCGCTGACTTTCAAAAATCGATCCCGAGCGAGTAAATCATAAGTTTTTAAAATTAGATAGAAAGAAATAAAAGTTTATTTATGACTATACAAACACACACCAAGAAAAAAACAAACAAACAAGATATGAACTATATAAAAACTAAAAGAAAAAAAAATAACACAGATATAATAAAGGTAATTTGTATGTGTGCCTGACGCAAGCCACAAAAGGGTCCTCAACTCAGCGTTTGCTAGGCCACGTTGGCAACCCAGCGCTGATCTTCCGTTGAGGCCCAGAAATTATGGATCGTAACCGTGTGCTGATCAAAATGAGCCTAAACTAGGCCAGTCTAATATTATACATCGAGGGGTGCCGTTGTCCACCTTCCATCTCCATCATCAGATCAGCTCGCTGTCATCATCATATTGCATTGTCATCGGAACTTGACAGATATACCAAATTTCAGCTCAATCGGTTGAGGATAACTGCTTTAAAATTCAGTTGCAAGATTCCACCTGGATTCCACCCTGACAAACATACATACATTGCAAGTTATATAAAAGCTTGCTCCGGGTAAAGTATCAGGGGTGGTAGAGCACCGTAAGAAGCTGGGCGTTATTGTTAAATTGTTAGTTTCTACTTTACCTGAGCTTTTATTAAACTTGACCTGTTAGTATGTTAGTTAGTTTGTGTGGGACAACTGAATTTTGAACCACTTTGACCCATTAAGCTGTAATTTGGTAAACCTGTCAAGTTCCGAAGAGAATACAATATTAGACAGCGAGCTGATCTGATGATGGAGATGTAACCTAGACAACGGAACTCCTCGGTGGATAGTAGACTGGTGTTTAGGCTTATTTTGATCAGCACAAAGTTCCGATCAGTAGTTTAGGTTCGAGGCTCTGGTTGGCTGATGGTCTCCCTGTGCAGGTGAATGCTTCTCCCGCGAGCTGTCGTGGTACTTGCTGTCAATCCTGTCAGGGCAGAGCTTCGAGGACCGCGCCATGATGGCGGAGGACGACTTCTCATTCTTACCGGAGGTACGTTACATCAGCTTGTTAATTAACAATTCTGTTTGCAACTCATTTCATCTTTTGTAATTAAAGCTGATATTGCACGTCAGTATATACTATGCTATATATATGTGGTTATAAGTAAACTATATATAGTAGTAGAGCTTTTTTGTGAAAGAGTTCGTCCGGGGAAGTACTACCACCATACCTATTTCTGCCGCAAAACAGTAGTGCTCGCATTGCTGTGTTCCGGTTTGAAGGGTAAGGGTGCCGGTGAAATTACAGGCACATGAGACTTTCATCCTTATGTCTCAGGGTGGCGGGCGCAGTGCAATGCCATATAGGGCGCGTCCTAGGTGGACGTGACCTATGAGGTAATGCACTGTTCATAGGCAGAGGTTACCGCTTAACATCAGGTGGGCCATCAGCATGATCCGTCATTCAGTAGTATAAAAAAAAAAAAAAAAAAACTCATCAAACAAACAAAGAATCGATTTCACGAACAAAATGTACTAACAGTTTATCTGCTACAAACTAGGTGGCACCACAGGAAAAGATAGAACGCGCTATCGATGCGTTTCGTATAGTAATAGACTTTCGTCCATGTGAAATGATTAAATTGAAGTCCCTCCGTAGACCAAGACATGTTCTTGGTGATCCCGATGACCCTATCACTGCCGCTAATGCGGTAGTGACGTCATCCAGTCAAGACAGAGAAAACACTCCACCTTTGCAGCGACCTCGCCGGCGAGGTCGAAGAACCTTCTAAGTACCTTCTGTACCTTCGCCTAAACCGGCACAAGCATGTTCCGGGGCGTTCTGTCCGATTCTCCCAAGCCGAGGTTCGTACCTAAGTGGTGCCCTTGTGTTCGTTGCCCAAAACCTAACTTTACAGGTTGAGCGCCATCTGCGCTCACCAAAAGCCCGGTAAAGCAGTCATGGCCCCAGGCGGTCAACTGCATATAAATCCTTCCGAAAAAAAAAAAAGATTAAATTGAGTATATCTGAACCATCGCGTTTTTTTTACCGTTGAATTGAACCAGCCAACGTATCATGCTAATTCATTCTGTATTATTTATTTCGCTAAACGAAATAGAAATGGAATGTTGATCTAAATCTTTCATGTATATTATATTATTAATTTTCACTAGAAACGGGATATTTACCATGATTTTTGAGTTTTATATGTTCCCGATATTTCGGCACAGTTGCATGCGCCATGATCACGGGAGAACTGACTAAAGTCTTTGCGAGTAGATGTTATTGGCAGATATATCGATCTACCCTCTTTCTCACTCTTTTATTACGAACCCGTCTATCCCGTATCCCGTTTCTAGTGAAAATTATGTACATAACCATGATAGTTTCAAAAGTTTTATTATATTATTGTTTACAATAATTATTAAATATTATTTTCTTCTTATTATATCCTAGCCTTAAACTCCTAGCTCACACTGCTCACAGCTCCGGCGCGTTGAACCTCAGTAAGAACACAGATCTAGGCACGAAGACCTTTTCCGATAAAGAAGGAAAAACAAAACTTGATCCGCGAGGTCACTATTTGGATGGGTAACAGGCTCTAGTAGTAAAAACTAAATAAACTATATATATGGGTCTACGTGTCACCGGTTCTTTCTTGGTTAAGTCAGTTAAGTCAGAGACCAGAAGCACAATTCTATTATTTATTTTAAAGGCACACTGCAAGTTGACCAAATCGAGACTGTATTGTGAATTTACTAATAATTAGTATTCTGCTCCATAACAACAATACGGTTTACTTTCAATTATTGCGACTACTAGAGTAGGATAGTGCTATATAATAATAATACAGAGTGAAAGAGAGAATTCTCAGAACTTTGAAACTTACAGAAGTTACAGTAACATTTCGATATTAATCACATTCCGCGTTGTATTGTCAGGTGAGCAGGTGAATTTATTAATAATTAGTATTCTGCTCCATAACAAGAATATAATTTACTTTCAATTATTGCGACTACTAGAGTAGGATAGTGCTATATAATAATAATACAGAGTGAAAGAGAGAATTCTCAGAACTTTGAAACTTACAGAAGTTACAGTAACATTTCGATATTAATCACATTCCGCGTTGTATTGTCAGGTGAGCAGGTGAATTTATTAATAATTAGTATTCTGCTCCATAACAAGAATATAATTTACTTTCAATTATTGCGACTACTAGAGTAGGATAGTGCTATATAATAATAATACAGAGTGAAAGAGAGAATTCTCAGAACTTTGAAACTTACAGAAGTTACAGTAATATTTCGATATTAATCACATTCCGCGTTGTATTGTCAGGTGAGCAGAATACCATTTTTGACGTTTGTGACTCTGACACTAGATCATAACATGATCTAAACTTAAATCTGACTATTTTTTATTACGAGAATTGGGTTTCATTTGAAGTATGGCTTGATGACCAACTGTGAAAGACATCAAACCTTCAAGAGTTAATGGGTCCCCGAGACGATCAAGTGCACTTGACAAGTCTACGTGCTTGCCGATTTTACTTGACGAGGGACTTGACGTGACTTGAAGGTGCCGTCAAGTCCACGTGCCGCAGTCGTTTACCGCCCTTTGCCCAGAAAAGTGGTAGTCGCAAAAATTATGTTCTGAAAATTCGATGTTCCAGCCGCAAATGAATAAAAACTTGTCAAGTCGCGTCAGGTCGCATCAAGCCAAGGTGGTTCAAGTGCCGTCAATCAAAATTTTTGTCAAGTATGGTCCAGCCCGTAGATACTTGACGGGACTTCAAGTCAACGCTGTAAACGATCAAGTGTCAAGTGCACTTGATCGTCTCGGGGACCCATTACACAACCCTTTAATAATGTCATATTGTGAACAGGAAATAACGTTCAGCGAGCTGGTGACGAGCATTATGGGCATCCAGGAGTTGGACGATGTCTCCGAGCAGAACTCGGCGCTGGAGGGATACTCGCAACAGACCTCTATATTCGACTCGGAGGATAAACAATAACTATAGCTACAAATAACATAGCTATATCTTGTTTTAATTTATTTGTAGTGGATCAGTGGTGGATATTACTTTACAAGGAAATAATAAAGTTGGAGTGTAACATTTATAAAAGCTTTCACTTCACTTTACTAAGTAAATAAAATAAATAAATAAATAATGCTGGACAGTTCACACAACATTATCTAGCTCCAAGCTAAGTAGAGCTTGTGTTATGGGTACTATATAACTGATATATACTTAATACAATACATTACACACATAGATATTTTATACCCAGAACACCCTGAGCATCTGCAGATCGTACAATTATTTGTTCCGAGGCGGGATTCGAACCCTCAACCTCCTGCGTCGCAGGCGAACCTTCGCCCGCCGCGCAGAGGTCGTCAAAAGTTAAGTTTTCATTGAAAAAGTTTTTTTTTCAAACCACGCTTTTCCATAATTTGTAATCAGAGTTTCGAGATTTTCAAAACGAGCCCAAATATTGCCAGCTACCAAATGACGCTAGTAAAAGCGATTGTTCTGAGGTTTTACCTAACTGATTGAGCCGTTAGGACTTCCCGCCACGCTAGCGCCGGGTCCTTACCAGCGTTAACATTCCAGCCATTCTAGAACCGAATGGTCTGCTACGTGATGATGGTAAGCGGCCTGACGGCATGACTCTTGTTCCGTGGGAGAAGGGTAGGCCTTTGGTGTGTGACGCTACATGCGTTGATACCCTTGCGCCATCTCATCTGTCCGGGACATCAGTTAGGGCCGGTGCGGCGGCAGATTCCGCTGAGGACATCAAAAGACGCAAATATGCAAGTCACGACAGAGCTTACATATTTGAGCCTTTCGGGGTCGAGACTCTGGGTACGTGAGGTACCCTACGCGGTTTCAAAATTCTTTCAGGGCATCTGGTCGAAGCGACGCGTGACCCGAGAGCTGGCTCTTATCTGGCTCAACGCATTAGTATTGCCATTCAGCGTGGCAATGCAGCCAGCATCTTAGGGACGCTTCCATCTGGTAGTGATTTGGATCAGTTGAGCTACCTTTAGATCGCTAGCAGCGGTCTTCAGGTAGCACAACTGTTTCATATGTATTTTGTACATACCTTGTATTAGTTGTATTATTTCTGTAAATATTTTTTTTACACTGATTGTGCTGAAATACAATTCAAGTTGCGATGACAATATGCAATATTTTGGTGACAACGAGCTAATCTGGTGATGGAGACGGAAGGTGGACTTCGGTCTTCGGAACTTTAGGTCTTCGATGATTAATCCTGGCAGTGTTTGTGCTCATTTTGATCAGCTCACGGTTCCAATCACTAATTTCATTAGAACTAATGATAATATTTTTCTGATTGAGGAAATGAATTAGAACCAATTTTATTTTTCTGAGCCCTAGATTTTATCGTCGTCAACAACTTATTACTGTACCCATATACCCAGTCGTCCTACTGCACCTTGCAATGGTGTGCCCGGCCTAACAATAGACCCTCCATCAACTCCCAATGGATGTCGTAGAAGCCAACTAAGGGATTACACCAGGGGATGGGCAGTAGCATCTACCTGAGTACTCAACATGAAAACTGCGATATGCCTGCCTAGTGAGGTGATTATTTTGTAAATCCCCCCCCCCATTGCTTCATGAGGAGGCCTCGTTCTCTTCAGTGGACGTCTACAGGCTGCTGATGATAATGTCGATGATGATGAAGTAACTTCCTATTGTAGCGGGATGACAATACAAATACATTTAAAAAAAAGATTAATATTTTTATATAACTTATATTAATAAAGCTTTAAGATTTACCCAAATAATAGTGATAGGTACTGAAAAGATGCAAAATAGTTTTTTGGTATAATTTATTTTAATTAACTTATTTCATTTTATTATTTATTCCGTACTATTTATTCATTTAGAATGCTAGGTAGACATAAACTAATCTAACCCTTTCAAAAATGAATAAAAGTCTTATTATCATGATGAAGAGGCTTCTGAACTGAACTCAGTCTCGAAAGGTCAGCAAAACGACGAAAAATAATGGTAATAAAGCGTTTGTACATTTTAAAATGACTCCCGACCACGACAGTTTCAATTCTATTACCTAACCCTGCTGAATGTGTAAATCAGTTTGTCTGTGACGCGACTTTTTTTTTTTTTTTTTTTTTTTATTCTACTGGATTGGCGGAGCAAGCTGATGGCCCACCTGATGTTAAGCGGTAACATCTGCCTATGAACAGTGCATTACCTCATAGGTCACGTCCACCTAGGACGCGCCCTATGTGGCATTGCACTGCGCCCGCCACCCTGAGACATAAAGATGAAACGTCTCATGTGCCTGTAATTTCACCGGCACCCTTACCCTTCAAACCGGAACACAAAAATGCGAGCACTACTGCTTTGCGGCAGAAATAGGTACGGACGCGCATTTAGTAGTTATTTAATCATATTAATTAAGACACACATTTTACCAAGTCCAACTCTGCTAATTTGTCTAGAAATATTTAGCTTCTTTAATTGAGAATAAAAATTAAACGCAAATTATCAGTAGTTTAGTCATGATAATGAAAAAACATTTCAAAGAGGGCTTTTTTTGTCTTTTTTTGTCTATCGAGTAAAGTTCATCAGATCTTGTAACTCACAGTCAGTTACGAGATCTAATGAACTGCGATTTTGACTACACTAGATCCTTAACTAATACAGGCATATATTTTTATCATAATTTAAAACATGTTTTTAAAATACCGACAAAGCACGCCCCACCACGCCCTAAGCAAACTTATATTGTAAAGATGCCTCATGTTTCTCTTGTCGACCCCACTGAGACTCTTCACGTGTGGGTTGTAGTATTGATACATGATAGAATATTCGTCATGTGTGATGCAGCCCCAACGCGTGTCCGATCTCGTTGCTATCGGGTAAAAGTTTGTAAGGCCCTCGCTGACGAATTAATCCTCCTTTTGTGAAGTCAGTTATTATCTCAAAATAAATAGCAAGTGTGTCAAGAAAACCGTAAAAAGTATTGTAAGCAAACTGAAGACATCATTGTAAAGTATCGAAAAAATCAAACCTATATCAATACACAAGCGAAAAAATTAGACCTATATCGTCGTTCAAATTCTTGTAAATCGAAGGTCAACAATGGATTTTATGTTGGTTAAATTTTTATAGCGTACAAGTTTCGAAATCCTTCAATTTTAGAATTTTCCCTGTATTTGTGTCACAAAAGCTACAAGCACACATCAGCATTGTTGGGATTGCTGGAAATACCTTAAGAGGTTTAGTTTTTTTACATTTTCTATTTTCCTAATATCTTCAAAACTAAATATTCTAAGAAATAATTAAAAATAGCTTCGAAATTTCCATACAAAGCGCTTTCAAAAGACGTCATCGCCGGCCTGGATATTCATGAACAGATTCCCTCCGGACCCGTGTCGGCCACTGCGACAGAACCTCTGCAAATGGTGAATGCGAGGCTCCTCCCGGACTGAATGTGTCTGCGGTGCTAACATTCAGTTCATGCCTCGCTCGTTCATTGTTTCTCACCACCAGCACAAGGGATGACCAATCCACAGACATGCCGTAGAAATGGGCATATTTGACTCAAAAATAATGTACTACACAGTGAAACCTTTTTACAAGCTTTTATTTAACTTGCAATGTATGTATATTTGTCTTGGTGGAATCCGGGTGGAATCCTGGTGGAATCCGCGTGGAATCTTGCAAATGGATTTTAAAGCAGTTATCCTCAACCGATTGAGCTGAACTTTGGCATACCTGTCAAGTTCCGATGGCAATAGATTATGATGGTAACAGCGAGCTGATCTGATGATGCAGACGGAAGGTGGACAACGGAACTCCTCGATAGATAATAGAAGACTGGCCGTGTTTAGGCTCAGTTTGATCAGCACACGGTTACGATCGCTAATTTTATAAAAGCTTGCATTGAAAAATATATTAATCACAAAAAACTTATTTGAAATGCAATTTGACATGACATAACAAGCATGATTAATGACTTTTGTCTAGTCTTTTTTTTATCTACGTGAATGACGGGACAAACTGATGGCCCACCTGATGTGAAGCGGTAACCTCTGCCTATTACCTCATGGTACACCTAGGACGCACACTATGTGGCATGTGGCCCCCCCCTGCGCCCGTCACTCTGAGACATAAAGATGAAAAGTCTCATGTGTCTGTTATTTTTCCCGAACGCATTGTGGTAGGTATGGGAGACCAAAGACTGACGTAATTTACCAAAGGCTGCCCAGCCCAGCTGAAATGTTCGTTTCATTCTTCGTCCAGTGAAAGTAATGTCACAGAATATACCCCACCATAGGTATATCATAATAGTACACCATGGATAACATTTAAACAGTAGGTTTAGCCAGCAGTCCATGGCGGAGTTTGAACTCTGAGAGTACAGATACGAAGTCGAATGCTCATACCACCTGGACCACCTGATCTAATACGAGAATCCTCGACATTAGTCAACAGTTTGAGTAGGTACAGAAAAGATACAAAAATTTAATTTTTGTGATAATTTATATATTTTATTTTTACAATTTTAGGAAAACTTACAGCTATGCACAATCTATAGTATTTATTATATAAAATAACATGCTCAGAATATGTTAAAAGCTGAAGGCTAATCAAAAGTTTCAGCAAATATGCTACTAAATAAATAAACTAGTCACTAACTAGTAGTAACTAGTAACTTTTAGTAGTAGTAGAGCTTTTTTGTGAAAGAGTTCGTCCGGGGAAGTACTACCACCATATCTATTTCTGCCGCAAAGCAGTAGTGCTCGCATTGCTGTGTTTTGGTTAGAAGGGTAAGGGTGCCGGTGAAATTACAGGCACACGACAATTTTCATCTTTGTCTCAGGGTGGCGGGTGCAATGCAATGCCACATAGGGTACGTCCTAGGTGGACGTGACCTATGAGGTATTGCACTGTTCATAGGCAGAGGGTATCACTTAACATCAGGTGGGCCATGTGCTTGATCCGCCATTCCAAGTAGTATAAAAAAAACGATAACTAAAATCAGTAGACGACAAAATATAAACCATAAAGATATTAATCAATAATAAATACTTACGTACTTACATTGATTTTTAAAATAATATTATTATCTATTTTAATTAACTTATTTAATTTTATTATTTATTTTGTACTATTCATTTATAATGCTTAGATAGGTAAACATAAACTAATCTATAACCCTTTCAAAAATGAATAAACGGCTTATTATCATGATGAAGAGGCTTCAAAACTCAGTCTCAAAACGTCAACAAAACGACTAAAAACAATGGTAATCAAATCAAATCAAATATCTTTATTTCAGGCTTATTTGAAAATGTACAAAAACCTAAACAATAAGCCCATAGCAACATAAATACCTTAAAACTAATATACATATAAAAAACACTATTAGACTAATAAGGCGTTTATTCATATTAAAATGACTCCCGACCACGACAGTTTCAATTCTATTACCTAACCCTGCTAAAAGTGTACATCAGTTTGTCTGTGGCGCGACTGATCGGGCCTGACGATCCGCCGATAGTAGGTAGAGCTATTTAATAATATTAATTAAGAAACACATTTTATAACTCGAACTCTAAAAATTTGTCTAGAAATAGTAAGCGTCTTTAGTTGAGTACAAAAATTTAATGTAAACAGTCAGTAGTTTAGCCATGATATTGAAAAAAACATTTCAAAAGGGGTAACTATAATTAAAAAATAATTATAAGTAAATTAAATAAGTCTAATTATTTTAAATACTGATATATATTTTGCATGCGTTAAACGCCAATTATGGCTGAACATTTAAGGTGGATGCGCACGCTTGCGGCGCGAAATTCAAATTTTTTGGTGATTTTTGCCCATTACAGCTCATGAACACTTCTTCAGATAGCAAAAGTTGAGTTCGTGAGAACTAGGAGACTTAACACACATGTTTTAATTGATAGTATCTCATAAATATCATCAGTTTAGCTACGATACCCCTAAACAAAAAAAAACACTGTAAAAATGTGTTTATGGGTATCATAGATAAACTGATGATATTTATGAGATACTATTAATTAAAACATGTGTGTTAAGTCTCCTAGTTCTCGCGAACTCAACTTTTGCTATCTGAAGAAGTGTTGATGTGTGATGGGCAAAAAACCAAAAAATTTGAATTTCGCGGTTCAAACCTGAGTATTCACCTTAACTTTAGGCACCCATATATCGCAATAAATGAATGAATTTGAACTTTTTTCTATTGAGTTCATTAAATCTTGTAACTGACTGCGATTTTGACTACACTAGATCCTTAACTAATACAGGCATATATTTTTTTCATTTAAAACATTGTTTTAATAAACCTCTTATCCACGCCCCACCACGCCTTAGTCAAACTTATCTACATTATAAAGCTTCCTCATGTTTGTCTTGTCGACCCCACTGAGACTTTTCACGTGTCGGTTGTAGTATTTATACATGATCGAATAATTCTCATCTGTGTGAAGCAGTCCCAACGCGTGTCCGATCTCGTGCAATGCTACCGGGTAAAAGTTTTTGCCCTTGCTTTGTTCCCAGCTAGTCGTGTCGTCGTCAACCCAGGTTTCATTGTCATTGAAGTGCACTTTGGATCTGTGTCCGTAAAGCGTGTGTGCGAGCACATTTCCAGGCCCGTCGAAAGGATGTCTGGAATACAAACAAAAAAAGCTTTTATAAATACCTGCGAAAAACACTCATCATGTATGCCCACACTGCCGCTGCAGAAAGCGGTATAGTGTAGTACTGTGCTGACCCAAGGCAGAAATCTTCATAAAAAATTCGGCCAATTGCAAGTCGGACTCGCCCATGAAGGGTTCCGTAGCAACAAGTAACATAATATAAAACTTCTTGGATGGTTTACGATTAATGACGTATAAAAAAACACTACTTACTAGATCTCGTTCAAACCAATTTGCGGTGCAAATTTACATAGTAATGTTACATCATACTTTTTTTTTTAGTTTTATCATTCTCTTATTTTAGAAGTTACGGGGGGCGGACACGTTCTGCCACTTTGGAAGTGTCTCTCGCGCAAACTATACAGTTTAGAAAAAAATTCTGTTAGATAAACCTCAATATAATTTTTTAAGACATATCTATAGATACTCCAACGTATGGGTTTTTTTTTGAGTTTCAGTTCTAAGTATGGGGAACCCCAAAAATTTATTGTTTTTCTCTATTTTTGTGTGAAAATTGTAATGCGGTTCACAGAATACATCTACTTAACAAGTTTCAACAAGTTTCGAAAAAAAGTGCATGTGTCATACACGGACAGACAGACAGACAGACAGACAGACATGACGAATCCATAGGGGTTCCGTTTTTGCCATTTGGCTACGGAACCCTAAAAATACTTCGAGTAATAACTACAGTGTATTAGACCATAGTGTAGGTCGTAGTTCAGTTCTAACCGCTTGAGGTTTCAATAACTGTGGAGTCGCTCAGCGCGCGATCCTTCGAGCCCGGCTCGAATGTGCGTGTGGGGCCGTATAATACTCACTCGTCTCCGTGGTCGCGGCTCTCGAAGGACAGCATGATGTTCGTATCGCTGTAGTTCCGTCACTTGAACAGCAGTACTCACCCGTCTCCGTGGTCGCGGCTCTCGAAGGACAGCATGATGTTTGTATCGCTGTAGTTCCGTCACTTGAACAGCAGTACTCACTCGTCTCCGTGGTCGCGGCTCTCGAAGGACAGCATGATGTTCGTATCGCTGTAGTTCCGTCACTTGAACAGCAGTACTCACCCGTCTCCGTGGTCGCGGCTCTCGAAGGACAGCATGATGTTCGTATCGCTGTAGTTCCGTCACTTGAACAGCAGTACTCACTCGTCTCCGTGGTCGCGGCTCTCGAAGGACAGCATGATGTTCGTATCGCTGTAGTTCCGTCACTTGAACAGCAGTACTCACTCGTCTCCGTGGTCGCGGCTCTCGAAGGACAGCATGATGTTCGTATCTCTGTAGTTCCGTCACTTGAACAGCAGTACTCACCCGTCTCCGTGGTCGTGGCTCCCGAAGGACAGCATGATGTCCGCGTCTCCGTCGAGCTGTTGCTCGAACCGCAGCCCGCAGTACGGCGCCCACTCCGCAAACGCCTTCGCGACCAGGTTATTTACGTGGTATTTGCTCAGTGTTTTTGTTGTTCCATTCACAACTCTGTATGACAACCGAAATGGTTATTACTTATTATCTTAGCCATTTCCTTTTTAAAAGCTTTTATTTAAGGTTGCATCCAGGCAGAAATCTTCATACAAAAAATCGCCTCTCGGTGAACGAAAAAGCAGTTTTTATTGAATATCTCGTAAAAACTTATAATTTTACAAAACACCTTCAGTAAGCCCTCGGCTTTGTTGCATTGATTTTATTTATCCAATTGTTTACCCAGTAATATGCTCCATTTTTAAAACAATCGAATCTAGCCAAAAGTTAGAGGTAACTTTGGGTTTATTTTATATCGAGAAAATATTGTCCTATCGTGTTTCTGGTATGGTGATCCCTCGGAACTATTATGTAGTATCCATGCATATTTATAATTTGAATCTTGCACTTGATTTATTCAGTTTAAAATCAAATCTAAGATTGGTAATTTCGCGGCATGCCCCTTCTTAACTTGACCTGACTGTTAGTATAAATAATAAAATAATAAAAAAAATGCTGGACAGTTCACACAACATTATCTAGCCCCAAGCTAAGAAGAGCTCTTCTTATGGGTACTAGAGAACTGATATACTTAATACAATTATAATACATAGATATTTTTATTTTACCTATATAGAAAATACCCAGAACACCCTGAACAAATATTTGTTCTGAGGCGGGAATCGAACCCGCAAGCTCCTGTGTCGCAGGCGAACGTTGCCGGCCGCGCCACAGAGGTCGTCTGTCTGAGTATGTTAGGTACATGTTAGTGTGGGACAAATTTTTCAACTGAATTGATAAATCCGGAAATAATTATTCGTGGGATGAATCCATGGGATCAATACGGCTGCACCACAGATTAGATAATAGTCAATGCTATAGAAAAAACCTGTTATACAGTGTGAGTCTTCATAATGTGCACATATTAAAATGTTGGTTACTTTGGTTAATTTTATCGACGAAAAAAACTAAAAAAAAAAGGAGATTTTTTTATTATTTTAAGAGGCTTTTTAAATTTTTGTTTGCTACAATGGCCCCCATCTAAACAAAACGGTGTAACTTTTAAACTAAACGATCGATTTCAATGAAACAAACTGATTAAGGATTAAAAATAACAGAAGCTGCTCATTAAATAAAAAAAATATAGGAAAAACAGCCCTCAATTGTAAATTAAGATGTTTTTTCACAAGAATCAGCTTAATTTTCAATAAGTTTTCCAGTAATTTTAAAATTTTGCAATAAAGGCCCCACTTTATTTATATTTTTTAATACTTTACGTAATTCTACATCGTATTGTCTATCTGATAGTAGAAATTACATGATTATAACTCAATCATAACATTTCTTATCAACTGTTAAAGAAAGGCACTCCGGACGCGCCATTCATTATTTTCCTAAGGAGGTTTAATTTGGCGTGCTAAAAACAAAATAAATAAATGAATAAAAAACATTTATTCCACGTAAAAACTAGTGCATAAGGTTCTAGAAATGTCCACCTCTTTTTTGCAAGCACATAGTCGAGCGAAGCACTATTTGTTGGGCAACTGGTGAGCAAGGCCTTTCTTTAACAGTTGATAAGAAATGTTGTGATTTAGTTATAAGCTTGCAATTTTTACTATATGATAGATAATACAATGTAGAATAACTTAAAGTAAGTAACTTAAGTTTATCCCATAAATTTTTATTTTATGAGCAGCTTCTGTTATTTTTAATCCATAATCAGTTTGTTTCATTGAAATAGATCGTTTAGTTTAACAGTTACACCGTTTTGTTTAGATGGAGGCCATAGTAGCAATAAAAAAATTAAAAAGCGTCATAAAATAATTAAAAAAATTATAGTTTTATTTTGTAGTTTTTTCCGTCGATAAAATTAACCAAAGTTACCGACATTTTAATATGTGCACATTATGAAGACTCACAATGTAAACATTTCTACTTCCATGTTATATACCTAGATATGCCACTCATGGTTTGGCTTTGGTATCTCGGGATGGCCGCAATGCTCTAAGCTCGGGATGTACCGGCAGCGCTAGATTGTGCTCTCCCGCTTTTAACAGTCGTTTGATGGCGTTAAAATAATATTTGAATACCTCTACCTACCTATGCTCATACATACCTATATATTGTAAGCACAACCAAATTATAAGTAAAGTCATAAAATAAATGATACAGTTTGTATCAGCAAACAAAATCCAGTTCGAAGAGCAGGGTCAATCGTCAAGGGCAGATCACGGGAACAAGGGTTAGTCGTCAAGGGCAAACACGAGTCCAGGGAAAGCAGGGGTCAAACTTTCAAAGAAGATACCAAAAAACCAGTCAAAACTATGTAAAATATAATCGCACTAATATTCATAATTGAAAAAACCCGGTAATAACTCACGTAGGTACTTGTTCCGAGTCAAACACCCGACTCGAGACACTAATATTATTATTGTTTGTTATTATTTATTATTAAAGGAACATTTTTGTTTTTATGTTTGATTTTTGTTTTCGTTTTTAGGCCATAATGTGTATAGTTTGAGGGTGTTAATGTTAATGTGGTGGGAGGGGCTATCTAAATAATAATTTTACCTGTATGTAATGATTAAATCTTTTTTCCAAATCCTTCTGGCAAAGGCCGCGTCCCTTCGAACCCTACCAGGATTCGTAATGTCGGCTGAATCATTCACTCCACAACGGGACACTCTGGAAACCTGTTCACCGATTAAATAATAGTTAGTACCTACGTAAACATGATCATAGAACATTGTTAAATTATTAGATACCTATATTACAACAAGATAGAGAGTAGTAGAGCTATTTAGTGAAAGAGTTCGTCCGGGTAAGTACTACCACCATACCTATTTCTTCCGCAAAGCAGTAGTGCTCGCATTGCTGTGTTCCGGTTTAAAGGGTATGGTTGCCGGTGAAATTACGGGCACATGAGACTTTTTATCTTCATGTCTCAGGGTGGCGGGCGCAGTGCAATGCCACATAGGGCACGTCCTAGGTGGACGTAACCTATGTAAGAATGCTCTGTTCATAGGCAGAGGGTACCGCTTATCATCAGGTGGGCCATCTGCTAGTACCGTAATTCTCACCACCACAAAAAAAAAGATAGATACATGTTTGTCGCTAATAGGCTATGCTTTTTTTACCAGTCCACCATGTCCATAGGCCCATATCTATAATATGAATAATTGAGTAGGTACTTAATATTGGACAGAAGCGTATTTTAAGGTTAGGCGCCTCATAAGCAGTACAGTACCGGATCTAGGGTATTTCGAGAGGCAAAATCATAAAACAGGTGCACTCGCCCATGAGCCAATTTTACGGACCGTGGCCAACACACGTACTTTACAAACACATACAAACGTTGGATTAGGTTAGTAGAGTAGAAACATCCAGTGTGCTTGGCACTGAAACTAGACAACACAGAGAGCGAGCGATCTTCACAAATTCTGTTACCTAGGTATACAGCAGCTGATTGGTCTTATTTTGATGTTTTGTCCTCATAGAGGAGTCAATGTGTGCTTAAAAAAATATGTCATTCATTGACCTTTTAATATTTAAAGTGAACGTAGTTACAAAAATAATATCAGAAAATTTGATTCAACTGCTTGAATTTGACTTAGAATGTTGTACTTTTTATGTCACCTAGGTATTGTCGACAAAGACTTTATCTTCAAGTTGAATGTATGATTCTGTGATGCGACGGTTTATCACGTGGCAAATAACTATTTTTCGTGATTTTCACTAATTTTTCGTTCCGCGAGCGCTACTCTGCCACTTTCTAACTTACCTGAACTTTAATGAGATAAAAAGTGACGGAACTTGTTTCTGGTATGCTGTATGAGTGTGAACACTACATTAGAAGTTAACAACGAGTGCAGCGAGCCGCGAAAATTCAGTGTTTTAAGAACGAGCAACCAACATTACAACTTAAAATAATATAGGTAGTTAATGTAACAATTATGGAAGGCGCCCTAAGCTGAGAGCGAGGGGCGGTGCCCCGGACCATGGCCACAATGACCCTAGTGCAAGTACACCTCTGTTATTAGGTATGAGGTGTATGATATAAATAAAATAAATAATGCTGGACAGTTCACACAACATTATCTAGCCCCAACCTAAGCAGAGCTTGTGTTATGGGTACTAGACAACTGATATACTTAATACAATATATTACATCGATAAATATTTTTTAATTATACATAGAAAAGACCCAGAACTCCCTGAACAAATATCTGCAGATCGCACAAATATTTGTTCCGAGGCGGGGATCGAACCCGCAACCTCCAGCGTCGCAGGCGAACGTTCGCCCGCCGCGCCACAGAAGTCGGATATAGGTACTAACCTCATCACTGAGTAATATCGGTGCTTGTGTGTCCAAAGTGTCCTTCGGGATAGCCTTGCCTTGCACGATGCTGATCGCTACAACACACAGAAGCCAAGCCAAATGGTTAAAGACGGCCATGTCGGTAGGGCTGGGTTGTACGTCAACACTTGGTAATGTAGGTAGGGTATGTCCGTATTGATACTAACGATGTCAATGCTGGATGCTGAATGAAATCGTAGTAAAATTCTAATCTTATTTGTACTTATATTGGTCTTGCTGTTATCGACTCATCTGGTTCCCAAAACCAAACGGTGTCATCGCACGGGATTTACCACTAAGTATTAGGGTATATTCCGCTGCCCATCTGTCCGGGGATCTGTGTTTGCCACGGGGTTTTTATTTGCCAGAACATTGTATCAAGGTCTTAAACTAGATGAAGTCCACTTATGTTCTACCTTATTACTAACTATAGGCATGCAAATTTTGACATAACAACAAAATCAGAACAATAACAAAGTTTTAAATTAATTGAGATTGAGTAAAAATATAAAATAAAATAAAATGTCAATAATTTACTTACTCAATAAAAAATATAATTAAAAATTCCTGTAACGTGAACTATTTTCGACCGGTTAAAATGTTGACAGATTAGTACCTACAGGTCTAGTGCTTAACTGAGTCAGTCCCTGAGGTATGGGAGGATTCGGAAGAAATCTGCTATTTTTTAAAGAAACGTCATTATTTTTATTTTATTACATTTTAATGTGGTTTTTCGAGTTAATTCGTGTAATTTTAGTGGCATTTTAACCGGTGTACCTTGGATAAATGGCACATGTGTGATGTAGTGAAATTTAAGTGTATTGCGTGTCTTTTCGAAATGGTGTTTTTTTCCCTGTAAAAACTCAGTTTTTCTGCCACTATTTAAACTGGGCTATGACTTGACGGAGACTCTTGACGACTTGACTATAAAAATATAATAATTTTATCACTTGACATTGGCTAAATTGATGCAAATAATGCACAGAAGCAATTACCTAAGCTAAGAAGAGGTACGGGAGTTTTTTTTTTTTTATACAACTTGGATGACGGAATAAGCAAGAGGCCCACCTGATGTTAAGCGGTAACCTCTCCCTATGAACAGTGCATTACCTCATAGGGCACGTGCACCTAGGACGCACCCTATGTGGCATTGCACTGCGCCCGCCACCCTGAGACATAGATGAAAAGTCTCATGTGCCTGTAATTTCACCGGCACCCTTACCCTTCAAACCGGAACACAGCAATGCGAGCACTACTGCTTTGCGGCAGAAATAGGTATGGTGGTAGTACTTCCCCGGATGAACTCTTTCACAAAAAAGCTCGGCGTCGTCATTATGTCACATGCCATCTGATAATTTGAGAGACGAGAACAACCCTCCCTTACCGCTCCCATACCTCAGGGACTGACTCAGTTAAGCGCTAGATCTGTACCTGTGGCATGTCTTGGCAAATTAGAAAAGCCAAATCCCAGGGGTCAACCAATTTTTAACGGTTTTCGTAGTTGCTGACGAATTAATTGATAACCTATTTGTGAAGTCAGATATCATCTTTTTTTTTTTTTTTTTTTTTTTAACTTTGATAGACCTTTGTTTGACCACGATCTCACCTGTTGGAAAGTGACGATGTGGCCGAAGATGGAGCACAAAGGTCTAGAAGGCACCTATTCACTCTAGCCTTGAAGAGACCCAGATTATAGTTTTCAGGAAAGACAGACGACGGTAGTGTATTCCACTCCTTAGCAGTTCGCATTATAAAGGTGGAACTGAAACGTTTAGTACGAATAGCGGGTATACTAATCATCTCAAAATAATGTGCAAATCATAGCAAGTGTGTCATGAAAACTGTAAAAAGTATTGCACGAAAACCGATGGCATCGTTGTAAAGTTTCATGTATCGAAAACATTAGACCTATATCATCGTTCAAATTTGTATAAATAGGAGGTCAACAATGGATATTATATTGGTTAAATTTTAATAGGGTACAAGTTTCGAAATTCTTCAATTTTAGACTTTTCCCTGTAGGTATTTGTGTCAAAAACCAAAAAAGCTACAAGCATACCAAATTTCAGCATTGTGGGATTGCAGGAAACACCCTATATAGTTTTTTAAAAAATTCTACAAACTTTTATTTAACTTGCAATGTATGTATGTTTGTCTGGGTTGTACTATTATTTATTCTGAGGTCTGGGTGGAATCCGGATGGAAACATGCACGGTTATGATTTTGGTTTTGTTTTGGTGTAATCTTCAAAATTAGCGTGAATGGGGCCCAGCTTCAGGTATGGCGGCCCTGAAAAGGTCAGTGAACCAAGCAGTGTGGTAAAAGGATATTAAGAGTATCGCTACAAAATTCAAGACTACCTATATCCTAAACCTCTGCATGGTATCGAGAGTGTGGTCACAGAATAAATAATATATGATGTGGTTTGTGGTATGGTGATGTTGTGAACACGTGGTTATCAAATGCTCACTAACACCAGTAGTTTAGTAGTAGTAGAGCTTTTTTGTGAAAGAGTTCGTCCGGGGAAGTACTACCACCGTACCTATTTCTGCCGCAAAGCAGTAGTGCTTGCATTGCTGTGTTCCGGTTTGAAGGGTAAGGGTGCCGGTGAAATTACAGGCACAGACTATTCATCTTTATGTCTCAGGATGGCGGGCGCAGTGCAATGCCACATAGGGTGCGTCCTACGTGGACGTGACCTATGTGGTAATGCACTGCTCATAGGCAGAGGTTACCGCTTAACATCAGGTGTGCCTCTTGATAGTTCCGTCATCCAAGTAGTATAATAAAAAAAAAAAAAAAAAACACCAACCACGTAAAGGCTACATTATGAACCTATCGCCTTGTGTTTTTTTATTAGAAACTAGTCAATTTGACGTGTTTTCCGTAAAATAAGAATTAGATGGCAAAATTTTGCATCCTGATCCGGAAGTTTAATTTCCAAAATGCCTAGGAAGTAAAATGCCTAAATGTAAAATGATTAATTTGCAGAAAACCTAAACAGAAAAATGACTAAAGTTCCATTGTGCCTAAAATATAAAAGGTCTAAAATGTGTGATGCCTTAACTGCGAAAGGTCTAAGAAGGAGTATACCTAAAAAGATTTTTGCCAAACTTATTACAGGTACCTAGAAAGCAAATTGCCTAAACTGTCAAAGCTCTTTTACGAGTATGTTTAAGAAGTAGGTACATTAACGCCTACAATTTTTTTATAACTCAAGTTTTAGTCTTGTTCCTATGTAGGTGTATTGCATCTTAGAATATTTGCTTCTTAGGAAGTTTCACATTTTATACAATTGGCCTTTTAGGCATCTACCGTTTTAGGTATCCTGAATCTTATGCATTTTACTTTTTAGACATGACATTTAGGCATTTTACTTCTTAGGCAACTTAAAAATTAGACTTTCTGATCAGGAAGCAAAATTTTGGCATAGGTAATGTCTAGCAACTCTGACGAACACGCAAAATGATATTGAGTCATCGAAGTCGGTACCTATTTAGGTAGGTACAGACCGTTCACCGTAAGATGCCCCCTGCGTTACACTCAGTCTGCGTTGCCTTGTTGTTGTGTGAATGGTCTGTACAGGGTCTTTCCTATGTCTTAAGGTCATGACATGACTGATTTCTGTTATCAACAATTCCCACTGCTATCATACCTAATAAGAGCATACCTATTTTATTTATTTATATTTACTTTAATTAGAACGACAAACAATTATCAATTACACTAATTAAAGGGTATGTACATAAAATTAGGTACATTTCAAATTAACACATAATAATTAAATCGAGAATTTAGATACAAAAATCAACCATTCAGAACCAAAGGTCAACTTAAAAATACATAATTCAAACCTAAGGTAGGTAGTCAATAGTTAGGTATATATGGTACGCTTATAAATAACAACGTTAAGAGACGGTGCCATACACAGTCAATTTATAATAAAGTGAAAAATAATAATGTCAATGTTAATGATTAATGTCATAACTAAAATTAAAAACAAAACAAGCATCATACAAAACAACATTAAATAAAAACGCTAAATACGCTCTAAGACTACTTGCCTTCTTATCTTACAGTCTACTTATCTCGCAGTGCGTCATGTTCATGACCCACTGATACCGTGTTTTTGTGGTAGGTAATTACGTGGTTAATGAAAACATCAAATTTCCATGTATTACGCATCCACTACCAAGACGTAAGCTATCGTAATTTTCGGGGTTTCGTACCAAAAGGTTACCAAGCGATACTCGATACCATACCTAATATAATCCTACCTACGTACGCGCAGTGTTATAAAAAACATGGCAGCGCAAGTAGGTATGGCGGCACGACGTGACGCGAACGTAGGTGTCGCTGTTGCCCTGCGCAATATCACAGAATAAATATTATGGCAATATTTTTAAAATCATAAATCATAAATCATTTATTTGTTTAAATGTGGTAGTGTACAAGTTCTTAAAATTAATTAGGATGTCTCACATTTCCCATGTCTGGGATACAAATATCCATAAAATCTGATCTGATCATAAAATCTGATTTTTTGATCTGTCATAAAATGTGTTTATAGCCCGCTGTACACATTGGGCCATACCTGTACTAAAATTTATTCTGTGGCCAAGGTGTTAGGCCAATGTGTAGAGAGCTAGTTATGTGTCCACATCAGATAATCTTCATGGTCAATTGCAGCCTTGGTATTTATGCGTAGGCGGCTAGACGCTACGTTCGCACTTTCTACGGTTAAGGCGCATGGAACATTCTAGAACACTAAGGTTATAAAAGGGTCAATATTCAGTGACTCGTAGCATTCGCCAGGGCATTTGCCCGAGTATTCGTCTGGACTAGCATTCTCCTGGACACCATGTCCATAATTAATTAAAAAAGTAATATAATTTAAAGTAAATATAATTCTTCCATTTAATTTGTATTTTTTAAAAAGACTAACCATCGCTCCCGTACGATAACTAGCTACTTGGCGGTATGCTATAAGCTAATTGGTCTTGTTGGCGCCAACATTGGCAGGCCAACCGAATAGTGTCGGTTTTTTGTGCACACATCAAAGGATCTTGGCGCGCTCCGCAAACAGCGTTCACACGTTAGCGTCTTGTTCAGTGTGTTGTTACTCTTTTGCGCCATTTATTTTTAGTCACTCTACTTTGGTGCACATGTACGTAATAATTAAATGCACTGTATAAATAAATAGCCGCGGCTGCAAGAACTTCTACGTCCATCTTTCATCGAAGCGCCAATGCAGACTGATCAGTAAGCCAATGTGTAAACACCAACCTTGGGGATGCATCATTTTGGCCCGACATGTTGGCCCAACACCTTGGCCCAATGTGTACAGGCGGCTTAACAGGCACAACACAAGTGCCAGACTCATGTATAATTTAAGATATATATTTCATGTCTGGAATACAAATAATCTTTTCAGGTTCGTTCCAGACTTTACAGGTACCTATTATCCAATGTGTTTTATTTCTTTACTTTGATATCGGTATGGCCTATTTATACGATGAGACATTAAATACCTATGTTTTAAAAAACAAGTAGGTACCTACCTAACAAGTACTTAATTTCTATTTGTTATTTGTGTTAATTTGTCAGTATGCACCTATACCTATGACCTAAATGCTTTTTAAACCTACTTGACATGTAACAATAATCTGTTATAAATAAATAAACTATAACTATAACTATGGCACTTGGGCCTGTTTTTTTTTTGTCACATTCAAAATATTGCGCACGGTAGCACAAACACCACAGAATAAATATAAGTACAAGTACCAACACCTACGGGGTTGCAGACCGAAAACTAAGCTATTCCAAAGCTAAGCTAGGGAAGCTAGGCTAAGCCAAACTAAGCTAAGATAGAAATAAATGGCGTGCACACAAAGAGCTAAGCCAAAGCTCAGTTAGTGTTGCGGAGTTCAATTAGACGGACGTCAGGCGCTTGCTATGAATATAATCGATGAAGAAAGTTCCGATGATGAATACGTTACATTAAATTAGATTAAACTTGAAATAAAAAATAATTAAACTCACCGTCTGGTATGTCTGGATTACTTATTTCCTCCACTATTTGTTTCCATACAACATCCTTTTTAATTAAATTGTGATAGTCCTTTAACTGTGTGTTCCATAACACGGGAAATTGTTTAACAACTTCGATAAATTGCTCATATAATTGACATAACTTAGCTCGCGTAGCTGCGCATCGGCATACACAACTAACATAGCTTCGCATATTTTAGTTAGCTCACATAGCTTAGTTCACATAGTTTGCGGTCTGCACACAAGTATGGAAAACTGCGTCAGCTATGCGAGCTAAGCTAAACTAACTTAGCTTAGCTCTTGGTCTGCAACCCGCTGTCTTCGATCAGATTTCTAATCAAAGTGCGCTGTTCTATATTTTTTTACAAAACTGGGTAACTTCTCAGAAGTTTTTAGCTTAGGGCTACGTGTGCTTCAAGTTAGCGACTATATATATATATATATATATATATATATATATATATATATTTTGTGTTAGATAATAATTAAAATACTTAAATAAAAACACCAACTTTCTAGCTTGTTCCGTTCCTAATCTGTTTATGTTTTTTTACCTACAAATCCAAAAGTGGAAAAGACTCTTTCCACTGATGCCGACGATGCGGATGGCCGCAAATAATTGGGTATAAGAACTTATTTTGTTTTGCGTATCTTCATAAAAAAAAATTTTTTGGGACTGCCACTCTATTATTTATTCTGTGCTGCCACCAACCATAGCAGTAACATTTTGTAAAATTTCCTCACTAAGCACCACTGTTTTGAATGGATGTGATTTGAACCTGGTGGGTTACTATGAGCTCTTATTGCCATGCAGTTGATAAACTATTCAGTACAAAATATTGGTTCCGTGATGTCCGCAACTATATTTAAAGGCACAATCGCAGAGGGTCTACAGACTTCTGCGATTAAAGTTATTCAACGATGAAAAATGTCAACGATGAACCGATATTTTGTACTGAATAGTTTTGAACTGAATGGATATAAGAGCTCATAGTAACCCCCCTGACATAAGCCCCCCATAAGCATCCTCTAACTTCAAACAAAAGCGCGTTTCGTTTCACGCAATATTTTAAGATAATTGTAAAGACTCAAACAAAAAAATTACCAAACCTATTTCTGCCGCAAAGCAGTAGTGCTCGCATTGCTGTGTTCCGGTTTGAAGGGTTAAGGGTGCCGGTGAAATTACAGGCACATGAGACTGTAGAAAGAAGGAAGAAGCTTGTCTTTGGACTGCTATGGTGAATCTAGACCACTCCTCCTTCTTTCGGTATATGGTTTGTTTGTATTAAAAAGTCTTGTTTATGATGGTAAATGGTTTGTAATAAGGAAAGTCTACAATTACACTGAACGGTATGACTATGAATCTATGGTATATTATTGGTATGATTTTATGAGAGTACGCGACGCCTTGGTCGGCTGGTGATCGCGAACTGAGCTCAATTTGGGGTAATCCGAGCAAATGCGTATTTTGTGCATACAATGCTGAAACACACATTTGCAGCGTGTTCGTTCATATACTTATAACTCGAACAGAGACTTTTCATCTTTGTCTCAGGGTAGCGGGCGCATTGCAATGCCACAAAGGGCGCGTCCTAGGTGGACGTGACCTATGAGGTAATGCACTGTTTCCGTGTATTTTTGTGACAAAAAATACAAGCATAGCAAATTTCAGCATGGTATGATTGTTGGAGAGAGTTTTAGTTTTTTTACATTTTATATTTTTCTTAATATCACGAAAACTACATATTCTAAGAAATAATTAAAAGTAGCTTTGAAATGTTCATACAAAGCGCTTTCAAAAGACGTCATCGCCGGCCTGGATATTCATGAACAGATTCCCTCCGGACCCATGTCGGCCACTGCGACAGAACCTCTGCAAATGGTGAATGCGAGGCTCCTCCCGACTGAATGTGTCTGCGGTGCTAACATTCAGTTCATGCCTCACTTGTTCCTTGTTTCTCACACCCTGCACAAGGGATGACCAATCCACAGACATGCCGTAGAAATGGGCATATTTGACTTAAAAATAATGTACTACATAGTTATTTTTTACAAGCTTTTATTTAACTTGCAATGTATGTATGTTTGTCTTGGTGGAATCCGGGTGGAATCCTGTTGGAATCCGGGTGGAATCTTGCAAATGGATTTTAAAGCAGTTATCCTCAACCGATTGAGCTGAACTTTGGCATACCTGTCAAGTTCCGATGGCAATAGATTATGATGGTAACAGCGAGCTGATCTGATGATGCAGACGGAAGGTGGACAACGGAACTCCTCGATGGATAATAGAAGACTGGCCGTGTTTAGGCTCAGTTTGATCAGCACACGGTTACGATAACTAATTTTATAAAAACTTGCGTTGAAAAATATATTAATCACAAAAAACTTATTTGAAATGCAATTTGACATGACATAACAAGCATGATTAATGACTTTTGTCTAGTCTTTTTTTTACCTACGTGAATGACGGGACAAACAGATGGCCCACCTGATGTCAATCGGTAACCGCTGTCTATTACCTCATAGTCCACCTAGGACGCACACTATGTGGCATTGCACTGCGCCCGCCACTCTGAGACATAAAGATGAAAGGTCTCATGTTTCTCGAACGCATTGTGGTAGGTATAGGAGACCAAAAGACTGACGTAATTTACCAAAGGCTGCCCAGCCCAGCTGAATTGTTAATTTCATTCTTCGTCCAGTGAAAGTAATGTCACAGAATATACCCCACTATAGGTATATCATAATAGTACACCATGGATAAAATTTAAACAGTAGGTTTAGGCAGCAGTCCGTGGCGGAGTTTAAACTCTGAGAGTACAGATCGGAAGGCGAATGTTCATACCACCTAGACCACCTGATCTGATACGAGAATCCTCGATATTAGTCAACAGTTTGAGTAGGTACTGAAAAGATACAAAAATTGAATTTTTGTGTTAATTTAAATTTATTTTATTTTTACAATTTTAGGAAAACTTACAGCTATGCACAATCTATAGTATTTATTATATAAAATAACATGCTCAGAATATGTTAAAAGCTGAAGGCTAATTAAAAGTTTCGGCAAATATGCTACTAAATAAATAAACTAGTCACTAACTAGTAACTTATAGTAGTAGTAGAGCTATTTTGTGAAAGAGTTCGTCCGGGGAAGTAATACCACCATACCTATTTCTGCCGCAAAGCAGTAGTGCTCGCATTGCTGTGTTTTGGTTAGAAGGGTAAGGGTGCCGGTGAAATTACAGGCACATAAGACTTCATCTTTGTCTCAGGGTGGCGGGTGCAATGCAATGCCACATAGGGTACGTCCTAGGTGGACGTGACCTATGAGTTATTGCACTCTTCATAGGCAGAGGGTATCACTTAACATCAGGTGGGCCATCTGCTTGATCCGCCATTCCAAGTGGTATAAAAAAAACGATAACTAAAATCAGTAGACGACAAAATATAAATAATAAAGATATTAAACAATAATAAATACTTACGTACTTACATTCATTTTTAAAATAATATTATTATCTATTTTAATTAACTTATTTTATTTTAATATTTATTTTGTACTATTCATTCAGAATGCTTAGAGAGGTAGACATAAACTAATCTAACCCTTTCAAAATGAATAAACGGCTTATTATAATGATGAAGAGGCTTCAAAACTCAGTCTCAAAACGTCAACAAAACGACTAAAAACAATGGTAATCAAATCAAATCAAATATCTTTATTTCAGGCTTATTGGAAAATATACAAAAACCTAAACAATAAGCCCATAGCAACATAAATACCTTAAAACTAACATACATATAAAAAACACTATTAGACTAATAAGGCGTTTATTCATATTAAAATGACTCCCGACCACGACAGTTTCAATTCTATTACCTAACCCTGCTAAAAGTCTACATCAGTTTGTCTGTGGCGCGACTGATCGGGCCTAACGATCCGCCGCACTCGCGCATTTAGTAGGTAGAGCTATTTAATAATATTAATTAAGAAACACATTTTATAACTCGAACTCTAAAAATTTGTCTAGAAATATTAAGCGTCTTTAGTTGAGTACAAAAATTTAATGTAAACAGTCAGTAGTTTAGCCATGATATTGAAAAAAACATTTCAAAAGGGGTAACTATAATTAAAAAATAATTATAAGTAAATTAAATAAGTCTAATTATTTTAAATACTGATATATATTTTGCATGCGTTAAACAACAATTAGGGCTGAACATTTAAGGTGGATGCGCACGCTTGCGGCGCGAAATTCAAATTTTTTGGTGATTTTTGCCCATTACAGCTCATGAACACTTCTTCAGATAGCAAAAGTTGAGTTCGTGAGAACTAGGAGACTTAACACACATGTTTTAATTGATAGTATCTCATAAATATCATCAGTTTAGCTACGATACCCCTAAACAAAAAAAAACACTGTAAAAATGTGTTTATGGGTATCATAGATAAACTGATGATATTTATGAGATACTATTAATTAAAACATGTGTGTTAAGTCTCCTAGTTCTCGCGAACTCAACTTTTGCTATCTGAAGAAGTGTTGATGTGTGATGGGCAAAAAACACCAAAAAATTTGAATTTCGCGGTTCAAACCTGAGTATTCACCTTAACTTTAGGCACCCATATATCGCAATAAATGAATGAATTTGAACTTTTTTCTATTGAGTAAATTTCATTAAATCTTGTAACTGACTGCGATTTTGACTACACTAGATCCTTAACTAATACAGGCATATATTTTTTTCATTTAAAACATTGTTTTAATAAACCTCTTATCCACGCCCCACCACGCCTTAGTCAAACTTATCTACATTATAAAGCTTCCTCATGTTTGTCTTGTCGACCCCACTGAGACTTTTCACGTGTTGGTTGTAGTATTTATACATGATCGAATAATTCTCATCTGTGTGAAGCAGTCCCAACGCGTGTCCGATCTCGTGCAATGCTACCGGGTAAAAGTTTTTGCCCTTGCTTTGTTCCCAGCTAGTCGTGTCGTCGTCAACCCAGGTTTCATTGTCATTGAAGTGCACTTTGGATCTGTGTCCGTAAAGCGTGTGTGCGAGCACATTTCCAGGCCCGTCGAAAGGATGTCTGGAATACAAACAAAAAAAGCTTTTATAAATACCTGCGAAAAACACTCATCATGTATGCCCACACTGCCGCTGCAGAAAGCGGTATAGTGTAGTACTGTGCTGACCCAAGGCAGAAATCTTCATAAAAAATTCGGCCAATTGCAAGTCGGACTCGCCCATGAAGGGTTCCGTAGCAACAAGTAACATAATATAAAACTTCTTGGATGGTTTACGATTAATGACGTATAAAAAAACACTACTTACTAGATCTCGTTCAAACCAATTTGCGGTGCAAATTTACATAGTAATGTTACATCATACTTTTTTTTTTAGTTTTATCATTCTCTTATTTTAGAAGTTACGGGGGGCGGACACGTTCTGCCACTTTGGAAGTGTCTCTCGCGCAAACTATACAGTTTAGAAAAAAATTCTGTTAGATAAACCTCAATATAATTTTTTAAGACATATCTATAGATACCCCAACGTATGGGTTTTTTTTTGAGTTTCAGTTCTAAGTATGGGGAACCCCAAAAATTTATTGTTTTTCTCTATTTTTGTGTGAAAATTGTAATGCGGTTCACAGAATACATCTACTTAACAAGTTTCAACAAGTTTCGAAAAAAAGTGCATGTGTCATACACGGACAGACAGACAGACAGACAGACAGACATGACGAATCCATAGGGGTTCCGTTTTTGCCATTTGGCTACGGAACCCTAAAAATACTTCGAGTAATAACTACAGTGTATTAGACCATAGTGTAGGTCGTAGTTCAGTTCTAACCGCTTGAGGTTTCAATAACTGTGGAGTCGCTCAGCGCGCGATCCTTCGAGCCCGGCTCGAATGTGCGTGTGGGGCCGTATAATACTCACTCGTCTCCGTGGTCGCGGCTCTCGAAGGACAGCATGATGTTCGTATCGCTGTAGTTCCGTCACTTGAACAGCAGTACTCACCCGTCTCCGTGGTCGCGGCTCTCGAAGGACAGCATGATGTTTGTATCGCTGTAGTTCCGTCACTTGAACAGCAGTACTCACTCGTCTCCGTGGTCGCGGCTCTCGAAGGACAGCATGATGTTCGTATCGCTGTAGTTCCGTCACTTGAACAGCAGTACTCACCCGTCTCCGTGGTCGCGGCTCTCGAAGGACAGCATGATGTTCGTATCGCTGTAGTTCCGTCACTTGAACAGCAGTACTCACTCGTCTCCGTGGTCGCGGCTCTCGAAGGACAGCATGATGTTCGTATCTCTGTAGTTCCGTCACTTGAACAGCAGTACTCACCCGTCTCCGTGGTCGTGGCTCCCGAAGGACAGCATGATGTCCGCGTCTCCGTCGAGCTGTTGCTCGAACCGCAGCCCGCAGTACGGCGCCCACTCCGCAAACGCCTTCGCGACCAGGTTATTTACGTGGTATTTGCTCAGTGTTTTTGTTGTTCCATTCACAACTCTGTATGACAACCGAAATGGTTATTACTTATTATCTTAGCCATTTCCTTTTTAAAAGCTTTTATTTAAGGTTGCATCCAGGCAGAAATCTTCATACAAAAAATCGCCTCTCGGTGAACGAAAAAGCAGTTTTTATTGAATATCTCGTAAAAACTTATAATTTTACAAAACACCTTCAGTAAGCCCTCGGCTTTGTTGCATTGATTTTATTTATCCAATTGTTTACCCAGTAATATGCTCCATTTTTAAAACAATCGAATCTAGCCAAAAGTTAGAGGTAACTTTGGGTTTATTTTATATCGAGAAAATATTGTCCTATCGTGTTTCTGGTATGGTGATCCCTCGGAACTATTATGTAGTATCCATGCATATTTATAATTTGAATCTTGCACTTGATTTATTCAGTTTAAAATCAAATCTAAGATTGGTAATTTCGCGGCATGCCCCTTCTTAACTTGACCTGACTGTTAGTATAAATAATAAAATAATAAAAAAAATGCTGGACAGTTCACACAACATTATCTAGCCCCAAGTTAAGCAGAGCTCTTCTTATGGGTACTAGAGAACTGATATACTTAATACAATTATAATACATAGATATTTTTATTTTACCTATATAGAAAATACCCAGAACACCCTGAACAAATATTTGTTCTGAGGCGGGAATCGAACCCGCAAGCTCCTGTGTCGCAGGCGAACGTTCGCCGGCCGCGCCACAGAGGTCGTCTGTCTGAGTATGTTAGGTACATGTTAGTGTGGGACAAATTTTTCAACTGAATTGATAAATCCGGAAATAATTATTCGTGGGATGAATCCATGGGATCAATACGGCTGCACCACAGATTAGATAATAGTCAATGCTATAGAAAAAACCTGTTATACAGTGTGAGTCTTCATAATGTGCACATATTAAAATGTTGGTTACTTTGGTTAATTTTATCGACGAAAAAAACTAAAAAAAAAGGAGATTTTTTTATTATTTTAAGAGGCTTTTTAAATTTTTGTTTGCTACAATGGCCCCCATCTAAACAAAACGGTGTAACTTTTAAACTAAACGATCGATTTCAATGAAACAAACTGATTAAGGATCAAAAATAACAGAAGCTGCTCATTAAATAAAAAAAATATAGGAAAAACAGCCCTCAATTGTAAATTAAGATGTTTTTTCACAAGAATCAGCTTAATTTTCAATAAGTTTTCCAGTAATTTTAAAATTTTGCAATAAAGGCCCCACTTTATTTATATTTTTTAATACTTTACGTAATTCTACATCGTATTGTCTATCTGATAGTAGAAATTACATGATTATAACTCAATCATAACATTTCTTATCAACTGTTAAAGAAAGGCACTCCGGACGCGCCATTCATTATTTTCCTAAGGAGGTTTAATTTGGCGTGCTAAAAACAAAATAAATAAATGAATAAAAAACATTTATTCCACGTAAAAACTAGTGCATAAGGTTCTAGAAATGTCCACCTCTTTTTTGCAAGCACATAGTCGAGCGAAGCACTATTTGTTGGGCAACTGGTGAGCAAGGCCTTTCTTTAACAGTTGATAAGAAATGTTGTGATTTAGTTATAAGCTTGCAATTTTTACTATATGATAGATAATACAATGTAGAATAACTTAAAGTAAGTAACTTAAGTTTATCCCATAAATTTTTATTTTATGAGCCGCTTCTGTTATTTTTAATCCATAATCAGTTTGTTTCATTGAAATAGATCGTTTAGTTTAACAGTTACACCGTTTTGTTTAGATGGAGGCCATAGTAGCAATAAAAAAATTAAAAAGCGTCATAAAATAATTAAAAAAATTATAGTTTTATTTTGTAGTTTTTTCCGTCGATAAAATTAACCAAAGTTACCGACATTTTAATATGTGCACATTATGAAGACTCACAATGTATACATTTCTACTTCCATGTTATATACCTAGATATGCCACTCATGGTTTGGCTTTGGTATCTCGGGATGGCCGCAATGCTCTAAGCTCGGGATGTACCGGCAGCGCTAGATTGTGCTCTCCCGCTTTTAACAGTCGTTTGATGGCGTTATAATAATATTTGAATACCTCTACCTACCTATGCTCATACATACCTATATATTGTAAGCACAATCAAATTATAAGTAAAGTCATAAAATAAATGATACAGTTTGTATCAGCAAACAAAATCCAGTTCGAAGAGCAGGGTCAATCGTCAAGGGCAGATCACGGGAACAAGGGTTAGTTGTCAAGGGCAAACTCGAGTCCAGGGAAAGCAACTTTTAAAGAAGATACCAAAAAACCAGTCAAAAATATGTAAAATATAATCGCTCTAATATTATTATTGTTTGTTATTATTTATTATTAATGGAACATTTTTGTTTTTATGTTTGATTTTTGTTTTCGTTTTTAGGCCATAATGTGTATAGTTTGAGGGTGTTAATGTCAATGTGGTCGGAGGGGCTATCTAAATAATAATTTTACCTGTATGTAATGATTAAATCTTTGTTCCAAATCCTTCTGGCAAGGGCCGCGTCCCTTCGAACCCTACCAGGATTCGTAATGTCGGCTGAATCATTCACTCCACAACGGGACACTCTAGAAACCTGTTCACCGATTAAATAATAGTTAGTACCTACGTAAACATGATAAAAAAACATTGTTACATTATTAGATACCTATATTACAACAAGATAGAGAGTAGTAGAGCTTTTTAGTGAAAGAGTTCGTCCGGGTAAGTACTACCACCATACCTATTTCTGCCGCAAAGCAGTAGTGCTCGCATTGCTGTGTTCCGGTTTGAAGGGTATGGTTGCCGGTGAAATTACGGGCACATGAGACTTTTTATCTTCATGTCTCAGGGTGGCGGGCGCAGTGCAATGCCACATAGGGCGCGTCCTAGGTGGACGTAACCTATGTGAGAATGCTCTGTTCATAGGCAGAGGGTACCGCTTATCATCAGGTGGGCCATCTGCTTGTACCGTAATTCTCACCACCACAAAAAAAAAGATAGATACATGTTTGTCGCTAATAGGCTATGCTTTTTTTACCAGTCCACCATGTCCATAGGCCCATATCTATAATATGAATAATTGAGTAGGTACTTAATATTGGACAGAAGCGTATTTTAAGGTTAGGCGCCTCATAAGCAGAACAGTACCGGATCTAGGGTATTTCGAGAGGCAAAATCATAAAACAGGTGCACTCGCCCATGAGCCAATTTTACGGACCATGGCCAACACACGTACTTTACAAACACATACAAACGTTGGATTAGGTTAGTAGAGTAGAAACATCCAGTGTGCTTGGCACTGAAACTAGACAACACAGAGAGCGAGCGATCTTCACAAATTCTGTTACCTAGGTATACAGCAGCTGATTGGTCTTATTTTGATGTTTTGTCCTCATAGAGGAGTCAACGTGTGCTAAAAAAATATGTCAATCATTGACCTTTTAAAACTTAAAGTGAACGTACAAAAAAAATATCAGAAAATTTGATTCAACTGCTTGAATTTGACTTAGAATGTTGTACTTTTTATGTCACCTAGGTATTATCGACAAAGACTTTATCTTCAAGTTGAATGTATGATTCTGTGATGCGACGGTTTTTCACGTGGCAAATAACTATTTTTCGTGATTTTCACTAACTTTTCGTTCCGCGAGCGCTACTCTGTCACTTTCTAACTTACCTGAACTTTAATGAGATAAAAAGTGACGGAATTTGTTTCTGGTATGCTGTATGAGTGTGAACACTACATTAGAAGTTAACAACGAGTGCAGCGAGCCGCGAAAATTCAGTGTTTTAAGAACGAGCAACCAACATTACAACTTAAAATAATATAGGTAGTTAATGTAACAATTATGGAAGGCGCCCTAAGCTGAGAGCGAGGGGCGGTGCCCCGGACCATGGCCACAATGACCCTAGTGCAAGTACACCACTGTTATTAGGTATTAGGTGTATGATATAAATAAAATAAATAATGCTGGACAGTACACACAACATTATCTAGCCCCAAGCTAAGCAGAGCTTGTGTTATGGGTACTAGACAACTGATATACTTATACAATATATTACATCGATAAATATTTTTTAATTATACATAGAAAAGACCCAGAACACCCTGAACTGATCTGCAGATCGCACAAATATTTGTTCCGAGGCGGGGATCGAACCCGCAACCTCCAGCGTCGCAGGCGAACGTTCGCCCGCCGCGCCACAGAAGTCGGATATAGGTACTAACCTCATCACTGAGTAATATCGGTGCTTGTGTGTCCAAAGTGTCCTTCGGGATAGTCTTGCCTTGCACGATGCTGATCGCTACAACACACAGAAGCCAAGCCAAATGGTTAAAGACGGCCATGTCGGTAGGGCTGGGCTGTACGTCAACACTTGGTAATGTCGGTAGGGTAGGTCCGTATTGATACTAACGATGTCAATGCTGGATGCTGAATGAAATCGTAGTAAAATTCTAATCTTATTTGTACTTATATTGGTCTTGCTGTTATCGACTCATCTGGTTCCCAAAAATAAACGGTGTCATCGCACGGGATTTACCACTAAGTATTAGGGTATATTCCGCTGCCCATCTGTCCGGGGATCTGTGTTTGCCACGGGGTTTTTATTTGCCAGAACATTGTATCAAGGTCTTAAACTAGATGAAGTCCACTTATGTTCTACCTTATTACAAACTATAGGCATGCAATTTTCACATAACAACAAAATAAGAACAACAACAAAGTTTTAAATTAATTGAGATTGAGTAAAAAAATAAAATAAAATAAAATGACAATAACTTACTTAATCAATAAAAAATATAATTAAAAATTCCTGTAACGTAAACTATTTTCGGCCGGTTAAAATGTTGACAGATTAGTGCCTACAGGTCTAGTGCTTAACTGAGTCAGTCCCTGAGGTATGGGAGGATTCGGAAGAAATCTGCTATTTTTTAAAGAAACGTCATTATTTTTATTTTATTACATTTTAATGTGTTTTTTTGAGTTAATTCGTGTAATTTTAGTGGGATTTTAACCGGTGTACCTTGGATAAATGGCACATGTGTGATGTAGTGAAATTTAAGTGTATTGCGTGTCTTTTCGAAATGGTGTTTTTTTCCCTGTAAAAACTCAGTTTTTCTGCCACTATTTAAACTGGGCTATGACTTGACGGAGACTCTTGACGACTTGACTATAAAAATATAATAATTATATCACTTGACATTGGCTAAATTGATGCAAATAATGCACCGAAGCAATTACCTAAGCTAAGAAGAGGTACGGGAGTTTTTTTTATTTTTTATACAACTTGGATGACGGAACAAGCAAGAGGCCCATCTGATGTTAAGCGGTAACATCTGCCTATGAACAGTGCATTACCTCATAGGGCACGTCCACCTAGGACGCACCCTATGTGGCATTGCACTGCGCCCGCCACCCTGAGACATAGATGAAAAGTCTCATGTGCCTGTAATTTCACCGGCACCCTTACCCTTTAAACCGGAACACAGCAATGCGAGCACTACTGCTTTGCGGCAGAAATAGGTATGGTGGTAGTACTTCCCCGGATGAACTCTTTCACAAAAAAGCTCGGCGTCGTCATTATGTCACATGCCATCTGATAATTTGAGAGACGAGAACAACCCTCCCTTACCGCTCCCATACCTCAGGGACTGACTCAGTTAAGCGCTAGATCTGTACCTGTGGCATGTCTTGGCAAATTAGAAAAGCCAAATCCCAGGGGTCAACCAATTTTTAACGGTTTTCGTAGTTGCTGACGAATTAATTGATAACCTATTTGTGAAGTCAGATATCATCTTTTTTTTTTTTTTTTTTTTTTAACTTTGATAGACCTTTGTTTGACCACGATCTCACCTGTTGGAAAGTGACGATGTGGCCGAAGATGGAGCACAAAGGTCTAGAAGGCACCTATTCACTCTAGCCTTGAAGAGACCCAGATTATAGTTTTCAGGAAAGACAGACGACGGTAGTGTATTCCACTCCTTAGCAGTTCGCATTATAAAGGTGGAACTGAAACGTTTTGTACGAATAGCGGGTATACTAATCATCTCAAAATAATGTGCAAATCATAGCAAGTGTGTCATGAAAACTGTAAAAAGTATTGCACGAAAACCGATGGCATCGTTGTAAAGTTTCATGTATCGAAAACATTAGACCTATATCATCGTTCAAATTTGTATAAATAGGAGGTCAACAATGGATATTATATTGGTTAAATTTTAATAGGGTACAAGTTTCGAAATTCTTCAATTTTAGACTTTTCCCTGTAGGTATTTGTGTCAAAAACCAAAAAAGCTACAAGCATTCCAAATTTCAGCATTGTGGGATTGCAGGAAACACCCTATATAGTTTTTTAAAAAATTCTACAAACTTTTATTTAACTTGCAATGTATGTATGTTTGTCTGGGTTGTACTATTATTTATTCTGTGGTCTGGATGGAATCCGGATGGAAACATGCACGGTTATGGTTTTGGTTTTGTTTTGGTGTAATCTTTCAAAATTAGCGCGATTGGGGCCCAGCTTCAGGTATGGCGGCCCTGAAAAGGTCAGTGAACCAACCAGTGTGGTAAAAGGATATTAAGAGTATCGCTACAAAATTCAAGACTACCTATATCCTAAACCTCTGCATGGTATCGAGAGTGTGGTCACAGAATAAATAATATATGATGTGGTTTGTGGTATGGTGATGTTGTGAACATGTGGTTATCAAATGCTCACTAACACCAGTAGTTTAGTAGTAGTAGAGCTTTTTTGTGAAAGAGTTCGTCCGGGGAAGTACTACCACCGTACCTATTTCTGCCGCAAAGCAGTAGTGCTTGCATTGCTGTGTTCCGGTTTGAAGCGTAAGGGTGCCGGTGAAATTACAGGCACATGAGACTTTTCATCTTTATGTCTCAGGGTGGCGGGCGCAGTGCAATGCCACATAGGGTGCGTCCTACGTGGACGTGACCTATGTGGTAATGCATAGGCAGAGGTTACCGCTTAACATCAGGTGGGCCTCTTGCTAGTTCCGTCATCCAAGTAGTATAATAAAAAAAAAAAAAAAAAAAAAACACCAACCACATAAAGGCTACATTATGAACCTATCGCCTTGTGTTTTTTTATTAGAAACTAGTCAATTTGACGTGTTTTCCGTAAAATATGAATTAGATGGCAAAATTTTGCATCCTGATCCGGAAGTTTAATTTCCAAAATGCCTAGGAAGTAAAATGCCTAAATGTAAAATGATTATTTTGCAGAAAACCTAAACAGAAAAATGACTAAAGTTCCATTGTGCTTAAAATATAAAAGGTCTAAAATGTGTGATGCCTTAACTGCGAAAGGTCTAAGAAGGAGTATACCTAAAAAGATTTTTTCCAAACTTATTACAGGTACCTAGAAAGCAAATTGCCTAAACTGTCAAAGCTCTTTTACGAGTATGTTTAAGAAGTAGGTATATTAACGCCTACAATTTTTTTATAACTCAAGTTTTAGTCTTGTTCCTATGTAGGTGTATTGCATCTTAGAATATTTGCTTCTTAGGAAGTTTCACATTTTATACAATTGGCCTTTTAGGCATCTACCGTTTTAGGTATCCTGAATCTTATGCATTTTACTTTTTAGACATGACATTTAGGCATTTTACGTCTTAGGCAACTTAAAAATTAGACTTTCTGATCAGGAAGCAAAATTTTGGCATAGGTAATGTCTAGCAACTCTGACGAACACGCAAAATGATATTGAGTCATCGAAATTTCCATGTATTACGCATCCACTATCAAGACGTAAGCTATCGTAATTTTCGGGGTTTCGTACCAAAAGGTTACCAAGCGATACTCGATACCATACCTAATATAATCCTACCTACGTACGCGCAGTGTTATAAAAAACATGGCAGCGCAAGTAGGTATGGCGGCCCGACGTGACGCGAACGTAGGTGTCGCTGTTGCCCTGCGCAATATCACAGAATAAATATTATGGCAATATTTTTAAAATCATAAATCATAAATCATTTATTTGTTTAAATGTGGTAGTATACAAGTTCTTAAAATTTATTAGGATGTCTCACATTTCCCATGTCTGGGATACAAATATCCATAAAATCTGATCTGATCATAAAATCTGATTTTTTGATCTGTAATAAAATGTGTTTATAGCCCGCTGTACACATTGGGCCATACCTGTACTAATATTTATTCTGTGGCCAAGGTGTTAGGCCAATGTGTAGAGAGCTAGTTATGTGTCCACATCAGATAATCTTCATGGTCAATTGCAGCCTTGGTATTTATGCGTAGGCGGCTAGACGCTACGTTCGCACTTTCTACGGTTAAGGCGCATGGAACATTCTAGAACACTAAGGTTATAAAAGGGTCAATATTCAGTGACTCGTAGCATTCGCCAGGGCATTTGCCCGAGTATTCGTCTGGACTAGCATTCTCCTGGACACCATGTCCATAATTAATTAAAAATGTAATATAATTTAAAGTAAATATAATTCTTCCATTTGATTTGTATTTTTTAAAAAGACTAACCAACGCTCCCGTACGATAACTAGCTACTTGGCGGTATGCTATAAGCTAATTGGTCTAGTTGGCGCCAACATTGGCAGGCCAACCGAATAGTGTCGGTTTTTTGTGCACACATCAAAGGATCTTGGCGCGCTCCGCAAACAGCGTTCACACGTTAGCGTCTTGTTCAGTGTGTTGTTACTCTTTTGCGCCATTTATTTTTAGTCACTCTACTTTGGTGCACATGAACGTAATAATTAAACGCACTGTATAAATAAATAGCCGCGGCTGCAAGAACTTCTACGTCCATCTTTCATCGAAGCGCCAATGCAGACTGATCAGTAAGCCAATGTGTAAACACCAACCTTGGGGATGCATCATTTTGGCCCGACATGTTGGCCCAACACCTTGGCCCAATGTGTACAGCTGGCTTAACAGGCACAACACAAGTGCCAGACTCATGTTTAATTTAAGATAATATTTCATGTCTGGAATACAAATAAACTTTTCAGGTTCGTTCCAGACTTTACAGGTACCTATTATCCAATGTGTTTTATTTCTTTACTTTGATATCGGTATGGCATATTTATTCAATGAGACATTAAATACCTATGTTTTAAAAAAACAAGTACCTACCTACCTAACAAGTACCTAATTTATATTTTTTATTTGTGTTAATTTGTCAGTATGCACCTATACCTATGACCTAAATGCTTTTTAAACCTACTTGACATGTAACAATAATCTGTTATAAATAAATTAACTACAACTATAACTATGGCACTTGGGCCTGTTTTAAACATTTTTTGTCACTTACAAAATATTGCGCACGGTAGCATAAGCACCACAGAATAAATATAAGTACAAGTACCAACACCTATGGGCCACCATACTTGCGCTGTCTTCGATCAGATTTCTAATCGAAGTGCGCTGTTCTATATTTTTTTACAAAACTGGGTAACTACTCAGAAATTTTTAGCTTAGGGCTACGTGTGCTTCAAGTTAGCGACCCCCATATATATATACGGCTCACGAGAAGCCCCAAGCGCATCGTCATCCCAAGTCTCGCTTTAGTGGGGAAGGTTATCGAATTTAACGTCTATTTGTATGGTTGTATCAACTCAAAAATCACTGCACCGATTACGGTTTATTTTTATTTTTGTCCTATTGGTTTAACCATAGACTTAAAATTTTCGTTTACTTGTGACACAGAACGCGAATAAGATAAGAAATACATAATACCGCCATTTATATTTTTTAGCTATGGACTTAGTATATTGTTGTATATACAATAGTTGTAGTTATGTTGTATACATGGACTTAGTATACAAATATACTAAGTCCATGGTTGTATATGTTGTATTACATAAATAGCTTAGCGAAAATTCTAAGTCTATGACAAAAATAGATACACGCCTTTTTCCCCGAATGGGTAGGAAGAGCCTCAAATGGGCCTCTTTTCACCGTGGGTTGCACCATCGTGGGAAATAGACGTGACGAGTGGTGAGCTCATCGGGTAGGTACGTCAATCAAAATCAAATCAAAATAAAATCAAATTTATTGCATAATAGATGATTATGTAAGTACATTGGTAACAAAAGTACAAATTAACTTAACAAGATATGCATGCAAAAATTAGGTCCAAATTTACATAGCCACCAAACGGGCGGTTTCGGTAACAAACGTCCATCCTGTGTCAACAAATTATGGACACAACCGTATTTGAACTGCCCGCTCAATGAGCCAGCGCACTTAGCATTAGCATAGGTACATACACAATTTTTAATTATAGGTTCGTTGGGAGTCGGTCGAGATATACTGAATCCCGACTCCCAGCATCCTTCGAACTACAATGTGAAATCAAATTATTACGAATTGAATTCAACCTCGTCCTGGGTATGTTATTTAAATTTAAATTACATAAGTACATTTATTTATTGATACATAATAACGCCATAAGATACATTATTTAAAGAAAGAATAATAGGTACGACTAATACAAGGTATGTACAAAATACATATGAAACAGTTGTGCTACCTGAAGACCGCTGCTAGCGATCTAAAGGTAGCTCAACTGATCCAAATCACTACCAGACGGAAGCGTCCCTAAGATGATGGCTGCATTGCCACGCTGAATGGCAATACGAATGCGTTGAGCCAGATAAGAGCCAGCTCTCGGGTCACGCGTCGCTTCGACCAGATGCCCTGAAAGACTGACTGACATTTTTAAACTGAACTATACAGTATAACTATTTACTATAGCTATACTTAGCTATGGCGTTATTAGACTCATACTTTTGTAATTTTCACTAGAAACGGGATATTTACCATGATTTTTGAGTTATATATGTTTCCGATATTTCGGCACAATCATGGTAAATATCCCGTTTCTAGTGAAAATTATGTACATAACCATGATAGTTTCAAAAGTCATACTTTTGTGTTGATGAAGTAGGTAGAAAAATAAATTCATAATTTGATAATGAGGTGATTGAGTCATTAATTAATTACAAAAATCTAAATTATACAAAATTAAATGCAATTAGGCAGAAGTCGACTTACTAGATGTAATAAGTATGGATATTAATGGTTAGGGAGTGTATAAATAAATATAAATATGTATTTAAACATATATACATATACTAGCTGACCCGCTCGCGACTTCGTCAACGCGTAGACTTCCATACAAACTTTAACACCCTTTTTCAACCCATTAGGGTGCGAATTTTCAAAAATCGTTTCTTAGTGCGCGCCTGCACCCCTGTAAGAAAGCTTGTGCCAAATTTCAGACCTCTCGGCCCAGTAGTTTCCGAGATTTCGTGATGAGTGGACAGTGAGTGAGTGAGTGTGTGTACTTCTCTTTTATATATATAGATACACCCAGATAGTATATTTATTTACAGAAAGAATAATACAAGGTATGTCCAAAATACTGTGTGGATATGGCAATTAACTGTAAAATATTACAAATGTCTTGTATTATGAATGTTATCGTTCAATACATACAATATATCGTTCCTAACGGTTCAATAGTGCAACTCAGAATCCAACGATACCGGGTTCGATCCTAGGCTCCGCACCAATGACTTTTCTAAGTTATGTGCGGATTTCCATCGCTCTGTGCTTCGGAGGGCACGTTAAGCTGTCGGTCCCGGCTGTTATTGATTAATAGCAGTCGATAAGCCATGTCAGAGGCCCTCGGGCGGCTTGACAAACTCTGACACCAGAGGCCAGCACTACCTCATACGAAACGACGACGAATGTTATCGTTGAACTCTCAGCAGTAGCTCCGTTTCATCATAGGTAGCTTTATGTTAGCTTAGTAGCCCTTGGTTACTTTACATTTACAATTATGTTTATTGAGAAAATAAATTGTAAGGCTTTTATTTAGTTTGTCGTAAAGAAATTATGATATAAATTTAAATTGGTGATGCATGAATTCTGTGCGGTATCTTCTCCTCATAGTTACTTTATTGTGTCTTCTCTTGCGAGTGATAGGTAGCAGGTTTACAGACAAGTTGACATGTGTTCGTAGAATAGTCAAAATAAGATCTTCCTTATTTCTTGTGACTAGACAAGGATCATTTTGAGACGTCACGCTTGTGTCAAGTGTGTCGTTTCTCGATATCATTTCTTCCCCATACCTACAAACTACAGAATGAGCTTCCATCTCAGGTTTTCCCGCTTTGTTACGATATGTGTTCCTTCAAGTTTTTTTTTCATAAATTCCTTCAGGGTAGGCAGCGCATCGACAATACCCCTGGTGTTGCTGGTGTCTATAAGCGACGGTGACCACTTCACATCAGGTGGGCCGTATGCTAGTTTGCCTATTTGTTTCACAAAAAAATATTGACAAGTAATAGCGTGAAGGGGCGTTCTAGATTTAGATGGGACTAGTATCCGCCCGCAGCTTTGCTCTCTTTTTACCGAGATAACTACTATAGCTCAATCCAGGTCAAAAACTATGTGTGTACCAAATTTCATCTAAACCGGTTCAGCCGTTTCGTTTCGTTTCGTGACAAATATCAAAACATCGCAACTTTGACATTAGTTGGAATATCTCTACTTGTAGGTAAGGTATGTACCTACCAACTACCTCTGGATGAAATTGCTAACGGGTCAGCTAGTATATGGTAAAGCCTCCTCATGTTCCTCTTGTCGAGCCAACTGAGACTCTTCACGTGTGGGTTTGGGCCTGCATACATGATAGAATAATCCTCATCTGTGTGATGCAGCCCCAACGCGTGTCCGATCTCGTGCAATGCTACCGGGTAAAAGTTTGTAATTCCCTCGCTTCGTTCTTCCGAGCTAGTCGTGTCGCCGTCAACCCAGGTTTCCTCGTCATCGAAGTGCACTTCGGAGCTGTATTCGGAAGGATAATCCGCGTGTGCGAGCACATTTTTAGGACCGTCGAAAGGATCTCTGGAATAAGAGATACGGGATAAGAGAGAAAAGAGATAAGTTTATTTCACTTACACTCGTATTTATAGACAAGTCAAAGTAATTACTTAGCAACAAGTAATTACTTGAGCAACTATTTTTATTGCATAGTTAAGAAATCGGTCGAAGTAAGAACTGTCAAAAGTTAGAATTCTTAATCAAGTAATAGTAACCACTTTCGTTACTTAAGCAACGCTTATTACTCGGTTCGGAGCTTTTTGACAGTGTTTAGTAAGTAACGTGCATTACTCAACTATAGAATAAAATTTTGTACTGAAGAATTCTAGCTTCAAGTAATGACTTCATTAAGAAATTACTTAGCAACAAGTAATTACTTGTTTATAAATACGAGTGTAAGAGTAGGTACAACAAGTCATAATCATTTGCATTAATTTCAAAGATGTTCGTAAGTATATGAAATAAGAGAACTTTGCCTTCCGTGCTACTTAGTTAAAAAACTGTGTTACGGCAAGGTAACGCTTCTCACCCCTTATAGAATAGTCCTTTGGATATTATAAGTTAAATTTTACATATACGTTAAGCTCATATAAATATAAACCTTCTAAACTAACATACATATTTTATACTTAAAAGTATCACTTAACTCTCGAAGAACAGCATGATGTTCGTATCGCTGTAGTTCCGTCGCTTGAACAGCAGTACTCACCCGTCTCCGTGGTCGCGGCTCTCGAAGGACAGCATGATGTTCGTATCGCTGTAGTTCCGACGCTTGAACAGCAGTACTCAGCCGTCTCCGTGGTCGCCGCTCTCGAAGGACAGCATGATGTTCGTATCGCTGTAGTTCCGTCGCTTGAACAGCAGTACTCACCCGTCCCCGTTGTCGCCGCTCTCGAAGGACAGCATGATGTTCGTATCGCTGTAGTTCCGTCGCTTGAACAGCAGTACTCACCCGTCCCCGTTGTCGCCGCTCTCGAAGGACAGCATGATGTTCGTATCGCTGTAGTTCCGTCGCTTGAACATCAGTACTCTCCCGTCCCCGTTGTCGCCGCTCTCGAAGGACAGCATGATGTTCGTTTCGCTGTAGTTCCGTCACTTGAACAGCAGTACTCACCCGTCCCCGTGGTCGCGGCTCTCGAAGGACAGCATGATGTTCGTTTCGCTGTAGTTCCGTCGCTTGAACAGCAGTACTCACCCGTCCCCGTTGTCGCCGCTCTCGAAGGACAGCATGATGTTCGTATCGCTATAGTTCCATCGCTTGAACAGCAGTACTCACCCGTCTCCGTGGTTGCGGCTCTCGAAGGACAGCATGATTTTCGTATCGCTGTAGTTCCGTCGCTTGAACAGCAGTACTCACCCGTCCCCGTTGTCGCCGCTCTCGAAGGACAGCATGATGTTCGTATCGCTATAGTTCCGTCGCTTGAACAGCAGTACTCACCCGTCTCCGTGGTTGCGGCTCTCGAAGGACAGCATGATTTTCGTATCGCTGTAGTTCCGTCGCTTGAACAGTGTGATGGACCCGTGTCCCAAAACATCTGTTTAATATTTTTTTTTTATATCACAGTAAGATTTCGTTTCTTACTGTCCGAAGTGAAACAAAGGGAGTTGATTGCTTCCTGTATATTCAATAGAATTTAAAGTTCCCAGGATATTAAAATTCTATGTGTCCAATATAGAAAGCTGTTATTTTAGGATTCTTGGATGAGCGACAATGGTTTTAGGATTTCTTCACAGTCACAGATGGGGCAAGCAGATGTCCTGACAATGGGTGATGGAGAAAAAAACCTTTCTTGCATAAAATGCGTGTGCTTGGGGAATTTTGGTACCTTGGTTATAACTGATCTGTAGAAATCTCGAGTAATTAGTTGAGATAAGTTATTTCGTCATGAAAGGAGACGTCTAGACATGACTAGATCACTTATCGTATAACACCTTACGAACCTAGGAAATAACTAGATTCTGCATTTCAGTTATAACTAGATATGAGTCTAATTTGTGTAGCGTTTCAACGAATGGACACTGAAATCTGCGGATACACATACACTGTACTTTGTTTTTCATGTTGGGAGACCGGGATTGAAACAATGGACTATATCTCAACCTGAAATGCGCGCGAACGCGACAGTTGGCGCCAAAAAGCGGAGCGACATCATGCGAGGCTTGCAAGCCCGCACGCTGAGTTTGAATTTGGCGCGAAAAGTTGCGTCTCTTACGCAATGGTGACAACAAGATGTACCAATCACGTGTCACCCAGAAGATGTACAATGGACGAATGGCGTAACAGCAGTGGGGCGTGTTACGCTACGAAGAGGAAATGCCGTGAGAATGAAGGAATAGGGTTGCGAGGGGGAGCGCATTCATTGAGTTTTGAACTGCGGAAGGAGGAAGTTTAGTTTCGCTAAGCACGAGAGAGTGTACTAGAAATCAGTGTCGTCTGACGGGGTCGTAACTAAAGAAGTGTTTAAGTCTCAGAGAAGACAGTGTTTATAATAATAGAATCAAGTGGCTAGCCTTCAAGAACATTAAAAAGCTAAGTTTTACTGTCCAAATCTGAAATCCAAATGACCTAATGACCTATTAAATCTCAGTAAATATTGGCATCATATATGTGCCTTGATTAACCTCCATATAAAAATGTGATTAGAACATTTGGATTAGTAATATATCTCAATTTGTGCGTGTATTTCAGACATATATATACCTCTATATTGCAGATTTCGTCTATAAAGACGTGTCCTTTTGTTCGGAGCCTAATTTATTGAGGGCCGTAGCAAAAATAGCTACTTAACGCTAAAGATTCTCCCACCAGTAAAATCCGGTTGGTAGTGGTAGGGTAATTAATGGCATATTGGTGTCCTTAGTTACCTGAGGCGAGTAATCTGTTTTCAGTTGAGGGAAAGCTGGATATGTTAGCTATTTCGCGTAATGCTAGGTATTATGAAAGATAACTAACATATCGCACCAGTGGTGGTATTATTAACCGCATTTTAATAATGCAATATAGAGGCTTGTCTTAGATTTAATTTCCTACAAGCCAAACCTGTATGCGGGATTGACTCGTCTTACTGTATTTCATTGATTTGTGTGTGTGTGCTTGAATGATTAAAATATTCCAATACTGAATTTAATATCACACGGTTTGATTTTGCTCAGATAAAACCCTAAATACTTAGGCAGGCTTATCAAATACATTTAGCACTCAGATAGTGCATACAACAGCTAAGAATAAGTAATTTTAGCCTGGATCCCGAGAGAGCAGATGCTGAACGTAAGTCATGATTATGCTAATTAATTAACAATATATTTAATCCTTAAATAGGCTCTGATTGTTTGCACAACGAATTCCCGCTATAAGCGAAGGTGGTTACAAGCGCTATATAAATATCTAAGCGATCTTATATCGGAGGCCTCCGTTTTACAACAACATCAAGATCAGCTACTGCAGACACGAGTTGTCTTAACCACGCATAGGACCAGGAACAAGCTTGTCCTGAAGAATCCACAGATGCTGACTTAGGACCTGGTGCCATGTCGAACCGTTCACCATAGAGGTCATTAGGCGGAGGAGTCGATCACACAGAACTGATAGCGGTCCATAGAAACCTGGCTGAGGTACAGCTCGATAATCACCAGCAAGTATCCATAAAAGTCAAGTCTAGAACCCTGGGGGCCCGATATTGATCGATCTAGCTCTCAAAGGTTCATAGACTTTCGTTAGAGTGCATATACAGCAGAAGTCCGGTTCTAATCTCTAGAAGGATGGGTTTTTTATAAAGATCAACAATTCACAAAACCAATTACGGACTCAAAAGACTCAATCCGGACAGAATTGAACCTTGTTACTAAACACATGACTAGCGGACATACACTGCCTTAAACATATCAATTTCAAGTAATACCAGACTGGTCCAAATACAGAGAAATATATATATCCGTTTCTATTCTAAGCTAAAAAGCAAGTTGTAAGTAAACCGTTCTGTTCAGGCCAATTCATGACCAGCTCTGTTCTGGTGAGCTAAGGTCAGCAGTCTACTGAGAGAGAGATAGGGGAGGAACGTTCAATTGCTCCACTAGGGTCTAGATGGTATCTAGACCGATACTAGGTAAGGAGGGGGAAACGTCACATTTGGCGCCGAGTGACCAAGGATTTAGTGATAAGGTTATTGCACAAGGCTTTAACCACTAAAAAAATTATCTGAGTTATTTGAATTTAATTCATTTTATTAAAATACACAACGTAGGATCAATCAATTAATTATTTGCAAACATATTAAAGAAGACAGAACGTAACTTCAATTAGTTTTACAACCATAGAAACACGAATTTCAAAATTTCAGAGACCATTGCTATCTATAAATAAAACAAAAGATAAGTCATTATAACTGTGTTACACGAGTTGCTAACGTGTTAGAGGGTTTATTCTGAGTGAAATAAGTTTTAGTTATTTATAAATAACTAAGTATAAGAAATTCAGTATTTGATTATACTTGTGCATGATAATTATAACTGCTTGTTATCATGTCTGCCAACGCTCCAAGGAAAAGTAGCAGGAGAGGTACCACCAGAGACACGTCCGTAACATCAAGGGCAAAGAAGAGTCGTACTGTGGAAACCGCACAGATGAACCAAAGCGATTTAGGTTTTCAGATTTTGGGAAATAAATTGGACGCGATTTTTAAGCGTTTAGATACACTAGAACGAGAGCGCGAAAATGTAAGCATTGCAACTAGTTCCGTGGCGAGTACAGGTTCAATTCCATCGGGGATACAGGGCGATCAAATGATTATACCGCAGACAATAGAAATATTGCAAAGTTCTGTGCCAGTGACACAGCCCATTATTTCCAGTTCGGAAAACGGAAACACTTATATAATGAGACCGGCTGTTGATAAGCCCGTCTTCAGTGGAAAAAATGACACGAATCCAATGAAATTTAAAAAAAAATTAAAACGATACATAAATTCCAGTAATGGTATGCATCGCGCGGTAGATATTGCGACCGAGTGTTTAACGGGGTCAGCATTAAAATTATTAGAGATATATAGTGACGGATGGACATCCTTAGCTGACTTTGAAAGGGATTTTCAGAAAGTGTTTTGGGGAGAAACGCAACAAGAGAGGGCCAAATATAAGCTAGTTAATTCTACTTGGGATTCAAAGTCTCAGACGACCATGAGCGAACATTTCGCAGGGCAAATCGATACAGTGCGATTTTTAACATCACCGTTGACGGAAAGCCATATGGTCAACTCCGTGATTAAGCATTTCCCCGTAGACATACAACGGTTATGGTCAATTCAGAAGGGTAATAAGACTATTTTAGTAGCGGCAGAATTCCTTCGCGATATGGAACAAGATATAACGATTAAAACAAGCGAATCAGATAATTACTCGAATCGAGGTAATGAGCGCGTTGGAAGGGGTAATTACAGGCGCGTAAATTCTATGAACACTTCGTTGGCGTGGAGAGGTCAGAACTCAAATCGTGGACGCGGTCAACGTCGTGGTAGGAATTATTATAGAGGAAATCGAGCCACGTCTTGGCCAGCTATTAAATGGGAAAGGGCCAACAATACCGAATCGAACGGAACAATTAAACCAGTGCCTAAGCCCACGGAATCCAATACAACACAGGCGGCAACTTCAAATCAGGGAAACGCATGAGTGTCGGACACGACAGCCTCTGTGATCCGACAATGAATATAGATGCAAGAGGTTTAAATAGTACCGTTAATATGATTTTAGGACCGGAAATTAGGACGAGATCGGGCGCAAATGTTGTAGCGTATAACTGTATGATACAGACTGGTTGGAGGCCAGGAAAGGCGTTAGGAAAAACAGAAAACGGGTGCAAAGTTCCAGTAGGTAATGCTATTTGTTCGAACAGTTACAGCATCGAAGCGAGCTTAGGGTTGTTATTAGGAAAAGATAACGACGAAATTCTTTTGTGCCAAGAGGTAGGCAGGCCGTGTAACATCTGCGATAAGCGCGAGGCAAGGTTGTATACAATTTTTAGTGATTCATCCTTTTATGACGACGAAAATACAGCTCACAGCTTATCTCGTTTACCTGAAGTAACAATAAAAATAAACGGAAAAGAGATTAAAAGTTTGCTAGATACAGGAAGTCAGGTTACAGCGATTACATCGGAGCTGTATGATTCAATTAGAAGCGAAGTAGGTGTTTTACCGGAAGTTCCGACACCGTGCATGCAAATTCAAGGTGCGTTCGGGTCGAAGAGTGAAAAGGTTAATAAACTCAATGTGGTTACGATAGAGTTAGGCTCAGTTCAAATCGATACACCCGTAGTTGTTTTAAAAAAGCTTCCGTATCCGATGATATTAGGACATGATTGGTTAGAACGTATGAGGGCGGTCATCACATGTGGTCCTGAAAAGATCTTAAGTATAGAACATCTTGGGATTAGAACTCAAGTTAGAATCGGGTCGGATCACGAATGTTTAGATTGGGAACGAAGATTAAATTGTTTAGAAAGAACAATTACTTCAAACACGACTGATAACGATAAGCGGTTATCCGTAGAACAATACGTCCAGGGGCTAGATAAATCAGTTGAACAAAAGGATTTATTGTTATCTGTTTTGCGGCAATATAAAACGGTGTTTTCACATAAGCCTGGCAGGACCAATAAATACACTCACAAGATTGAAATGACAGATCAAACACCTTTCATGAAACGATCTTATCCGATACCATTCAAACATAGAGATATCGTAGGACAAAAGATAATGGAATTAGAAGCTTTGGGTATCATAAAGCGTGAGTCAACAGCCTTTTGTAGTCCGATGACTTATGTCATAAAGAAAGATGGCAGTGTTCGATTATTGTTAGACGCACGCGAATTAAATAAACGAATGATGGGGGACGTCGAAGCGCCACCCCTCACGTCAGAGATTTTACAGTCTTTTCATAATGTCAAATTCATAAGCGTATTAGATTGCAGTGATGCCTATTTTCACATACCGTTAGATAGTGATTCAACGAAATACACAGGTTTCACGTTTATGGGAAAGTCATACACGTATAATGTATTGCCTCAGGGATTAAAAACATCAGTATCGAGTTTTAGTAGAGCAATGGATATTATCTTGGGGCCTGAAGTCAGAGATTTTTGTGTGAATTATCTAGATGATTTAGTGGTATACACATCGGGGACCCTAGACATGCATTTGGAACATTTGGGACAGGTATTAGAAAGATTGCGGCAGGCCAATATGACATGTAATTTGATTAAATGCAGTTTTTTTCAAACAGAGGTTAAATTTCTCGGCCATATTGTATCGGTAAATGGAGTGAGAATGGACCCTGATAAGACAGTGGCCATAAAGCAATTCCCGGCGCCCAAAAACGTAAAACAATTAAGGGCTTTCTTGGGGCTCATAAACTATTTCCGGAGATTTATTCACAAATACGGGGAGCAGACAAAACCGTTATGTAAGCTATTGCAAAAAAAAGCGAGGCTTTCATATGGACCGAACAGTTAAACGAGGTTTTTGAGCGTGTGAAAATTTTATTTTTAGATACCGTAATGCTAGTTCACCCTGATATCAATAAAACATACTATTTGCAAACGGATAGCAGTGCCGTAGGTATCGCAGGATGTGTCTATCAATTATCAGAAGAAGGTGATCGTATGATCGTAGGTTTTTGTAGTAAAGGGTTGACAGACGCCGAGATTCGTTGGACGGTATCGGAGCAGGAGTTATTTGCTATCATTTTCAGCCTGACAAAATTTGAAACCTACTTACGCGGAGCTAAAATGATCATTCGAACTGATCATAAGAGTCTAACGTTTTTACATTCGTGGAAATTACTAGGTGCACGTATGATAAGATGGGTACATTACATGGGACGTTTTGACTATCGTATCGAGTACATAAAGGGGACCGATAATTGTATAGCAGATGTTTTGTCTAGACACATACCAAACGTGGAGTTAGGTCGAGGAACTAGAATAGTCAGTCCACAACTAAACATGTTTAAAACAGCTAATTATAGACAGGTAACGGGACAGTTAAAAGACATAGTACAATTGCAGAAAGCTGACCCCAAGTTACAAGCAATAATTACGGGGTTATTGATAAATGACAGTGCGTATGCGTGCTCTATGGAGATGAGGTTTTACGAGATGAAAGACGATATGTTGTTTTATAAGCGCACTGGGTCGGGTGAAAAGGTTATTGTCATACCGGAAGTAATGAGAGACGAATTGATAAAGAATGTTCACGAGGAAATTGGGCATTTTGGTAGGTATAAAGTACATGCTATAATGAGGAAAAGATTCTACTTTACACGTATGTCACGTGAGATTGGTAGAGTAGTGAGAGAATGTGACTTATGTCAGAAAACAAAACATGAGTTACAGGCAACGGTGGGTCCGAGTCAGCCAGTATTAGCTTTGGAAATAGGGGAAATTGTCTTTGCTGATTTGTATGGGCCATTGCCGGCAGGTCAATTCGGGATGTGTTATGTTTTTGTAATGCAGGATGCGTTTAGTAAGTTGATAAAATTGTATGCGTTGCGGAAGGCTACGGGAAAGAGTGTCGTATCATGCGTAAGGAAATTTCATTTAGAAGTAACGATAAAGCGAGTTGTAACGGATAACGGAGCACAGTTTGTGTCGCGAGCTTGGGAAAATGGACTAGCTAAAATGGGTATCGTGTTATCACACACATCAGTACGAAATCCGCGGCCCAACTCTACCGAAAGAGTGAATCGCGAGTTGGGGAGACTGTTCAGAGCCTATTGTAATAAATCACATAAGAGTTGGGTAAGTGTGTTACCAATTATCGAAGAATGCTACAACAATGTAATACACTCTAGTACAAAATATACTCCGTTAGAGCTCATTGAAGGGAATTCAATTAAATTGACAACTGACACTTATATTAAAAGATTTGATGGGGAAAGTCGCGAATCGAAAGAGTTTATGCGCGAGCGAGCGAGAGAAAATATAGTCAAGGCCGCAGCTACACGAAAGGTTACCTATAATAAAGGTCATAAACTCATACAATTCAACATCGGAGATAAGGTCAAGTTGAGGACGTTACCAAAATCAGACAAAAGTCAGAAGATAACCAAAAAGTTTGCGTTGCTATACGAGGGACCATACGTCGTGGGTGCGATACCGTATGCCAACGTGTATACGTTGATTAATAATGAAAATCATATCCGAGGGAATTATAATGCTATACACTTGTCAAGGTATTATGAAAACACGAGCGTTATGAATAAATTAAAATAAATTAAAATAAATTAAAATAAATTAAAATAAATTAAAATAAATTAATATAAATTAAAATAATTTAAAATAAATTAAAATAAATTAAAATAAATTAAAATAAATTAAAATAAATTAAAATAAATTAAAATAAATAAAAATAAATAAAATAAATAAAAATAAATAAAAATAAATAAAAATAAATAAAATAAATAAAAATAGATAAAAATAAATTTAAATATATTAAAAAAAAAAAAAAAAAAAAAAAAATGGGATTATCTTAGGTTTGAGGGTGGTCAAACACCACAAACATATTTTGTAGATGGGTATCTTAAGGTTAAGCTTAGTGTAAGTCTCACTTTGCGAAGGGAGACCGATAGGTCGAAGTTTTTTTTCTCACGTGTGCTCTTATGAGGAACCGTGTTCTGAGTTGGGAGATTAAGTATTGATGAAAAGTTAAGCACTAGATGTTTCTGCGTGTTCAATTTTCAGAGGGTGGAATGTGATGGACCCGTGTCCCAAAACATCTGTTTAATATTTTTTTTTTATATCACAGTAAGATTTCGTTTCTTACTGTCCGAAGTGAAACAAAGGGAGTTGATTGCTTCCTGTATATTCAATAGAATTTAAAGTTCCCAGGATATTAAAATTCTATGTGTCCAATATAGAAAGCTGTTATTTTAGGATTCTTGGATGAGCGACAATGGTTTTAGGATTTCTTCACAGTCACAGATGGGGCAAGCAGATGTCCTGACAATGGGTGATGGAGAAAAAAACCTTTCTTGCATAAAATGCGTGTGCTTGGGGAATTTTGGTACCTTGGTTATAACTGATCTGTAGAAATCTCGAGTAATTAGTTGAGATAAGTTATTTCGTCATGAAAGGAGACGTCTAGACATGACTAGATCACTTATCGTATAACACCTTACGAACCTAGGAAATAACTAGATTCTGCATTTCAGTTATAACTAGATATGAGTCTAATTTGTGTAGCGTTTCAACGAATGGACACTGAAATCTGCGGATACACATACACTGTACTTTGTTTTTCATGTTGGGAGACCGGGATTGAAACAATGGACTATATCTCAACCTGAAATGCGCGCGAACGCGACAGTTGGCGCCAAAAAGCGGAGCGACATCATGCGAGGCTTGCAAGCCCGCACGCTGAGTTTGAATTTGGCGCGAAAAGTTGCGTCTCTTACGCAATGGTGACAACAAGATGTACCAATCACGTGTCACCCAGAAGATGTACAATGGACGAATGGCGTAACAGCAGTGGGGCGTGTTACGCTACGAAGAGGAAATGCCGTGAGAATGAAGGAATAGGGTTGCGAGGGGGAGCGCATTCATTGAGTTTTGAACTGCGGAAGGAGGAAGTTTAGTTTCGCTAAGCACGAGAGAGTGTACTAGAAATCAGTGTCGTCTGACGGGGTCGTAACTAAAGAAGTGTTTAAGTCTCAGAGAAGACAGTGTTTATAATAATAGAATCAAGTGGCTAGCCTTCAAGAACATTAAAAAGCTAAGTTTTACTGTCCAAATCTGAAATCCAAATGACCTAATGACCTATTAAATCTCAGTAAATATTGGCATCATATATGTGCCTTGATTAACCTCCATATAAAAATGTGATTAGAACATTTGGATTAGTAATATATCTCAATTTGTGCGTGTATTTCAGACATATATATACCTCTATATTGCAGATTTCGTCTATAAAGACGTGTCCTTTTGTTCGGAGCCTAATTTATTGAGGGCCGTAGCAAAAATAGCTACTTAACGCTAAAGATTCTCCCACCAGTAAAATCCGGTTGGTAGTGGTAGGGTAATTAATGGCATATTGGTGTCCTTAGTTACCTGAGGCGAGTAATCTGTTTTCAGTTGAGGGAAAGCTGGATATGTTAGCTATTTCGCGTAATGCTAGGTATTATGAAAGATAACTAACATATCGCACCAGTGGTGGTATTATTAACCGCATTTTAATAATGCAATATAGAGGCTTGTCTTAGATTTAATTTCCTACAAGCCAAACCTGTATGCGGGATTGACTCGTCTTACTGTATTTCATTGATTTGTGTGTGTGTGCTTGAATGATTAAAATATTCCAATACTGAATTTAATATCACACGGTTTGATTTTGCTCAGATAAAACCCTAAATACTTAGGCAGGCTTATCAAATACATTTAGCACTCAGATAGTGCATACAACAGCTAAGAATAAGTAATTTTAGCCTGGATCCCGAGAGAGCAGATGCTGAACGTAAGTCATGATTATGCTAATTAATTAACAATATATTTAATCCTTAAATAGGCTCTGATTGTTTGCACAACGAATTCCCGCTATAAGCGAAGGTGGTTACAAGCGCTATATAAATATCTAAGCGATCTTATATCGGAGGCCTCCGTTTTACAACAACATCAAGATCAGCTACTGCAGACACGAGTTGTCTTAACCACGCATAGGACCAGGAACAAGCTTGTCCTGAAGAATCCACAGATGCTGACTTAGGACCTGGTGCCATGTCGAACCGTTCACCATAGAGGTCATTAGGCGGAGGAGTCGATCACACAGAACTGATAGCGGTCCATAGAAACCTGGCTGAGGTACAGCTCGATAATCACCAGCAAGTATCCATAAAAGTCAAGTCTAGAACCCTGGGGGCCCGATATTGATCGATCTAGCTCTCAAAGGTTCATAGACTTTCGTTAGAGTGCATATACAGCAGAAGTCCGGTTCTAATCTCTAGAAGGATGGGTTTTTTATAAAGATCAACAATTCACAAAACCAATTACGGACTCAAAAGACTCAATCCGGACAGAATTGAACCTTGTTACTAAACACATGACTAGCGGACATACACTGCCTTAAACATATCAATTTCAAGTAATACCAGACTGGTCCAAATACAGAGAAATATATATATCCGTTTCTATTCTAAGCTAAAAAGCAAGTTGTAAGTAAACCGTTCTGTTCAGGCCAATTCATGACCAGCTCTGTTCTGGTGAGCTAAGGTCAGCAGTCTACTGAGAGAGAGATAGGGGAGGAACGTTCAATTGCTCCACTAGGGTCTAGATGGTATCTAGACCGATACTAGGTAAGGAGGGGGAAACGTCACAACAGCAGTACTCACCCGTCCCCGTTGTCGCCGCTCTCGAAGGACAGCATGATGTTCGTATCGCTATAGTTCCGTCGCTTGAACAGCAGTACTCACCCGTCTCCGTGGTTGCGGCTCTCGAAGGACAGCATGATGTTTGTATCGCTATAGTTCCGTCGCTTGAACAGCAGTACTCACCCGTCTCCGTGGTCGCCGCTCTCGAAGGACAGCATAATGTCCACGTCGCCGTAGAGCTGTTGCTCGAACCGCAGCCCGCAGTACGGCGCCCACTCCGCAAACGCCTTCGCTACTAGGTTCTTTACGCGGTTTTTGCTCAGTGTCATTGTTGGTCCATTCTCTACTCTGTATGACAACCGAAACGGTTATTACTTCTACCGACCCTTATTATCTTAGTGGCAGGTACCTACACGAGTCCAGGGAAAGCAGGTCCATCGTTAAAAGAAGGTAACAAAAAAAACTGTCAAAATGCAGAATAATATCTTAAAATGTAATCGCACCAGAATATTTATTGTTTGTTAATTGTTATTATTTATTACTATTGGAATATTTTTGTTTTGTTTAGTAATAACGTTCACAATTAGCATGAGTTAACCCTTATGTAACATATACATATATTTATATATAATGTGACTGTTGGGTGTGGTTTGAGTCTGTTAATGTTAATGTGGTGGGAGGGCTATCTGAATAATAATTTTACCTGTATGTAATGGTTGAATGTTTTTTCAAAGTCGTTTTGCGAAGGGCCGCGTGTCTTCGAACCCTACCAGGATTCGAAATGTCGGCTGAATCATTCACTCCACAACGGGACACTGTAGAAACCTGTTCACCGATAAAATAATAGTTAGTGGTGTCGATTCTGTGCAGCATTCTCTAATTTTAAACCGCGTTAAAGATGTCGCGCGCCCTTTTCTAATAGACTGAAATAAAAGAGACCGCGATAATTTTAATGCGGTTTAAAATTAGAGAATCGACACAGAATCTACACCAATAGGTACGTAAACCTGATCAAAGAACATTGTTACATTATTAGATACCTATATTACAACAAGATAGAGAGTAGTAGTAGAGCTTTTTAGTGAAAGAGTTCGTCCGGGTAAGTACTACCACCATACCTATTTCTGCCACAAAGCAGTAGTGCTCGCATTGCTGTGTTCCGGTTTGAAGGGTATGGTTGCCGGTGAAATTACGGGCACATGAGACTTTTCATCTTCATGTCTCAGGGTGGCGGGAGCAGTGCAATGCCACATAGGGCGCGTCCTAGGTGGACTTAACCTATGTGAGAATGCTCTGTTCATAGGCAGAGGGTACCGCTTATACTCAGGTGGGCCATCTGCTTGTTCCGTAATTGTAAGCAGCATAAAAAAAGAAAAAAAAGAAAGAAGATAGATACATGTTTGTCGCTAATAGGCTATGCTTTTTTTACCAGTCGACCATGTCCATAGGCCCATATCTATAATATGAATAATTGAGTAGGTAAGTTAAGTACTTAATATTGGACAGAGGCGTATTTTAAGGTTTTACGCCTCATAAGCAGTGCAGTACCGGATCTAGGGTTTTTCGAGAGGCAAAATCATAAAACAGCCTCACTCACCCATGAGCCAACTTTACGGACCGAGGCCAACACACGTACTATAGCTAGATAGATAGATAGATATACTATACAAACACATACAAACGTAGGATTAGGTTAGTAGAGTAGAAACATCCAGTGTGCTTGGCACTGAAACTAGACAACACTACCATAGAAGTTAACAGCTAGCGAGCGAGCTTTGCAAATTCTTTTACGTATACCTACAGCAGCTCATGTCTTATTTGGAGGCCTTGTCCTCATAGAGGAGTCAACGTGTGCTGAAAAAACAATACGTCTTGCAATTATCTTTTATCGGTAAAGGGATCTTACAAAAAAAAACTACCTGTTCTTTAAACATGTGAAAAAAAACAGCTGTTTTTAATGTCGGCAAATACTTAATTTCATTTAATAAAATTAAATGAAAATAAAATTTATAAATAAAAATTTAAATTAATAAATTTAAATTTTTATTTATAAATTTTTTTTGTCGGCAAATACTTAATTTCATTTAATAAAATTAAATGAAAAAAAAATTATAAATAAAAATTTTAATTAATTAATTTAAATTTTAAATTTTGAGAAAACTTACAGCTAGGTAGGTACACAAAACATTTCTTATCCTATGTAAATACCTATTTACATGCAAAATACAGGTATGACGTAGGCCAATATATGACTTTTATTAATAACCAGTTGTTTGAATCAATATCTCCTTATGCAGTAAGTGTTTCATTGGTTTTCCATGAAACAAGTTACAAGTTTCCATTGATAGGTTGAGTAATCTAATGTTAAAAATACAGCTATTGTGGACTAAAAACCATGAAAATAACAATTAACAAAAAAAAAACAGAGAAAGAAATTAAAAAAAAAAAAATATGATTCTGTGATGCGACGTTTTTTCACGTGGCAAATAATTGTTTTTCGTGATTTTCACTTACTTTTCGTTTCGCGAGCGCTACTCTGTCACTTTATAACTGACCTTGAAGTAATTTTGGTCTGGTAGGTACCTATGCGCTTTAAGGTGAAGCCTCACGCTTGAGGCGTGAAATTCTTTTTTTTTTGTGTTTTTTATAGCGAAAGTTGAGTTCGCGAGAACTAGGAGACTTAACACACGTCATGTTTTAATTGATAGTATCTCGTAAATATCACCAGTTTAGCTACGATACCCCTTAATAAAAAAAACGCTGTAAAAATGTGTTTAGGGGTATTATCATAGCTAAACTGACGATAATTATGAGATACTATCATTTAAACATGTGTGTTAAGTCTCCTAGTTCTCGCGTACACAACTTTTGCTATCTGAAGAAGTGTTGATGAGCTGTAATGGGCAAAAAACACCAAAAAAATTGTATTTCGCGCTGAAATTACCAACGAGTGCAGAGAGCCACGAAAATTCAGTGTTTATAGAACTAGCAACCAACATTACAACTTAATAATATAGTTGAGCACGAGGGGCAGTGCCCCGGACCATGGCCCCCATAGCCCTAGTGTAAGTACACCCCTGGTATAAGTTATATGATTATTATACTAACCTCATCACTGAGTAATATCGGCGCTTGCGTGTCCAAAATGTCCTTCGGGATAGTCTTGCCTTGCACAATACTGATCGCTACAACACACAGAAGCCAAGCCAAATGGTTATAGACGGCCATATCGGTAGGGCTGGGCTGTATGTCAACACTTGGTAATGTAGGTAGGGTAGGTCCGTATTGATACTAACGATGTCAATGCTGGATGCTGAATGAAATCGCAGTTAAATTCTGATCTTATTTGTATCATTTCTCTTGCTGTTATCGACTCATTATGTGTGGGGTTCCGTATCCAAAGTTATCAACGCACGGGATTTACCAATACTAAGTAGGTATATCCGGTTCGCTGCCCGTCTGTCCGGGCATCTATGTCTGTCACGGGGTTATAATGTTGACAGATTAGTACCTAGTTGTGGCAAGTCTTGGCAAATTATAGAAGCCAAATGCCAAGGGTCTCCCTTTGTGAAGTCAGTTATCATCTCAAAATAATCTAGCAAGTGTGTTATGAAAACTGTAAAAAGCATTGCAAGAAAACCGTAAGGCATCATTGTAAAGTTTCGTGTATCGAAAACATTAGACCTACATCGTCGTTCAAATTCTTGTAAATAAATAATAAATAAATAATAAATAAATAAATAATGCTGGACAAGTTCACAAAACATTATCTAGCCCCAAGCTAAGCCAGAGCTTGTGTTATGGGCACTAGATAACTGATATACTTAATATAATACATTACATAGATAGATATTTTTTATTATACATAGAAAACACCCAGAACACCCTGAACAAATATCTGCAGAACGCACAAATATTTGTTCCGAGGCGGGAATCGAACCCGCAACCTCCTGCGTCGCAGGCGAACGTTCACCAGCCGCGCCACAGAGGTCGACGGGAGAAATGGGAGGTCAACAATAGATGTATATTGGTTAATATATTTGTATAGGGTAAAAGTTTCTAAATCCTTAAATTTTAGACTTTTCCCTGTATTTGTGTCACAAAAACTACAAGCATACCAAATTTCTGCAATGTTGGATTGCTGGAAATACCTTAGAGGTTTTTTTAAAAAAAAAAAATATTTTCAGCCTATATGAACAGTGCATTATCTCATAAGGGCACGTCCACTTACAAGACGCTCTCTATGCGGCATGTCACTGCCACCGCTACGCTGAGATATATACAGAAGGTTGAAATCTGCAATTTTTGAAAGAAACGTCGTCATTTTTATTTTATTACATTTTAATGTGTTTTTTCGAGTTATTTCGTGTAATTTTAGTGGCATTTTAACCGGTGTAACTTGTATAAATGGCACATGTGTGATGTAGTGAAATTTGAGTGTATTGCGAGTCTTTTCGAAATGGTGGATTTTTTCCTGTACAAACTCAGTTTTTCTGCCACAATTTAAACTGGGTTAGGACTAGACGGAGACTCTTGACGACTTGACTATAAAACTATAATAATTATATCACTTGACATTGGCTAAATTGTTGCAAATAATGCACAGAAGCCATTACCTAAGATAAGAAGAAGAGATATATACAGTGTGAGTCTTCATAATGTGCACAAATTGAAATGTCGGATATCCGTGGTTCACTCTGGGCCTCAACGGAAGATCAGCGATGGGTTGCCGACGCGGCCTAGCAAACGCTGAGTTGAGGACCCTTTTGTGGCTTTCGTCAGGCACACACACAAATTGCCATAGTTTTTGTGTAATTGTTTTTGTTTTTTGGTTTTATTTAGTTCTTGCCTTGTTTGCTTTTTTGTTGGTGTGTGTCTTTTTTGTCACAAATAAACGTTTTCTTTCTTTCTTTCTTTATGAGAGATTATTAACTGGATTGAGCTACCTACTTGCTACTAGGAGTTTTATCCCGGTTAAACGCGAGAAAAACCGCAGGAGGATACTTGTAAAAAAATAATTTGCCGATCCATATACCTACTGTTCCTTAATGGAACCGTCGCACTGGCTCCGACTCGCACTTGCCTAATGTTTACGAAGCTTTTGGAATAACCCATTTTGTAGTGAATAAGTACAATAAAGCGGCAAAACAATAGTTATTTATGATACTAGTGCGAAAAGTTGGTTTTTACAAACGATTAGGGCTTACCATAGTGACGAGTTTGTAGAAACCAATTTTCGCACGTGTGTCATACAACGTTTTTCAACACATTTGAGAGAAAACAGTACAATAGGTACCTAATGATTGAGTATTTCTGCGAGTCTTCCATGATATAAAATATTATATATATATCTATGTATTATATTGTATTAAGTATATGAGTTATCTAGTACCCATAACACAAGCTCTGCTTAGCTTGGGGCTAGATAATGTTGTGTGAACTGTCCAGCATTATTTATTTATTTATATATTTATTTATTATATTGTAGGTAGGTACCTAAATTGTTAAATAACGCTGTCCCTATTTTGGCGGCCAGAGGAAATTTTCTGCAATTTGCGCCTCATTCAAGTAGATTCCATTCCTCGCTTAAACTCATTATTATTTTGTTTATAAATATATCAGTCGGAAAGTCGCAACAATCTTTGCGGCGCTAATTATAAAGAAAAAAAAAAAGAAAAAAAAAAGATCTTTTCTCCCCCATACGTGCAAGTTGTGGAATGGGCTCCCTTCTGAGGTGTTTCCGCTAAACTACAAAATGAGCCGCTTCAAAAAAAAAAAGAGTCCTTCAGGGCAGGCAGCGCATTGGCAATACCTCTGGTGTTGCAGATGTCAATATATAGGCGACGGTAACCGCTTACCATTAGGGTGGCCGTAAGCCAGTTTGTCGAGTCACAACATAAAAAAAAAAGTGAGACAAACTTATTGAACAAAAGCGCTTTTAAGGAGGTTCGATTATTCAGCTTAGGTTGTGTTGCTTGCTACTCCTTCTACTCTTCACACTTGTTATTTCTTGGTTTCCCTGCGTTAGGTCAGTCAGAGACGGGTGATAGGGCCCAATCGCGCTGTATTGAAACGATTCAAACATTCGAACGTAAGCTTATCGTTTTTGATCGTGCTTTGGTAAAAAATGGTAACACGCTATTTTCTAATAAACTCAAAGGGGTTCCCTGTTTGAATTAATCTGAAATTATGAGAGTGAGGAAGATGAGTGCAGTAATTTATTTCATCTTGTAGAAAAACAAACATCAAATTCTAAAAATATTAGTGAATGAATTATTGCTATACTAGCAGCGCCCCGCGGTTTCACCCGCGTAAGTCTTTATCCCGTGGGAATATCGGGATAAAAATGTGCCTATGTGTTATTCCGGGAGTCCAGTTATCTCCATAATCCAAATTTCATGCAAATCCGTCCAGCCGTTTCAGCGCGAAGAAGTAACAAACACACACACAAACTTTCACATTTATAATAGGTAGGTAGGTATTAGTAGGATATCAAGAACTGTATTTTTTACGTTTTTTTAAAACTTAGGAGTTCAAATCTAAAAGTAGATAAAGTTCGATCGCTCACTGCACCAACGCATCATCCAAAACAAAGCTTGATTAGCGCGGTAGGTACTACCTACCTACCTAGGTACCTACCCAGGTAGGTTGTTGTATGCATATCGTAACGGTTATGATTTTGGTTTTGGGCCGCGCTGTTGCATCAAGAATTTGGGCCAGAATTCGTGGGCCAGGCTGTCAACAACCCTTGTTTTAGTGTAATCTTTCAAAATTTGGGGCCTTTCAGCTTTGGGAAATTGTCAATTTGACATGTGTTGAATCAAATAAGAATTGGATGGCATTTGGCCATGGAAGTAGAGCATTTGGCATCTAGGTAACTTCCTAGAGAATTTCAGCCTCCGTACCGAAGAACGCCTAGCAACTCAGACGAAGCTACGCATAATGTACCTACCTTTTATTATATTAATGTGTCTATTTAGGTACCACCTACCTTCCTATGTCATAAGGTCATGAGTCATGACTAATTTCTGCTATCAACATTTCCCACTGCTACTTACCTAATAATAGCATTTATAACGCACTTGCCTACCTACTTAGGTACCAACTAGATAGGTACCTACCCAGTTATCTAGCAGTGCGTCAAGTTCATGGCCCACTGATACTGTGTTACATACCTACATAAAAATATTGCGCATGGCATCATCAACACCTACGGGCCACTATACCTACTTGCGCTGTCCTATTTTTAACCCCCGACCACAGAATATATAATGTACCCCGACCTAGGAAGATGGACTAAAACCACAGAATAAATATTAGTACAAGTACTAAAACCCCGACGCAAAAACGCGTGTTATAAGTTTGACGCGTCTGTGTGTCCCATCTAGCTCCCGAACGGATGAACCGATTTCGTTTTTTTTAAAGGTGATTTTTTTGGGGAGTGTTCTTTGCTATGTTTGATCAAAATCGGTTCAGCCGTTTCATTGAGTTGAGGGTTTTTTAATTTTTACAAAATTAATTACTTGTTTATACCACTGGGTAACTTCTCAAAAATACATGTTCGTCAAGCTAGCGAACCCCATATATCTTAGAGCATTGATGCAGGCCTCCGATCGAATTAATTTGCTACAAAGTGTTCTCCAGCCAAGGAATTACAGCGATAGCGCGTTCAAATTTTTCCAAACGCGACATCTAGGTTTGATTAGCGTAAACTTCGAATGCTTACATAATGCATGATCGCTTGCTACAAAGTGTTATCCAGCCAAGGAATTACAGCGATAGCGCGTTCTATTTTGTCCAGACGTGACATCTAGGTTTGATTAGCGTAAACTTCGAAAGCTTACATAATGCGTGATCGCTTGCTACAAAGTGTTATCCAGCCAAGGAATTACAGCGATAGCGCGTTCTATTTTGTCCAGACGCGACATCTAGGTTTGATTAGCGTAAACTTCGAAAGCTTACATAATGCGTGATCGCTTGCTACAAAGTGTTCTCCAAGCCAAGGAATTACAGCGATAGCGCGTTCTAATTTGTCCAGATGCGACATCTAGGTTTGATTAGCATAAACTTCGAAAGCTTACATAATGCGTGATCGCTTGCTACAAAGTGTTCTCCAGCCTAGAAATGACAGCGACAGCGCGTTCTAATTTGTCCAGACGCGACATCTAGGTTTGATTAGCGTAAACTTCGAAAGCTTACATAATGCTTGATCGCTTGCTACAAAGTGTTCTCTAGCCAAGAAATGACTGACAGCGATAGCGCGTTCTAATTTGTCCAGATGCGACATCTAGGTTTGATTAGCGTAAACTTCGAAAGCTTACATAATGCTTGATCGCTTGCTACAAAGTGTTCTCTAGCCAAGAAATGACTGACAGCGATAGCGCGTTCTAATTTGTCCAGACGCGACATCTAGGTTTGATTACCGTAAACTTCGAAAGCTTACATAATGCGTGATCGAGAGGAGCATGCATGTGGTTCTATGTTAAATCATGAGATACATATTTATATCATAGGTACCTACATTATTATTATTATAAAGGAACTAAGTACCTGCCGTGGTGTGTCTGGCCTAAGTAAACCCCCCTCTGTCTCCTCCTGTGGATGTAGTTAAAGGGATGAATAGAAAATGGCAAAAAATGCGATCACCGATCCGCCTGCCAAGAGTGATTGGAAATGGTAAAAGAAAGACGCGTCTATTAGCTAAAAATCTCAGAAAAACATGTTGCGTTCAAGAGTTTCGGCGGTTTCGGTCACAAACGAAACTCAGGACGACCACTTAGTTTTTTTTTAACTGCTTGGTTGACGGATCTTGCAGATGGCTCACCTGATGTTAAGCGGTAACCTCTGCCTTTCATTGCATTACATCAAAGGTCACGTCCACCTAGGACGCGCCCTATATTGCAGGAGGTTGCGGGTTCGATTCCCGCCTTGGAACAAATATTTGTACAATCTGCAGATATTTGTTCAGGGTGTTCTGGGTATTTTCTATATATATAATAAAAAATATCTATCTATGTAATTTATTGTATTAATTATATCAGTTATCTAGTACCCATAACACAAGCTCTGCTTAGCTTGGGGCTAGATAATGTTGTGTTGAACTGTCCAGCATTATTTATTTATTATTATTTATGTGACATTGTGCCACGCTGAGACAAAGATGAAAAGTTTCATGTGCCTGTAATTTCACCGGCACCCGTACCCTTCAAACCGGAACACAGCAATGCGAGTACTACTGCTTTGGGGCTGAAATAGGTATGGAGGTAGTACTTCCCCGGACGAACTCTCACAGAAAAGCTCTACTACTACCACTAAAAACGCGAGCGTACGTAGGTACTGGCGAGAACCCATACATACCGGACCCGGACTACTAATATTTATACTGAGCCGACACTTCCAATATTAAAATTTCATACTAGCAAACAAATTGCGCAATTTTGTTACAGTAGATATAAAATTTATTCGCAAATCAAAAATAATTTTGTAGGTTGCCAAAATTTCATAAAATCTGAATGTTGCTCTACTAATAACATTGCTGCACATTTTACTTTGGTCGAAGGCTGCACATATATTTTAATTTAATATGGCATAAATTTGAAGGCTGCCCAATATCACATTACGACGGACTAGACTAGACTATAAATCATCATCACGACAAGATATACTGGTCAGGCTGTACCTACCTATATAATACTTTAGTAAGTATTAAGTAGGTAGGGCTAGTGTCCAAGACGAAAATCATGTCAAAAACCCATGTCGGTACCAAGATACACTTTGGGAACGATATAATCGAGTTTGTTGACTATTTGGGTCAAACGATTCAAATAGGTACCTATTGCTTCGTCAAAAAAGTCAGCCGACGAATCCAACTCGGATGGGCAGCGTTCGGGAAACTAGCCGCAACCTAAGCAGAGCTTGTGTTATGGGTACTAGATAACTGATACCTATACTTAATACAATACATTACATTTTTTTTTTTTTAATTATGCTTAGAAAATCGATAAACGATATTTTTCATAGATATTTTTTTGATAGATATTTTTTATACATATAAAATATCCAGAACACCCTGAACAAATATCTGCAGATCGTACAAAAATTTGTTCCGAGGCGGGAATCGAACCCGCAACCTCCTCGACGCTTCGCTTGCTGCGCCACAAAGGTCGTCAATAATCAATAGCCGCGTACCCACCTAGCGCACAGGCTCGCGCGGCAGCCTCGGTGTCCGGATCGCGAGCGATGGCTCCCGCGGCAGCCTCAGTAGTTTTGTTCAATTTACACGAGGCCGCCTCGCGAGGCAGGCTGAGCCATCATAAGTCCGCGAGTATTCGACAGTCGTGTATTTTCAGCTGCAGCTATTTTCCTAGCTGCTTATTGTTTAAATATTTTGGATCTTTGGGGTCCCAAAGCGCATTGTACGTGCTGTACAGTTGTATTAAGCGAATGGACTCCTCCTGACTGCCCATGATATCAAAATTACAGAAGCCAAACACGGCAAGAGACAAAACTTGAAGTAGCTTCGCGCGCGAGCCAAAACATAACCGTCCCCACCTAACGCACAGCGCTCACTGAGGCACCTTTGAGCGCGTCAAGTTTACCGACAACAGACGGCTCGGGGCCGAGCCGTGCTCGGTCGAGCAAACGCGCGCCCGAGGCAGGCCGAGGCACGTCCACACCAGCCGAGGCATTTGGCTCGCGAGGCTGCCGCGCGAGCCTGTGCGCTAGATGGGTACGCGGCTATTACGTGTTGCCAGTGATGGCATACAGCATTGGGACATGGCTAACCGCATAGAAAAGCTCAAAGTAACGCAGTCGGGCTATGGAGAGTGCTATGTTCGGAGTTTTTACTAAGTGATAGAATCCGTAATGACGAGATCCATAGAAGAACCAAGATCACCGGGCATAGCTCTCAGAATTAGCAAGTTGAAGTAGCAATGAGCAGGCCGTAATGAAGGTAGCTCGCAGAATTAGCAAGTTGAAGTGGCAATGAGCAGGCCGTAATGTAGGTAGCTCGCAGAATTAGCAAGTTGAAGTGGCAATGAGCAGGCCGTAATGTTGGTAGCTCGCAGCATTGATAACCGTTGTGGAATTCTCGAGAATGGTTCTCGAGTGGCAACCGCAAACTGGACGACCCAAAGAGGCAGGCAGGTCCGCTCACGATGGACCAGACATTATATAGGTCGCAGGAAGTCGGTGGATGCAGGCGGCTCAAGACCGTCATGGCATTCTATGGGGTTGGACTGTCCAGCAGTGGACTTCTGTAGGCTGATGATGATGATGATGAAAAGCGCTTCAAAGTTGGTAAAATTGAGTCTCCTCCTTTCTAACTGCGTCTTAGAAGTAGGCCATACTATGTCTGTGTAAAATTAAATGCTTTTTATGCTCTGTTTCATAAAACAAAACTAAGAGAAGAGCATTTAATTTTGGCAGACTTTATAGGATAACTTTTGGAGATATAACATTGGGTGGGACCCACAGACAGTGTGGCCCTACCCTCGGAATAAGAACTAAAGCATGGAACTAAGGCCGTAGCGGTGGTGGAATACATCAGGAAGAAAGCCGGAGTGGGTTTGAGGGTCATGAAGTTGGACTCTCGTCATAATGTGAGCTTTAGCTCATTTATGGTGAGGGTCCCTACGGAAAATGTGAAAACTTACTTGAGCCCTGACTTCTGGCCGAAAGGGGTGAATTTCCGGCGGTTCAAGGGACGCCTGTCACGTGATCCCCCGGGCCGCGACGCGTCGGCGATCACACGTGTGTTAGATTAAGTAATAAATAAAGTGTTTTTTATGTGTATGTTAGTTTCTAAGGTATTTATGTTGATATGGGCTTACTGTTTAGGTTTAGTGCATTTCTCAGTAAGCCTGAAATAAAGTTTTTTTTTATTTATTTATTTTAAGGCTAAAAACGAAACGGTATCGATTATACCAGTCTCATTCTTTTATATGAATGTATTGATGTGTTGGAATGAGACAAGCATAAATCTATCTGTTCTTATTTGTGTTAGTCGTACCAGGCCAAATGTCAAATTACTAGTACATTCATGGTAACAATCTAGGGAAATGTATATGCATGATACCAAAATTCAGGGTACGGAACGGAAAAACGACTGTCGTGTGACAATATATTTGTTTCTCTCTAACATAGGATAGCAAGCTATCTTCTAGGATAGGAGTAAGAAGGAACACTCTATGCTATTTTAGCACTCAATCCATGTATAGATGGATTGAGTGCTCTACTACATTCATGGCCCTACCATAACATGTAAAGACAAGACTTGTTTTTTTTTTCCCTGTTTTGTTGTGAATCTGGGGAAATACTCACGAGCAGCCCCAAGCGCATCGGCGTCCCAAGTCTCGCTTTAGTGGGGAAGGTTATCGAATTTAACGTCTATTTGTATGATTTATCAACTTAAAAATCACTGCACCCTGTTTAATTTTATTTTTGTCTTAATTTAAGAGCAAAAAAAACACGTTTGTTGTATGGGCTCCCATACAACAAACGTGTTTTTTTTCGTTTTTATAGATTATGGTACGGAACACTTCGTGCGCGAGTCCGACTCGCACTTGGCTGGTTTTTTAATATGGTCTGGTTTTTCCTATTAATCAATGGTGCAAACATAACTAACCAGTTACGTCTGCACCATTAATGGGGTAAATCAATGGTGCAAACGTAACTAACCAGTTACGTCTGCACCATTAATGGGGCAAATCAATGGTGCAAACGTAAGTAACCAGTTACGTCTGCACCATTAATGGGGCAAATCAATGGTGCAAACGTAACTGGTTAGTTATGTTTGCACCATTGATTAATAGGAAAAAACAAACCATATTAAAAAACCAGCTAAGTGCGAGTTTAACAATCTGTGACATGAATGCAAATAAGATAACTAACAAAAATATAACTTTTTAGCTATAGCCCGATTGCTTTGAAAATCGACTCTTACCTCCGATATCGATTTTGAAAGAACTGTGGCATCGTAGCTCCCGATCGGATGAACCGATTTAGTTTTTTTTTTTGGAAGGTGGATTCGCACAGAATAAATATTAGTACAAGTATTAGTCGGGAGTGTTCTTAGCTATGTTTGATCAAAATCGGTTCAGCCGTTTCATTGTGATGGGGCTTTTTTAAAAATTTTACAAAAAAAAATTACTTGTTTATTATGTTGCAGTGCATTAGCAGAAAGTAAAAAGGTCATGGGGTTTTTTAAAATGTTTAATCAAAAGTTATCTCAGTGAATAGATTTAATACCATCCACAACAGTAACATTGGTATGAAAATTAATACCACAGCTAGCCGTTATCTGACTATTTAAAATCAGCCCTTCAATAAAATTTAAACTTATTTTGGATAAATCATTGAAGTTGAATCATAACCAATGCTAGATTGGTGACACCAGTCTAATGTAATCTCATTCATTCAACTTTTTAGTTAAATCCATTCACTAAACCTTAAACTTACAGACACACTATGAACTAACTAATCTAACAAATTATTTACAATGAAAAAAAAATTACCCATATTCAAGAAGACCTAAAATTGTACACAATTTTGTCAAGCATCTGTTATCTAGCTAGAGATGTGCCATTTTAAAGGCACATTCACAAACTGGATGCTGGCAGGTTGCCACCAAAAATGAGGTACAAAAAAGCGAGCTAGAAAGCACTACATTTAATTTGGGCCTGTGTTGTCAGCCAACCTCCACTTGGTCAAAGAGCAGTTGATTACTTGAACGCTACTTCGATTGTGGCAACACTGATCAAAGCTCACTTGGACGTTAGCGTTCAACCAAAGTTGACTAGGACCCCACTCAACTTTTCATAGTTCACATGGATGCTAAAGAAAAAAATCGGATGCAGAACAAAAAATGGCATCTCGCAATAAAATAAAGTGGAGTAAGCAGATACTAAAGAACCTGATCCTAGTGAACTATGATAGAGGGAACTTTTATCAAAGCTACTATTTCATAGCAGACTTTGATTGTGTCAATGCGGCTTTATCATAATGTCCTCATTGTCGGGCTCATTAAATGCAAGATGTAGCCTCTTAATCAGATAGCTTCAGTCGGTTTTTAACCGTTTAGCTGGTGTCGTGGTGCCACTACTTTGGGAGTTGGAATCCTCCGAGAAGTGTGTTGATGTGAACTCTGTGGGGCCTTGAGAGTCACTAACAGTTGAGAAACCTGAAATTTAACGAATATTTATTAGTGTTTTAGAAATCAGGAGCAGAGGTATTAAAAGTATTGAAGGTTTAAATAGTGAAACCTCATAATGGCTACCCCATAGTACCTAATATGGAAGGTTACGCAGTGTCTACAAAACAAGTCTAGCACTTAGTGTAGATACTGCAACCGATCTCAAAAAAGTACAAGCCATTCTGATGTAAATCTTATTATAATTAGACTAGATTTCGTATTGCTTGTTTATTTTTGTGAATAAATAAAGGGGTTTGAACCTCCTAGTATGGGAGGCTGGTATAGTAGTCTGCCGCCGCATGATTTTTTTCAAACTTGCGGCGCACCTTAAAACCTATATATATATATATGGATAGACGGTACTTATACGAATACAAAATATATACATTTATGATATCCTAAAGTGGCATGTTTCCGAGATAATTGAAGGTAAAGATTCCAAAATAAAAATATATTAAACATTAAATATTCACAGTTTCATGTTTCTACGCATAAAACACTGCTTATTAAACTATTCCCAGTTCAGTTTAATTATAAGACACAAAAAATTAAACTTGGAGCATGGAACAACAACTTTTTTGAGAACATTTAAATGTCAGAGAAAAAAAAAACAGGTACCCAAATAAAAGATCTTGTCTTGTCCAGAATGGAGCGGAATTATGCATTATTGTCTAGTATGAGTTCGCGCGAGAGGTTTTCCGTTGAATTCGCTAATTCGGACACGTTCCCATTTATACAATGTTTTATTTATTTATATCTAAAAATAAATATTTCATTTATTCACAAACAATTAAAAATCGTGTCGGAAATTAGGAACTAGGTTGCTTAGGTAGGTTGGAAGGTTCACTAGGTAAGAGACCGTGACCAGTTCGTACGACCAAATACAGGGTACCATATTGGCAAAATGAATAGAGGGATGACATGCGTCAGAACAAACAGTTCATATCAGGAAGAGCGGCGTGAACAAATAGTTTTGTCTTTTATTTTTTATATATATATTATGAGGTGACAATCAAGCAGACGGCACGCTTGTTGTAAAGCAGTCACCGCCGCCTATGGACATCTGCAACACCCACGGTATTGTAAACACGCTGCCTACCATTAAGAGCCCTATTGATATTTCTCTTGAATTTACCCATATTGTAGCCCCATGGCAAGACATCCAACGGAAGCTCATTCCACGCCTTGCTGGTGCACGGAAGAAACGATCGCGTGAAACGCACTGTGCGAGACCTCCACGCATCTAAAATGTGCGGGTGAGCTCGCTGACGATGGCGGGATGTGCGGTTATAAAAGTGCGAAGCTGAGATTAGTTCAAACAGCTCCTCAGAACATTCCCTGTTAAAAATCTTATAAAAGACGCTAAGCGTGCCAATATCTCGGCACACGCTCAACGGCTCTAGATGCCTGGTAACTTTGGGTGCGTCGACAATCCTAACAGCTCTGCGTTGTAGGGAATCCAGAGGTTGGTCTCTCACCCATTACCACACAGTCTACAGGGAACAATGAATGATGCTATGGGGAACAATGAATGATGACTGACACACAAGGCTACGTAAAAGGGTACATAGTACAATCCTTTTTTTATATTTAGCAACATATTGATGTTCTTAAAAAAGTTGTTTTTGCATGCTCCATGTTTACTTTCTTGTGTCTTATAATTGAACTGAACTGTGATCAGTTAAATAAGCAGTGTTTAGTGCCTAGAAACATGAAATTGTGAATATTTAATAATTAACATATTTTTTATTTTGTAATCTTTACCTTCAATTATGTCGGAAATGTGCCACTTTAGGATATCATATACAGTTGTGGTCATATAATTAAGAACGATTTGAAGTTCTAGAAGTTTTTTATTTAACTCGTATCATACACAGAGATGTGTACCTTCTGAGAAGCAACTAGTTATGTTATATAATAGTCACATTAATAGAGCAACCTGACTTAAGAATAAAGTATGAAATCGCTAACTATTTTTTGCACATTTTATTGATTTTATCAAAGTAACACATTCAAATAGTACTGAAACTGGACAAATAATTAAGAACGATTTATTTAACTGCTCGGGAATTGTTTTGTATGACACTTAGATTTAAAAAATCACAATATTATGTAGCACAGGAAACATAAAAAGAAATTTAATAAATATTTAACTAAAATTAATAGTTAATAGCATATCCACGGCTTTTAATTACAGCTTTACACCGGCGAGGCATTGACTCTATTAATTTTTGACATTTCGCAAGAGAAATAGAGTTCCATTCTTCTAAAAAAACGTCATACAGCTCTCTTAAATTACCACACTTTGTATTTGAAACCTTTTTCTTTACTTCAAACCACAGATTCTCTATTGGGTTTAGATCTGGACTGTTAGCAGGCCACTCTAAGACAGAAACTAATTGCGCTGTAAGAAATTCCTTTACGGTGCGTGCAGTGTGCTTTGGATCATTGTCATGCTGGAATGTCCAAATGACCGGTAGAACGTCTTCAGCGTATGGTAACATTGTTTCTTCCAGTATATTTTTGTATTGGAACTGATCCATGTTACCTTCTATCAACTTTACAGGTCCTACACCATGTCCAGAAAAGCAACCCCAAATTTTCACATTTCCACCACCGTGCTTTAATGTAACTTTCGTGTACTTTGGGTCGAATGCTGTATTCGGGGGAATTCGTCTTTGAATTCTGTATTCGTCGTACATATCGTTTTCCATCAGAACATACTCTGTTTATTTTCGTCTCGTCAGAAAAGAGTACATTTTTCCACTGTTGCACAGTCCAGTTTTCATACTTTCTCGCAAATGCTAGCCGGGCTTGCCTGTGGCAAAGTTTTAACATGGGTACCTTTCTTGCTATCCTACCGTGCAATTTTTCTTCTACCAAACGTCTTCGAATAGTGCGTGCTGAGATTGCTGAAGGGTTGTTTTCACCAAAATATTCTTTTCTAAGCTCATTGGACCCTTTAAAGGGATTTTGTTTTGCCATACGAACGATGTTTCGGTCATCTCGAGGAGTTGTTTTTCTCTGTTTAGGTACACGTGGAACATTCGAAGTAGTTTGTTACGTAGCAAAATGCTTTACAGCGTGGAAAACCATCGTTTTTGAACATTGCAGATGGTCGGCTATCTTTTTATAAGACCAATTCTTCCGGCGAAGTTTTATTATTACTTCCCTTGTAGATTTATCACAACTTTTATTTTTTCCCATTGTTTTTTCTAAAAAAGCAATCACCTTTAATCTTTTACAGCACGTAATGGCGCCAAAATTATACAAACAGTAACAAATCGACTGAGTGTTCTCTATTTAAATTTGAATAAAGGTATAAACTACTTAGCGTTCTTAATTACGTGACCAGCCAGTAATAAGGAATACTTTGTTTAAAAGTAGTGTAAAAAGTTTGCCTATTGATTTTTAGCCAATCATGTGTATCAATGAATACAGTGGTAATATGGAAATGTTTTACGATACCGAGAGAAATAAAAACAAATGCATACAATTAGTTTTGCATCTTAGTTGGAAAAAATCTTCCCTTTATATCAGCGTTCTTAATTATATGGCCACCACTGTATATATATATTTTGTTTGTTTGATTGCCCTCTATCCATATATAAGTTTTACGGCGCGCCGCAAGTTTGAGAAAAAATCATGTGTCGGTAGACCACTATGCCAAAAAGTTCGAACCCCTTTTATTTTAATTTTTAATTTTGTAGTATAGGACAATTTTGGTTCCCATGACAATAAATAAATAAGTATTGAAGAAAGGAGTCCAGATAGTAATGTTAAGCTACCGAGTGAATATCAGCACGAGATGAGAGTGAAATAATTTTTGTCTCATTTGCGCAATCTAAGTAATGCGGAGCAACAAGGCTGCCACATGTCCCACTCATTTCATAACATAAATGTAACTCACATGTGTTCGAGTCCTCTGCCATACCGAAGTTAGAGTTCGAAGAGTCGTGCGTTTTCTTGGGAGTCAAACTATTCTCCTTATTTTCCCTTTTGGCTGCATGTTTCTTCTTCTGCTCGTTTGTAGAAATGGGAACCCATTTGTATATTTTCATGGTGGTCTCGCCTATCGTCACCCATTTCTTTTCCCTGTAAAAAGTGACTCAATTGTACGAACATTGTTTACACTTGACCCTCGAAACATTTAGCTAAAACTTAAGAGGTATTTCATACCAATGGCGAACTTTTTCAACAGCTTGCATGACTCTTTTGATATCATCTTTGACGCGGTTTCTAGTTTCAGCGCGCACAGAGCGAGACATTTCTTTAGAGTTTTCACTGTGTTTATATTAGCATTTAATTTGAAAAGCTGAAGTAGAGATAAATAGTGCGTAAACTTAGATTTTGCAAATTTGAAACAAGCGAGCAAAACCACACGACTCAACTTTTGGTTTTTTGACTTTTCGATTTCTTTTTCTCTCTTCCATATTGTACCATAGACAAATCTAAAGCTTACACTAGACAACTTGCGAAGCTGTTGAAGTTATTCGATTTATTCGAACACGAGTAACTAAGTTAGTGTGGGGTATAGACGGAATAGTATTAAATCTATGGTGTGACCCGAAGTCACCTGCCTGAACCGAGTGAAGTGACTGCGTGATGTGAGTAATGTTCACGTCACGCAGTCAGTCAGTTAATTCATGCTACTTCACTCGGTTCAGGCAGGTGACTTCGGGTGAGTAGGGTGTCGGTCAGTCTTTTGCGCCTGGGCTTCGAAGTTCGAATACGAAGTGTCTCAGTCAGTACAAACGTCTGAATTCGTCTGTAACTCACTTCAGATTGGATCTGCAACCGAACATGCGTGTGCCGAGGTGTCGATTTTGTTCCAGAATTAGTATGGAAGCAAACGCTCGAGTTTCTTGAATTTTTACAAGCGGTACCTACATACTTATATTATATGGGATACTATTTATCCTGACTCTACCCGTGCGAAGCCGGGGTGAGTTGCTAGTGTTTAATAAACAAGCAGCCCTTGGCACAGAACACTAATACTGGCCCTCGGGAATAGCATTTTAAAATGTAGCATGAAAAGCAGCGGCAGTTGCCACTTGTAAGTAATCCATTTTGTATAGAAGCGTACGAGCTAGCGACTGAGCTCCTGGTGAAATTGACAGACACTCAGACAGTGTAGTGCACTAGTGAGGTGCCATCCGCCAGTTCGATTTCGGTTCAAAGTAGTTTTACATTCATAAGCGAGGAACTTGCGAGGAGTAGTGTAGTGAAGGCACAAACAAGCACACATGACGATTGACATTTGACATTGTACTTGATAGTTTTGAATTTCTGACATTTACTCATGCCGCTATGTTGTTTCTCCTTTTCAACAGTTTTATTTCAAACTGAATTTATAAATGATTTTCAGTAAAGTATTATAATCTACCAAAATATATAATAGACAATTAAAAATTGTACGATGAACGTAATGGAATTACTGGTTAATAAATTTTGATTGGCTGTTATATTATATTTCAGTTTTTCAACCAATGGAAAAGACGATGCCAACTTAAAAAACAATCAACAGCTGAAATTGAAAACAGAATTTCTTACTCCCAAAGTGTCAAATAGAAAACAAAAAAATTGTGGAAAAAAAATCATTGGTAATTTCTACCGAAAAACTATATTTGCAAGTAAAATGCTAATATAACTTGTTCTAAAGTACAGGTACGCTATAATGATGATTTTTCTTTTATTTATGTGCCCTACTTTCTTGATGATTCGTAAATTGGTGGTTTTGTTCATGATTCATGACCAATTTTGACTTTGTAAATTTAGCGGCTGTCAGTTGTTTTACGTCCTAATTTATTTTTATTCAAGTGTATTTTGAACAAAATTATCGCTTACAAATGAACGAATTTTCACGCGGCTCGAACTACAAGGATGCGCATCAAATTCGATGATGCAACGAGATGATAAGGTGCAAATTAACCGCATTCAGAATGCTTGTATTGTGGATGTATTGCTTTTTCTATTCTGTTACGTTTTTCCTACAATTTCTTATTATAAGACACAATTTCCTCGTCTCGCTTCAGTAGACCGTACAAACATAACCTCAATGCTTAAAAAACGTTCCACTCTCACTTTTATTATAACTACAATTGGACAGTCTTAGGAACTGGTTTGGGACTGTTTCAGAAGTCTTATCAGCCGGCCGTATGACCCTGTTATTTGATACCTTGTGATAGAGCTCAAACTAATGTTATTAACTTCTTAATAGAGAAATTAAAAAAGTAATTTGATTAAACCAACTTTCAAGCTTGCTATGAATGTAAGAAAATAAAAGCTTTAAGAAAGGAAGCTTGTTGTAATTGTGGTCTCGGTGGTACTATGAGTGCAGCGGTAGGGAGATGCTATAGCTCACAGAACATAGTAAATAAATATGTATTTAGATATTGGGTGTTCACTTCTGATGCACTTGTGTCCACTTTTACCGCACTGTTGTGTAGCTACAGCACTACAAAGCCTGTTATGTTTTGTTGCAGTTGTACCATGCATGTTGTGTTATAGAAGTGGTACAGTGACTATATCATTGTCATTGTCTGGATAAGGTTCAACTAACGACAAGAGTGCTTTCCTTCCCGTATGGCTGCATATGTTAACCGTACCATATCCATGATGGCCGGGGATGGGCCTCATAATGTTGGTACGCTGAACAACGGCGTCCGTGTCAACATGGCCAACGTCGACTCCCCTCTGCAGATATTTGTGAGGGCTAAGAAGAAGATCAATGACATATTTGTTGAGATTGATGATTATGTCAAGGATGCTGTCACATTTATGCATGGTGAGTGTGCAAATTGCATTCCTAATGACACCCATCAGTCACTCACATACATAGTCCTGATCCCACACTAGGAATCACTGTGTAGTGGGTATCAGGATATACGAGTACCATTGTACCAAAGCACAGACCTGGAGCAAATATTTGCAGGTCGTGCAAACATATTTACGCAGCGGGAATCAAACCAGCGCCTCTCACTTTTCAGTCAGCTACTCTGCTGTTATCCCACAGAGGTTGTCATTCAAGAATTAGTTACTAAGAAATTATTAAGATGCCACCTTGGTCAGAGACCTAATGCTTCATGGGGATTCAGTTGTGAGCCTATGTATGTATGTACTACTAGTGTCCGCCCGCGGCTTTGCTTGCGTTTTACCAGAATAAAAATAAGCCATAATAAGCGGGATAATAATTGCTCAATCCAGCTTATAATCTACCTGTGTACCAAATTTCATCGAAATTGGTTCAGCCGTTTGGCGTGATTGAGTAACAAACATACAAACGTTGTAACTTTGTCATTCATGATATTAGGGGGATGTACACATTTTATTATTATTAATAATTGGTCTAAACATTCTCTAGTGTTTGATGGCATTGAATTCTATTTAAGTTCATTGTCATTATTACACTGTATATAATTGTTATTTATTGTCTACAGTTCTCCATGACTGATTATACTGTTACATAAACATACACTAGTATAGCACATTCAACTGTGTGACACTGTAATTTTACATGAACATATGCTAGTATATAGCACATTCTACTATGTGACACTGTAATGATGTTGACTCACTGATGCTAGTCAGTAGGTACTCACTACCTGCAACTACATACCTAAACAATCCAATAAATATAACTGACTGAAATTGTTATAGAGAAATTCTGTCCACCCATGGTTTCGATTGCTTGGAACTGTTATAAAAATAGCCTGTCTCAATCCAACGCCCAGTTTGCGGATTACTTAACTCAATGGATTACTTACTATCAGTTTCAATGCGGTTTCTATCCTAAATTATGTTGTCACTGCCACATCAATAAACGCTTTCAAGAACAAATTAGATAACTGGTTGCGAACGAACAAACTGTTAACAATTAAAGACATTAAAGTGTAATCAGTGCAGCGAGTGGAACTAAGACATTTCAACACTCTGAAATAGGCACATCAGCGAAAGCTGCTCGTCTATAATTTTAAATAATAATAATAATAAATTACGCTTTTCCGACTAGCCAATTTAAGTATTTTGCCTACAAAGCTTGATTGCAATTAGACTGCCTAATTTAGGTAAACGTAAAAACGTAATTTAAAATAGTAAACGAACCGTTCTAATACATGCAAGCCCCATGTGGATTTGTGGATGTCATATGCCATCTTATTTTTGATGTGCCCTCGTAACTGAATTTATGGCCAATGGAGCAGCTGTCAGAATGGTCATGACTGGGCTACCACAGCTCTTGCCGAGACGTCCGCTAGGTCATTGTGTCAAATAAATGCTCTTGAACATTGACAGTACTGTTGGTGTAGTAGCTGGTGATCCCTGATCAAAGCGCCTCGTCCACGATACAGTAATAGAGTTACATTACTTAGAAATTAGATACTATGAGAGTATAGATTAGACTAATTCTCCAAGTCAGAGTCAAAGCCAAAAAGTATTTTATTCATTGAAATCACAAGGATCATTTTGAATCATCTTAAAAAAATAATTTACATTTACTCCTGTTCCAACGCAACCAGACCTAGAAGAATCAGGCAACAAAAACTGTCTGTTTTTTTTTTTTTATGATCCTTCTTACATCTGGGTGGGGAGCGCCTGTGTGGTGCCTCGAGAACAAGTGGAAGCTGATTCAAAGAAAAAGTTAAAACCAACTTAAAAACCTTAGCTAGGCAGTCAAAAGTAAGATGCTAGAGAGAATCAGCAAAAAGTTCATAAGGCAGCACACTATGCTTGATATACTCATAAATAACACATCACTAATAAATTGTATGTAGGTACAGACATTCCAAATTGACAAATTAGATCCGTCTAGCATAATTAGCCGTCTAGCTCTAACTCTGTTGTGGATGAGGCGCTTTAGATTGTGGGTTCGAGACACGATCGTTCCCCGCGTAAAATTGATGTGTGCAATACAATGTGCTCTCAAACGATGAAGGAAAACATTTTGATGCAACCGGCATGTCCTAGAATATGTGCACGAAGAAGGCATTTGCGAGGCGCATTGAATCTTTTCACAATCTTTTTTTTCTTTTAAAATTAGACTTGACAAACATTTAAAGTGCACTGATAAAGACTAAGATATACACGCATCAGCCCCGAGAGCTGCCTGTGTATTATCGAGAGGAAAGATTTGTACCTATTTTTGTATGTTTGTATGTTTGTAATGAATAGGCTCAAAAAGTACTGGGCCGATTTAAAAAATTCTTTCACCATTGGAAAGCTACATTCACCCTGAGTGACATAGGCTACCAGGGGAGGGGATAGGAAAGGGGGGGGGCTGTTTTTCATCCTGAAACTACCCGTGCGAAGCCGGGACGAGTCGTCAATTATAACTCAAGAACGGGTGAACCGATTTGGCTGAAAATTGGTGGGGAGGTAGCTTAGAACTAGGAGAAGCACATATGGGGGGGGGGGGGGGGGTTAACCGGGGGCTACCCGTGCGAAGCCGGGGCGAGTCGCTAGTAAATAATAAATAAACAATCTATCACAAGGCCCTTTTCTGTGCCACCATATCTCAACCTATGCCGTGACGTGTCCGGCCTAAGAATAGACCCCTCTGTCTCTTGCCGTGTATATCGTAAAAGCCGATTAGGATCGGCAGCTGCATACACCTGAGTACTCACTACCAACACTGCGATCACCAATCCGCTGCCAAGCGTGGTGATTCTCCCCAAATCTCCCCATTGCATTCTATGGGGGAGACCTCGCCTCGTCCGACAGTGGACGTATATAGGCTGTTTTTACTTAAAATAGAGTTAAGTAATCGCGCCCCTAGTCACTGGTCACTGACCAAGCGCAGCGTGATGAAGAATTGACTATCACTTTCAGCCGTGTCCGGCGAGAATGGCATCGTGTCAGCGGCGGACGTGGAAAACGTGGAGGGCTACGTGTCCAAGGTGCAGGCTATACGGGAGGTGCTCAAGCGAGACCACATGAAGGTCGCTTTCTTTGGCAGGTATTTTACTAGGCTACCTCGCTTGTGCTTTGGACTCGCAATAAACTGAAGTAAATAGACACTGCATCTGTATTATGTATATCAGTTATCTAGTACCAATAACTCAAGCTCTGCTTAGCTTGGGGCTAGATAATGTTGTGTGAACAGTGTCCAGCATTATTTATTATTTATTTATTTATCGACACTAATATTATAAAGAAGTAAAATTTGTTTGTTTGCGTGTATGGGGGAATTTCCGGAACTACTGAACCGATTCTGAAAATGATTTCACTTGCAGGACGCTAAATTATCCCTGAGTGCTAATAGGCTATGTTTTATTAGCTTCCGCCCGCGGTTACGCTTACGTTGTGTAGTTCCACTCAACTCTGTAAAGGTTGAGCACATTTATGACTGTAACTTTCGTGGTTGGGAATCATATTAAAAGATAAACGGCTAATTACCACTAATTTCGACACTTTGTATTCGCCGGTCCACCGTAGAACGCGGTCGCGGGCGGTGCTCATGATGAAGAGGGGGGGGGGGGGGGTACTGCTTTTTATCCCGACTACCACACGTGTGAAACCGCGAAATAAAACAATAAAACTGAAATGTTGAATTACAGAACAAGCAACGGTAAAAGCACGGTGATCAACGCGATGTTGCACGACAAGATTCTACCGTCGGGCATCGGGCACACCACCAACTGCTTCCTGCAAGTGGAGGGCTCCGACACCGACGAGGCCTTCCTGCGGACCGACGGCTCCGAGGAGAAGCTGAATGTGCAGGTGATGAGCTGATTGTCGACGTATGTCGCGTGGCTATCACGCTGACTGGACCAGTCAAGTCAGCCGCCTTTCTGCCTGCATTAGGGAAACAAATCCTTTTTGACAGGTTTAATTTAAGAAAGGAATGTATTATTACTTGAAGAAAGCGTTAGCACAGGCAGTCATGGGAAGCAATGGTGACGATGAGTTCACCACTTGTCACGTCTATATCCCACGATGGTGCCACCCACGGTGAAAGTGGCCCATTTGAGGCTCTGCCTACGCTTTCGGGGAAAAGGCGTGTCTCTATGTATGTATGTAATTTATCCCTTCATTTTCATTTCATTTTTAACCCTCGACGCAAAAACGGCGGGGTTTTATAAGTTTGACGTGTCTGTGTGTGTGTGTGTGTGTCTGTCTGTGCTATCGTAGCTCCCGAACGGATGAACCGATTTAGTTTTTTTTGTTTTGTTTGAAAGGTGAATTTGTCGGGAGTGTTCTTAGCTATGTTTGATCAAAATCGGTTCACCGTTTCATTGCGTTGAGGGCTTTTTTAATTTTTACAAAATTAATTACTTGTTAATGCTCTCTTTCTTTCATAAAAGGATCTGTTCAATGTTTGAATTATTTGAACTGAACCACAGTTTATTGACAGTCGGTGAGCCAGCTCGGGCACGCGCTCTGCGAGTCGAGACTGAACGAGTGCACGCTGGTGCACGTGTACTGGCCGCGCGAGATGTGCGCGCTGCTGCGCGACGACGTGGTGCTGGTGGACTCGCCCGGAGTGGACGTGACGCCCAACCTCGACGAGTGGATCGACCAGTACTGTCTGGACGCCGACGTGTTCGTGCTAGTCGCCAACGCAGAGTCCACGCTCATGGTCACCGTGAGTACACTCGCCCGGCGTGGACGTGACGCCCAACCTAGACGAGTGGATCGACCAGTACTGTCTGGACGCCGACGTGTTCGTGCTAGTCGCCAACGCAGAGTCCACGCTCATGGTCACCGTGAGTACACTCGCCCGGCGTGGACGTGATGCCCAACCTCGACGAGTGGATTGACCAGTACTGTCTGGACGCCGACGTGTTCGTGCTAGTCGCCAACGCGGAGTCCACGCTCATGGTCACCGTGAGTACACTCGCCCGGTGTGGACGTGACGCCCAACCTCGACGAGTGGATCGACCAGTACTGTCTGGACGCCGACGTGTTCGTGCTAGTCGCCAACGCAGAGTCCACGCTCATGGTCACCGTGAGTACACTCGCCCGGCGTGGACGTGACGCCCAACCTCGACGAGTGGATCGACCAGTACTGTCTGGACGCCAACGTGTTCGTGCTAGTCGCCAACGCAGAGTCTACGCTCATGGTCACCGTGAGTACACTCGCCCGGAGTGGACGTGACGCCCAACCTCGACGAGTGGATCGACCAGTACTGTCTGGACGCCGACGTGTTCGTGCTAGTCGCCAACGCAGAGTCCACGCTCATGGTCACCGTGAGTACACTCGCCTGGCGTGGACGTGAGGCCCAACCTCAACAAGATGAGGAGCATTCACCCATGTACCGTTCCTTATATATTTTTTTACTACTTGAATGACTGAACAAGCAGATGGCCCACCTGATGATATAAGCGGTAACCTCTGCCTATGAACAGTGCATAACCTCATAGGTCACGTCCACCTAGGATGCACCTACGTGTGGCATTGCACTGCGCCCGCCACCCTGAGACATAAAGATGAAAAGTCTCATGTGCCTGTAATTTCACCGGCACCCTTACCCTTCAAACCGGAACACAGTAATGCGAGCACTACTGCTTTGCGGCAGAAATAGTATATGGTGGTAGTACTTCCCCGGACCAACTCTTCCTTTCTTATATACTACTCGTAGCAGCTTGCTTCATTCCCTGCACCCGTTACAATGACATTGGTCCATCGAGTAAGGGTAGTCCTACTCTGTGTCGCCCGGTACATGGTCGAAACTGAGAGCCTTTATTCCGCAGCTGTGTTGACTATGTGAACGATGGCCTGCCCATTGCCACTTGAACACCCTGATCGAGAGCTATAAAAAAAAGAAGTTTTTTTTGACACACAGATCCATAATTTGGTTAGTACACAAAATAAAGCACTTATGAAAATATTATTAATACCTACAGTAACGCAGTTAAATTTTTATTCTAACAACTGGGCAAAATGCACTCATTAATATGTGTAATTGGCCATAACTGAATGCATCTTGCTCCAGTGCTGAGTGGGGTGGGAATCTGGCCTATGCTAACGCTAGCCAGTAATGAGCCATATAAAAAAGCTGTTGCTGTCGTGGCTGTACATTTTGATTAATCTTTTACAGGAAAAGAACTTTTTCCACAAAGTTTCAACGAAAATATCACAACCGAACATTTTCATTCTGAACAATCGATGGGATGCTTCAGCATCGGAACCAGAGTATTTGGACCAAGTGAGTTAAAGTTTCAAAACCTGAATAGAACTTAGTTGTTAAGGCGTATACAGCAGCTGATTGGGCTTATTTGGAGGGTTTCTACTCAATGTTAAATGCTGAAAAAAAATATGTCATTTTTTTTTTTTTGTCTTAAAATGATCTACCTGTTCAACAACCATGTGAAAAAAAAAACAAAGTGTAGGTCTTTTCGACTTTTTCGTTCACCTAAATCTCGGCAAAGACTTTATCTTCCTTGATAAGTACCTTGGACCTTAGTAGACCTTGATTGTAATTACCTACTCTCGACCTGGCACCTCCATTATTATTAGTAAAGTTGAGACTTGGAAAGAACACGGGCAATGGACATACATTGTTTGATCCAACTTTTTTGACTAACTTAACATACAGTTGAGATAATTTTGGTTATTGATAATGAAAAATCTAATTTAATTTCTTGCGTAGATATTGTGGGAAAGTAATGAAGCTGGTTGCGTTTTGTTGAGTTGATTTAACTAATTATTTAGAAATAAAACTTTTGCTTCCCAACTTCTAAAAATATAAAAGTCCGTTAGAAAAATTGGACAAAAAACAACATTTAGTACCGTACTAATTACTTTCATGAAGGTTCCCTGGTTCATTTAATTTTGACCTGGGTCTGCGGTTGCCCATCTTCTTTATATTGAAAAAACATTTTATTATGTTATTTTAAACAGCATCCGCTCGGCAGTCGGGGTAGCACGCCACAGAAGCCGCGGGCGGCGCGGATGCTTGTGTTGTTTAGACCATACGCTACTTATAAATCCGGTACCACACTATCGAAGCCGCGGGCGGATGCTATAGAGAATAGAATACATTGTCAGTTAAACTAGTCACTGTCAAATTATCACAAGACAATAATAACGTGTCGCCAATTGTCGTGCTCGTTGTTCTGACCCGGCCTTCTGTACTTATAATACTATAAACTAATTATACAATGAATTATATACTCTATTCGCAGTACACATGAGCTTATAACCGCTTGCAGGTGCGCACGCAGCACGCGAACCGCTGCGTGGACTTCCTGTCGCGCGAGCTGCGCGTGTGCACGCCCAAGGAGGCCGAGGAGAGGATATTCTTCATCTCGGCCAAGGAGGCGCTGCTCACTCGCATGAAGGAGAAAGAGAAACCAGTCTCCTGTAAGTACATTATACTTTGATGAATTGACGACCTCTGTAGCGCGGCGGGCGTAGGTTCGCCTGCGACGAAGGAGGTTGCGGGTTGGATTCCCGCCTCGGAACTAATATTTGTGCGATCTGCAGATATTTGTTCAGGGTGTTCTGGGTATTTTATATGTATAATAAAAAAATATCTATCCATGTAATGCAGCCTTTCCCAAAGTGGGCGATAACGCCCACTTGTGGGCGCTGCAGGTATAAAGGGGGGCGGTAAGAGACCCAGAAAAAAAATGGGGGCGACAAATCAGACACATTTTCGCATTTTAATAGTTATTAGTGTTCCTAGATAGGTCATTTTCGTAGATAATAAACCGCGGGCAATCATGTTTAACAAGTTTTTGTTAAATAATCCGATTTGTGCATGTTTACTACCCGCCAATAAAGCACACAAAAAAATGGGGGCGCAAAATAAGTTTGGGTGCCCCTGATGTAACGTATTGTATAACACAAGCTCTGCTTAGCTTGGGGCTAGAGAATGTTGTGTGAACTGTCCAGCATTATTTATTTATTTATTATAGTTATTGTATTAAGTATATCAGTTATCTAGTACCCATAACACAAGCTCTGCTTAGCTTGGGGCTAGATAATGGTGTGTGAACTGTCCAGCATTATTTATTTATTTATTTATCTCCGTCTGCCACCGTGTGGCATTTGAGACACGGCAACGCGCGTGATGCCTCTGATGTCACAGACGTCCAAAGGCTACCAACAAAACTTTTCACAACTTACCATCAGATGAGCCGTACCTAAGCCACAGAATACATAATAGTACAGGCACAGAAGGTTAGCGCCGCAAAATCATTTAAATAAATAGTGTCTCTTGCCCCCTCACAATAAAGTGCAATTCAGCTCGCACAGCGCTAATTACGTACAGCTAAATTCACCTAGTAGTTACCTCTCTTTCTATCGCGTAACTCTTATCTTGTCTGACTCACTGAACAGACTCGACAAGTGAGTCCGCCGGGTACTTGTAGCTTCATACCTAAAGTGCGGAGTGCGCCACCCGTCTCCAGCGTCATAGCTCGTTCTATGGCTGAACTGGTGAAGGCATCGCCGATTACAGGCGAAGATGCGGGTTCGAGTCCCGCAGGAACGGAATATTAGGGTCAAATTTAAATTTTTAAAACTACATACACACATAGACACACGCCTCTTTCCCCGAAGGGGTAGGCAGAGTCTCAATGGGCCTCTTTTCACAGTGGGTTGCACCATCGTGGAATATATAGACGTGACAAGTGGTGAGCTCATCACCGCCATTGCTTCCCACGACTGACTCAGCTAACGCTTTCTTCCAGTAATAACAAATTCTATAATAAGCTAGCAACCAGGACAAATCTTATACCAACGAATCTTATCAACAAGTGCGGGTAAAGGATCCGGGTACGGTTTTAAAAATTAGCTTTGTTTTTATGTATAACATGAACTTACAGTACTTTTCGAGTGTCGGGTATTATTATTCGGATTTTGTAGCCTATTATAGAGTAGATCTGTTTTTGTATGTGAGCGATGTATCCGTAACGTAGTATGTTGGTTCCAGCGCCGATACTAGCCGACGGACATCAGGTGCGCTATTTCGAGTTCGTGGATTTCGAGCGCAAGTTCGAGGAGTGCATCAGCCAATCGGCCGTGCGCACCAAGTTCGCGCAGCACTCGCGGCGCGGGAAGAACATCGCCGGCCTTGTCATGCAGGCTTTAGAACAGGTAAACAAGTTAAAATAGGCGACGGTAACCGCTTACCATCAGGCGGGCCGTAAGCCAGTTTGTCGAGCCATTACATCAAAAAAAAGAAAAAAAAGGTATCATACACACGCCTTTCTCCCCGAAAGTACCCATGCAGAGCCTCAATGAGCCTCGTCACGGTGGGTTGCACCATTGTGGGAATATAGACGTGACAACTAGCGAGCTCATCGCCGCCATGGCTGACGCATGGTGACCCATGTACCCATGCCCATGTATTACGCATGAATTATTCACATTTGTCACCCTGCTCTGTCACCAGGACAGTTAGGACAAAAAAGTTCTATCTGTCCCCCTGTTGAAAAAAAGGGGACAGACAAAGTAATTAATTTTGTAAAAATTTAAAAACCCTGAGACACATACACACACCACACACACACACACACACACACACACAACACACACACACAACACACACACACACAACACACACACACACAACACACACACAGAGACACGTCAAACTTATAACACCCCGTCGTTTCAAAAGAAAAATAATTTAATATCAGTTTGACAATTGTGAAAACGGTGTGACTAACTACAAAATATTTGATTTAAGGTGTACAATACGTCGACCGACCAGAAAGCGACAAAGGTGGAGAAGCAGCGCGTTCTGCACGAGCAGCTGACGAGCATCGAGGAGCAGCTCACCACCATCACGCGGCAGATGAAGGACAAGATCAACCGCATGGTCGAGAGCGTCGAGCACAAGGTACCTACTATCAGCTACCATCTACCGCTCTGTCGTGCACTAGTGGAGCGCCCATGACTTCCGCATACTGGCCAGCATTATTTATTTATTATTTATTTATATTTATTCCAACAAGAATGATGCAAATAATTAAAAAAATATAAAATTATAAATAAATAATAATTATATATATAATGAAATAAATTAAAATTAGTGGTAAGGAAAAAAGAAAACGTTTATTTGTTTATACAAATAAACGTTTACTTTCGTTAAAAACGACAACGTTAAACAAAACGTTTAACAACGTTAACAAATAACGTTTTTAGTAGTAGTAGAGCTTTTTTGTGAAAGAATTCGTCCGGGGAAGTACTACCACCATACCATACCGCAAAGCAGTTGTGCTCGCATTGCTGTGTTCCGGTTTGAAGGGTAAGGGTCTCTAAGGGTGCCGGTGAAATTACAGACACATGAGACTTTTCATCTTTATGTCTCAGGGTGGCGGGCGCAGTGCAATGCCACATAGGGCGCGTCCTAGGTGGACGTGACCTGAGGTAATGCACTGTTCATAGGCAGAGGTTACCGCTTAACATCAGGTGGGCCATCTGCTTGTTCCGTCATCTAAAGAAGTATTAAAAAAAAATATGACGCCCTCTAGCGCTAGCGAGATGGCGCGCCTGCATTGAAGAGGAAGCCTAAATCGTCGTAATTTGTTTGAATGCCTCAGGTATCCCTAACCCTAAGTCAAGAGATCAGACGGCTGTCGGCGCTGATCGACGAGTACGACAGCCCGTTCAGATCGGAGCGAGGCGCGCTAGAGAACTACAAGAAGGCGCTGCACAGACATGTGGAAGCCGGACTCGGATCGCGGCTCAAGAAACGACTCTCGTCAGACATCGGCAACGAGATGGACCAGGCGCAGAAAGAGATGGCAGGTGGGTGATAGGGACCGCTGGAGAGATAAGGACATGTGTACACATGTGTATTTGACGACCTCTGTGGCGCTGCGGGCGAAGCTTGGCCTGCGACCCAGGAGGTTGCGGGTTCGATTCCCGCCTCGGAACAAATATTTGTGCGATCGCAGATATTTGTTCAGGGTGTTGTAGGTATTTTCTTTGTATATATTTTTGTTTTGTTTTCCCTAACCTATATTGTCCCACTGCTGGGCAAAGGTCTCCCCCAAATTCCTCCATTTGTCCCTGTCTTTGGCAGTCTCCCACCACTCCTTCTCAAAATTTACAAGATCGTCCCGCCAACGCTTTCTCGGCCGACCCCGAGGTCGCCGTCCTTCAGGTAACCAGGGTGTGCTGATGTTCGCCCACCTGTTGGGAAGCATTCGACTGACGTGCCCCGCCCAGTCCCATTTAAGCCTGGCTGTTTTGTCGGCGCTCGTGGTCAAATACTTGGATTATTCATAAGACCAACATCATAAACACGCATACTGTGATGTATAAAGTTACTGGACTATCAGTGAGGAAGGGTAATAAGTTTAGCGTCTATGATATAAACATAGACGCTATGGACGCTTCAGAATTCGAAACCACTAAACCTGTTTACACAAATAAGGTGTCAATCGCTTCGTCTTTATTAAAGAAAGAAAGAAAGAAAGAAAGAAACGTTTATTTATGACTAAACAATCAAAGACACACACACATGCAACACGCAAAAGCAAACATCATAAAATAAAAAAATAAAACAAAAACAATAACACAGATATAAAAAATAAGGCAAAAATTATAGGGTATATGGGGGGATATCAATTAAAAAAAATCCGTAGCAGGAATCGAACCCGCAACCTCTTTCAACACAGCCGGCCGCCGCGTCAACAGCCGTGACCTATGCCGTATTTGGTAATTAAAAATAGACCAATGCGAGACAAACCATAAACTAATAGAGTTGCCGGTGCTGCCCTGCTGGTAGTTTGCCTATTAGTTTCACTCGTAAGACTAGATAGTCATAGGAGCGAACTAGCTGCTCAGTTACAAGGAACGGGTAGCCTTACATTTTCAAGACTGAAAAGACACAGTATACCAAGTCTAGTGGAAAGATTCACACATAAAGATTGAGAGATGACTCACTGGACTTATCTCCCTCCATTCAACACAAAAAACGGATCAAATCGGACAGCAAATTGGATTATTGTTATTAAAACCTATCGCCAAGAAGCAGGATACATAATTAAAAAAAAAAGTTTCTCTAAAAAAAAACTAGTCCAAAGCGACGCCTGTGGGCGTCCGATACGACTGTGCAGGTCGCAGTCACGACTTTATGCTGAGGTAATGTTTGCAGACCGCATGTACAACATCCTGCCGATGCACAAGCGCGCGGCGGCCGCCTCATACATCGTGCCGCACCAGCAGCCCTTCGAGGTGCTGTACCGGCTCAACTGCGACAACCTGTGCGCCGACTTCCAGGAGGACCTCTCCTTCAGGTGACCCATCCATGAAAAGAAAGAAAGAAACGTTTATTCGTACTTTTCCCTAGAAACGGGATATTTACCATGATTTTTGAATTTTTGAATGTTCCCGATATTTCGGCACAGTTGCATGCGCCATGATCACGGGAGAACTAACTAAAGTTTTTGCGAGTAGATGTTATTGGCAGATATATCGATCTCTACCCTCTTTCTCACTCTTCTCATTAAAAACTCAAAAATCATGGTAAATATCCCGTTTCTAGTGAAAAGTATGTACATAACCATGATAGTTTAAAAAGTTACGTTTATTCATGACTATACAAACAAACACGCACACCAACAAAAAAACAAACAAGATTGGAACTTAATAAAAACTAAAACGACAACAAATTACACAGAAACAAACAATAAGGCAATTGATAACGTATGGACGTTTGTTTGTGTGGAATGTTTTTTTTTTATACTACTAGTATGACGGAACAAGTAGAGGGCCCACCTGATGATAAGCGGTACCCTCTGCCTATGAACAGTACATTACCTCATAGGTCACGTCCACCTAGGACGAACCCTATGTGGCATTGCACTGCGCCCGCCACCCTGAGACTTAAAGATGAAAAGACTCATGTGCCTGTAATTTCACCGGCAACCATACCCTTCAAACCGGAACACAGCAATGCGAGCACTACTGCTTTGCGGCAGAAATAGGTATGGTAGCAGTACTTCCCCGAACGAACTCTTTCACAAAAAAGCTCTATTACTACTAAAATATGTATGTAAATATGAATTGTATGGCGCAGTCACGCTCTAACGTCTGACCACATTTCGATATCGGTCTTCTTGGAACAGAAGTAATTTCAGTTTATAAGACTATTCAAAGTAATCCTTGTGGTTTAATTTATTTGCGATGATGTGGGATGATAGGTGTGACGATTCTAATAGATTCACTCCTCATTTTCACCAACCAATCACTGGACACCTAACATTAAGAACCACTTACATAATAAAATAAAAACTTCTTTCGTCTAGATTCTCCTACGGCATCACGGCGCTCATACAACGGTTCCAAGGGAAGAATACCAATAGGATAGCACTCAACAACGCGCCCAGATATACGCCGGTATGTAAACCATCTGCCCAGATATACGCCGGTATGTAAACCACCCCGCTCAGATATACGCCGGTATGTAAACCATCTGCCCAGATATACGCCGGTATCACCCACCCTGATATGCGCCGGTATGTAAACCACCACGCTCAGATATATACCCTGATATACGCCGGTATGTAAACCACCCTGCTCAGATATACACCCTGATATACGCCGGTATGTAAACCACCCTGCTCAGATATACACCCTGATATACGCCGGTATGTAAACCCCCCTGCTCAGATATACACCCTGATATACGCCGGTATGTAAACCACCCGCCTGGATATACCCTGGTATGTAAACCACCCCGCCCAGATATGCGCCGGTATCACCCGCCCGGATATACGCCGGTATGTAAACCACCCCGCTCAGATATACACCACCCTGATATACGCCGGTATGTAAACCACCCGCCTGGATATACCCCGGTATGTAAACCACACCGCCCAGATATACGCCGGTATACACCGGTATCACCTGCCCGGATATACGCCGGTATGTAAACCACCCGCCTTGATATACGCCGGTATGTAATCCATCCCGCTCAGATATACGCCGGTATCACCCGCCCGGGTTTACGCCGGTATCACCCGCCCGGGTTTACGCCGGTATCACCCGCCCGGGTTTACGCCGGTATCACCCGCCCGGATATACGCCGGAATGTAAACCACCTGCCCAGATAATTATACATCGGTATTTCTTTCTGGTTTTCATAAGATATTTCGTTCGCAGATCCCTCCATCAGTCAGCAACGTGCCGTCTTCTGAGCTGTCTCGAACGAACGGCTCCAGCAGCATGCTGAGCGTGGCCAACAGCGTGGGCCCCCTCAGCGCGGAGGAGTGGGGGATGGTGTCCAAGTTCGCGCTCGGCGCGCTGACGTCACAAGGCACTATGGGCGGCCTACTACTGTCTGGACTGGTATGTACTCTGATCCATCTATTTCGTACTTAGTTTTCATTGTGAAAGAGTTCGTCCAGGTACCTACCACCACACCCTACCTACCCTACCTATTGCTAACGCCAAGAACACCTCAAAAAATAAAGACCTAAAGCCTCATAGTAAAGTCAAGAGAACATAAGAATTAAGCCCATCTTTTTGTAACATTATTTTATGTGCAATAAAGTATAAATAATAATAATAATAATAATAATTTAATTTAATTAATTTTTACCTTTTATCCGGCATATATTTACATACTAAAAGTGCTCTGTGAATTTCACGATGAAATCAATGACATATACTTTCTGTCAATCATGGACCATAAAGGAAAATTTTCACCAATTCATAAACAGGAATAATTAAATGCAAACGAGATCTAAAAGAGCGGAAACAACTAGCGCACGCCCACCACCACCGCCGCTCGCCTCGTCGAGCTCCGCGTCGTCGTCCGGGGATGAGGAGTACGGCACCCCCCCGGATACCAGCGCGTCGAGCGACGAGAGCGAGCCGCAACCGCCTCCGCCGCCGCGACCACCTGCGCGACGAGGGCGGCCACCGCTGTCGGCTCGCTTGGGGCCTGCGGGGCAGCCTGCCCCGTGCCCGGCCTCCGCAGTCGACGGCATAGTGCGTCGCATGAGATGGACAACACAACACAATGAAAACGTCATGCGCGCATTTTATAGGGCTACACAGGCAGGAACCTACCTGACCGCGTATCGAGTCCGGATGCTTCCTTTGTTTCAGGACCTTGAACCAACTGTGTCCGTCACTGCACAGCGACTGTCGGATCAGGTACGTGCCATCCAACGGTTGAAACTGTTGGATGACACTGTGCTTGATCGGTTACGCTCCGAAACGCTGAGTGCTCTTGTGGTTGACCACTCGCAACGAGGCCCGACTGTCTCGCCGTCGGTTGCAACACCGTCAGCATCGGCGATTACACAGGCGGACCCCGTAGCTGATGACGTCGATTGTGAGATTACCAGTGTGAGTACCCAGGAGAATGAGCAACTGAGGAGGGCTCTGGGGGATGCGATTTCGTCGTATCGGTCCGCACCTCTCGAGGAGAAGCCGCGTCTACCTCGCTTGCCCACGTATAGACGGAATTTGGTGTTAATTGGGGCCCTGAACCCTTTGCTAGTCCCATATTTATTGACTAGCAAAGACCTAGCTGATACCCATTCGATCCTGTACTGTGGGGCCATTGCGGCGTGCCGCGTTGCTCGCGTCAAGTTCCCGGACACTGACCGAGTGCCGCGACCTGCCGCTAGCACACCCCCCTGGCAATTACGGATCGAGAGACGTATCAGTACGTTCAGGACCCTCATTGCAAAACTAATTTGCTTCAAAGGGGGTAACCATCGCCCCCGAGTGATGCGCTTCGTGACTCAGGCTTATGCAGGGACTGAAACACGGCCCCAGGACTACATGGCCTGTGTCACTGAGCGCATCGACTTTCTGAAGCAGAAAGTCTCTGCGTGGGCAAGCCGTATCCGCCGCTATAGAGAGCGTGTGGATAGATACTGGCAGAACCGCAACTTCCAAAGTGACCAAAGGAAGGTGTACCGAAGTTGGGAGAAACCGGACCAAAGTGTGCACGACGGGGGTATGCCGGACGCTGAAGTCGCGAATAACTTCTGGCGAGGCATCTGGTCTGCGCCCGTCGAACACACGGAGGGTGACTGGATGAGTATGGTGAGGGCCGAGTGTGAACCGATTGAAACCATGGAGGCTGTTACCATCTGCCCCTTGGACGTAAGTTGTGCGATCCGTTCAGCTCAGAACTGGAAAAGTCCTGGGCCGGATGGATTACACAACTTTTGGCTAAAGTGGTTTCGGTGTTCACACTCGGTACTCGCCAAGCAATTCCAGGAAGCCCTCGAACTGGGATCTCTTCCAAGTTTCCTAACTACAGGTGTCACCTTCCTGCTCCATAAGTCCGGTAGTACCGCGGAAGCTAAGAACTATAGACCCATCACATGCTTGCCTACCATCTACAAGCTCCTTACATCCATTCTGACCGTAAAAATTAACTCGCATATTGTTGCGAATAATATTTTGGCTCCTGCTCAGAATGGATGTAGGGTTGGGTCCCGCGGTACTAAGGAGCTCCTCCTCATTGACATGGCCATTAGCCAGCAGGTCAGGAGGAGCAAGGGGAATCTCTCGGCTGCCTGGATTGACTATAAGAAGGCCTACGATTCGGTGCCTCATACATGGCTGGAGAGGGTCTTGGAATTGTATAAAGTGGATGCAACTCTAAGATTCTTCCTAGGATCATGTATGAGGCAGTGGAAAACAGTCCTTCAACATCCAGGTAGCCGATTGGATCCCTCTGCTCCGCAAGACCTAATAAGGATTGAGCGGGGTATATTTCAGGGCGATAGTCTGAGTCCTTTGTGGTTTTGCCTAGCACTGAATCCTCTCAGCACTCTACTGAAGGATTCAGGTCTAGGCTATCGACTTCGAAGAGAGGGTGAGATCATTTCTCACCTTCTGTACATGGATGACCTCAAGCTTTTTGCACCAAAAAAACCGGAGCTGGTAGCTTTGTTGAATATCACACAGGTATTCAGCAACGCTATCAGTATGGAGTTTGGTGTAGATAAGTGTGCGGTCATGCAAGTACAGCGGGGGAAAGTTGTAAATTCCACGAACTTGCAGCTTTCTGAGACAATGTCACTCAGATCTCTCTCCGAAGTCGAAACCTACAAATACCTTGGTATGTCGGAGTCGTTAGGCATGGTAGATAGGGACATAAAGCAGTCGGTGAAGGAGCGTTTCTTTTGCCGCTTGACAAAAGTACTTAACAGTCTTTTGTCGGGTGGCAACAAGGTTCGCGCGTTTAACGGCTGGGTTATGCCTCTGCTCATATACACCTTCGGCATATTAAGGTGGACACAGACAGAGTTAGATGCCCTGGATTGTAGAGTTCGTCATCTATTAACGACCCATCGCATGCGACACCCTCGTTCGTCGGTTATGAGAATGTACATCCCGCGGAAGGATGGAGGTCGAGGCTTTTTAAATGCCAAGACTCTCCACAACCGCGAGGTGTGCAATCTCAGGGAGTACTTCCTCCATGCCGAGTACGGGATGCATCACGATGTCGTTGCAGTTGATAAGAACTTTACCCCGCTCTCCTTAGCAAAAGAGAACTGGCGTAAACCATCAGCCCTGAGCACTCAGGAACGCAAGACCGTATGGGAGAGCAAGGAACTGCACGGGCGGTTTTACAAGGCCCTCACAGGGCCCGATGTAGATCTGCTCGCTTCAGTAAACTGGTTACGTTTCGGTGACCTCTTTGGGGAAACCGAGGGTTTTGTCTGTGCGATTATGGATGAGGTTATCAAGACGAACAACTATCGAAAGTACATCATGAAGGATGGGACGGTTGATATCTGTAGAGCATGTCACCGTCCCGGAGAATCCCTCAGGCATGTGCTTTCGGGTTGTTCGCATCTTGCTAACTCAGAGTATCTGCACAGACACAACCAAGTAGCCAGGATCATTCATCAGCAACTTGCCCTCCGATACGACCTTGTGGGACCTGAGGTGCCGTACTATAAGTACGTGCCTCAGCCGGTTCTTGAAAATGGCCGTGCCACGCTCTACTGGGACCGGTCTATCATCACGGATAGGACTATTGTTGCCAATAAGCCTGATATCGTGCTGGTAGACCGGTCGGAACGCCGGGCGATACTTGTTGATGTCACTATCCCGCATGATGCTAATCTCGTGAAGGCCGAGAAAGACAAGTTAAGCAAGTACCTTGACTTGGCTCACGAGATTACCGCCATGTGGGATGTGGATTCAACGATTATCGTCCCGATAGTCGTTTCAGTGAATGGACTGATTGCGAAGAGCTTCGACCAGTACCTTAAGAAGCTCTCGCTAAATAGTTGGATCAAGGGTCAGATTCAGAAGGCGGTACTCCTGGACTCGGCACGTATAGTCAGGAGGTTCCTCTCTCTGCAGCCCTAGCCCCCGACCGTTTGGGCCTCGCTCCGCGGTCGGTGGTTCCCCGTTTTGATTTATATTTTTTACTATAATGTTTTTTACTATTTATTTTTTGTAGATAGTATTGCTTTATAGTGAAAAATATATTTTTTTACGAGATTTTTAATAAATGAGTGATATAATAATAACATAAAAAACAAGAATTGGTAGACGGAGAAACACAGGATTGAAAATAAAAGATCATTTTACACACGTTTTAAACGCGCGCTGGAGGTATTGAATAAATCAATATCCTACTAATATTATAAACGCGAAAGTTTGTATAGATGGATGTTTGTTACTCTTTCACGTAAAAACTACTTGATGGATTGGGATGAAATTTGGAATGGAGATAACTGAACTCCCGGAATAACACATAGGCACATTTTTATCCCGATATTCCCACGGGATCGAGACTTACGCGGGTGAAACCGCGGGGCGCTGCTTGTTAATATAGTATTGTAGGCACCCTAGGCTACAAACTTACACATATTCACTAACATCGCATACGTTGAGTTTGATGTTATCATAATAACATCGAACGCACCCTAAGGCCTATTACGCACTGTCGACTAGTCGCCGGCGACTCAGGTTGTCGACGACTGTAATATTGTATAGTTTAAATAGGTGTTTACGCACTAGTCACGGCGACTCGGCGACTCGCCGCGCAGTGGCGACGCACAGGCAACTGCCGGTCGCCGGCGACTAGTCGACAGTGCGTAATAGCCCTAAGGCACTTGTCCCACCGCCGGCGACTAAGCGATGTGCTATTGGCGATTAAACGAAACAAAAGATAATAGCTCCCGTGTAAATAAAAGAGAGAGAATATATTTATAGTTAATCGCTTGAACGATGTTGATGCTCTCTCTTACTTACACGAGAGCGATTATCTTTTGTTCGTTTCAATCGCCGATAGCTCATAGCTTACTCGCCGGCGGTGGGACTAGTGCCTAACACTAGTCGGCTCGCGCGCTGTTATGTTAGCTATGTTATGTTAGCGCGTTAGGCTAAGTTCAATAGAAGAGAATAGAGAGAATAGGTGCCTTCTAGACCTTTGTGCTCCATCTTCGGCCGCATCGTCAGTTACCAACAGGTGAGATCGTGGCCAAACAAAGGTCTATCATTGTTAAAAAAAAAAAAAAAAAAAAAAAAGTTCAGGTGGCGGCGGCTTGCACGCGGCAGTCTGGCGTGAAGAATCAACATTCAGTGAGGATGGACGTGGAGGAGGCAATTTGCTTGTGGGTTTTATACCGCAGACTACGATGTCGTCAACGATAAGCAAAGACGATACTGGGTGCATCCTATTTTAAGTCAAAGACTTTCTTTAAAAGCCTGTTTGTGACTTTATATCCCACACTAAGACTACACGAAGATCGATTTTTCAACTACTTTAGGATTTCGATTGCATCCTTTGACTTTTTCTATGAACCGCGCTCGTAAATACGGTCAATACGGTACCTACCTATATACCATATTTCTCAAGTTGTGATATCTTTCGGTTACGTGTAAATTGTGCTTCTTCGTACTCCTAGCGCCTTTCATACTCTGTATGGTAACGATAGTGATTGGGATTGTATACTACAGTGTAACAGTGAGTTCGTACATTTATTTACCTATTCCCCATTAACTGCATCTAAAGTACTACACCCATATTACATACCTACTAAACCACCAAAATATAAATAAATCACTTGCGCTATGGGCTGAGGTATTTCCGGCCTGACAATAAGCACATGCGTTTCCTCCCGTGGATGTCGTAAAAGCCGTCTAAGGGATTAACAGGGATTATCTAACTGGTGGTGAATACCGCATCAAAATCCGTTGCGTGGTTTTGGAGGAGTTACTGGATATACAGACAGACGCGGATAGAGACTATGTTTTATACTATGTATTGATTTTGGGTAGTGTAGTCTGTTGTTAGATCTATATATCCTCTACCTTATTGGTCGGAATTCGTGATTTTTCCTGAATAGTTCTGGAGGCTTAGTACGAGACGTTGATATTATTCGGAACTATATTAAGTTTCCTTTCCTTCAATACATTTACTGACAGCGTCCTTAGTTTTCTCCTAGTAAATGTACGGAATTTATTTTCGAATACTATCAAATTCTCGTACTCCCGGTGCTGTTTCGCAAACTCTAGTAAATTATGAATTCTAATAATTTCAGCACAAAGCCCTCTGGAGAGTGAACCCTATGATAAATGTTTGTTGTAGTAGTGTGTTGTGTATTGGTTGCAGCTGCTGAAGACGGTCGGGTGGCGCATAGTGGCGGTGACGGGCGTGCTGTACGGCGCGCTGTACGCGTACGAGCGGCTCACGTGGACGGCCAAGGCGCAGGAGCGCGTCTTCAAGCGGCAGTACGTGAACCACGCCAGCAAGAAGCTGCGGCTCATCGTCGACCTCACCTCCGCCAACTGCAGCCATCAAGTGCAGCAGTGAGTATACAACAAGCATTCAGTACGTGCGTCAGAGGCGTCGCTCATTGCCGTTTCGCATAACATGGCGGATAGCCGTATTCTGTATTGTATTTTCTTAAATATACGCGTGCCATGCAAGGCGACTCGCACGGGCTACTAGAAACTCGTAATCGCACGAGACAATACGCGTCATCTAGACTAGCTCTGTGTTGTAAGCGTCAACAGAATAAGGTATTTTTTGGCAATAGTAGATCCGTATAGAATCATCCACGCGTATTAATATAATGTTGTGATTGTCAGGGAGTTGTCGACGATGTTCGCGCGCCTCTGCCGGCTCATCGACGAGGCGACCACGGAGATGGACTCCGAGCTGAGCTCGCACCGCGGCGCCATCAGCATGCTGGACGCGGCCGCCACCTCCGCCAAGAAGCTGCGCAACAAGGCCAACTACCTCAGCCACGAGCTCGATCTCTTCGACGACGCCTTCCTCAAACACAACTAGCTAATTAATATAGGTAATATGGGTTCACTCCCACTATACCACTAATATCATAGTTGACGTCAATGACTTGATTTTGAGCGCTGACTCAAAGTATATTTACTTTGAGGTCAGTGCTAAAGACAGTCTCAGAGGGCAATGCCGCATAGGGCGCGTCCTAGGTGGACGTGGCCGGTGATGTAATGCATTGTATAGGCAGAGGTTACCGCTTAACATCAAGTGAGACATCTGGTCCATCAATAATTCATCAAAAAAAAAAACAAAGTATGCCATTTGTAAATTATAAGATGTCACTCAATATTCAATAAAGCATGCCTCTTTTGTTTCAGTTGAAGATATTTACAAGTGCAATATACACAGTACCACCGGTCGTCCCGCGCGACGCGTCAGAATCGAATACAACATGTATGTACGTGCATTTTGTGCGTTAGTTCACCGCTGGGAACCGCTAATTGGGCCATCTCAAGGGCAAGTTACATAAGGCCTTAGGCGAGCGATAGGACTAACAAGCAGCTCTGGTTGCGATGCGATGTTGCATTGAAACAGGGGTCCAATTCTCGCGCTAATAGATAAATGTCGAAAGTGACATTTCCACAATATCTATCAGTATTGAGTCAGAAGACAAGTTATGAAACAGAACTTGCATGTTTAAGGGGTAAATAATATTTGATCCTCTTTTTTAATTATTAGTCTTTTCTTTTAACTATAATCACACTTCAAAATAAGTGACAGTCCGACATGGATTTACATGATGAACACTAGAGAAGTGATCGCTACGAACCAGAACCGGAAAATGCACGCCAATACCTAATAGCCTGCAAGAAATTTCATTCTCTTTCTTTCGACGACCTCTGTGGCGCGGCTGGCGAAAGTTCGCCTGCGACGAAGGAGGTTGCGGGTTCGATTCCCGCCTCGAAACAAATATTTGTGCAATTTGCAGATATTTGTTCAGGGTGTTCTGGGTATTTTCTATATATAATAAAAAATATCTATCTATGTAATATATTGTATTAAGTATATCAGTTGTCTAGTACCCATAACACAAGCTCTACTGCTTAGCTTGGGGCTAGATAATGTTGTGTGTACTGTCCAGCATTATTTATTTATTTTATTTCAGCGATAAGGCCGCCCATTGTACTATAATTTGATTAAGTTGATCCTTTTCTTTTTGTGTCTCATTTTTTGGTGTACAATAAAGTGTTAATCTGTCTAATAGCGTATGTAATATCGGAGGATTTGAGCAAAATCAAAACGTCTCAAACATTTTTGGCGTAGCTCTAAACACAATAAAATATTGATTGGTTTTGATTTATTTTGTATCTCGGAGAAAGAGGATCAATCATAAAAAAAGATCGTTTGAATACACGCCTTTGTTAACACGAGAGCTGGACCCCAGAATAGTTTTGTTGGTTGCGCGCAATCTGAACGAGGTCTCGCCGACTACGAGACTAGGAGCGAGCCGTTGGCACGATCAGAGCAAGCTTGTACGTTGGTAGCTGTTAACTTGCATCAGAGTTCGCTCTTACGGTGGATGCTCACGAAAAAAAAACATAAAAATGTGTTTAGGGGTATCGTAGCTAAACTGATGATACTTACGAGATACTATCAATCAAAACATGTGTGTTAAGTCTCTTAGTTCTCGCGAAATCAACTTTCGCTATCTGGAGAAGTGTTGATGAGCTGTAATGGGCAAAAAACACCAAAAAAATAATTTCGCGCAGCAAGCGTGAGCATCCTTAATGTTGTGTCTAATATTATCTTTTTCTCACTCTCTCCGAGTTGACATTAGCTTTGAACAACGACGCGCAACTCTGATCGGACGTTGTCGTCAGTGTGCTCGTAATCATGGACCTACTACCCAGTAGCTCCATGATCCCGAGCACACCGACGATTGTGTCTGATCAGAGTTGCATTAGCTTTGAACAAGGACGCGCAACTCTGATCGGACGTAGTCGTCAGTCCTTGTTCAAAGCTAATGCAACTCTGATCAGACACAATCGTCAGTGTGCTCGTGATCATGGACTTACTACCCAGTAGCTCCATGATCACGAGCACACCGATAACTCTGTCCGATCAGAGTTGCGTGGCCTTGTTCAAAGCTAATGTCAACTCGGAGAACTAAAGGACCGCGCGCTGCTGTGACAAGAAACGAGCCGAGCGAGAGGCACTATCACTTTGGACATCATTGTCGAATTAATTTGATTACTTACTAGCGACTCGTCCCGGCTTCGCACGTAGCCTATGTCACTCAGGGTGAATGTAGCTTTCCAATGGTGAAAGAATTTTGGAAACCGGCAAAGATTGAGTTTATTCATTACAAACATACAAAAACTAAACGGATGGCGTGTGACATTGGAGCAAATTTGAACAAATTGGTTCTAGATGTTTCTAGAACTAAACAAAATAACAAATAAGTTCTACACGGACTGTTAGTAAGATGCGTCGGTATAAGACGTGTCCTGGTTGCTAGCTTATTAAGGAATGTATTGTTACTGGAATGAAGTGTTATCTGAGTCAGTCGTGGGAAGCAATGGCGGCGATGAGCTCACCCCTTGTCACATCTATTTTCCACGATGGTGGTGAAAAGAGGCCCTTTGAGGCTCTGCCTACCCTTTCGGGGGACAAAGGCGTGTGTCTATGTATGTATGTACGTAGTTATAGATGTTGGCTGGGTGAGCAAAATAGAATAACTAAATCTATGTAGCTACACAAATGCAATAAATTTTTCCCAATATTTTTAAAATATGCTGTGAAATCCATGTACCCCAAAATAATACCAAATTAACGGAAACTATATCTCCAATAATGGCAACACCAAACAATAACATTTGCCTTTAAAAAATGTGATGAACAGAAGCCCAATTCTCGTAATAAAAAATAGTCAAATTAAAGTTCGGATCATATTTACGATCTAGTGTTGATGTCACAAACGTCAAAAATGGTATTCTGCTCACCTGACAATACAACGCGGAATGTGATTATATCGAAATGTGACTGTAACTTGAATGTTTCAAAGTTCTGAGAAATCTCTCTTTCACTCTTAACAATTATTATATAGCACTATCCTACTCTAATATATGGTCGCAAGATCGAAAGTAGATAATATTGTTGTTATGAGGGAGCAGAATACCAATATTTCGGTCAATTCACAATACAGTCTCGATTCAGTCAACTTGCAGTGTGCCTTTAAAATAAATAAGAGAATTGGGCTTCTGACCTTGTTGTTACGGTATGCAAAATAGAACGAGACAAAGTACTATTTAGGGTGCCTCTCGCTCGGCTCGTTTCTTGTCATAGCAGCGCGCGGTCCGTTTGAGTAGTAGTAGGTCCATGGCTCGGATGGACGGTTCCATTCAACGAAACGAGTAGCGTTCAAGTGTTCTCTGATCGGACGCCGTCGGCAGTGCGAGTGTCTCGGTGCGAGTGTCTCGGTCCGAGTGTTATCTGGAGGGCAATTCTCGTGCTTTAGAGATTAAGTCGAATTCGACATATGTCGAAAAAAGATGGCGAATGTCGAATACAATCTTAATTTGCTATTCTCGTGATGTCATATATGTCAAATATACATAAATCGACCTCAATCATTCAAATCGAGTACGATTTGATGGTTATTGACATTTTCGTGATATTTTTTGTAGACATTCATGCTTCGACATTATCTCTTTAGAGATAATCTCTACAATCCGAGAATTGGCTTCCAGATCATGTGTTACGAACCCAGTTGTGAAATATCAAATTATGTAGATATTCGACCCCTGGTTTACCGGAAACAGTGGATTGGATTATAAGTTGGATGTTTATTTATTTCAATGTTGTGTGTATGTGGTTATGTTTAGTTCTACGTCATAATTAGCATGAGATTACTCAAACTGAGGTTTCTGTAACGCATCTTGTCAAGCAGTGAATATTTAAGGTCCCAAAAATAAGCTGTTATTCTAACGTTTCTGATTTTTATCTTACTTATAATCCGTTTTTCACCGTCGGTTCATTGGCCGATCATGAATTTAGAAATCTACTCTCTCTGTTTGTCAGTATTCAGCGGTAAGAGATGGCAATACACTACATATTGTTAAACTTTGACATATTTAATAAGGCTCTATACTGTTGATAATTCAGTGCGGGCATGGATGCGTCGAGAACATTGCATATTATTATGTATATAGAAAAGAGTATTATTTTTTGTATATCTGACTCGATTTTTAACATGCAAGAGACTCTCTTTTGCCAACCAATATGTCACTGGCAAATATCCTAGTTACAACCAAATAAAAGCCAATGTAGGTAGGTGGTATACCGGCTACTAAATTTACATTATAACTAAAAAAAAGCTAGAAATTTAAATTATACAAAAATATACCACGTTTGTTTATGAAAATGGCAGGAGAACTCCCTGCAAGATGTTCTGTGATAACTGGGTCCTATTTCTCAAATAATACAAATTATAAGCTACAAGTGTGTTGCCATGGTTACGCGTGATTCCCCTTGAAAAGTTACAAAATAACAACATTACAATTGCAACACACGTAATTTGCAGCTCGTCAGTTTTGAGAAATGAGCCCCAGAGACCTATTTCAAACAACACAAGTTAAGCTACGCGTGTTACTATAAAACTCTGATTATTCTTGGATTTACACAGAGTTTTGTCTTTTGCATTGACAAGGAGTTTCAAATTCAATCGAAAGAGACAAAACATGTTGTGTAGCAAAGTGATATGCGTAATTTCCCTTGAAAAAATAACAAAGTTACCATAGCAACATACGTAGTTAGTAGCTTGTCAGTTTTGAGAAATGGACACGTTTATGCCCGTAGCACACCTCCGCTGCGAAACCATAACAGCGGAACCGCAGTAATTTCGCAATGTCTTGTTCGTATGTAGGATAAGCGGAACCGCCACGGAACTGCCTGTTCTAACGCATAGATTTGACTATAATTCTATCTCTTTCCCCGCGCGGTTTCGTCGATCTGCTCCGCCGCCAGCCACACTTCCGGCAGCCATTTTGGCGGAATTCCTACAGCGGTTTCGCGACTGAAGTTTCGCAGCGGAGGTGTGCTACGGGCGTTAGTCTGGTCTCGTTTGGTCGGTTGTGTATGAATCGACTGCGCGAGCGCCATGTTAGCTGGCTGATGACAATGATGTATCACCGGTCACAAGTAACATCGTATACTGTGCGATTTAAACTGATGTGTTGATTCATACTGTAACCGCATCAGCCCAAAGTTCACTAATTCAAACGAGGTTAGCTAATCCGCGCGCTATCAGAATGGGATGGAACCTTGTCAAAGTAAATCGAAACGTCCAGTCAAAGTCAAAAGTATTTTATTCAATGAAATCATTAGGATCATTTTGAATCGTCTTAGAAACTTTTACTCTGTTCCAACGCGACCAAACCTAGGAGATTCTGGCAACAAACACGGCGCGCGCTTTATTTGATGATCCTTCTTACTACTAGGTGGGGAGCGCCTGTCTGGTGCCTAGAGTACAAGGAGATGGTGATTCGAAGACAAAGAAAACCAACTCAAAAACCTCGGGTAGGCAGTCAAAAGTAAGATTTAGGAGAATCAGCAAAAGTTCATAAAACAGCACACGCTACGCTTGATATACTTATAAATAAAAACCTTATAATGTATAAAATGTAGGTACAGAGATTGGAAATTGTCATATTAACTGTCGAGGGGCAGAGCGACATAAGGTCACGCGTCTTTATCATTAACATAGTCATCAGCTAAGTCCACACTGTGCATTTTCATCTTCAACTTTCTATTCAACTTTCGTTTGACGCTTTCAATAATTGAATGCGTTAATGAACGCAACACCATAGTTCAGTCGTAGTTTCTTCTTTTTGGAAACATGTGCGACGAGAATATTTTACTTGGTGGAATATGTGCAGCTTACTCGGTTAAAAGATAAAGCAGAAAAAAAAACAAGGTAAAGTTTTGGACACGAAGCCGGAAAACGTGAATCACAGCGCGCGATTCGCTTTCAACCCTCATCGCACATGCGCTAAGGGCATGCCTCACGTGCGCTGTTGACTGCGCTATGACGCATGCCCTTAATGAACAAAAAAAGGCACAGTGTGGACATAGGTATCTAGAGTGTAATATTTAATATTCTTGTACACCTATGAGAGGGAATGGGAAACCGTACAACCGCACAAAACCGTAGTGACTGGCGGAAATGGGGGGGAGGCCTTCGCCCAACAATGGAACAGTATGGGCTAATAGTAATAAGTAATCGTCTCGCGAGCATTTAGTAGTAGTAGAGCTTTTTTGTGAAAGAGTTCGTCCGGGGAAGTACTACCACCATACCTATTTCTGCCGCAAAGCAGTAGTGCTCGCATTGCTGTGTTCCGGTTTGAAGGGTAAGGATGCCGGTGAAATTACAGGCACATGAGACATTTCATCTTTATGTCGCAGGGTGGCGGGTGCAGTGCAATGCCACATAGGGTGCGTCCTAGGTGGACGTGACCTATGAGGTAATGCACTGTTCATAGGCAGAGGTTACCGCTTAACATCAGGTGGGCCATCTGCTTGAACCGTCATTCAAGTAGTACAAAAAAAAAAAAAAAAACTACCCCGATTTTGCAAACTTGTCGATACGATTTGACGGTTCGATTAACTTTGGCAAGGTTCCATTGCACTCTGTAGCGCGCGCATTTCATTCGTTATGTATGATAGATATTTATTGAAAACACCTGTCTAGATATTTATTGAAAACACCTGTCTAGATATTTATTGAAAACACCTGTCTAGATATTTATTGAAAACACCTGTCAGAAACAGATGGACTTTTGTTTATGTGCGTTGTGTATATGAATTATGAGTTAACTTATTGCCTTGTGTCGTGACTTCACAAATTAGTGTGTGGTTTTCATGTACAGTTGAACAGTTTATACTTCTATTATCTGTAAATTATTTCTTATTGTTGATGTTTTAAAAAGTAATTTTATCACTTTAAATTGTATTTAAAATGAAATCACGCGTAGGACCACGGTCTTAAAACTTTGTTATGACATACATTTAATTTATTGTTTGTTACAATGGTTCCTCGTTCAGATTTCGTTTCGTTTTAAACATCTAGGTGCTACCAAATGGATTTAGGTCGAAAGCAATTTTTTTTTTTAAAATAACCCTAGATTAATGTAATAGTATAAATGTTAATTGTTTATAGTGATTATCATGTAATCTTTTGTGAATTACATTGTTACATAATGACGCTTTTATCCTACTAATATTATACATGCGAAACCTAGGATGTTGTTATCGGCTGAACCGATTTCGATGAAATTTGGTAAGGAGATAGATGAGTAATTATGATTATAAACGTGATTTTTTATTTCGATACCTCGCGTGTGAAGTCGTGTGAAACCAGTATTTCACAAATAGTGTTTTTATGAAATCCTATTCAGCCGGGCCTGATATTACTTATTTTACATCTCAGATTGAGGATTATCCGTTATATTGATGAAAATTAAATGATCAAACTGTGATATTTTATTGGATTTATTTTTGCAAAAATGGGACTTGAAATTGGAAATTTAATTTTTGGGTTAAAGATTTTGGAAGTTAATATTGCGGATAATTTTGATGACACACAAACAGAAAAGCTCGTGTATGCTTGTCGTGTGTTATATGTACCATACATCCTTACTACCATTTCATCACTCGTGCTCTGATACTAGGCTCAAAAACCAAGGGATATTGTTATGAAGCTTTTCCGGTCCAGGCTGTAATTTAATTTGAAATTAAACGAGGCTTTGTTCATTCATATTATTATGCTGGTATAGAAACATACAACTTCCATGACAAATCGAATGAACAATTAGTCAAATCCGACCAATGGCAAGGAACATAACTGCTCTTGAAAAGTGGCGCCATCCGGCCGAAATGGTGAATAATAAAGGAATTGTGTTTTTATTTTTTATTTTTTATAAAACGAATAGGCAGACTAGCTTACGGCCCACCTTATGTAAAGTGGTCACCGTCGCTTATAGACACCGGCAATATCGGGGGTATTGTCGATGCGCTGCCTACCCTGAAGGAATTTATGATAATTTTTCTTGAAGCGACACATGTCGTAACTATGCAGGAAAACCTCAGATGGAAGCTCATTCCATAGTTTGTAGGTATGTAGTTCCACCCTAGGTACTCGCATTCTTGATTCAAATGGGCGTTACCTCCTATCTAGGTTGCCTAACTGATTTGGCCACGAGGAATTAAACCTATGGGATAAGCTGCGATTTTAGGTTCCAAATTTTTCAGATAAAAAACTGGGCGGATAGCGCCACCATGTTCGCGGATAACGTCACCATGCTCGCGGATAACGCCACCATGCTCGCGGATAACGCCACCATGTTCGCGGATAACGCCACCATGTTTGCGGATAGCGCCAATATTTCGAAAGTTTAATGTTGGTCAGATACCCCACCATGTAGTAAGTAGGGTACGAATCTTGTTCATCATTTGCCAAATGGAATTCGGAAACTTCGTAACAAAGTTTTAATTTCCTCACATTAGTGTTGAAAGCAATGTGTTAAATGTTGTCACATTAATAATATATTATTGTATCTGTGTAGTCGATAGTAATCACTTTTTATTTTCATGCATTGCTTTTATGACCATTCGAGTTGCAAATCGCCTATCATTTAGAGTTGAGTGACTTTTAATGCATGTTATTAAAATAATGAATTTATGTAGTCTCAAAAGTGACTCGATGTAATTTAGGAAGTTAAATTTGTAAAACTTGAACTGTAATGAACTCGACGTTGGGAGCCACGCAACCATTTGATATTAGATAGTTTTTGTTGTCCATTGTAATTAGTTATTGCATAATTAGGAGAATTTTCTTATGTAAATAATTAAATAAAGGATTCCTTTATAAACAATTTGTTTTATTCATTAATAATTATTTAACAAAATTATAATATCACGACGTTATTTTTAAAACCACACTGAAAGTTTGGTATTCTGCTCCCTCAATAACAATTTGGTCTACTTTCAACTCTGCCGTTTCCTCGAGTCATGGGGCCCGTAGATTAGAGTAGGATAGTGCTATATATAATTAGAAAGAGTGAAGGATAGACACATCTACTATCTTTGAAACCTTCGATCAAGAATACAAATAGAAGTCAGGTCGGCGCAAAAAATACGTCTCGGTGAATAAGAGCTCACTTGTTAATTTGTATTTGTGAGAACTTTATTTGTAGCTCTTTAAGGTTGATTTCACACTAAATGTTGTTGTTTAACCTGTCTTTTCATTTCCTGTCATTTCTAAGTGACAGCAGTAATTTATTGCTTTGCTCGTTTTTTGTGACGAATGATCGTAAGTATAAGATAATATTTTGAAGATTTGCTACTTTATTGCTAGGTATCATGGTTGTAATTAGGTTGAACTTAGAACTGTTTTTAAACTTGTTTCAGTTCGTTAGTAAACACATATAGCTGTATAAGTATATATACCCACTCGGACGGTATTTAGCTTTGATTTTGTACGTGACCCGAAATCTAGCTGTATTCTTGACCGAAGTTTGAAACGTTCAACAGCACACTTTGATGTGATTTTTCCGTGTTGTACTGTCAGTTGAGTAGAAGAATACCATTGTGACATATGACATCGAACTAGATCACAGCATGATCCGAACTGGGGCTTCCAATCTCTGTATACCGAAATGCCGGGATCACACATGATTTTTCAGTCCCGCTCATTGCGGGATTAGAAGTGCGGAACTAATAATAACTAAAAAAAACTTTATTTTTCTTCAATAACTTGCACTACATAACATTCCATGTACCTATAACTTAGATTAAATATACCTACTTAGCATAACTTGAGGTAATCAGTTTTAAGACTTATGTAGCTAGGTACTAGGTAGATACATGTTGTGGTCTCAATATAGTAATTTAAAAAAAACGGGTACATGGCTGAGCCCTAACCCCTAACTAAGTTTCCTTGTGTTTAGGATATCAGTTCTCCTCCCTGCCTTCGGTTAGTTAGTGCATACATAATTGTAATTACAGTATTTACCACTAACTATATTTACACTAAGAGAATTGGGCTTCTGAAGTTCACTAGTGAATGAGATCGATTGATACACTGATAAGTGATTAGAATCCACATCAGCGTGTTAACAATTCAGACTAGAATAACGGTCACTTAGCAGTAGGTGAGGACATGCAGCCAGTTTAGATCCAGCCGCTCACTTTGCAGAAGACGTATATTTGACGTGTGCTGAAACAAAATAAATTATTGAAAAATATTGTAAGCCGACGAATCCAACTCTGATGGGCAGCGTTCGGAAAACTACGCCATATATTGAGCCTCAAGACGACAGTCTAATCAGTGCGAAGCGAAGGTGTGGCGTGCGAAGGTTCGCCTGCGACGCAGGAGGTTCCGGGTTCGATTCCCACCTCGGAACAAATATTTGTACGATCTGCAGATATTTGTTCAGGGTGTTCTGGGTATTTTCTATGTATAATAAAAAATATCTATCTATGTAATATATTGTATTAAGTATCAGTTATCTAGTACCCATAACACAAGCTAGATAATTGGCTAGATAATGTTGTGTGAACATTATTTATTTATTTATTTTATTGCCAGTGATGACTTACGGCACTGAGACATGGCCTAATTACCCTCAACACAAGCTCAAAGTTGCGCAGCGGCTATGGAGAGAACTATGCTCGGAGACACTACGTGTTAAGTTAGATATAAGTACTTAGTTTTAGCCTTATGTAGGTATTACATGTTTTATCTTTTTTATTTTATTTTACGAGTGTCATTTCTCCAATCCATGTGTGCCGTTCCAAATAAAAAAAAAACTTTCTTTCTTTTTATAATCTAAACGGATCCGTGGAAGAACCAAGATCACCGACAGCTCTCAGAATTAGCAAGTTGAAGTGTCAATGGGCATGCCATGTAGCTCACAGAACTAATAACACCGCTGAAAAATACAGGTTCTCGAGTAGCAACCGCGCACCGGACGACGCAGTGTAGGAAGGCCTCCCGATAGACCAACGAGATTACAGAGCTCGCAGCAAGTCTGCCTGGAGGCGGTTCAAGACCGCTTCTGTGGCATTCTCTGAGGAAGGCCTCGTCCAGCCGTGGATGTCTAAAAGATGTTGATGATGAAGCTACATTTAAGTGATCCAGAAAAATAATGTTTTCACAAACATGCTTTAATTGCCATACATACTTTTTTCTGAAGTCAACCGAGGTGAAAATCAGCGTTGCAGTTCCTGCAGCATTATGCTGAGCACAGCCCTTTTTTGAATGCACTATACACACAGCAACACATATTTTTTGACGGTGTATTTATTGTATTGTGTACCTACCCACGCTGTGTGTATTTGCTGTTCAAAATAAATTATTTGTATTCTATTCTCTTTCTATTTAGTATAATGTGCACCAACAATTGGGTGGCCTCCTCTCTAACACGCCACTCTCCGGTCCTGCGGTGTTCTCATCCATTCTCGTCCAACTCGATGTCAGCCGACCATCGGGCGGGATGGTATGCCTCTTGGTCTGTCTGTAGAGCTCGTTCACCGTAAGATTGCACCTGCGTTATACTCCTAGTCTGTGTCCGTGCCTTGGGAATAGTGACAACCATTAAATTTTATACTCCTTGGCATGTTCAATCTTTCGGTGAATGGTTTCTACCATGGTTTGAAATTATCAAGATAAATATGACCTTTGATAATTATTGCGATAATTATCCGATAATTAGCAAACAGATATTAAGCCAAGGAATTCTTATTTAACTGATATTACATATCAACATTTATGTTAGAAGTAAATAGTAAATAAATTATACACATTTTACAATCAAGGTAATCTTTTATAATTTTTTTGTTTATAATTATGTGAATAAAAACTTGCAAACCAAAATACGAGAAGTTAATCAACTACATACTACTTAATTAAATTGATGAGTGGAATATCATCGCCATCAACCTCAACTGCGTTAACTGGACGGGGGTTGTCTGTATCTGAAGAACAAGAATGCCTCGATTATACTTATCAAGATAATTATCAACCTTTATTTATTTTGATAATTATCACTTCGAACCCTGGTCTGTACATTAGTAACGGTCAAACGTGTGTCACAACTCACCATTTTAACATCTGCCTTGAGCATATCCTTGTCGAATCGTATGGAGTCGTCGGCCACGGCCAGGCCGTAGTGTCGGCACACGTCGCGTGTCTCCGCGTCGCTCGACAGCGCGAGCCAGCGCCTCAGCACCGCGCTCACGTGTCACAACTCACCATTTTAACATCTGCCTTGAGCATATCCTTGTCGAATCGTATGGAGTCGTCGGCCACGGCCAGGCCGTAGTGTCGGCACACGTCGCGTGTCTCCGCGTCGCTCGACAGCGCGAGCCAGCGCCTCAGCACCGCGCTCACGTGTCACAACTCACCATTTTAACATCTGCCTTGAGCATATCCTTGTCGAACCCTATGGAGCCGTCGGCCACGGCCAGGCCGTAGTGTCGGCACATGTCGCGTGTCTCCGCGTCGCTCGACAGCGCCAGCCAGCGCCTCCGCACCGCGCTCACGTGTCACAACTCACCATTTTAACATCTGCCTTGAGCATATCCTTGTCGAACCGTATGGAGCAGTCGGCCACGGCCAGGCCGTAGTGTCGGCACACGTCGCGTGTCTCCGCGTCGCTCGATAGCGCGAGCCAGCGCCTCAGCACCGCGCTCACGTGTCACAGCACACCATTTTAACATCTGCCTTGAGCATATCCTTGTCGAATCGTATGGAGTCGTCGGCCACGGCCAGGCCGTAGTGTCGGCACACGTCGCGTGTCTCCGCGTCCCTCGACAGCGCGAGCCAGCGCCTCAGCACCGCGCTCACGTGCCACAGCTCACCATTTTAACATCTGCCTTGAGCATATCCTTGTCGAATCGTATGGAGCCGTCGGCCATGGCCAGGCCGTAGTGTCGGCACACTTCGCGTGTCTCTGCGTCGCTCAACAACGCCTGCCAGCGCCTCAGCACCGCGCTCACGTGTCACAACTCACCATTTTAACATCTGCCTTGAGCATATCCTTGTCGAACCGTATGGAGCCGTCGGCCACGGCCAGGCCGTAGTGTCGGCACACGTCGCGTGTCTCCTCGTCGCTCGACAGCGCCAGCCAGCGCCTCGGCACCGCGCTCACGTGTCACAACTCACCATTTTAACATCTGCCTTGAGCATATCCTTGTCGAACCGTATGGAGCCGTCGGCCACGGCCATAGGCCGTAGTGTCGGCACACGTCGCGTGTCTCCGCGTCGCTCGACAGCGCGAGCCAGCGCCTCAGCACCGCGCTCACGTGTCACAACTCACCATTTTAACATCTGCCTTGAGCATATCCTTGTCGAACCGTATGGAGCCGTCGGCCACGGCCAGGCCGTAGTGTCGGCACACGTCGCGTGTCTCCGCGTCGCTCGACAGCGCCAGCCAGCGCCTCAGCACCGCGCTCACGTGTCACAACTCACCATTTTAACATCTGCCTTGAGCATATCCTTGTCGAATCGTATGGAGTCGTCTGCCACGGCCAGGCCGTAGTGTCGGCACACGTCGAGTGTCTCCGCATCGCTCGACAGCGCGAGCCAGCGCCTTAGCACCGCGCTCGGCACGGCGAGCCGCCTGCTGTCGTACGCGAGGCTCAGGACCTTCAGTGCACGCCTGAAACGTACAACAACAAGTAATTACGTTGACGACCTCTGTGGCGCGGCGGGCGAACCTTGGCCTGCGACGCAGGAGGTTGCGGTTTCGATTCCCGCCTCGGAACAAATATTTGTACGATCTGCAGATATTTGTTCTGGGTGTTCTGGATACTTTCTATGTATTATAGATAAATATATCAATCTATGTATAATATTGTATTAAGTATATCAGTTATCTAGTACCCATAACACAAGATCTGCTTAGCTTGGGGCTAGATAATGTTGTGTGGAATGTACAGCAATTTTTTTAACGCTCTGGCAATAGTGTAACGGCACGAATACAAAAATCCGTGTACAACGTGCTAGTGCTACATTTCTAGATAGATAGATAGATAGATACGTTTATTAATAAAAAAGGTTCATTACATAGTTCATTATTATGTTGTAACCGCGTAAACCAAGGTAGGTTTGTGATGGTTACTCACATTCGCTTGACTCGCACTATAATTTAAAAGGTACATAAATAGGTAAGTACATAAGCATAAACTACACTATCTAGACAAGAGGCTCTGAGGATATCCTCCATGGGAAGTAGAGTACCAGCTTGCTGCCTTGGGCTCGATCGAACGTAGAGCTTTCAGGCTTATAGGTGAGCAACATTTGGCGGAGACTAAGATCCAGAGTCTCAGCACCGCCGTAAGGTTGCATGCCTTTCGATCTTCTATAGGTTACATTTCGGGGCATGCTCCCAGGAACTGCACGATCTGATCCCACCAGATTTTCATCATAGGACGAGCAGGCGTACGACTCAGTACCATCCTTACCTCATTAGTATACCTTCTATTCGCACAAAACGTTTCGGTTCTACCTTTATAATGCGAACTGCTAAGGAGTGGAATACACTACCGTCGTCTGTCTTTCCTGGAAACTATAATCTGGGTCTCTTCAAGTCTAGAGTGAATAGGTGCATTCTAGACCTTTGTGCTCCATCTTCGGCCACACCGTCACTTACCAACAGGTGAGATCGTGGTCAAACAAAGGTCTATCAATGTTAAAAAAATATAAAAAATGAGTAGTGAGCCTGCGTATGTATGTATCGGTTACCTCTGCAGGTCTGGCAGGTATTGACACAGAGCGCAGTGTGCGAGAGGACAGAGTCTGCTTAGCATTTTTGTGACTTTCACAAAATTTCCTTTCCTGTTTGCGACCGCTACACTGAACGCCAGTCTCAATTTAGGATCCCTAAAAAACACAAAAGTTAATTTTATAAAAAAAACAGTATTTTAACACCAGTTTTCATACAAATAAAACAACTACCTACATACAAATATGGGGAGGGGGTGGGGGGTTTGGGGAAGACAGACTGGTTTTCGTATTTTCTTTAACATCTTTAAAACAATGTGTTTTAAAAAGGATACAAAAAAAATATCTGTATTCCCCATAACAAGTTTTTTTATTTTTTTTATGTATTTGAAATGTCAAAATCTATTTACCTTTCAACTTTTTAGTTTTTTCGTTAGAAAGCTTTGAAAGTAGAGTAGTTAGTAGGCTGTGACAGACGGACAGAAAGACACGAGAGTGGTCCTATCTTCTTCTGTTCAGTCGTTGCACTCTTGACAGAGCGGTCGTGGTCGTCATGTTGTACTATTATTAGGGGCTGATGTTGCTCGCCTCACGATATCTCGCCATTTATGCCTATTCGTGGACATCCTTGTGCATTCATACAGGTTGCCACCCACTGCAGACTTGATCTGGTCGGTCTAACGCATGGGCGACCTATAATGGTACATGGTCCTATAATGGTTCCGTTTTTTCCTTTTGAGGTACGGAACCCTAAAAACCTGTAGAAAATAACTTACCTTTTCAATTCTTTAGGCAGATTTATAAAGCGGCGCGATGGGTGCACGTCATCTAAATTGCACAGGATATACAGACATTCCATCAGCACCCGGTCACAAGCCAGCTTGTTCCCCGGTTCAATGTCCATCGTAGCCATCAGATCAAAGAGTCCACTTGGCATGACCTCCTCATCGCTGTAATCCTCCAAGTCCTTTGTATCATCGCAGCAGCTTAGGAACCACTTCACGCATTCCAATAAGTACTTTTTGTGGAGGACAGGATCGAAATCATTAAGTGGAAGACCATACAACCTGGAGAAAAAAATGGTTTTACACAAATCGTTTTGGTTATGATGAGACCATGAGAATGTATAACAAAAAAGTTCAACATGGCGGCCACTTTTTTCAATTCAGGCAACAGATTTGAGTCTTACAGGTATCTTCAGATATAGGTTTTGTAAGCGATTAGTCCAATAACTAAACCCCCCCAGACCATCCCGGACCGTGGAGGGCCGGTCCCAGAGACCTCTTGGGAGCTCCGGACTCCGCGTCGAGCGGAGTGTAGGGCGACGCTCCCACCACACGGACAGAACCTCCGCACATTGTGCGTACCGCCTATAAGGCGTAACCCACTGACCCAGGGGCAGCCGCCCTTGGAGTTGAAGCCAGGGTAAAGAGATAAATCTCAAGGCCCTAACCTAACGCCCCCAAGGGGGTCAAAGATGATCATCATGCAATAACTAAAAAGTTCAAATATGAGCCCTCAGATATCGAATTTGAAAGCAATAGGCCAAATAGCTAAAATAATTACAAATAACAATTTTGGGTTCTGAAATATCACCCATAAAACCATTCCTTACTAAAGCGAGACGAGGCTTGCTTTACCACACGTATAATATTATTTTATCTGTGACCTCACTAAAATATTAATATGTTGGTCCGTGACGTTCATTGGGGCATTTGAGTTGTGTTTTAGATTGTCCCATAATGGATTTTGGATTGTAGTTATAGCGCGGTGGGGAACTTTTGAAATACAAAAAAAAACATCTATTGGGGTTTTAGTTGGTGTGGTTTATAGAAATGATTCCTCAAGGTATACAGGAGGTATGCAGATATGCAGGTCTAACAAAGTACATTTTTCATCACTTCATAAGTGAATGTTTACGCCAGTTTTAAAACTTCCTTACTTGTATCCATTATAAACATAAAACCGGACCATAGGTTCTAGCAAGTGGGCGCACTGGCGCGCTGACAGCCTCTGTATTGTCATGTCCTGTCTCACAGCCCGGAGACGATCATTTATAAAGTCATACACCACTGGTGCTGGCACATCCCTCCTTTTTGTTACCCTAAAAATAAAATAAGAAAAAGATTTTGTTAGTAGCGAAATTTTATGTGAAAGTGTTTGTTTGGAGTCAACCATATTGTGTTACACCCTGTATATTTTCGAAAATAAACATAATTCCAATTTCTGCCGCAAAGCAGTAAGGGCCACATTGCTCTGTTCCGGTTTGAAGGGAATAGGTGCCGGTGAAATTACAGGCACATGAGACTTTTCATCTTTATGACTCAGGGTGGCGGGCGCAGTGCAATACCTGACCTATGAGGTAATGCACTGTTCAAGGCAGAGGTTACCGTTTAACATCAGGTGGGCCATCTGCTTGTTCTGCCTGTCATTAAAATAAAGATTCTTTGAGTCATCAATATACAAGATGAAGATAAACAATTTTTTTTGACAAATGAAATTTTTTGCCAGAAATGTAATTTTTTTTTAAAAATCTTAAAATGGCATTATTTTTTTCTTCAAAATAAAACAGAAGGTTCCTAAGAACAAAACCTTCTAACTACAAAAGAAAAGGTAGCTACCCTTAAGGGGCCAAAAATTTGCTCCAGCCTGAATATCAGGATCAGGAGGGCAATTTTTGGTGGATTGGCTAGGTATGTTATATGGGTGTAGTACTTCAGATGCAGTTAATGGGGAATAGGTAAATAAATGTACGAACTCACTGTTACACTGTAGTATATAATCCCAAATCACTATATTGTTACCACACAAAGTTTGAAGGCACTAGGAGTACGAAGAAACACAATATACACGTAACCGAAAGATATTACAACTTGAGAAATATGGTATATAGGTAGGTACATAAATTGGCCGTATTTACGAGCGCGGTCGGAGCGCGGGCGGCGTGCGCTTCGCGCTGTGTTCGAGCTGTGACTGGTGAATGCGTCCGCGCCGGCCGAGGTGCGGCGCGAGCCAAGTATATAACGCGCGCTAGTATATAACAGCGCGCGACCCAGCTAGTGTTGGGACGAGTTAGATGTTATCATAATAACATCGAACTCGTCGTACCTATTCGGTGTTTGTGAATATTTTAATTGTATGTAAGTATGTTGCCTAAGGTGCCTACACCACCCCCCACCAGAGCCCGTCAAGGGCGATAGGAATCAGGAAATCTGACCTGTCGACCAGAACGAGTTACATAGTTATGTGTGTTTACAGGTGGCGGTTCTTCGTCCTGTACTGAAAGTGTGAAAGCTGGTTTAAGACGGTCTATTGAAACTGTCGTTTCCTTATTATTGCGAAGTATTTTAAATACTTTATCGCCCCTAACAAGTACCTTATGGGGTCCGGAGTAAGCTGGGGAAAGAGAACCTCGTGATGTGTCATCTCGAAGGAAAACATGATCACAGGTTTCGAGTTCCTTATAAATAAATACTCTACGCTTACCATGGCGCGAAGTAGGTATTGGTCGCAACTTCTCTGCGAAGTTCCTAACTCTAGCGCCAAATTCAGATAAATCCGTTGTACCGCTAGTGGTTGGTTCGAAAAATTCCCCGGGTAGCCTCAATGGCTCCCCGTACACGAGCTCTGCTGAGGAAGCTTGAATGTCCTCCTTGAAAGAAGTGCGAATACCTAGTAAGACCCATGGCAACGATTCCGTCCACCTGTCATTCGCATGGCAAACTATTGCGGCTTTAAGTTGTCGGTGAAACCGTTCGACTAGACCATTACAAGCCGGGTGGTAGGCAGTGGTCCTTTTATGGACAAATCCAGCCATTTTAGACAGACATTGGAACAAGGCCGATTCGAACTGACTGCCACGATCTGTTGTAATGTCAGTTGGACAACCAAACCGAGCAATCCAAGTCGATAGCAAGGCCTTTGCGACGGTCTCTGCGGTTATATCGGCTATAGGTACTGCTTCTGGCCATCGAGTAAACCGATCTACTGCTGTTAAGCAATACCGATAGCCCTGCGAAAGCGGAAGGGGTCCAACCAGATCGATATGGATCTGTTTAAAGCGAGCGCGCGGAAGGTGGTAGGTACCAAGCGGGGAAGACACATGGCGATTGACTTTCGCCCGCTGACACGGTAAACATGAACGCGCCCAATCCCTATAGTCCTTTCTCATACCTGGCCAGACAAATCGCTCGGCTACTAGTTTGGCCGATGCATTAACGCCAGGGTGACTCAGGGAATGCAAGCTGTCGAATACTTGTTTTCGAAAGAACTTTGGAACATATGGCCTGGAGGTTGGTGTACTGACATCGCAGTACAAGGCAGCTCGACTTCCAGGAACATGAAGTTTTTGCAGCTGCAGTGATGAGCCTTTACTCAAAAGCTCTTCGAGTTCGGGGTCAGAGGTTTGGCTTTGGGCTAATGTCTCGAGGTTGACAGGTGCTCCCACTTCTTCGATCCATGATAAGGCATCGGCAACGACATTGTCCTTTCCCGATATATGCCGTATATCAGTTGTGAACTGGGATATAAAGTCGAGGTGTCTATATTGCCTAGGCGTACAGTTATTCTTCCTTTCGTGGAAGGCAAAACTGATAGGTTTGTGGTCAGTATAGACAACAAAATGGCGAGCCTCGAGCATGTGCCTAAAGTGTTTTATTGCCTCATAAATGGCTAGCAACTCTCTGTCATAGGTCGAGTACTTAGCTTGTGAGGGGCTAAGCTTGCGGGAGAAAAATGCTAAGGGCTCCCATGCGTCATCTTTAAACTGCTGCAGAACTGCTCCAATGCCCTTATCGGACGCATCGGTAACCATAGCCAGTTTAGCAGAGCAGTCGGGATGGGCCAACAATGCTGCATCAAAAAGGCTTTCTTTACAAGACTGGAAAGCTGCAAGGGTGTCTCCTGTGAGGTTGATTGGGTGCGATCCTTTCACCGAGCCCGTTAAAAGAGCGTTCAACGGGGCTTGTATCTGGGCTGCTCGTGGGAGGAATCTCCTATAAAAATTGAGCATACCTAAGAAGCCTCGTAGTTGCCGCACGGTCGTGGGAGTAGGAAAATCTTTCACAGCCTGCACCTTAACATCCAGGGGTCTACATCCGCTTTCAGAGATGAGATATCCTAGAAAGTTAACCTCTTTTACTCCGAGGACACATTTTGACGTGTTGACTAACATGCCGTACTCCTTCAACCTTTTAAATACCTCACGCAGATGTTCCTCATGCTGTTTTTCGCTCCTAGAATAGATTAAAAAATCGTCGAGATACGTATAGACGAAATCGAGCCCTCTGGTTAACTCGTCCACGAAACGCTGGAACGTTTGGCCAGCGTTCCTAAGGCCGAACGACATGTATGGGAACTCGAATAATCCGAATGGAGTAGTTATGGCAGCTTTAGAAATGTCATCAGGGCTGACAGGTATCTGATTGTAAGCTTTTTCTAAATCTAAAGTACTGAAAATTTTACAACCTGCAATATTATGTGAAAAGTCATGAATATGCTTTATTGGATATCTGTCAGGCACTGTGCGGGCGTTCAAGCTACGATAGTCGCCACAAGGACGCCATCCACTATTTTTCTTGGGCACCAAGTGTAATGGTGAAGACCAGGAACTTTCTGATGGTCTAGCTGTACCAGTGTTTAGCATAGACTGAAATTCTGCTTGGGCAATTTTAAGTTTATCGGGAGCTAACCGTCGAGGAGGTAGAGACACTGGAGGGCCTGGTGTCGTGCGTATATGATGGACTGTGTTGTGTGGTGTAGTGTTTTGTCTACCAGCTGGTCGTGTTATCTCGGGAAACTCGTCAAGAATTTTATGATACTGAGTCTCGCCAGTCACAACTTTAACGGATGACACATTTTCACATTTGGCTAAAGTAGCAATAGCTGTTACAGATGTTAAATTATCTACTAAGCGCTTATTGCGGCAATCTACTATTAGGTTGTAAAAATTCAGAAAATCGACACCTATTATTGGCTTTGTTACATCGGCAACTACAAACCGCCATACAAAAGATCTGCGTAGGCCAAAGTCTAAATTTAAATTTATATAACCGTAAGTAGCAATATTGGAACCATTTGCAGCACACAGAGTATATTCAGTCCGAGAACGACGATCGCGTAGCGCCGACCGTGGGTAGACGCAGAGGTCGCTTCCTGTATCGACCAGAAATTGCGTCTTCGAAGATCGGTCAGTGACGAATAGGCGACCAGTAGGCAGTGAAGGGCAATCGTCAGCCGCCATTAGCGACTGCCCGTTGAGTTTTCCGGCTTGTAATCACATGGGTGGATGCACTTGTTGGCTTTCTCTCCATGCCGGCTATGATACCAACAAAGCGGAAACTTGCGGTAGTTGGATTGAGATCGCTGCCTAGAAGTGTTTCGCTTGCCTTGGGATGAACGAGATAGAGACCTGCTCTGAGATCTGCCGCTCCGGTCCGATGCGAGCTTCTGGAACTGCTTCCGTAGTTCAGCTACTTCTCTGGTAAGGTCGCTAACGAGAGAGCTAGGAACTGCATTGCTCACGGAAGCGACTCCTGGTGATGAAGAAGCGAGGTCATTCACTCTATCGGCTAAGTCAGCTAGGTCTTCTAGGTAAGCTGAAGCTGGTTGTCCTGCGAGCACGGTTTGAATGCCATGAGGAAGGCGACTTATCCAAATAGTTTTCAGAAAATCTTCAGGAATATCCGTGGTCGTAAGTCCCTTGAGGTGACGGAGGAACTGGGAAGGTTTGCGGTCTCCCAGCTCTTCATGCATCAACAGCTGCTTGATCTTTTTTTCATTTGACGCGCTCAGCCTCTTAATTAACTCAGTCTTGAGCTTATCGTATCTATGAGTCGCAGGGGGACTGACAATAATATCTTTAACTTCCCTGGAGTGTTGATGATCAAGGTGCGCGATTACGTAATTAAATTTCGTGGCATCGCTGGTTATCCCGGATACTGCAAACTGCCCCTCGATCTGGGCAAACCATATTTCCGGTTCTTCGGCCCAAAACGGTGGCACTCTGACACCGACTTTAAAAATATTCTGATCTATCGACTTTACCCCATCACTATTCGCGGGTAATGCGGCCTGCCCAACCGTATCTCCTTTATCATCCATGTTCGTTTGTTTGGGGTCACCAGTTTGGTGGATTGGCTAGGTATGTTATATGGGTGTAGTACTTCAGATGTAGTTAATGGGGAATAGGTAAATAAATGTACGAACTCACTGTTACACTGTAGTATATAATCCCAGATCACTATATTGTTACCACACAAAGTTTGAAGGCACTAGGAGTACGAAGAAACACAATATACACGTAACCGAAAGATATTACAACTTGAGAAATATGGTATATAGGTAGGTACATAAATTGGCCGTATTTACGAGCGCGGTCGGAGCGCGGGCGGCGTGCGCTTCGCGCTGTGTTCGAGCTGTGACTGGTGAATGCGTCCGCGCCGGCCGAGGTGCGGCGCGAGCCAAGTATATAACGCGCGCTAGTATATAACAGCGCGCGACCCAGCTAGTGTTGGGACGAGTTAGATGTTATCATAATAACATCGAACTCGTCGTACCTATTCGGTGTTTGTGAATATTTTAATTGTATGTAAGTATGTTGCCTAAGGTGCCTACAAATTCTCGTGCTTTAGAGATTATACGAATTCGACATATGTCTAAAAAAGATGGCGAATGTCGAATAAAGCCCTAATTTGCTATTCTCGTGATTTCACAAATAGGCATAAGTCGACCAAAATCATTCAAATCTAAAACGATTTGATAGATATACACGCATCAGATCCGAGAGCTTCCTGTGTATTATAATTGGTATTTGGTAAAAAAAGTTGTGGGTAGTCGCTCGTCACTAATTAGCTCCGTATATTTTTAGTGGTTTTTAATATAATTAACGTGTTTTTATCTGGTAAATTACTATTAAACTGTTTATTAATACCAGAACCTTGAGTACAAGTGTAATTTATCCAGCAAATAGCTATTTATCACGCAAAATGGGCAAGTGCAGTGTCTGCCGTGAAACGCTTCCCACAAAGGAGCAAGTCAAGTGTACTGCAGTTTCCTGTCTACAAATTTACCACTTCCAATGTGTGGGCCTCTCAACTTTGAGGTCTGCAGATCATTCAACATGGAAATGTCCAAAGTGCAAGCTCAAAGAAAGCTAAGGAATGAGAAAAACTGACTCCCCTGTAATTAAAAGTGTTGGTGCGGAGGACGTCGCTGGTGATTCCCAAAGTAATTTTGTGACAGTCCGCCCACAGAGAACTGCAGGAAAAGATGATGACAGCAGTGAAATATTGGCTAGCATGCGTGATGAGATTCTGGCCGCAGTGACGGATCAGCTCCCAAAAATCATTAGAGGCATCATAGACAAGAAACTCGAAGCTCTGGGGAGCAGGATACAGTCAATGGAAGACTCTGTTTGGATGGTGAGCGACAAATATGATGAGACAAGGAAGAACTTCGATACTCAGAAATCTTCTATAAAAAAACTACAGTCTGAAAATAAGCAGCTAAAAGACTGCGTCAAAGGTCTTGAGTTGAGATTGTCGACTGCAGAGGACTTCGCGGCAAAACAGGAGCAATGGGCCAAGCAGCAGAATTTAGAAATAATCGGCATCCCTGAAGTCAGCGGTGAATCTCTTTCGAATATCGTCATCAACGTGGCTAAACATGCTGCAATGCCATTGCAGGCGGGGGACATCGAATTCGCTCATCGGGTTACTGCTAGACGTCCTGTCAGTGGAAAACCTCGTGCCATCATCGTTCGGTTTCGGGAGCGCATCACCAAGGATTTCTTTCTATCAGCTATGAGAAAGAAGCGCGGCCTCACTTCAAAAGATGTCGGAGTGGATGGTGATCTTAGTGTCTATGTAAACGAACATTTAACTATAAATAACAAAGTATTACTCAATAAATGCAAAGGTAAGGCTAAAGAACATAACTTCAAATATGTTTGGACAAAAAACTGTCGCATTTATGTCAGAAAAAACGACACTTCACCATACATTCTGATATCGACAGAAGCAGACCTAAAAAAAATCATTTAAATGTAGCACAAAATTTCGCCCATCTTAAATTGCGCTGTATTTTATATTTTGTATTATCGCATAAAACACATACTACATATAAAACACATTCACACTATTTACACTATACATTCACTTCAATTCACATAATCAATCTTATAATTATTTCAGACCATTCATATAACAATCAAAAAAAAAATTGTTTGCAACGGCTGCACAGAACTTCACTAAAAATCATTAAAACTTTAGGTATTACACGATTATTAACTTATTCTGTATTAATTTTCCCCGAACTATATCATCAGTTCTATAGAAACCCTAACTTTGTAAACTGCGTCATAATTATTATTTATTGTATATGTTTGCAGTTAGCCCTATTTGATTCGTCATGGATAAGCACAAATTAAAAATGTTTTACCAAAATGTCCGTGGTCTACGAACTAAGACGCTTGAATTTAGCACAAGCTTACTGACGTTGGATTATGACGTACTATTCATAACTGAGACCTGGTTGAAGGAAAGTGTTTTGGACTCTGAACTGGCGGATGCTAGGTATCACCTATTTAGACGCGATCGTGGTTCTGAGGGATTTGGTGGCGTTATGGTTTTGTGTTCGGAAAGATTAAATGCGCGTACGCGTCCCGAGTGGGAGCGGAATCATCTGGACGTCGAATGTTTGTGGATATCGGTCGACAGCCGAGCGATCAACTCAGATAAGGACTTGCATATGGGACTGGTTTACATGCCGCCCGGTAATCTACTTGCACAAAGAGTTCACAAACTCACTGAATGGGTCAACGATATTGCATCTTTAGTTCCAAATGATTATTTTATGTTGATAGGCGATTTTAATTTATTTAACATCCACTGGAATTTGACATTAGAACCTGAATACTTAAAGAAAGGTTCAATTGAATTGCAAAATGCAGGTGCAAGTTTAACAAACCAAACCAATTTATTAGGATTAAGACAATATAGTAATTTTTTGAATGCCTCGGGTAATACATTAGACTTAGTTTTTTGTAACTTCCATGTTGCAGTTAGTAAGAGTAATAATCCGTTGGTTACCGAAGATAGCAACCATGTAACGCTTGATATTGATGCATCTGATGTTACAGTCGCACCCTTAATAAAAGTCTTGCACACTAAATACCTATTTAGAAAAGCTAATTATTTCGACATAAATGAGGAACTGGCGTGTCTAGATTGGACGGAACTAAAGCAGGGGTCGGTTAATGATGCTGTTTTCAAATTCTACAACAGAATTAACAGCATTATAAGCAAACATGTGCCACAAGTTACAGTACATGGGTCACATCATTTTCCAATATGGTTTACGAAAGCTCTTATCAACATTAACAAAGAGAAAAATAAAGTACATGCACGTTGGAAACGTTATAGGAATCCCCTTGACTACGATGAATTTGCTTATCTCAGAGCTAGATTTAAAAAAGTTGAAGCCACTTGCTATCTAGAGTACTTATCACGCACTCAAGATGCGATCAAATCCAACCCTAAATTATTATGGAGCTATGTCAAAGCTAAGCGTAAGTCAACTACTGCCTATCCTAGCTCTATGAGCTATGGTAACAGAAAACTCACAAATAGAGATGACATTCTGGAATCATTTAATTCTTTTTTCCAGAACATGTTTAGGAAACCACTTAGTTATTACCCTACCGTTGTATCAAGTCATTCAATCTCATGTCAAGATGTCGTCAATACTAAAGTTATATCTGAGGATAATGTTCGTAAGATTTTGCTCAAACTTGACATTAAGAAAGGTGCTGGTAGCGATAAAATTCATCCGTTCTTTATTATGAACTGTGCAAATTCATTGTACAAGCCTATTACTACGATATTTAATCGCTCCATCAAAGAGGGTGTTTTCCCATGTCTTTGGAAGGAAGCACATATCGTACCTCTACACAAAAAAGGATCCAAAACGAATGTAGAAAACTACAGACCTATTTCTATCTTGAATGTTTTAGGAAAATGCTTTGAAAAGATAATCTATGACACTATTTATCCGGTAATTCGTTGTAGCATTCCCGAGCAGCAGCATGGATTTGTCAAAGGTCGTTCGACCACGACGAATCTGTCACTGTTTGTTAGCAAGGTGCTGGATGGAATGGAATCTCGCGCGCAGGTTGACGTGATCTACACTGATTTTGAAAAAGCGTTTGATCGTGTTGATCACGTCATCCTGATTCGCAAGCTTAATGAACTTGGCATACAGGGTGATCTCTTACGCTGGGTCAAATCTTATATCAGCAATAGAATGCAGGCAGTTGTTATAGGTGGAGCAAGATCTGACTTCATATCTATACCTTCGGGTGTCCCACAAGGATCTTTGCTTGGACCTCTTCTTTACCTGGCTTACTTGTATGACATTGGTTCCTGCTTCAGGCATGCAAATTTTTCATTATTCGCTGACGATAAAAAAGTCTACTATAACGTTCGATCAGTTGATGATTGCATGCGACTGCAGGAGGACTTAGATAGGCTTACCGTTTATTATCTGAATAACCGAATTGGCGTTAACGTGAGTAAATGCATGCATATTTGTTTTACGCGAAGTAGCAACCCTATATATTATGATTATAAGCTTAGCAACTGCTCAATTGATAAAACGCAATGCGTCCGAGACTTAGGTGTACTTCTAGATCATAAACTTACTTTCTCGGCTCACATTGAACATGCCATCAACAAAGCTTATAGAAACTTAGGCTTTATTCTGAGAGTAACAAAGCCTTTTACAAACATTGCTTGTTTAAAAGTACTTTATTATGCTTACATACGTAGTGTGCTGGAATACTGCAGCTCCGTCTGGAACCCACAGTATGTCACTTATGACCACGCTATAGAATCGATACAAAGGAAGTTTGTAAAACACTTAAATTTCCGTAAAAATTCAATTCAGAGCAGCTGTGGTGCATCACATCGTGAGGACGAACTGATGTCACTACGTGGCAGAAGAATTATGCAGGATATGTCATTGTTGCATGATGTATGTTCTGGCAGCATGGACTGTTCGTCTTTGATTTCTCAAATGTTAACTTTGCGAGCTCCGAATACTCGCACCAGGCACACGCAACTATTTTATGTACCCATCCATCGCACAAATTATGCAGCTAATAGTGTTATGAGCCGGCTCCCCCGAACATACAATAAAATGTTCGCTGATATAGACCCTTTCAACTTAACTAAAAATGTATTTAAATCCAGAGTTTACAGCTCTCTGATGATAGGGTGCAGTAAGCACCTGCCATCGTAAATCGTCCTCTGTTAATGTAACTTATTTATGTATCTATCTATTTACGTACCTAATTACCTAATTTGCATTGCCTGCGCCGGAAATGGAGCGGATAACTTCTTAAGTAGATATTTTTATCCATGGTTTGGTGTAATCAAAGGTAACGTAGTTAGGCATAAATGTTAGTCATAGTGTGAAGCCATGTAAGCCATCCCTAATAATTATTTATAAAAACCAGTTATTTGTTCTAGTGATTGTTAAATTTCATATGCATATCAGTTATATATTATATATAATATATATATATTATACTTACTCACACATCTCACACTATACACACATTTCACACTCCAAAAATACTAACACAAACCCATACACACACACACCCATATACACTACAGACACCCTTATGCGATTATGACCTATTACCTTATTACCTTATATATATTTTACCTAAGTTTTTTGTTTGTTTTTTTGTTTTTGTATTTTCTCAGATTTATGTACCTACTTAAGTACTTATATTGTTTTTGTAAGAGTAATTGCTGCTTTATTCAAATTAATGTAGGTACTTAACTTAATTTACTTAATTTGCCCATGTAACTGATATATACCTTATCCGGCTTTCCTGCCGTTTTTGTTTTTTGTTGACCTTGCATGCGTACCTACCTTCTTTTTAAACGAACTGTGTACATAATGTGGATTTAAATTGGTTTCAGAATAGCATATAGTGTATAGCTTATAAGTAACTATAAGATAACTGTAAATCCTGGATTAATAAAATAAAATAAAAATAAAATAAAAAAATAAATACATAATAAATCACCATGCTTGGCAGGGGAACTAATGACCACAGTATTAGTGGTGAGTACTCAGGTAGATGCTGTACATCCCCCGGTGTAATCCTTTAGTCTTGAGGGGGCAGGGGTCTACTCCCTCATACTAACTTTGATTTCCATAGTGGTCCCTTTATATTGCCACACCCTGTATAGTGAGGAGTTCTTACTCAAACAGTAGGTAGGCCACAGTGACCCGCAGGACGTTAAATGGCCTCAAATGCTGAGGCACCACCATGTTGGAGTCTGCGGCCGATCTGCTGTAACTCTTGACCAGCTGCGTTTTGGTTCCGATCTTCTCCAGGACGTGGACCATTCTCTCACGAATACGCCTTTAAACAAATGCCACTTTCTTTGTAGATGTTATGTTTACAAGGAAAGTATTAGTACTAGTATAGTATTCTTTTATATGTGGTATTAGTTTACAAAGCTGTAATTTGCTGTAATTACAATAATTAGCCAAATGCATCAGTTAGTTGATAAAAAAAAACAAACAGTTTATAAAACTTTACAAGACATATCTGAGGTCATTATTAGTGCATTCCAGATTTGGAGCCCGTACTTCAAAAAAGATATTAACCTTCTCAACTACCCTTCAGCAACGTAGAGAGCATGGAGACCTAATAGAGACCTGCAAGATCCAAAACAACCACTACAGTATACCAGATATATCACAGACACTATATACCATGAACAATAATACAGGACTCAGAGAACACTCGCTGAAGCTGCAACACGGGGCAAGTACCAGCAATCCGAGGATGCACATATTGCCTAATCGCGTTGTGCGCACTTGGAACCGGCTACCAGACTGAGTGATCAGTGCCCCTTCAGTGAATTCTTTCAAAAATAGACTTGACAAACATTTAAAAGTGCACTGATAAGGACTTAGCTCCGAGAGCTGCCTGTGTATTATACAAAATAAAAAAAAAATAAAAAAAATTGCCTAAAGTATATTGTTCTTTTTTAATGCCTATGCTTATGTAATATCAGGTACGATTTTCATCTTTGGTTGAAGGACTTCACGTTTTTTGTGAGAATTTTAAGGCCCATTCTTAATTTGTTTAGAAGTTGTGAGAATGAGCCTCAAACAGACAGACAAAACTGCCACATTGTTCGGGTTGCATTTGTATACTTTTGGTACAAACCCTAAAAGTAGGTAAGTACGCTGGACCACTTCTGCTACAAGCCCGACTACCCACACCAAACCTGCTTATATCCTGAAGACTTAACACAAATGAAAACAGAAAAAAAAATGTACACCTCGCATCATCTAAATCTAAAGAGTGCTAGCTGTGAACCTACACAGCGTGATATATCGTCTATTCGGTGGTATGTGGTGAACCACGATGCGCTGCATGTCTCGTCTGATATCTGGGGTTGAAATTAGATCAGGGCTCCACGAATATGTGGTTGCTGAAGGTTGGTTTTATCTACCCCATGGCACAGATTACTTAATAGTTACTTCGAATGCCCATGGTGCCTTTCCCTAAGCTAGGAGACAGGTAATTTCTTATTGATACTTGTTATGAAATATGTGTCACCAAATTTTTTTTTCCAGTAATACCAGCAATCTATGAGGTTTACTGGCTGAGGCCCACCTGGAGTCTGACACGGGGCTAGCTCAACTTGAGTAGATTAGGTCATAATTTAGGTTATAACTTTGAGGTACGAAATTAAAATTATATTTTCTCAGTACCTACACATCTTCAAGGGTGTAGAGTGGTACGGGGAGGGGGGAACCCCCTCGTCCTCTAAGAACTAATAAATAAAACTTAGTAATGTTACTCACAAACGCCCTTCATCCGTGGGGCACATAGTGTGACAGGAACCTTGAATCTTCTCCACATCCTGAGCCTCGATTTTCCTGATGTTTATGCAAAGGTTACTAATTTAATGACCATCTAGTAACATAGATAGGTATCTAACTATTATGAAAAATATTGAACTTACGAGGACCTTTTTTCCATTTCGCAATTGGCCTCCCGAGTCTCGTCTTTCCTAATGTTTTTACGAAAGTAATCTAAATAGGACATGATCGGTTTAACGAACTTCGCGTCTTTTGATTCAAAACAAAATTACAAAAACAAAGTACGTGTTGGTAAACAACAAACGTTCCGGCAAAGTTTTTTTTTTGTTCGTTCGCCCTTTCAGGCAGAGGCAGGGCTATAACCTCGTCACGAAAGAATAATGTATTTCTACTCCATCCATGATCCTCGTTACGTTTGACGGTTGAGTTGAGAGCAAAGAGAATACAGTTTTCACCCAGACCCGGAACAAATATTTGCAGATCATACAAACATTTGTCCTAAAGCGGGAATCAAAAATTACACCATAGAGGTAAAGTGCCCATACAGTGCCAAATACTGTGATATTACTACATCTAATGTTCCCTACTTAGAAATGGTTGATGGAGAGTTACATTGCCTCCTTACATTTAAAGTCAAGACATCCTTACCTACTACATGCAAATTCAGGGTCAACTATTTTGTACTCTCAGACAATCCTGTATATTTATTTTTATAGTGTACACCAAAGATTTCAATAACGGTGTACCATAGAGGAATTTTTTATATATAGAAATAGAGATATATCTCCCGCCAAAAGAGGGGAGGAGCTCATGCGCGCCTTCTATGTTCGACTAAATGAACTTTTGCCATAGTAACTATTATTTATTCTGTGCTTTAGCTCTATTTGCATTTTTCATACTACATAAATAGCTAGCTACCTACCTATCGCTATATATGTATGCCTCTATAGCAAATAGGCATACTTATATAGCGATAGATAGGTGCCTGGCTATTGTTAGTAAAACAACGTTTTCAAACACAATATGCACCTTTTTATTTTTAAACATACAATAGTCATTATTCATTAGATCTACCTATACACATTGCCGTGGTGTGTCCGGCCTAAAAATAGACCCCTCCATTTTCTCCCATGGATGTCGTAAAAGCCGACTAAGGGATTACCCGGACTTGTTAATATGATTTGTTGGTATAAGATTTGTCCTGGGTGCTAGCTTATTATGAAATGTGTTAATACTGGAAGAAAGCGTTAGTTGAGTCAGTCGTGGGAAGCAATGGCGGCGATGAGCTCACCACTTGTCACGTCTATATTCCACGATGGTGCAACCCACTGTGAAAAGCGGCCCATTGAGGCTCTGCCTACCCCTTCAGGAAAAAGGCGCAACACAGCGTACAGCAACATCACCATCCAACTGGCTACCGGTCTGCGGAGGCCTTTCATGTATCCTCTGAGCCACCACTCAGTCACTCACTCAGCCTTACTACACCTGCCATCACCAAATCTTGTCAAGTGTCCATCCGAGCCCCACTTGAGTTTCGTAATACGGCTACCAATATCCACCACCTTCTTATTACACTACACTACCTCGACTAATCCAGATCTCTGAGTGGTGTGCGGATCCAGGTATATGACCTCGTCTTCAACACAGCCGATCAGATACAGAGCCTGGTTAGGCTTGCCGCCGATCACTCCGATGGACTGGGGCGAGTGGAAGCATGTCTAGAACAAACACGATCGTTACAACATAACACCCGACCGTCACATACATAGTGCTGGTGAATCCCCGCATCGTGGGTACAGATATTATCACGAAGTCCGTTTGGCTATGTTTGTCATAATGCATGCACATGCACATTGTTTTAGTGTGCGTAAGCTCAGGAGCAATTTGTCTCGACCGAGACGCGGTCCGGGTCACTTGTTCTTTTTTTTTGTATACTACTTGAATGACGGAACAAGCTGATGGCCCACCTGATGTTAAGCGGTAACCTCTGTCTATGAACAATGCATTACCTCATAGGCCCCGTCCACTTAGGACGCACCCTATGTGGCATTGCACTATGCCCGCCACCCTGAGACATAACGATGAAAAGTCTCATCTGCCTGTAATTTCACCGGCTCCAATCAAACTGGAACACAGCAATGCGAGCACTGCTGCTTATATAAAAACTACAAAAACTTACTATAAAAACGGCAATCAACACGATTTTTGTATGGGAGCCCCCTTAAATATTTATTTTATTTTGTTTTTTAGTATTTGTTGTTACAGCGGCAACAGAAATATATCATGTTTGAAAATTTCAACTGTCTAACTATCGCGGTTCATAAGATACAGCCTGGTGACAGGCGGACAGACAGACAGCGAAGCCTTAGTAATAGGGTCCCATTTTACCCTTTGGAACCCTAAAAATGGGAAACTCAGGCAATGGTCCTCCAGCAAGTGCCAGAATCGAATTAAACCGTATTTTCAGTATTTGACTGAGCGGGGGAAGTCCTTGCAATAAATGGCATTTGCTTTCATCTGTCCGTCTGGATGTATATTTGTATTCTTGTACCTACAGGTCGTATTTTGAACCAATCTTGACGAAACTTGATATAGGTAGGTACAGGTTCTACAATTTCTATCGAGCATAAAAAATTATGCTTGTGAGGCCTAAACTGTTTAAACTGTTCCCAGAGCTCGACCTTTAGGCGTCCACAGTTGGACGACGCCTCCCCATAGAATGAATGGGTGGTTTTGCCATAATCACCACGCTTGGCAGGCGGATTGCAAGCGGGTGATCGCAGTATTCGTGTTGAGCACTCAATAGGATGCTGCTGCCCATCCCCTGGTGTAACTACTAGTTATTAAATTAGCATTAAATATACATACCTGTTTCATCAGTTTACGAACAGCCTGGGACACAGCATTTCATAAAAGACATGTTTTTTATTTATCCGGCCAGTTGTGGCAAGCTATGGCGGCGATGAGCTCACCACTGGTCACGTCTATATTCCACGATAGTGGAAATTATCCAAATTAATGCAAATTATCTAATTATCAATGCAAATGTTTTACAATTTTGACTGGACTGACATATGCTATGAGTGCTGCCAACTCAATTTTTAAAAAACAGCCAGATCACTACTAAAAAAAAACAAAATCCTCCTTATGAAATTTATGTTCAGAAAGCAATTCTTGTCTGAACTTGTTAAGTAGTGCATTATAGCACCCTTACAGCAAAAGCTGTTTTAGCCTACTTTTGAATATACTTGGTCTATCAATTGTCTTTATGAATAACCAAAATTATTGTAGATGGAATAGAGCTAGGCTAGAGTGAATAGGTGCCTTCTAGACCTTTGTGCTCCATCTTCGGCCGCATCGTCACTTACCAACAGGTGAGGTCGTGGTCAAACAAAGGTCTATGTTAAAAAAACAAACATTGTAAAAAAAAATGGAAGAAACTTTTTATTTTTTTGTTAGTTTACGCAGTTACGTTTTACGTTTAGTTAGTTTAGTAGTACGCCAACCACTAGCTGTCACAAACCTGATTTTGCTGGTAGAAGATGCTGTTAGCATGAAGCCCACCTTTTTGTAACATTATTGTATGTGCAATAATGTATAAATAAATAAATTGATTGTACACATACAATAATTTTATGACGATTACGATTTTTAAAATATGATTTCGAACAAAAAACCATATTTGTATCATGTTGCTAATTTACAGTAAACATACGTCCTTACTTTCACTAATATGTCAACCGGGACTTCTTCTCTACTGACAGACTGACTTTTTTTATTACATTTTCTTATTTTTCTTTGGCTATAGATGGTTTTTTTTGTAGCTGATGATGTTGGTTTACAGCTAGATCTAGCTATAACATTTCTGAATTGGCATCACTGGCGTCTAATCTGATACTTTCTGATTGGATGAACTGTAGAAACAAGATGGCTGATGTTGTTTTTTATAATGTCCTGGATACTGGTCCGTGTTGACTAAGAAGCTTATTTTTGAAAATAGCGAAATCTATAATGTACATATTTCAACTCTTGAGTACTCAATGAATTGGTAGTTGTACCATGGTACCTGTTAAATGATCGACGACCCTGCGGTGTACACAATAAAGGATTTGAAGGCCATCCTTTTCGAAAAAAAAATATGAATTTATAAAAGAAATGGTGGACAAACTTACTGAATTTTATATTTTTTTAAAGGCATGATTTTGTATAAATATTTATATAAAAGTTATAGTATTATTAAAAAACAGTAAAACAAGTATGTTTTCATTTAATTTGTTTATTTACAATTCATTCTCTAAAGTTACAGCACATCAATCAAACAGACAACATATTTTGCTTGCAAGTGGTAGGTACATACCTACTGTGATCCAGGTCATTCTTTAAGATTTTATGTCTTTGTTAGTCCTATTAGTCTAGCTAGTTCCCGATCATGGAGCACAGTCAAACCAGGTAACTGACTTACTTTTATATTTTTGGAAACAAAAATATCCTGGACAATGAAGCCTCTATCAGCTAAACTTGTGTCTCCTGATTCACATTTCATTAATAAATCACTACGCTCTATTGTCTGTCTATCACTTGTGGATCCACCATAAGCAGGAGAACAGTAAGATAACCATAGATCTAGTGCGAAAATTATACGTCTATGAAGATAACAACCCTCCTGGTGTAGCTCCTACCATCACTTTTAGAGTATTTGAGTGTTTATATGTGCTCCATGACGCTTGTTGAGCCACAGTATTTCCAGATTTTTGAAATTCTGAGTCCCCATTGCGACCCATTCCATAGAAAAATCCGTGTTAGGTAGGTAGGTGCTTAAGTCCGCGTCAATTGTTTGATACTCAGGCACTTAGTCCAGTGTGGTTTACCGCTAAAAGTGAGAGATTAAAAAAACTCAGTTGTATTTGATATATTTTGTTTTATAGTTAACTTGTACAATTTTTACGCTCACATTCACGAAATTTCATTATAACTTATAACGCAACGATTTTCTCTGTGAGCTCCTTTAGCTCCTTTGCATGTATCCACTTGATACCAGTCGCAGACGCAGAACTAGCGGGCCTTGAGATACATCTATGAATAAAAGTAAAAATTACAGTCAAAATGCTATAAGTAGGTATTGTATTGTATTGTATTGTATTTATTTATTGCTTACATGTACCTACTTACAATATTGTTAGTATATGGTCTTATTTCTACTGTTAGTAATGTAGTATGTACATGAGCCCCGTTAGGGCGCTGCAACTTTGTGATAAAGATGTCAAAAATTAAAATCAAAAGAGTAGTAGCACTATACATAGGTGCATGTCAAACCCACTAAACTACAACATATTTATGGCAAAAAAGTCATGTCAAATTAAACAGGGGTTTTAAATGTGTCAAATGAACTAATATTACATAAAGTTACGTTACATGTTTCTCAATAAGACCTGAGTTTGAGTTGTTTCTCCTGTAAGTAGGACCTAGAGTAGATAATAACTGGCGACCGCGGTCACATTCACACCCCATATCACAATTAAATGACCTCTTTCACCCCCAAATGGGTTGATTTTTGGAAATGTTAATCCTCTTAATCATTTTTGTTTTCTAATTTATTTATGCAAAGTTTCAAGTTGATATCAAGTTGACTCGCATTTTTATTATTTCCTATGCGTGTATGTAGGTACGTTATCTATTAGTTATTCTTTGGTTATGAGCTTAGTTTTCGGCTTCACTTGTATCGTGCGCCCTGCTCCGTCCTAGCGCTTAACTGAGTCAGTCCTTGAGGTTTGGGAGAGGTACGGGAGGGGTGTTTTGTCCATATTATGTCACATGTCATCTGATAATTTGAGAGACGAAAACACCCCTCCCATACCGCTCCCTCAGGGACTGACTGACAGTTAAGCGCTAGACATGTAGTTACTCTATTTTTAACCCACGCTTTGCCCCCACGCAAAAACGACGGGGTGTTAGTAAGTTTGACGTGTCTGTGTGTGTGTGTGTGTGTGTGTGTGTGTGTGTGTGTGTGTGTGTGTGTGTGTGTGTGTGTGTGTGTGTGTGTGTGTTCTGCTGGCTGTGGCATCGTAGCTCCCGAACGGATGTACCGATTTCGTTTTTTGTTTGATGTATTAGTCGGGAGTGTTCTTAGCTATGTTTGATCAAAATAGGTTCAGCCGTTTCATAGCGTTGGGTTTATTTTTAATTTTCACAATATTAATTACTTGTTCTGAGTTAGGTACAGTTACACAACTTACTCAACTCTCTTCCCAAACAAGTTCTCCAATCTGACTTTGCAATATATCCAGGGTCCCTGGTTCTTGTGCTCCTCTTGACAGAAGCAGACCTTAGCGTTCTCGTACTGGCAGAACTCCTGGAGCACGATGTCGTAGGGAAACGGGTAGATTTGTTCGATGCGACACAGCGCTATCTTATCCTCTATTTTCTTTTCTTTGCGCAACTCGTCGATGGTCAGAGCCACTTTACCGACGCAGAATATCAGCTTCTTCACGCATTCTGGTTTCTTGGATGCCGGCCCGCTCTCTCGAATAGCTCTGCGGAAATGGGGAGCGAGTCAAAGCTCGTTTATTGTGGACGACACTACCAGCCGCACTATCGGTAGTGTCGTTGACAATAAAAAAATAAAAATAAAAGGGCATTTATTCTTTACACTATACTAATAAACAAAGTTCAAGGTCGCTCAGCGTGCTATGGAACGAGCTATGCTCGGAGATTCACTGAGGGATAAAATCCGCAACGAAGTTATCCGCCAGAGCACTAAGGTCATCGACATAGCTCAGAGAATTAGCAGGCTGTTATGGCAATGGGCTGTGCATATATTACAAAACGTGTAAAAAAATATTGTAAACGTGTTCTAGAGTGGAGACCACGTCTTGGTAAACGTAGTGTGGGGTGCCCCCTGGCTAGGTGGAGCGACGATCTGCGTAAAGCGGCTGGTAGAAAGTGGATGGGAAGAGCTGGAAATCGGTCTAAATGGCCTATGTCCAGCGCAGTGGACTGATACAGGCTAATGATGAATAAACAAAGGATGTAGGGGTATAAAAATAAAATATTTAGTCTAGTGTAAGAGAAAAGGTCGAGGGCTCAGCCACGCTGTTTTTCAGCCACAATGACCACAAAGAACGACACTACCGCAGTAGGTACTATTTTATTGTTTTTCTGTACAGTTACAAATAATAGTAATCAAACGAAATATGTCAATGAGTACCTACTTTAGTTTGATTAAAAACCAAGTCGATAAGTGTACCTAAATGTCATTATATAATCGTTTTTTTATTGTCTCCCTACATAAATTACATAACAATACCACTCAACAGTGTCATACATAGTCCTGATCTCACACTAGGCTCCCGTGTGTTGTGGGTATTAGGAACTACTACCACCTACCATGGTAACACAACACCCAGACACGGAGAAAACATTTGTCCTGCTACGGGAATCGAACCCGCAACCTCTTGCATCTCAGGCGGCTAATCGCCCGCCGCGCCATAGAGTTCGTCAAAGTTCCATCGGAATGCTTGATTTTCGTACATTTTCATTAATATCTTTTAAACTATGCATTTTAAAAATACTAAAAAGGTATCCCATTCCTAATAACCATGTGCACATGGCAAAAGTTTATTATAATTTAAAAATACTAAAAAGGTATCCCATTCCTAATAACCATGTGCACATGGCAAAAGTTTATTATAATTTAAAAATACTAAAAAGGTATCCCATTCCTAATAACCATGTGCACATGGCAAAAGTTTATTATAATTTAAAAATACTAAAAAGGTATCCCATTCCTAATAACCATGTGCCACATGGCAAAAGTTTATTATAATTTAAAAATACTAAAAAGGTATCCCATTCCTAATAACCATGTGCACATGGCAAAAGTTTATTATAATTTAAAAATACTAAAAAGGTATCCCATTCCTAATAACCATGTGCACATGGCAAAAGTTTATTATAATTTAAAAATACTAAAAAGGTATCCCATTCCTAATAACCATGTGCACATGGCAAAAGTTTATTATAATTTAAAAATACTAAAAAGGTATCCCATTCCTAATAACCATGTGCACATGGCAAAAGTTTATTATAATTTAAAAATACTAAAAAGGTATCCCATTCCTAATAACCATGTGCCACATGGCAAAAGTTTATTATAATTTAAAAATACTAAAAAGGTATCCCATTCCTAATAACCATGTGCACATGGCAAAAGTTTATTATAATTTAAAAATACTATTAAGGTATCCCATTCCTAATAACCATGTAAACATGGCAAAAGTTTATTATAATTTAAAAATACTATTAGGGTATCCCATTCCTAATAACCATGTGCACATGGCAAAAGTTTATTATAATTTAAAAATACTATTAAGGTATCCCATTCCTAATAACCATGTGCACATGGCAAAAGTTTATTATAATTTAAAAATACTATTAAGGTATCCCATTCCTAATAACCATGTGCACATGGCAAAAGTTTATTATAATTTTTTAGTTTGTCCCCAAAATTAGAATTAATTTATTTACCTACGCTATATCGTCCGTGATTGGGTCACCTATGTAACTTAACCAGGACAACGCTGAGCTGAAACTAATTTGCTGCAGCGATCTGGGACGCATAGAGGATATCTTTTAGGCATACTTATTGTTAGTTTACTTCCTATATTTTATTTAGTATTAATTTTCTCTTTTTTGTGTTAGTTAGGTGTAGGTACCTTGTCTACCTTCTGTGCCCACGTGTTTTTTGTAGAAAATAAATATTTTTATCTCTTTTTATACCTAAATGATTTACCTGAAGATGTTGTTACTGCCACATCAATAAACGCTTTCAAGAACAAATTAGATAACTGGTTGCGAACGAACAAACTGTTAACAATTAAAGACATTAAAGTGTAATCAGTGCAGCGAGTGGAACTAAGACATTTCAACACTCTGAAATAGGCACATCAGCGAAAGCTGCTCGTCTATAATTTTAAATAATAATAATAATAATAAATCTGTACTGCACTGAAATAGCATAATGTGTAATCCTATATGACCCCATGTTGGTTGAATAAATAAAAATTTAATTGAATTAGGTCGACGGCAACCAAGGTCGCCGGCTGATGTGCTTGTAGCTAGCTGTCTAGAGTAGGGAGTGTGGCACGCCTGGTCAGGGCTGGCCGAGTCTCACTGCTGGAAGCAGGTGCCGGGCAGGAAGTAGCTAGCTACCTAGAGTACGGAGTGCGTAAGGGCTGCGTCCGCGAGTCTCACCGCTGGAAGCAGGTGCCGGGCAGGAAGTAGCTAGCTACCTAGAGTACGGAGTGCGTAAGGGCTGCGTCCGCGAGTCTCACCGCTGGAAGTAGGTGCCGGGCAGGAAGTAGCTAGCTACCTACAGTACGGAGTGCGTAAGGGCTGCAATGGGTCCGCGAGTCTCACCGCTGGAAGCAGGTGCCGGGTAGGAAGTAGCTAGCTACCTAGAGTACGGAGTGCGTAAGGGCTGCATCCGCGAGTCTCACCGTTAGAAGCAGGTGCCGGGCAGGAAGTAGCTAGCTACCTAGAGTACGGAGTGCGTAAGGGCTGCGTCCGCGAGTCTCACCGCTAGAAGCAGGTGCCGGGCAGGAAGTAGCTAGCTACCTAGAGTACGGAGTGCGTAAGGGCGGGGTCCGCGAGTCTCACCGCTGGAAGCAGGTGCCGGGCAGGAAGTAGCTAGCTACCTAGAGTACGGAGTGCGTAAGGGCGGGGTCCGCGAGTCTCACCGCTGGAAGGAGGTGCCGGGCAGGAAGTCCTTGAAGGGCGAGCGGTAGTAGGGGTGCTTGAGGCCGATCTTGGGCGTCATGAGGATGAGCGGCTTGCGGAACGGCATGGCCACCTGCCGACGGATCAGGTGGAAGTAGTTCGCGGGCGTCGTCACGTTCGCCACTATCCAGTTGCAAGCGCGCAGCTGTTTCACTGTGGATTGTTTTACGAAACAATTATTTATAGCAGAATTTGCAAATTGAAATGGTAATGCAGGCCATTTGGCAGCTCGCAGAACTGTGAACCCCTAAGTAACAAAGGTTAGGACGACGCAGTTTAGGCCGGCGCCATCACTCGACGCACCGATGACACGCGTATAACGGTAACAGGCAGTAATGGAGGCAAAATGATGGCTCAAGCCCGCGTGCCTCGGCGAGGCGCACTGAGCCTCGACCGAGTCTGCAAATTCAATAAGCAACTTCAAGGGCGCGTGGTGCACTACACAGATTTTAATATAGAAATACAGAAATTCACCCCTAGCGGACATATTGAGAACCTCACTTTTTTACAAAAATCTGTGTGCTCGTGTAGTTGCTTGTTAAATTTCTAGACTAGGCCTCCTGAATTCGTCCATCACACTGTGAACGCGCCAAGTGCCTCAGAGGAAGTCTTTCTGTGCGTTCATTTGAGCGGGGATGACAATGAAGCACGAGCTGTGAATCAGCTCCAGTCCAGCTTCAAGAAGCTGGATGCGGGGTTCCAACAGAATTCGCTATAAGGAACGCGGTTTTTGGATTCTAGCTTTGTCGCAAATTGGCAGTTCAAATGACACAATCAGGATGGGATTCGGGATTAGATACAGCGTCCTACCTTGAGACTGGCTGTTCTATGTTCGTTCTCCGAGGCGCCTGGAGTCCAGAGATACGACTAGGTACGCCACGCGGCTATGCCGGCGCGGCAGTTCGTATCTGGATGTTGTCCTGTTGTTTACACACTAAATTCACCAATTCACGACACCACTGTCACGACGAATAACGTATAACAGTAATATTTATCACAAATCCAATAGTTTTTATATAGTTTGTAGGTTATGCGAGGCTCTCACGATGACTGTCAGTCAGAAACTTATTGTTTTTCAATGGCGTCTTCACAACTTCGCTTTGATTAGCAGCGAGATCCTTCTGTCTCACACGTAGACGTAGAACGCTGTTAGGGTGTGAGCGGGATAGGATATGTGCATTGAATAAGCCACAATTACGTACGAAAAATAACAGAAATGATGCATTAATTATGCTAGCGAAACCATACCCCCGACCTTAAAGGGTTGCCTTTAGAAAGCAAAACATAAAGGGATAAGGAATATAAGAAATTATATGTGGTAGAGTCTGCTCTATGTAGAGTCAGACGACAACTTATATACGAGAATGTCTGCTCTATATAAGAATCAGAGCATAAGACATGAATTGTTATAATAATTATCTCTAAACTAGCCTAAGATAAGTAGGTAGCAGCTACTCTACTACTACTCTACTAAAAGTTACTCTACTCATTGACTCGGTAAAAGGCACACTCGGACGACTGGCCTGACAAAGAGGCCTCTACACGTCCTAACGGTAAGAGAGCGCGTTGTTCCGTCCTTCGAGGTATGTACAGCTTCTACTACACCTAAAGGCCATGAAAATACTGGAGCATTATCAACAATAATCACGACAACCGATCCCAGGGGAATCGGAGTAGATGATATGTTCCACTTGGCTCTAGATTGCAATTGATGCAAGTATTCTGTACGCCATCGCTGCCAGAATGACTGCACCATTTTGTCTAAAATAGAATGCCTTTCTTGAAGACTAACGCGCTCTACGTGGGAAGTAGGTAGAGACCCGAGCGGAGCGGTATTAAGAAAATGAGCAGGAGTAAGAGCCGATGGCTCTGCCGGGTCGCTGCTCATAGCAGTGAGCGGACGTGAGTTTACAAGTGCCTCGATCTGCGTTAGCACCGTTAACAGCTCTTCGTAGGAAATAATTTGCTGGCCGATGACCTTGAACAAATGAGACTTTACCACCTTTACCATGCTCTCCCAACAGCCTCCCATATGCGGAGCTAGAGGCGTTATGCGTTTCATAGAGATACGGCTTTCTGAAAGCTCATGTTCAAGATGCGGGCGATGTTGATCGAGGAACTTATAAAGATCACGGAGGTAGGAACTACATCCAACGAAATTCGTTCCATTGTCAGTGTATATACACTGCACGGGACCTCGGCGTGCTAGAAATCGTTTAAGAGCAGCGAGGAAGTTGACTGTACTCAACTCCGTAGCGATTTCAATGTGCAAACATCGTGTTGTCAGACACGTAAATATACATAGCCAGGCCTTACGACTTTTGACACCTCTACCACGAACCGGTGTATATTGTAGAGGGCCAGCATAATCGCAACCTGTATGCGTGAATGGCTTGTCTACTTGATTGACGCGAAATACAGGCAGGTCTGCCATCATTGGAAAGGATGGACGCGGTTTCGCTCTGAAACACGTGTTGCACTTATGGATACGGTGACGAATAACTCGTCGCGCTGCCAGTATCCAATATTGATTCCTGAGTAAGGACATCAACAGTTCAGGGCCGGCGTGTAAGTGTTTTCGATGATAGTAATCGATTAGTATATCGACCACGTGATCATGTCGCGGTAGCACACATGGGTGCTTTTGCGCATACTCGAGCGCTGCGTGGGTAAGCCGACCACCGACGCGGATAAGGCCGTTTTCATCTAAAAACGGCTTAAGTTTTTGTAGAGCGGGAGAGCAATTTTCATTGTTTTTTAATTTATTTATATCGTCTCTGAAGTAGACGTATTGTAACGCGAAGAGAACTTTATTTTCGGCAAATTCTAAATCAGACTTCGTTATGTTAGGTTTTAGCGGTATAATAGCTTCGAAAAGCGATACACATAAACAATTATGCGTAGTAACTTCGACCAAGAAGAAATGCGTTGAGCGAGCTCATAGATAAGCGGTTTCGCGGTGTTTTCAGTTACAGCGTGTGCAAGCGGTTTTAGCTCCGGCATGTCACTGACGTTTTCGCGATCAAATTCCGATATAGGCCACTCAGAAGGATGCCTAGATGCCCATGGGGGTCCAGTGAACCACAGAGGGTGCTTGTTAAGCAGCGCGGGCGATAAGCCACGCGATAAGCAATCGGCAGGGTTTTCAATGCCTGCTACGTGATGGAAACAGCTGGCAGGAATATTTTCCACAACTTTCACAACGCGATTTGCTACGAAAGTTTGCCAGCGGTGCGGAGAGGAATTGATCCAGCAAAGTACGACTTTGGAGTCAGTAAATGCGAAGACATTCGAAATTTTATATCTCGGCTCAAAATTGTCAAGCACTTTACGCATTAGCTTAGACAATAGAACCGTGGCACACAGCTCTAAGCGCGCAATCGATATCGTTTTAAGCGGTGCGACCTTAGATTTTGAACACACCAACCTAACGGTCGTATTATTGGTGTGGCTGCTGACCTGCAAGTATATTACGCTGCCGTAAGCACGCTCACTTGCATCCGCGAATCCAATGAGGTTAGCTACACAACCTTGCACTACCCCGAGATGCCGCTGAATGCGTATCTCGTTAAGTGAGGGGAGTTCGCTACAGAACTGTCTCCATAGACTCGTGATGCGTTGTGGGGGGGCCTCGTCCCAGTCAGACTTTAATAACCATAATTCCTGAATAAGGAGCTTGGCATAGAGTATCACTTTAATAACCATAATTCCCGAATAAGGAGCTTGGCATAGAGTATGACGGGAGCCACTAGGCCTAAATTGTCCCATAAGCGTGCGACGACAGACAGGATACTGCGTTTGGTACAGCCTGCATCAGGTTCAGAGACCTTGAACTTGAAGACGTCATCTGTCCTGTCCCAATGCGTACCTAGAATTTTATGAGGTACGTCCTTATCAATTTCGAGATCTGACGAAACTCTGTGCGAGGCGGGTATAGCGCGGAGAACAGTGTCCGAATTACTCGTCCATTTTACCAGGTCAAATTGACCGCACTTAAATAAATTGATAAGTTCGGTACAGGAATCGATCGCGACGAGCTCGTCTTTCTGCTCTACATCATCTGCCATTATGCTATAGCAAACATCATCCATGTAGGTCGAAGAAGCTGCTATAGCAGCTGCAGCTGGAAACTTATGACCTTCATCAGCGATCAGCTGATGAACGACGCGGATTGCGTGAAAAACGGACGACTTTATACCGAAAGCGACGCGAGCTAGTTCAAAAATGGAGAGTTTATCTTCTGGTCGAAACCTAAAAATAAATCTCTGATATTTTCGGTCTCGTTGGTTCATGCACAATTGAAGGAACATTTGATGACAATCGGCAGAAATAGCTATTTTGAACAGCCTAAAGTTCAACAGGATGTTGTTCAAATCGCCCTGTAAATTTGGGCCGGAATGAAGAACATCATTCAAAGACAAACCTGTGCTGGTTTTACAACTAGCGTCTAAAACCATGCGGACTTTAGTGGAGGTCTTATCAAGGCGCTGCACACAATGGTGCGGAATGAAATGGGATGCGGATTTAGCGGAAATATTATTATCAATAGGTCCTATTTCGGTTACATAACCTTTATCGACGTATTCACGAATGATATCGTCGTAGGCGGCGCGCAGAAAACTTGATGATTCCAACTTCTTTTCTAAGCACAGGAAGCGTCTTTGTGCGGTGGAGAATGAGTCTCCTAATTTATAAACATCGTCACGAAAAGGAAGCGCGACGGTGTACCTACCACTAGCGTCACGCGTGGTGGTAGTGCGGAAATGTGTCTCACACTCAAGATCGTCTTGACTGTGAGCAACCGGTGAGGAAACTTCCTCAAGTTCCCAAAACCTTTTGAGAATGGTGTCCAAAGAATCTTGGACAGTGGCACAACAGGCAGAAGTAGATCCAGGAGGGAGCAGCGCGGGTGCTGCACCCATTAAAATATATCCTAGCACTGTTTGTATGGCGGGCGGAATTCCATGCACGTTGCTATAAACCTTACCAGGCATCAACAAGTGTGGGAATATGGATGCTCCAAGTAGGATATCCACAGAAGCGGGGGTGGCGAACGTACTGTCCGCAAGCTGTAGCGTTTTGATGTGCGTAAACGCAGCCGCGTTCACGGGGACCGTAGGTAGGTCATCCGTTATGCGATCGACGACAAGACCCGCTACATCATAATAAATGTTTTTATTAAACCGCGAAAATATTCTGAAGTCAGTGGAACCCTTAATAGCTTTTTCAGAGCCACCGAAACCTCGTACAATCATTTTTGTATTTTGGTTGCAATTCAAACCCAAACGTAAACAACATTCTGCACTTATAAAATTGCATTGCGAACCGGAGTCTAATAGACATTTAACTGTATGCCTCCTTCCATCACTATCGTATAAAAACACTTGAGCGGTCGACAGCAATATCGTCGTGGGCCGCATGCATTGCGCGGCGCGGTCGTCAGAGCTTGCGCTAACCTGCGACGGTGCAGCAATGGATGTGTGAAGTGACGATACCGATGGCTCGCTTATCGCGGCAGGCGATTGCTGAGCCGCACTCATTACATCAGAGACTGCAGGCCGAGCCGCACGCGCCTGCATTGCGTGAACACCTGACGTCTGCGTCAATCCGCTATCGTGGGATTGCGTTGCGTTTTGATTTTCGACCTTAATGAAATGCAACAAGGTATGATGTCTTTGATGACAAGTACGACATTTGAGGGTTGAATTACAATCACGAGTTTTATGTTTAAGACCTAAACAGTTAATACATGCACTATTATCTTTGACGCATTTGAAGCGTGCAGATGGAGTTATGTCATTGAACTTTTGACATTTAAAATAGTGGTCATGCACAACATTGTCACATAGACATTTTTTGTTAGCAGCTGTGACAGCTACATAACTTTGCGGGTTAGGTACATGACTGCGGGATTTAACAGAACTTCGTGTAGAATTTCCAGTTGTGCTAGGCTGCGTGTTTTGATAAATTCTATGTTGGCTCCTAATGAAGCTCGTCAGCTGACTAAAGTCGTGACTATGTCACGATATTGTGACTCGAATGCTCGGATCGTTTCTCCGTCTAACTTCTTTAATGCGATATGCAAAAATATAAAATCGGTCAAATCATCGATTTCAAGGTTTTTAATAGCATTTGCGGCTGTGACATACTGATCCATAAATGACTGGAAGTTAGATGAAGAAGCGGGACCGTTTATTTTTAGATTTATCATCTGATCTAGATACGTAGATGCGAGGACACGTTTGTCTTGATAACTATCAACGAGAAATTTCATAATTAATTTATAGTTCGAAGGACATGGCGTGATGCCTGAGAACACTGCCTGCGCTTTAGTGGACAGCTTCCCTATCAAATAATATAACCTCTCAGCGTCCGTTAGCGTCGGATTTTCGTGTATCGTGGACTTATAGCTTTCATAAAATAAGGGCCAATTCCGAATGTCACCGTGGAATGACACAATTTCAATTGGCGCCAAAGTTGGGCGTTTTGTCCTAATGACCTTTTGATCATACTGATCAACGTGATCATTTTCCCTCGAAGGTACGGGCTCAACCCGCTTCAATACACGTTTTATACGACTGAAGAGATCATCAAATGAAATCAATGTCTGAAAGTTAGGTACCGCGGCGGGATTACTTTTCAAAAGTAGCTTATTATGCTCGTTTACAAGGTCCCTAAATTCAGCTCGAGTCTCATCAATAGTTGCGACGGAACATAAGAAATTCTCTAAAGATTCAGCGTCAGTGTGCGCCTTTTGCGAATTATTATACACGATTTGAATATATTCGAAAAGGGTATTTCGTTTCTGTTCAACAAGAATTATTTCCAAGTCCATCATTAATTGCTCGGTCTCTTTTGCCTTTTGAGACATGTTACGTAAACAAATACGCAGATAGTAGGTACCTATGCGGTATGCGTGTAGGTATCTACAGGCGTACGCGCACGCACCTGTCAACAACCTATATAACTATTTTTAGCTAGCGTGATATACCTAGGCTCCAACCGATTAGGTACGGAGCAAAATATTAATGAATTGCTTAGCTAAAGCAGCGTAGTATTTTAGAATGCTATTGTAGCAAAGCGAATAAGCTTAGATAAGACTTATTTTAAAATGCGAAAGTATGTAAGTAGGTATTTAAACGAATTTTAATACTTACTTATGAAGATTTAATCACACGAATGTAATTACACTTATAGGGGGGCCTAATTGCATGAGTGCGGAAATTAGCAAAATTTAAATAGCACTGTGAGGGTAGGCAGCTCCTATAAGGGCGGTATGGAATGTTAAGCGAAATGTATGAACTGAACGAATTCAGCCCAGCGAGCGTGTGATCCCTAGGGATAGAAATGAAGCTTGACTGATAGCAGGGATGAGAGCCTTGGTTTAAATACCAATCAGGCTGCGAAGGACCACAAAATGAACGCGCCAAGTGCCTCAGAGGAAGTCTTTCTGTGCGTTCATTTGAGCGGGGATGACAATGAAGCACGAGCTGTGAATCAGCTCCAGTCCAGCTTCGAGAAGCTGGATGCGGGGTTCCAACAGAATTCGCTATAAAGAACGCGGTTTTTGGATTCTAGCTTTGTCGCAAATTGGCAGTTCAAATGACACAATCAGGATGGGATTCGGGATAAGATACAGCGTCCTACCTTGAGACTGGCTGTTCGATGTTCGTTCTCCGAGGCGCCTGGAGTCCAGAGATAAGACTAGGTACGCCACGCGGCTATGCCGGCGCGGCAGTTCGTATCTGGATGTTGTCCTGTTGTTTACACACTAAATTCACCAATTCACGACACCACTGTCACGACGAATAACGTATAACAGTAATATTTATCACAAATCCAATAGTTTTTATATAGTTTGTAGGTTATGCGAGGCTCTCACGATGACTGTCAGTCAGAAACTTATTGTTTTTCAATGGCGTCTTCACAACTTCGCTTTGATTAGCAGCGAGATCCTTCTGTCTCACACGTAGACGTAGAACGCTGTTAGGGTGTGAGCGGGATAGGATATGTGCATTGAATAAGCCACAATTACGTACGAAAAATAACAGAAATGATGCATTAGTTATGCTAGCGAAACCACACTGGTTCTTTCATAGGCCACAGGTCAGGTTTGTGACCTAACGCAAGAGTCAAGACCGCCACCAATGACACGATAGAACGAAACTAGAAACATTAATTGCATTGTTTTCGTCGATCATTCTGCATGCCATGGTATGTCCGGTCTAAGAATATACCCTTCCGTCTCCTCCCGTGGATGTCGTAAAAGCTGCCTAAGGGATAACACTAGGGCAGCCTTTCCCAAAGTGGGCGCTGCAGGCCTGAAGGGAGCGGGGAGAGACCCTAAAAAAAATTAGGGCGCCAAATCAGACACACTTTCACATTTTAATAGTTATTAGTATTCCCAGATAGGTCATTTTCATAGATAATAGACCGCGGGCATTCATATTTTAACAAGTTTTTGTTAAATAACCCGATCTGTGCATGTTTAATCTCCGCTAATATAGCTCACAAAAAAATGGGGGCGCAAAAAATAATTTATTCTCAAAGTGGGCATTAGACAAAATAAGTTTGGGAACCCCTGCACTAGGGGATGGCCAGCAGCATCCTGAAGTTCTCAGCACCAATAACTGCGATCACCAGTCCGCCTGCCAGGTGTGGTAATTATGGCAAATCCACCCAAACATTCTATGGGGAGGCGTCGTCCAGCAGTGGGCGTCTAAAGGATCCGGAGCCCCTGCTCAATGTAATGCCCTGTTTTCGTCACCGAGAAGAATTCAGCACTCACATTCCATCATCTTGTCATCTAGGTTGGGGATCAGGTCCTCGTCATCGTCCGACGCCGCAAGAAAGCGCTCCACGCGAGCTGATGAATGCTCCGGACCCTGGATAACATGCATGTTATGTAGGAGTTTATAATTTTCTCTAGTGCGGGTAGTTTTACTTTCACATGGGATACATATAGGTATACCTACCCTCAGTTGACTCTGAGCCTCCGTGGTTTATTGAAATATATCGCTGGAGACGAGTATGTGGTTGTCTACCACGTACTAGACACGTAACCAATGTGGGGGGATATTTAGAATCCCCATGGCGTCAGAACAAAAAACTTCTATAATGTCCTGCGACTTCTATAATGTATTTTTCCATGCCTTAACATAATTTTCTAAATACTTTACTACCTAGTACCTACGTGGTCGCAAGAAGTCCGTGGACGGAGGCGGCCCTTCGCCGTTCGTCGGGGAGGCCTTTTAGTACTTTTAGTAGTAGTAGAGCTTTTTTGTGAATGAGTTCGTCCGGGGAAGTACTACCACCATATTTATACGTGCAGTTTGTGGGCTAAATATACACAGAAATCCTACAATGGCCTGCGAATTCAGTACAACAACGGTTTCAGGATGTTGTTGAGGCTGTCTCGTTGCTGTAGTGCATCAGGGATGTTTGCAGACGCGCGCACTGATGACTTTATGCAATTACGCGTAGAAGAACTGCATCCCTGATGAGCCGCATGCGCGGGAGCTCCAACAGCCTTCCGAACGTTGTTACTGAAGAGATGTATTCATGTTTCATGAGACACTGGATGGAGGTGCTTGGATCGATCTCTAAATTAGTGTCCAATAAGGTGCAATAGGCTCAAAGCAATACTCATGTCAGCTCTAGAAATTTTTAAGTTTTTGATACGAGTTCTTACAGATTTCAAGAAGAAAAAAAAATTTATGGTGTTCTTAAGCTTTTTGAAACTTAATGAAATTTTGTTTTTAGTTATTTATTTATAGGTTATTTATTGTACTAACATAATTTAATTTATTTTTGTGTTACTAACCCAATATGGATCACTAGTCTGTAATAAACGTTTATTTTATTATTATTATTATACCTATTCCTGCCGCAAAGCAGTAGTGCTCGCATTGCTGTGTTCCGTTTTGAAGGGTTGGGTGCCGGTGAAATTACAGGCACATGAGACTTTTCATCTTTATGTCTCAGGGTGGCGGGCGCAATGAAATGCCACATAGGGTGCGTCCTAGAAGGACGTGACCTATGTGATAATGCACTGTTCATAGGCAGAGGCTACCGCTTAACATCAGGTGGGCCATATACTTGACCCGTCATACCAAATTGTATTAAAAAAAAACGCGGCGGGCGTCTATCGGCTGATGATGGAATGTCTCGATGTTCAGGTCATGGTCAGGTTCAATGTCTTGGTGTCAGCGCCGTCGATGCCGTGCGGCAGTCCGTTCGTCGGGGGAGGTATAAGCCCGAGGCGGGCGTCTAACGGCTGATGATGGAATGTCTCACAGCGCCGTCGATGCCGTGCGGCAGTCCGTTCGTCGGGGGAGGTATAAGCCCGCGGCGGGCGTCTATCGGCTGATGATGGAATGTCTCACAGCGCCGTCGATGCCGTGCGGCAGTTGTACCACGACGCCGGACTGCTGCACCCACTTGCTCTCCCCGTTGGCGATGAAGGTATCGAACACGGGCTGCGCCGTGTCCGCGAAGTCGCCGTACTGCGCCTCCCATATCGCGAGCAGCTTCGGACTCGAATACGAGTAGCCCACTTCGAAGGCGAGCACACCTGCCCCACAGAATAATACCACTAGTTATAAAGCGAATGTAGACCACGCGTTTATTATTTTTACAAGCTTTTATTTAACTTGCAATGTATATATTTTTAACCCCCGACGCAAAAACAACGGGGTGTTATAAGTTTGACGTGGCTGTGTGAGTGTTTGTGTGTGTGTGTGTGTGTGTGTCTGTGGCATCGTAGCTCCCGAACGGATGAACTGTCCCGTATTATTTTTTTTGTTTGAAAGTTGTATTTCTCGGGAGTGTTCTTAGCTATGTTTGATCAAAATCGGTTCAGCCGTTTCATTGCGATAAGGGTTTTTTTTTTTATTTTTTCAAAATTAATTACTTGTCCGTGTGGAATGCGGGTGGAATCTTGCAACTGAATTTTAAAGCAGGTTATCCTCAACCGATTGAGCTGAAATTTGGCATACCTGTCAAGTTCCGATGACAATACAATATTATGGTGAAAGCGAGCTGTTCTGATGATGGAGACGGAAGGTGGACATCGGAAATCCTCGATGCATAATAGTAGACTGGCCTTTTTTAGGCTCATTTTGATCAGCACACGGTTACGATCACTAATTTTATAAAAGCTTGAATTGAAAAATATATTTTTCACGAAATGTTGAGGTCAGTGGTTAAAAGCTAATGAAAAACTTATGATGATGTTTAGATGTAATTATTCAATATACTATCTCGAGCCATAATATACATATATCTAGACAATACCTTGGCCGATTTTGCTCATATTCTAAATTATTTATTAGAATCGAGTAAATACCGAGTATCAGCCAAATATTATCAAAATCAGCTGGTGACGCAGCATACCTACTTCCCCCGTTATGGGGGACATACACCTCGAATCAAAAATCGCAGACGATAAAAATAATATTATATACTTAGGACCTGTAAGTACTTATATCAAGTTTCGTTAAGTCAAGATTAGTTGAAAAATATGACCTATAAGCGAGTACCAACATACATTTGGACAGATGAACGCAAATTTTGACAGTTTTTGAAAGATCTTCGCTTCGCTCGCTCGGTCAATAAGTACCTAGGTAATAGGTAGCCCCGCGCAATCCGTGTCCCCGCGCCACCCTCGCAATTCAGGAGTCCATTGGGGAGTCCCTCATCCTAGCAGGTTGCCTTTTGTGTTTTGTTTGTGGTCAGGTTTAGGCTGCGTTTCCATTGACGCGGAGCTGGGCGGAGCGGAGCTTAGTGGTGCATGAATTGACCAATCACTATGCTCGAAATCTCTGCTGGCTGCTCGCTCACCATAGTGATTGGTCAATTCATGCACCGCTAAGCTCCGCTCCGCCCAGCTCCGCGTCAATGGAAACGGAAGGCTCCAGCCTTATGTTGGAGCACAGCATCATCATCATCATCATAGATCAACGTGGTTGTATATATGTAGAGTCCGGGAAGTGCCTGCCGGGAACGTAACAAAGACAACTTTTTATGGAGCTATTGCAAGCACATTATCATTTTAAATGAAAAACGACTAATCACCACCATTTTTCGTCACTTTGCTGACGTTTCGAGACTGAGTTCAGAGCCTCGTCATCATGAGCACCGCCCGCGACCGCGTCAGCAAAGTGAACAAAAATAGTGGTAATTAGCCGTTTTTCATTTAAAATGATTCCCAACCACGGTAGTTTCAATTCTACATTATCATTATCATTAGTTTTAACATTACCATTATCGGTCTTATACAGTAAATAAATCTCATACAACAAAAAAACCCCGCACCCCTTGTTTCTTAAATATCTCTTAAAATTTGGTAAAATGTTAATTAATAAACATACCAAACTCCGACAATGAGCTGTTATGTAGCGCATACGCCGCCTGGTCGGGGTAGAGCGTGTCGAACATGCGGTACGTGGCGCCGTCCACGCCTTGGTGATGCAGAACGTGATGCCTGTTCAACGTACCACACGGAATAACGCAGGGATCAACTCATTGTTACCTTTTTTTTTTTACTTTGATATACCTCTGTTAGCCCACGATCTCACCTGTTGGTAAGTGACGATGTGGCCGAAGATGAAGCACAAAGGTCTAGAAGGCACCTATTCACTCTTGACTTGAAGAGACCCAGATTATAGTTTTCAGGAAAGACAGACGACGGTAGTGTATTCCACTCCTTAGCAGTTCGCATTATAAAGGTAGAACTGAATCGTTTAGTACGAATAGAGGGTATACTAATGAGGTAAGGATGGTACCGAGCCGTGCGTCTGCTCGTCCTATGATGAAAAGGAGATGGTGGGATCAGATCGTGAAGTTCCTGGGAGTATTCCCCGAAATGTAACCTATAGAAGACCCACCAGACCTCTACACCCACTCGACGTCATCATCAGCCGGAAGAACACTGCTGAACATCAGCCTCCCGCAAATAATGCTACGACGACGGTGTTGCGCGTGAAAACTGTGGAAACTGCGGGGGAAAATGCTTTAGCAGATTTTCATGATATTTGGTTGATTAGCTTGAGTTCGGTTGGTTGATGCTTTAGATCGGGGGCTGGGAATGGGAGGGGGAGTGGGGGGAGGGGGGAGGGGGAGCGGGGGGAGGGGGAGGGGGAGAGGGGGAGTGGGGGAGGGGAGGGGGAGTTGGGGGAGGACTGCTTTTCATCCCGACACTACCCGTGCGAAGCCGGCGCGAGTTGCTAGTTCCGAGATTAAGAAAACTTCAAAAAATAAGGCTTAACATTACCCTTTTAATTTAAAGTGTATTTTCAGCGGCTATAGTTTCTAATACATGGTCTGACTGCACTGTTTCAGTTTTAGGAGTAGCCTGATTCCACCCTATAGTTAAAAATATTCGATTCCCTGATGATCTGGTCACCAAACTTCATCGAAATCGGTTCAGCCGTGAGTAACAAACATACAAATAACTAAACATCAAACATTCAAACATCGTAACTTTTTCATTTATGATGTTAGCGGGAATTTGCATAATTTGCAAGTTGCTTTTGCAAGATAACTACTGATCATGAATTTTATTACAGAATATTTTTTATCACCTAACTATAATTTAATTAAAATTAAGGGTTTAATTATAATTCATTATTATTTGCTCAGGAGTTGCACGATTTGATCCCCTCTGCTCCATTCCGCCACCTGACTACCAGACGTGGAGAGGCGTTTCACCCTTTTGTTGTTGACATACCACCGTCGCGTACAAACCGTTTCTCAAGCTCTTTCATCATGCGGACAGCAAGGGCCTGGAACTCTCTTCCGGCTTCTTTATTGCCTTTATCATACAACTTGGGCATCTTCAAACGAAGAGTTAATAGGCATCTTCTAGGCGAGCGTGCTTAAATAGGCCTCATCGTCACTTCCCATCAGGTGAGATGTAGACAAACGCAAGCCTATTTAAGACAAAAAAAAAAAAACTCGTTCTGGTAATAGAATAAAATTCTTGATAGCGTCCTGCAATATGCAAATAAGGCAACTGTATAGGAAATAAATTTAATTCGTGACAGTAAAATGACAGATAAATACGACTAATCTCAGTTTAATTGTGCCATATCACTTTGCGACCCAGCTGATCTACCTCCGTCGATTCTACGTACAATATTATGTCTATATACTAAATCAAAATCTGTACCTGTGAGCCATAGTGCCTCTTTCCACGTCTTCCCCGGTGAACCGAATGTGGATGTTATCCCGCAAGATAGACCCGATCCCAATCGCCTCACCTATCGACCAGTCTGCTATTCCATCCTTCACCTAAATAAGAATCAATCAGATTAAAACTGCACACCAGTCTTTAGGCTGCGTTTCCATTGACGCGGAGCTGTGCGGAGATGAGCGGAGAATAGCGGTGAAAAGTGGTAAGTGTTTCCACTGAAGCAGAAAGGAGAGGAGCGGAGCGGAGCGGAGAGGAACTTCTCATCGATTTTGATACGTATTGCACCTATGACGTAACGTTGATAACTACTACGACGCACTGCACGTGAGTCGTAGCGTCACACCCTCCCCCGCACCCCGGTCCGCACCTCGCCGCTTCGCTCTCCTAGCTACCCTCCGCAACGCACCGCCCCGCTGTCCTCCGCTCCGCATCACCTCGCTTATTTTATATGAATATCCGTTCAATTCTGCCCCGCTCCGCTCGTGCTGTTTCCATTGAAGCGGAGCAGAGATTTCGAGCATAGTGATTGGTCAATTCATGCACCGCTAAGCACCGCTCCGCCTAACTCCGCGTCAATGGAAACGCAGCCTTAGGCCTAGCATGTGATGTATACTTAGATACTTATGTACCCAGTGTTAGGGTTTAATTGTCACAACATAGTAATCTATGTTATAATTATTGTGTAACTGATTCTTAATTTATCAATGAATTTGATTAAAAGTCTAATTGTATTTGTTAGGCACCTAATAATAGTAGTTGATTGACTGTCAGTACCCGACACGTCGAAGCCAATCGGGAGTATTAGTAAAATCCGATGATGGAATCGTCGGATGTTCCAACATTAAGAAGCGGAGGGGAGACGGGCACTCAGGTCTAGTATATAAGTATAGCTGTTCCGTGCTAACGTCATTCGTTTTGGACGTTTGAACGGAGTAAAAAGTGATTAATTGGAAATAAATAAAGTGAATTTGTTAAAAGTACCTACTACATATTTCAATTGAAACATATGTGGTAAACCAATTTCAGGCCCTAACTCGTTCGTTGAGTGAGACGAGTCGACATGCTACCACTAACACGTCCATTTATACAGGTTCGCTGTATGTTTAGCCTTGTTGGTTAGTCATATTTTAAGTTCTTTCGATGATGTGTAGGAAATTGTCTCGAGGTGGACCCGTGAAACATTGATCTTAGTGAAGGTGTTTAGAAGTCGGTTAGAAAGGTAAATAAAGTAGGTAACCTACGTAAATCGCGTGTGTTCGATGCGGAGGCATTGGACACCGCTGCGTAACGCGGTCAGAGTTTGCCTGCCAACCCCTCAGGTAGAGCGGAGTTAAAAGTGATTGAAAGGGTCCCGTTTTCCTAAAACACGACGCGTACCTAATGGCTTGCGTTATTTACTCTTCAATTTCTTCAAGAGGTCTTGCACGAGGCTTGCTACGAACTTGACAAAGGCTGACAAATTTTATGATATTGCTTCTGAATAAAAATACAAACCAATTTCTCTCTGCCCTGTAGTATTCTGTCGATACCCTTGTGCACCTCGAAGGCCCAGGGCTCCGGCGCCGTGCAGAAGTGTTTCGTGATGGTGTTTATCGTCGCCTGGGAAACTCCAGTGTCCTGGATCTGGTGAATATGTTTGAAATGGAATAGTAACAATGGTCTGAAGCCTTTGTGTTTACTATGTAGGATATCCTCGCAGATCTACTAAGGTCTGATAATATCTCCTGAGATCTACTTTAGATAGGTGAGGAAATATCCTCAGATTTCCTTCAGATCTGTAATTAAGTATCCTCAGATCTGCGAGTTAATATTCCTCAGATCTTCTTCAGATCTGCGAGTAAATATCCTCAGATCTCCTTCAGATAGTTTACGTTACTTCAAATACGTTTTTATAACAGGTACTGTATATTTGTTTATTATAAATAATTTTATATTTAAGTACCAAGAACTATCACCGCACTAGGCACTGTTCATAGGCAGAGGTTACCGACATCAGGTGGGCCATCAGCTTGTTCCGTCATACAAGTAGTATACAAAAAAAAAAAACATTACACAGATAGATATTTTTTATTATGCATAGAAAATACCCAGAACACCCTGAACAAATATCTGCGATCGCACAAATATTTGTGCCGAGGCAGGAATCGAACCAGCAACCTCCTGCGTCACAGGCCAAGCTTCGCCCGCCGCGCCACAGAGGTCGTTATTATTTATTTAGCTGCATTTTATAAGCCAAAAATATTTATTTGCTTACTTTTTGCTTATTATTTAGTTTAACAGAAAAATTGGCAGACGATTCCCCTTGAAAAAATTAAGTGAATACCTACCTTATTAGGATCCACAGCTTCCAAGAAGCCGGTCCACGGAGTGTCGATCCAGTCCATGATGCTGAGCTTGGTCACCTTCTTGGCGAGCTCGAAGTGCGCGTTGAGGGTGTCCAGGTACTCCTTCTGCCAGTCCTTCATGTCAGCGTCGTTCGCTACCCCCTGCTCTTTCAGCTTTGCGGCGTATATTTGATCCACTGTAACCAATTAATGGGATCTTGTCTAGTAGAAAGGTGGTATCAATATGGTAAAAGCAAATCTTTAAGGCCGGTCTTATTGATTGGTTGTCTTGTCCTTACATCATTAGTATGTATACCCTGCTCTATTCGTACTAAACGATTCAGTTCTACCTTTATAATGCCAACTGCTAAGGAGTGGAATACACTGCCATCGTCTGTCTTTCCTGAAAACTATAATCTGGGTATCTTCAAGTCTAGAGTGATAGGTGCTTTCTATACCTTTGTGCTCAATCTACGGCCACATCGACACTTACCAACAGGCGAGATCGTGGTCAAACAAAGGTCTATCAGAGTAAAAAAATAAGATGGAAGGCAATAAAAAAACCTATTGGGCCCCATTTATGTAAACGACATCACGGCACCAAACCACTGCAGAGATCAAGCTCACTTTATTTACACCTCTTGCAACCAAGATTTATTAGTATTAATAAATTAATAACAGGTAATTTTTATTAATTAAATAATTACATTGGCCATACATATACATACATAAAAGGCAGTGAACAGGGCTTGTCCGTCTCTTACCGTGTCCCCAAATGGTGAGGGTAGAACGCTCGGTTCAGCACCGCCATTGACCCATTTCTCAAAACTTACAAGATACAAATTACGACTGTGTTGCTATGATAAAGGTGCAAAATTTTCAAGGGAATTCACGCGTCCCCATGGCTTCACACTCGTAGCTTGTTACTTGTATTTTTTGAGAATCAGGCCCCAAGTGCTCACACTTGACAACCAAAAAGTTTTTATTTAAAAGTTTAATAGACATTTGTTTGACCACGATTTCACGTGTTGGTTTGTGACGATGTGGCCGAAGATGAAGCACAAAGGTATTCACTAGCCTTGAAGACACCCAGATTATAGTTTTCGAAAGACAGATGATGGTAGTTTATTCCAATCCTTAGCAGTTCGCATTATAAAGGTAGAACTGAAACGTTAAGTACGAATAAAGAGTATACTAATGAGATAAATATGGTACCGAGCCGTGCGTCGTCGAATTCTACTTACCTGTCGTCATAGTTTTGATCTTCTTGTACATAAACGGCTGCGTGAACATGGGCTCGTCCTCCTCGCTGTGTCCGAAGCGGCGGTAGCACACCAGGTCCAGCACCACGTCTTTCTTGAACTTGCAGCGGTACTCGATGGCGATGCGCGCCACGTGGGACACGGCTTCAGCGTCGTCGCCGTTTACGTGCAGCACGGGTGCATCAACGCACTTAGCTGCATCTGTTATGGGGAAATGTGACATGATATCCACAGCAATGAATTATCTTTATAGATATAATTGAAATTATCGTGACTTGGTATCACTTTAGAAAAATTGCGACTATACACACATACTTTACTATTCTCCTGCTGACGTTGCGTTGGCCATTTAGTGGTCTTTCTGCATGGGCTCCGACCGCGACCACGCTCGAAGGTCGTGAGACGGGATCTAGCTTCAAACAGCTTCAAATCTTTATGGATCTTAAGACTCGTGTACCTACACTAAGTCCGTTCTTGTAGTTAAGGAGCATAGGTTTTAGCTTTCGGTAGTAAGTTAAATAGTGGAATTCTTTTTAAATAGTGTTGGATAGATAGAATAAAATTATTGATTGCATATGATTGCACATACAAGTAGTATAAAGGCGAATTTAATGCTGGAAAGTATTCTCTTCCAGATAATCTTGGTGTATTGCAGGGGGTTAAAAACTGCACAAATTCTTGTTTAACACGCGATGTCTCTCCGGAGTCACTCAAAATCATGATTGACACATTAATAGTACCAACAATAAATAGTAGGTACCTACTAACATAGCTACGTGGTATTGGTGCCCAGCATCGTTGGTAGTTTGGGGTGTTTTTTTTTTTTTGTTTTTTTTTTATACTATTTGAATGACGGTACAAGCTGATGGCCCACCTGATGTTAAGCGGTAACCTCTGCCTATGAACAGTGCATTACCTCATAGGTCACGTCCACCTAGGACGCGCCCTATGTGGCATTCCACTGCGCCCGCCACCCTGAGACATAAAGATTTAAAGTCTCATGTGCCTGTAATTTCACCGGCACCCTTACCCTTCAAACCGGAACACAGCAATGCGAGCACTACTGCTTTGCGGCAGAAATAGGTATGGTGGTAGTACTTCCCCGGACGAACTCTTTCACAAAAAAGCTCTACTACTACTAAAAGTTCAGGTATTCTTACCAGTACAGTAAGGCGAGCTTCTGGCGAATCTCGGTTCGGTGGTGTATCCAATCTGGTTGTTGCATACGATGTGAATACATCCGTGGGTGGTGTACGCGGGCAGCTGGCTCAGATGCATGGTCTCGTACACCACGCCCTGGCCGGCGAACGCCGCGTCTCCATGCATTATGATAGCCATCACCTGGTGGCATAATCATCAGTAAGCTTCATTGTGTCATCGATTACTTATAAATGACTGATCATTTACAGTGCTTTCAAATGTGATTGAAATCTATATTATGCTACATGAAGCTTGTTGCTGGATATCAGCTTAGGCTATGAACCCAAGAGAAACATTGATAAGCTCAAATTGATTTCTGAAAAAAAAAACAATGGAAACATTAGAAAACGTATTTTATGAAAACTTAAGAAGTGTCACACAGTGTGTCTACATCCGACTGATACATATAACAACATAACACCAAAAAGGTATCAGAACACGTAGTTTTTTTTTTTATTTTTTTTTTTTTTTTTTTTTTATACTGCTGGACAGTTCACACAACATTATCTAGCCCCAAGCTAAGCAGAGCTTGTGTTATATACTTAATACAATACATTAAACAGATTGATATTTTTTATTATACATAGAAAACACCCAGAACACCCTGAACAAATATCTGCGATCGCACAAATATTTGTACCGAGGCGGGAATCGAACCCGCTACCACCTGCGTCGCAGGACAACCTTCGCCCGCCGCGCCACAGAGGTCGTCAAACATTTGTCCCGCAGCTGGAATCGAACCCGCAATTTCTCGCATCTCAGCTGGCTATTTGCCAGCTGAAGCACAAAAGTCCGCATAATGATGACAATGATGAAATTAATTAGTAAGTGTGCTGATCAAAATTATCCCAAACATTGCCTGTCTACTATTAACCATCGACGAGTTCCGTTGTCTACCATCTCCGTCATCAGCCCCCCTATTCCCTATCTTGAAAGTCACTCAGTGACCAACGTTTGACAAGTAAAATAACCATCAATTGACAATTCTTGATAGTATTTTTTTTTAATTGATGATCATTCTTCTTGTCAAACGTTAGTCACCGAGTGACTTTCAGTTAGGGAATAGGGGGGCAGATCAGCTCGCAGTAACCATAGTATTGTATTATCACCGGAACGTGACAGATATGGCTAATTTTAGCTCAATCGGTAATCGGGAAGTGCTCGAAAGTTAGTTCGACAGATATGATCAGAGCGAAACAAACAAGTAAACAGAAGTGAAATTAAATTAAAGAAAAGACAGTAAATATTCGCAGTTTTAGAAGTCCAAACAAAAGGTCTGCTAGCGTGCGATGGAGCGCAGTATCCTGGATAGGATTCGAAACACTGCGTTGCGCTCACAAACCCAAATTGTAGATGTAGGTTCAAAAGCCGCTAAGCTGAAGTAGGATTGGGCTGGTCATGTCTGTCGCATGTCAAGCGAGCTGTGGGCGAAGGTAGCCACCGTGTGGCATCCTGACCCAGCGAGAAGGCGACGCGGCACCAAAACGGAGATGGCAAGACGGAATTGATAAGTTTCTGGCTGACGGGGCAAACATAGCTTAAGACCGTGGTGGTCTGGAAGGAGTTGGTGGAGGGCTTTGCCCAGCAGTGGGAAAACCGAGATGGCGAGAAGAAGTTTCTGGCTGACTGGGCAAACATAGCTCAAGATCGTGATGTCTGGAAGGAGCTTTTGCCCAGCAGTTAGACACAAAGGGCTAGAAATAGAGTAAATATAAATAAATAAAATAAAACAAATAAATAATGCTGGACAGTTTACACAACATTATCTAGCCCCAAGCTAAGCAGAGCTTGTGTTATGGGTATTAGATAACTGATATACTTAATACAATATATAACATAGATAGATATTTTTTATTAGACATAGAAAATACCCAGAACACCCTGAACAAATATTTGCATATTGCACAAATATTTGTTCCGAGGCGGGAATCGAACCCGCAACCTCCGGCGTCGCAGGCGAACATTCGCCCGCCCCGCCACAGAGGTCGTCAAACAAACAAAGCAGCATCTAAATGGTTCAAAGGAAAGCTTTTTGAATGAAAGTGCCTACTGCACAAATGTAGAGCGCTTGTAAGTAATGCTTCCAAGATGAACAGATAAGGAAATCGAAGCACAGATTTCAGTTTTGAAGCGCAAGAAATTACGTGAAGCATTTCTCATTACCTTGTCTCCATTATTGTCACCCTTCCAATGTTGCTCGGCTTTTGTTTTTCCCACGACCACTGGCGACACCACCTCTAAATGAGAGGGGTTGGCACTCATCGACACCTTGATGTACTTGTTGGTGCGTCGGATGAAGCGGTGGATGTACGTACCGAGATGGTACTTGATGTCCCCGGATCCCTGTTGATAGTTTATATAAAGCACAAGTCCGGGCTGGTATGGAGTACTGCTGCCATGTTTGGGATGGTTCGGCCAAATACCAGCTTGCTGCCTTGGACTCGATCGAACGTAGAGCTTTCAGGCTTATAGGTGAGCAACATATGGCGGAGACTAAGATCCAGAGTCTCGAGCACCGCCGTAAGGTTGCATGCCTTTCAATCTTCTATAGGCTACATTTCGGGGAATGGTCCCAGGAACTGCACGATCTGATCCCACCATCTCCTTTTCATCATAGGACGAGCAGGCGTACGGCTCAGTACCATCCTTACCTCATTGGTATACCTTCTATTCGCACAAAACGTTTCGTTTCTACCTTTATAATGCGAACTGCTAAGGAGTGGAATACACTGCCGTCGTCTGTCTTTCCTGAAAACTATAATCTGGGTCTCTTCAAGTCTAGAGTGAATAGGTCCCTTCTAGACCTTTGTGCTCCATCTTCGGCCACATCGTCACTTACCAACAGGTGAGATCGTGGTCAAACAAAGGTCTATCAATGTTAAAAATAAAAATAAAATACGAGATTTTGATATGGAATCAAGCTTGCACGTGGCTTATCCTTCCAGCGGGAGAGATACAAATCTGAACACGAGTTGCAAATGTGAGTGAACTTTTGAAGAGGATTGCTGCGATGTTATAGGGATCAGTTGTCGATGCTATAAGGATGGAGCTAACTGATATCTTCACATTACTTTTTCTTTTCAGACGACCTCTTTGGCACGGCGGGCGATTGTTCGCCTGCGACGCAGGAGGTTGCGGGTTCGATTCCCGCCTCGGAACAAATAATTGTGCGTTCTGCAGATATTTGTTTAGGGTATTCTGGGTATATTCTATGCATAATAAAAAAATATCTATCTATGTAATGTATTGTATTAAGTATATCAGTTATCTAGTACCCATAACACAAGCTCTGCTTAGCTTGGGGCTAGATAATGTTGTGTGAACGGTCCAGCATTATTTATTATTTATTTATTTACTCTACTAGTCCTTCCATAAAGTGCAAACCTTAAAAATGCGCGCTATCCAAAGTGCGCATATATTTAACTACACCACCTTACCTTATATGTTACTTGCATATCACAACATTTCAGATTAACCAAGGGCCCATTAACATAAATAGTAATTTTGATAAAAAGCTCATAAAGGCGCCTTAGCCTGCCGAGTAACGTTTAATTTTAAAGTTTTATTTTACTAAACTGTGTTTAGCTTTAATAAGTAATTTATTTTATAAGTTTTTTTTTTTTTACTACTGAATGACGGAACAAGCAGATGGCCCACCTGGTGTTAAGCGGTAACCTCTGCCTATGAACAGTGCAATACCTCATAGGTCACGTCCACCTAGGACGCACCCTATGTTGCATTGCCCTGCGCCCGCCACCCTGAGACATAACGATGGAAAGTCTCATGTGCCTGTAATTTCACCGGCACCCATACCCTTCAAACCGGAACACTGCAATGCGAGCACTACTGCTTTGCGGCAGGAATAGGTATGGTGGTAGTACTTCCCCGGACGAACTCTTTCACAAAAAAGCTCTACTAATAACAAAAGAAGTAATAAAGAAGTAATAATAACATTTTATAAGTAAATAAAGACCTTTTGAACAAACATAACACACAGTCCTTTCATTGTGACCGCACCGATCAATTTTATCATGGTTAAGGTGAATGCTCACGTTTGCGGCGCGAGATTCAAATTTTTTGGTGTTTTTTGCCCTTTACAGGTCATCAACACTTCTTCAGATGACGAAAGTTGAGTTCGCGACAACTAGGAGACCTAACACACATGTTTTAATTGATTGTATCTCATAAATATCATCAGTTTAGCTACGATACCCCTAAACAAACAAAAACACTGTAAAAATGTGTTTAGGGGTATCATAGCTAAACTGATGATATTTATGAGATACTATCAATTAAAATATGTGTGTTAAGTCTCCTAGTTGTCGCAAACTCAACTTTCGTTATCTGAAGAAGTGTTGATGAGCTGTAATGGGCAAAAAACACTAAAAAATTTGAATTTCGCGCCGCAAGCGTGCGCATCCACCTTAAGTCAATAGATAGTTATACACCATATTTACACCCCACATTTAAATATAACGCATTAAAAGTGTTCCATCGTTAACTCAAATAAAAAAAAACACGTATGTAGAATTCAAAAATTCTGATCAACTCACTGGTTCTTTTGGTTCCATGGGTTTGAACTGCGCAAAAATGTCCGTCAGTTGTTTTCGACAAACATTCACCAACATGTTCAACCGACCTGCAATCCAAAACAATCACCAACATAGAGTTCATCGCAAGGGAATCATTTCCCTAAAGATAGAAACAGAGGGAGAACGTACCTCGATGTTGCATAGCCATAACGATGGATTGGACTCCTAGCTTTGTGCCCGTGTCTACGATTTCTTCCAGTAACACAATCATACTCTCACCGCCCTCCATACCAAACCTCTTCTCTGCGGGCCATTTTGTAGCGAAGTATTTTTCTAAGCTGTAACAACACTTAATTATGTAGTAACTGGGCTTTGATTTTATTTTTAAAAACAACGTACGATTGAGCAATCGTACGTTCTAGCAGCTACACCATATTTTGGTGTGCCAGCCTTTACGGCGTAGCTATGTTGAAGTATCTACGCCGTAGCAGCGACACCGTAGCAGCTACGCCGTAGTTGCTGTGCCACATTGTAGTTACGGCGTAGCTTCTACGACGTAGTAACTCTACCGTAATAACAGATGCCTACATAGGTTAGAGACTAACATTATTATTAAAATTGCATGCTAACTAATGGCGAAATATGCTGATCCTAAGATTAAATAATCTTCTTTTTTTTTCATCCTCTTGTACCATATTTCATGCAATAAATTATTATTTCATTTCATTTCAAGGAAATGCTGATTTACTAAAGAAGCAGCTCAATAAATTACCATGACAACACGGAACACAAGTAGTTAAGGAGTAAGTATAAAAAAATATTTTCGAAAAAATAACCGACTTCATAGCTAGGTTTTTTTCCCCAATACAAGATTTTATAATATAAGTGATCGGAACCGTGTGCTGATCACAATGTTCTGTGCTGAGCCTAAACACGGCCAGTCTACTATTATCCATCGAGGAGTTCCGTTATTGACCTTCCGTCTCTATCATCAGATCAGCTCGTTGTCACCACCATATTGTATTGTCATCGGAACTTGACAGGTATGCCAAATTTCAGCTCAATAGAATATCGGAAAGTCACCCTTATCGCCACCCGTGAAATACTTATCATTGAGTAGTTCCAATGGCCATCTCTGGTTTTCTTCATCAGTTCCACTTCACCAAATTGAACTTTTTGAATGCACATGCTTGACTTGTTACTGAAAATACTAAAATCGCTATATGTGTGCCTATAATATTTGAGGAGTTCCCTCAATTCCTCATGGATCCCATCATCAGATTTTGATAAAAATGGGACCAATCTAGAAAAATATCGAGACAACTAAAAAAAAAAAAAAAAGATTCAGTAATGACGGAGACATGAAACATTAAAAAAAAACATTACTTGAGAACCTCCTTTTTTTAAGTTGGTTAAAAAAACCAACAAAACAATGCGGGTCCAATACAACAATGCGTTTAGGGTTCTGTTGCGGCTTCCGCGCTTCTGCAGCGCTTCAGGTATGTTTGCCGAGGCGCGTACTGACACCTTTGACGCCATCTGGCGCAAAAAGACGGCCTCACTGTTGAGCAGGCTTCGCGCGAGCAGCAACAGCATCCTAAGCGCGTTCTCTGATCGTTTCGATTGTCCTCTGGTTTGGAAGCTCGTCCAGAGGACTAAATCATTGTTAATTATTAAGTACTAACCTAGTTTTAAGTCGTGTTTCTAATAAGTTGGACTCTTGTTGTCTTAATAAATAAATATTCTATTCTTTTTTTTTTTCTTTATACTACTGAATGACGGAACAAACAGAAGGCCCACCTGATGTTAAGCGGTTACCTCTGCCTATGAACAGTGCATTGCCCTCACCTATGTTGCATTGCCCTGCGCCCGCCACCCTGAGACATAAAGATGAAAAGTCTCATGTTCCTGTAATTTCACCGGCACCCTTACCCTTATTCTATTCTATTAAGAAGGGGTTGGGTGGAATATGAAGCCCACTAACAACACAGCCTTAGTCAGTCGGCGCATAATGAGCCTCTTTTCATCCACGGTCTTGTCTAGTGCACCGGGCGTCTCCATGCGTTGCCTTATAAACTGGATGGCATCGATATCAAAGAGATGCATATACTCCACGCCGATGGAGCGACAATACGTATTCTCTAGACGGCTGACGATTTCTCTGTAAAATATATGGTGATGTAGAGTAAGTATATCTATCATCCATAATATTAACGATATAACTATAACATAAGAGCGATGGTAGCCTAACGGTTCAATAGTGCAACTCAGAATCCAACGATACCGGGTTCGATCCTAGGCTCCGCACCAATGACTTTTCTAAGTTATGTGCGGATTTCCATCGCTCTGTGCTTCGGAGGGCACGTTAAGCTGTCGGTCCCGGCTGTTATTGATTAATAGCAGTCGATAAGCCATGTCAGAGGCCCTCGGGCGGCTTGACAAACTTTGACTCTGAATCTTTGTTTTAGTTATATGTAAGTGATATCTCTGCTTTGAATTGAACATGTTTTAAGTCATCGTTTTAGCAAATATGAATGGATATATTTTTGTTATGAAAAGATTAATACATTATCTACATAACAACATCCCTGTGTCGTGGGTTCCTGTTCAGCATTCATACCGTGGTATTGGTAGTTACCAATACCACGGTATGAATGCTGAACAAAAAACAAAATTTGAAGAAAAAAAAATGAGTTTCAGTTCTAAGCATGGGGAACCCCGTTATTATTTTCTATTTTTGTGTGATAATCTTAATGCGGTTCACAGAATACACCTACTCACCAAGTTTCAACAGCATAGCTCTTATAGTTTCGGAAAAAAGTGGCTGTGACATACGGACGGACAGACAGACAGACAGACATGACGAATTCATAAGGGTTCCGTTTTTTGCCATTTGGCTACGGAACCCTAAAAATACACTTTTTGTTACCGCTCAATTTTAAGATTTTGCTTCCCTTATTTGCGTATAAAAATAACGCCCTGTATAAAAATGGATTTTTCGCTTCTTAAAATCGGTTCATCTATAACGGCGTGGTTATTAAACAAACATACAATTTTAAGGATTTACAATATTAGTAGGATATGTACTCCTACTATACTAATATGTATTATATTAGTATGAGTACAAACCTCAGAGACAGTTCATGCTCCTTTCCACCAATGAACGTTCTGTCTGGCAACTCGAACATCATGTCCATGTGTTTCTCACCTACAAGCAAAATGTATCAATTAATTATTGTCTATAGAAAGTTGATTTTAAACCCATGGTTATTGTGGTCCAGGACGTGACTGTTCCATAGCAATATTTCGATAATAATTTGATATAGATTTCTATGGATATTTTCTTTCTATATACAAATAGCTTTGAAGGTAAAATGTGACGACTGCTAACGAATATCTCGTATACCTACTGCATCTAAGGCACAGATATAGATATATATCTGTGATCTAAGGTATACAGGATGTAACATAATATCCCTATATAAGCCCGGGGAGGGGGTATTCTACAAATCATGGCGTATAACTTTAGTTCTATGACTTTTTAAATTTCGAAGTATTTCATTCATGAAATGCCTCGTAAAAATCCTGAAATTCTACGATACTTTAAAGTACGTTAGGTGGGGCTGCCTCACGCTGTGTTAGGTACATTTCTGGAAGTATTTCAGGAATTTCTGGCAGAAGTTCAGGATTTTTACGAGGCATTTCATGAATGAAACCCATCAAAATTTAAAAAGTCGTACGACAAAATTTATTCATCGTGATGTGTAGAATACCCCCTCTCCGGGCTTATAGGGATATTATGTTACATTCTGTATAATATTCTTCGTATAATTGGAATCAAACATCATTATTCGATTCATTCAGCATGCCACTTAGTATTCGGCAGTACGGGCAAGTAACTAAAACTGGCGAGTAAATGCGAGTCGACTAAATTGAACTAGCGAATTAGGTCCATGAACGGGCGAGTAACACGAACGGAGAAGTCAATACAACGGCTGCATCACAGGAACAAGCGAGTTACTTGAACAGGCGAGTGACTTGAATGGAAGAGTTACTTATCCGCGGGAGTTACTTTTTAAGTGGAACTTACAAGAACATGTGAGTTACTTGAACGGGGATGTTACTCAAAAAACGATGTACCTAATTTAAGGAAAAACCCGGATAACAGAACAGATAGGTATAAAAGCACGTATTCAAAATGATCCTTGTGATTTCAATGAATAAAATACTTTTGACTTTGTCTTTGACATTCTAACCTACAATTATATTTATCTTACGAGTTATAGTGTCATCGTGATTATAGGGACTGGCCGCAATCTGGCACATATATCTAAAGCAGCGATTACATTTTGATTAGTGCGATGAAAGTGCGAATGTTTAGTGAATAGTGTGAGAGATTAGTGCATACAAAAAGTGTATTGTGAGTGGTGTCAAATATTGTTTAGTATTAATCATTAAGCACCTGCAATAACCACTCGCACTCGCACAGGCTAGTTTACACATTGATTAGTACGAGTGCAGGTGCTTAGCGCAGGTGCTTAGTGATTAGTAAAATTCACGTGTAGATAGCAAACGATTAGTGCGAGTGATTAGTAATCAGCGTAGTAAAGTGAATAGAAGCGAGTTCTATTTTTTGTGAGTAGCCCCGTCCCGCTCGCCCTTCCTTTCCCCTGACTCGCAGCTTACCTGGTACTAAACACGTTTGGACATGCTTGTTTATTGATTAGTCTTTAGTAGCATTGTTACGCGGACTGAATTTATTGAATTTACTAATCGCAGCAGCTAAACAGTATTAGACACAACTAAGCATTAAGCACTCGTAATCACACTCGCAATCAAGCCTACTCGCACTAGTACTAATCAATGTGTAAATCAGCCTTATAATCAATGTGTAAACTAGGCTTTACGTTTCTTACACCAACACCGCGTCTGTCAGGCACATATGGATTGAAAATTGGCCTCACTAATTTCGTTGTTTTTAATCAAAACGAGACTGCCGTATTTCTTTCTTTTTCGTCTGAGGGGTCTTTTATAACTTTTTTTGTCATGTACGTAGTCCTACTGGGCTATTGCTCGCACAATCTACTCTTAAGTATCGTTCGACTGCGATCTTACCTGCTGGTAAGTGATGATGTGGCTGACGTTGGACCACGAAGGTCTAGAAAGCACCTATTCACTCTACTAGGAATATGCACCTACTTAGGACAGTGCCAAGCTCCCTGGCGACCACCGAGCATTCTAGTCCCGTCGTTTCGTACGTCGACTGTTTCGGTTTGGCTCTCTGGACGTACCTCGCCGGGAACGTCAGTCCTAGAGGGTCTATTTTAGCGAGGAGATGTCCTCGAGTCTGCGAGAAGAAGAGTTGTATTATTAGTTTCTAATGAAAGGGTAATCAACAAGAGAACGTACGAAGTGCAGGGTCTGATACCATGTTTAGTGCTCGACCGAGGTCAACGCTCACCGTCGCGTCGGTCAAACGTAGCTACACAGAATAGATAATAGTACTATTTCAATGAACGAACATACGAAGCATACGAACGACTACAGTGCATCAGTGCTGATATATTGCTACGCGCCTAGAGAACCATCGCTCGAGCTCATCGGTTGACTTACGCGCTATTGCGATATATACACGCGTAAAGTGCGACACTGACCGAGCTACGCGCGTACGATCAGCGCTGAAGGTACGCGCTCATCGTCGGTCAAGCATTCTATCCAGCATTTTTTTTTTTAAATATTTTTATATGACGTAACAAGCAGTTGGCCCACCTGATGCTAAGCGGTACCCTCTGCCTATGAACAGTACATTATCACATAGGTCACGTCCACCTAGGGCGCACCCTATGTGGCATTGCACTGCACCCGTCACCCTGAAACATAAAGATGGAAAGTCTCATGTGCCTGTAATTTCACCGGCACCCATACCCTTCATATTTGATTACGAATCTAGGATAGAACTAAATATGCATGTAAGTTTAAGCTAAGTTTATTGTAATCTGTTTTGTAAATCCAATAAATAAAAGAAAATAAACCGGAATACAGTAATGCGAGCACTACTGCTTTGCTGCAGAAATAGGTATGATGGCAGTAATTCCCCGGACGAGCTCTTTCAAAAAAAAGCTCTACTACTAACCTTAGAGATCTTTGTGAATAAGTAGGTATATTTGGACACTAATTTGTTCACCTACTTCTGAGAGCACTGGTGGTCTAGTGGGTCTAGTCGTGGGGCAAATCCCGGTCGAGCAGCAATAGATTTTATAGATCTTATATATAAATCTGCGAGATATTACGGTCTCTATAACGTTGTGCAAAACCGGCATATCCTTAGAACCAACAATTCTAAGACATATGCATGGGAGGAGCCCCTGCAAGGCTTCTCTGAATCCTCTCATAATTGTCCACTGGCCCTTTTCAAGGCAACCAAGGCAAATCAAGGGCTGATCGAGAAAGAACCGAGAGTCGCGAAGTAGAATTACCTAGCTACATATAACGTGCCTGTCCACACTAACCTGGTAACTTCTGATCAAATTCTGGACAGCCAAATGCAGTTTAATTTTTTCCGTGTCTTTTTTCTTGTCCTTTCCCTCGTCTTTTGGCTTAGGTTCTATAAAAAAAAAAAAAAAGTAAATAAAAACTAAACCCGACTACGACGAAACACAACATTAGATACTTAGGTACTCATATGCCAGTATAATATTGTTATAAAGTATATATTTAAGCAAAATGTCAATAAAAAAAATCTCCTTTTAACAGGTTAACCCCTGGCGAAAAACGAAGGAGTGTTATAAGTTTTACGTGTCTGTGTGTCTGTGTGTGTGTGTGTCTGTTTGTCCCATCGTAGCTCCCGAACGGATGAACCGTTTTTTTTTTTTAAATGTGAATTTGTCGGGAGTGTTCTTAGCTATGTTTGATCAAAATCGGTTCAGCCGTTTAATTGCGTCGGGGGTTTTTTAAATTTTTACAAAATTAATTACTTGTTCATTAGAATAGAATAGATTTATTTCAGACAAGTTTACGTCCATATTATGTTAGTAATACAAAACTATAAAGTAGGTATCTTATAGGTTAGGTTAGCGACATAAAAAAAACCCCTATTATTCCCCATTAGACATCTTCCTCGATAGGATAGCAAAAAAAACAAAGACCCCCTTTTTTGAATGTAACATCCGTCATGTTGGTTGTTTATCCGTCATATTTTTAAGTAAATACAAAAATACATAGACATACATACATACAATAAGGCATAATAGGCAGGTTTTTTTATTTTTAACTTTGGTAGACCTTTTGTTTGACCTTATCTCAACTGTTGGAAAGTGACGATGTGGTCGAAGATGGAGCACAAAGGTCTAGAAGGCACCTATTCACTCTAGCCTTGAAGAGACCCGCACTCGTAAATAGCCCTTCCCTTTGGCTTTGCTATAGTCTGGTAAGTTCCTACAAAGGTTTTACAATAACAAATGCATTACTTTCAATGAGCCTGGCGTACTTACTGACAGGGGTAGCCTCATCAAATTCTTCAATATACAGTTTTGGAGCATTGATACTCTGGTAAAAGTTATCCCAAGACTGTAAAATCAAGAAAAAATATCTAAGTGATTTACGGAACAACAAGATGCCCCACCTGATGTTAAAGGAAATCCTCTGCCTTTAACAATGCATTACCTCAGGTCACGTCCACCTAGGACGCGCCCAATGTGCCATTGCATTGCGCCCGGCACCCTGAGTTAAAGATGAAAGTCTCATGTGCATGTAATTTCACCGGCACCCACATACCCTTCGAACCGGAACACAGCAATGCGAGCACTACTGCTTTGCGGCTGAAATAGGTATGGTGGTAGTACTTCCCCGGACGAACTCTTTCACAAAAAAGCTCTACTTCTAACAAGTGTACTTCTAGGGCGCTTAATCCCTCTGGAGTCACGACTCCAGAAAGGTTTGATTCCCGCTGTGAACAAATGATTGCACGTTCTGTCAATATTCGTTCCGAGTTTGGATGTTGTAGTACCATGATACCTACTTGTAGTTCCTGATACCCACGACACAGGGAATCCTACTGTGGGAGATGTGACTGTTGGGTGTTATTTATGTATTTATTTATAAATAACTAGCGACTCGTCCCGGCTTCGCACGGGTAGTTTCAGATGAAAAACAGCCCCCCCCCCCCCTTGTATCCCCGCCCCCCCCTGGTAGCCTATGTCACTCAGGGTGAACGTAGCTTTCCAATGGTGAAAGAATTTTTTAAATCGGCCCAGTACTTTTTGAGCCTATTCATTACAAACATACAAACATACAAAAATAGGTACAAATCTTTCCTCTTTATAATATTAGTGTAGATTAATTGTGGTAGAGAGATAAGGGTAATGTAATTACTTATGTTAATGAGTGTACAACAATATCATTAGTTGGAGCACGAGGACATACAGTTTCTTATGCTCCACCCAGGTGGAGAACTCAGGTGGAGCACGAGGAACGACCCGAGTAAAGTATCAACAGGTAGGTATGTACTTACAGAATCTATGGACCCTTGGGCCTTCGCCCAATCCAAGTACTGTGCTTCAAGGAAGTTAGCATTGGCTCCGCTCAGGAAAGCCTCCGAAGACTGGCTCGATGAGCTGGCTCTCATCTGTCAAAGATGAATAATCTACTTTTATTGGACTTGAAAGCTGAGTTCAGATCATCTCGATCAAAGAAAACCTCATTAGTATACCTTCTATTCGCACAAAACGTGTCAGTTCTACCTTTATAATGCGAACTGCTAAGGAGTGGAATACACTACCGTCGTCTGTGTTTCCTGAAAACTATAATCTGGGTCTCTTCAAGGCTAGAGTGAATAAGTGCCTTCTAGACCTTTGTGCTCCATCTTCGGCCACATCGTCACTCACCAACAGGTGAGATCGTGGTCAAACAAAGGACTATCAATGTTACAAAAAAAAAAACATGTGTTTTTATGTGTATGTTAGTTTTTAAGGTATTTATGTTAATATGGGTTACTGTTTAGGTTTAGTGCATTTCTCAGAAAGCCTGAAATAATGTTTTTTTTTTTTTTTTTTTAATTCCCGAGATTCACAAGGCTTGTTTTGCAATGCTAGGATAGCAAGCAACCTCGGTATACCACACGTCCGTGAAGTGTACAGCGTAAATAAATGAATTCTCATTTAGAGGGTAAAAGTGGCAAACCATAAAGAAAAAAAACTTTCTTCAAAAATGAGATGTAATTTTTTGTATTGTTCATCTTTTAAAATAATAAATAAATAAATAATAATAAATAAAAAATTCTGGACAGTTCACATAACATTATCTAGCCCCAAGCTAAGCAGAGCTTGTGTTATGGGTACTAGATAACTGATATACTTAATACAATATATTACATAGATAGATATTTTTTATTATACATAGAAAATACCCAGAACACCCTAAACAAATATCTGCGATCGCACAAATATTTGTTCAGAGTGCGGGAATCGAACCCGCAACCTTCTGCGTCGCAGGCCGAGCTTCGCCCGCCGCGCCACAGAGGTCGTCTAAATATATTTACAGAAATTACCATTTGGACCTTATTCTCCTAAAGTGATGAGAAAATTAAAAAAGAAAGAAAGAAAGAAATAATGAAAAATTCTGTATTTGGATCGGCACACATGGATAGTAGAAATGAATTAGCGTATCGCCGGTCAGTTTCCTTATTCGTAAATATTGCTGATTCAACAGTTTAATGATTAGACTGTTTCTTAATTTGCCAATTTCCTTTTTTGCCAGTTTCACTAAATTGTCAGAGCCTCTATTAAGGCAGTTTCTTGACTCGCAAACTTCCTTATTCCTCAATTATCTTAAGTTGTCAGTTTTGCTATTTCGTCATTTTCCTAATGCGTTACTTTCCTTGTTCATCTGATAGTTTAGTTTGTCAGTTTTCCCATCTCGTCGTGTTTATGATTTGCTAATTTTGGGGTTTCGTAGTAAACTAGGAACCCAGCTGTTTTTAAGGCGATCTTAAGGCGATACAAGACATATTTTGTACTCAACTAAAAGACACGAAATGTAAGTTTAATATTTTTAAACCATATTGCCGTATTCTTTGTAAAAAAACATAGTCATGTCTTATTTTACACTAAAGCTGATGGAACGACTTTAAGACCCTGGCAACTAGTGAAACTGGCGAATATAGAAACTAATTATCTAGGGAAAATGACCATTTGACAAAACTGATGAATAATTAAATTAGCACATACGGAAACTAGCAAATTTACGAAACTGAAGCCTAGCAAAACTGGCGAAGGAGTAAACTGAAGGTTTAGGAAAATGACCCACTAGCGAAATTGTCAACCTAGTGAAAATTACCAGAAGGTAAACTGTTGAATCAGCAAAATTGACGAATAAGGAAACTGACCGGCGATATGCTAATTCATCGGTCCAGCCAATCTTGAGTTATAAGTGGTGTAACTAACACGACTTTGTTTTATATATATAGATTTAATCTATACCCTGGTTCAGAATTCGAGATATTTTTTGTAAACAAAGGGGATACTATAGCAGGGATTCTAAGTCAGATCTGATATACTATAAAGTAATCAATATTTTGTAGTATATATTTTTGAGTTATTTCGGTTATTAACAAAGTTATCAAGCAAAAATATATTTGTTAGTAGAAAATATTTCATGTTGCTTGGAACACTGCAGAGATTCTAAACCATGGGCTTTGTTTTGAAAGCCGGTCCCCATTTTGTTAATTTCATTCGTTTCTCCTCATTTGCCCAATACGAATGTGCTTTTCGCACAGTTTTACAATGGAATGGTCATACTGTATCAATAGGTAAGAGTTTTAAAGAACATTGTACCATTTTGGGGGGGTGCCAAGTCCAGTCTGCTTGGTGCGTTCTGCGTATGCTCAAATGAGTTAGAGTAGTCTTTTTCTTAAAATAAATGTTGCTAATATGAATAAAGTGGGAGTCGCGTTCGTTCCGCTCTCCTAAGCCATGTGGCCCTAAAATTATATGGTCATCGGTGTCCTTCTTCTCACCAATTTTGGCATTGACATCGCCCAATTACGACGTTATTATTATCAATTTTATTTATGTTAGGGTTCCGTAGCTCAACAGGAAAACACGTGACCCTCATAAGATCCACTTCTTCTATCGTGTCAACGGTTTACCTTTTTTTTTTAAAACTATTTTAGAGTAAAAAGTAGCCTCTTCTACATTGTCTTAAGATCCACCCGATGATGAATTAACTTAGCCATGGTACAAAACTTAGCAACCTTCTGTAAATACCTTCTGTTTCGTTGGTAGAATAGATACCTACTCTGTCGTGCTGTTTGACTACTGTTTCCAAAAGCGGTTTTCTTGTACGCTGTTACAGTACGGAACCCTCAGGGCGAGTCTCGCTTGCATTTGTTCGTTTATTTCATGATTTGATGTCTAGTTAAAAAAAAACTAATAAAATAATAGAAATAAAAAACATCTACCTAGGGCCTTTACGTATAGAGTTATGTTCAAGCCAGAGGGTCTAGTCTGCAAACTTGACAAGCAACTTACACGGGCGTGAGGTGTACACTACATGGATTTTTGTATGTTATTTGAGGTTCTCAAAGGTGCCCGCTAGGGGCGCTCTTCGATTTCTCCAGTGTAGTGTACACCACACGGCTGTGTAAGTTGCTTGTAAAATTTGCAGACTAGCCCCTCTGAACATGCATTCCTAACACCACGCGACCGAGGTCGGTGGTATCAGCAGCTACCGCACGTCCACCAGCAAACCCTCAACCTAAGCAGAACGTGACAAGATGTAATAGTAGAACTAGCGTTAGTGTGTGTTAGACCCTGTATAGTTAAAGTAAGAATAAATAATAAAAATAAAAAAGTGTATAAATAAGTGTTAATTATGAAAATACATCAGACGTTACCGAGAAATTGGTTGTCTCATTCCATCGGCACGGTCAGGGCTACTCTCTGACAGCTGGACCTCATACCTTGCTGAAGCACTGAGGCTCTGCCTTACCGCTGATGCATCCTACCTCACCATACACCTCTCACGTGGCGAAGTCGCCCTTCAGCCCTTAATCAGTCTTGTGAACCTACCTGAATGGCGTGAGATAACCATCTGTCCATATACCTGGATCCTACCGGCACTCCGTCTAGTACCTTAGGTCTCATGGTAGTGAACATCCCGCACTTATTATATCTATTTATGTACCATCACTCTATGGTTAGGGCTAGGGGTCTAGGGCCGCTAGGGACACCAGGGGACTAGGACACTAGGAACTTGGGGTTCAGGCTGTAGGTCTACTGCTTTACCGTAGAGATATTGCATGTGCAGTCGGGGTTCCAAGGGAAACCTTCCTGACTGTACAGACTATGAACTGTGTTAGGAAGTCGAAATGAAGCGACTGACAATACCACGTAGTTTTTTTTTTTTTTTTAACTTTGGTAGACCTTTGTTTGCCCACGATCTCACCTGTTGGTAAGTGACGATGTGGCCGAAGATGGAGCACAAAGGTCTAGAAGGCACCTATTCACTCCTATTCCTAGGTAGTCAAATTACAACAACTCGGTTTACAATACCTAACCTTTAAGGAAAGCCGTAAAGCTTTTAGCTAAGAAACCGCTCACCGCTACTGGATTGCATGCTGGCAATGTTTTTTGAACTCTATTCAGGAGTTTCAAGGAAAGCTTCAGAGACATGATGGATGCATCTGCAAAGAAATACACTGAGCCAATGACATACCAGAGTAGTTCTAGGAAACGAACCATCGTTTTATCAGAATGTACCTATCTACTTACCAAGTGTACAAAGTAGCCTTACATTCAGGTAACTGAGAATGTAATGAGATTCGGTTCATTTAGTGAGTGTAAAAATATCAAAGAATATCTTTAAAATAACTGATAAAATCATAGTTCTCAAGAAAATTCAAGTGATTGATGTGATGACAGTTTGACAGATTGAAGAAGGCAGTAAAATCAATCTCTGAATGTTGAAGAAAGAGGTTTTATGGTACCTCCCATAGATCTATTCAGCGTAGCGAAAATTCTACGTCTGTGGTGCCTCCACATGTTTGTCGCAAAGTCGCTGGCATAATGAAGTGAGACAAACGTGTTGGCATAATGAAGTGAGACAAATGTGTTGGCATAATGAAGTGAGACAGACAAACGGGTTGGCATAATGAAGTGAGACAAACGCGTTGGCATAATGAAGTGAGACAAACGTAGTGTCATAATGAAGTGAGACAAACGTGTTGGCATAATGAAGTGAGACAAACGCGTTGGCATAATGAAGTGAGGCAAACGCGTTGGCATAATGAAGTGAGACAAACGTGTTGGCATAATGAAGTGAGACAAACGCGTTGGCATAATGAAGTGAGACAAACGCGTTGGCATAATGAAGTGAGGCAAACGCGTTGGCATAATGAAGTGAGACAAACGCGTTGGCATAATGAAGTGAGACAAACGTGTTGGCATAATGAAGTGAGACAAACGTGTTGGCATAATGAAGTGAGACAAACGCGTTGGCATAATAAAGTGAGACAAACGCGTTGGCATAATGAAGTGAGACAAACGTGTTGGCATAATGAAGTGAGACAAACGCGTTGGCATAATGAAGTGAGACAAACGTGTTGGCATAATGAAGTGAGACAAACGTGTTGGCATAATGAAGTGAGACAAACGACGTCACCACACGTTTGCCGTTTGTCGCCAAAGACATTCTAATAATGATGTCTTTGTTTGTCGCAAACACAAACTTCTTGTGGAATCGTTAGGGTTATTCTGGGCATGAGATTGATGATTAGATAGTAATTCATTGAATTTTCAGAAGCTTATTATTTTCCAGAAGGCACAAAATACGGCGACTTGTAGTATACTTACCTACACCTAGCATATCAGTAGCATACCTACGTCTAGTTAATTAGGTATATCTACCTACTACTCTAATATAAATAATGACTTGGCAACTTATATATTAGCATCAGCGCACGTCGAGCGGGCGATGCTATACCGTCCTTTTCTCGAAGAAACTCAGATAAATCTGAAGTTTTTTTTTTTTTTTTTATACTACTTGGATGACGGATCAAGCAAGAGGCCCACCTGATGTTAAGCGGTAACCTCTGCCTATGAACAGTGCATTACCTCATAGGTCACGTCCACCTAGGACGCAACCTATGTGGCATTGCACTGCGCCCGCCACCCTGAGACATAAAGATGAAAAGTCTCATGTGCCTGTAATTTCACCGGCACCCTTACCCTTCCAACCGGAACACAGCAATGCGAGCACTACTGCTTTGCGGCAGAAACAGGTATGGTGGTAGTACTTCCCCGGACGAACTCTTTCACAAAAAAGCTCTACGACTACTTAACCATCGTTTTAGTCCCTATTACTTCGTTATAGATTAAAATATAATGCTGAAAATTATGCCTCATACCTAAATTCCCCCCCGACAAAGTGGCTACGCTTCTGTAGCGGCTAGCAACTCTGCTGCCTCTCAGAAAAAGGGCAAGAAGCGGAGCTGTGAACCTGTTCGCAGCGCTGCAACCGCTAGTGCTCCAAGGAAGGAGCCCTGTGATCCAGAGGGCTTTATTGAGGTGATAAGGAAGAAACAGAAGCCCTCTAGCCGGAACCAGCGTAGTTTTCACCATCTATCCAGTGAGCAGCACTTCCGTGCGGAGGTACCCACTACGCGGATCTACGTGTCCCGCGTCTACTTCGACGTGAAAGCCGCAGAAGTGGTGGAGTACATCAAGAGGAAAGTCGGAGTGGGATTGAGGGTCGTGAAGTTGGACTCTCGTCATAATGTGGGCTTTAGCTCATTTATGGTGAGGGTCCCTACGGAAGATCTGAAGATCTACTTGAGCCCTGACTTCTGGCCGAAAGGGGTGAAGTTCCGGCGGTTCAAGGGCCGTCGTCACGTGATCCCCTGGGCCGCGACGCGTCGGCGATCACACGTGTGTTAGATTAAGTTATAAATATATTTATATGTACCTATGTTAGTTGTAAGGTATATATTACTATGGGCCTTTGTCTAGGTACAATGTACATTTTTCACTGTTGCCTGAAATAAATGTATTGAATTTAATTGAATTAAATTACCATATGTAATGTTTATAGATGTAATAGTTTTTTTAACTAGTATAGTAGTTCTGCGAACAGTAGACCTAGCGAGCACAAACTTGTATAAAAGTATGCATTATGTCGATCCAAAATGATCAAAAAAAGGACAAAAAAAAATGTTTTTATATAAAAAATATTTTCAGAAAAATTAAGTGTTTTTTCAAAATCAAGCCTTACTTATAACATCACTTTTCGATAACTCTCTTGGTATAACAATCCGCCTCAGAAGCCCTGAAAAAAAAAACTCAACCTGACAAGAACTTATCGAGACAACCTCTTGAGCTCATTTTCAAAATACTTGAGCATTAACTATCGAATGTTTCTGGCAAATATTATCAAAATCGGGCGGTAAATGGCGCCGTAGAGAACTTCCCCCGTTTTTGGGAGAAATACCCCTGTAATCAAAAATCGCCAACTATATTTGCAAACTATGTATATTATTTTATTTAATAACAAGTAATTCATTTTGTAAAAATTAAAAAGAGTCTCAACGCAATGAAACGGCTGAACCGATTTTGATCAAACTTAGCTAAGAAAACTCCCGACAAATTCACCTTGAAACAAAAAAAAAAAAAAACGTTTCATCCGTTCGAGAGCTACGATGCCACAGTCAGACACACACACATACACACACACACACACACACACACACACACACACGCGCGTCAAATTTATAACACCCCGTCGTTTTTGCGTCGAGGATTCAAAACTGACGTGTCATAAAATGATACTGCATTTTTTTTTACAACCTCCCTACTGCCCCACGCTCTCCACTAGCCCCTGAATGAGGTCGAATGATACCTCATATAATTAAACATAATAATTCCAGTTCTATTATCGTAGATCAAATTGGGTACTTAGGTTATTATTTATGGGCAGTTTAGTTAGATGCTACTTACCTATCTATCAATTTATTATTTGAAGCGGATGCTATCGTTTTATTTCCATTGACGTCAGTTTTTGTTTTGTATTTATTTACCTTGGATAGGTGGGTATTCCCATTGGCTATATACCACAGATAAACTAATACTATACTAGCTATAAACATAATCAAAGGCTAATTGAATCAGTCTGTTACGAAAATGGCCTCAGTTGTTAAAAGTTGCGTTGTGGTTTTAATATTTGTTGGTATCGTACTAGCTATATACATAATCAAAGGCTAATTGAATCAGTCTGTTACGAAAATAGCCTCAGTTGTTAAAAGTTGCGTTGTGGTTTTAATATTTGTTGGTATCGTACTAGCTATATACGTAATCAAAGGCTAATTGAATCAGTCTGTTACGAAAATGGCCTCAGTTGTTAAAAGTTGCGTTGTGGTTTTAATATTTGTTGGTATCTTTTATGTGTGTATTATCAACACTTTAATATCTAGGTACCACATTGGTATCTATCAGGTATTTTACATCTATGGTAGATATTTCGAGAGCCGCTCGCAAGCGAGACTTGAACTGTTAAGGCTGATGTTGACTTCCGCAAGCAATTTTCATTGTGTAAACAGGTACAGCAAGCTATATTCTGCCAGACTTCCAAATTGCGATACTTGGTGCAAGTCCTATGTCCCCTTCTCCGATAAATATTGCTCGCAATGTAAGAGCACAGTAAGTACTTGATCAATAAATTACAGTAAGAACTTGCTAGTCTAAACCTCACTTTAGAATGGAGGCAAATTAGACCATATCGTTTAATCGTCAACTTTTGTACCGCGATAGCGTATTAGCGTGATACCATTTTCAAAAATAATAGTTATAACACAGAGTAAGGAATAATACTAACGTACAAGTTATAATAACACTAAACTATCGATAATATTTTTATTTATTTATATTTTTCCAATTTTGGGAAAACTTACAGCCAACATCTTCGCTAACACAAATGTATTTAAACAATGGGTAAATAAAGGCTAATTAGGGTAGACTGGGTACGGTTGAAACAATTTTACTTTGATTGCATGTCGCGGAGTTTCTATTATATCTAGAGACAATATCTTAATGCTACTTCAAGAAATATATATTGAATACTATTGAATACTATTGAATAATACTTATTGAATACTACTCTGAAACAAAGTGTATTCAGTATCAATGAAGCTACAATAACCATATAAAGAGAAAAAAAGTGGTTCAATCGACCCCATAGTGAGGTCAATTGAAACACCATGAGGTGATGATTGAAACACGTTTATAAATTTAGAATTATAATAGTTATTTTATTAGTAGGAATCTTATTGGTTAGAAATACAGTATTTTATAAGATTGTTAAAACTTGATACACGTAACATACATATTTTAGGAATTATAAACGTAAGTCTATTAAGCCTAAGCAACCTTAAATATTTTCTTCACTATGTAACTTTGAGTGTTCTAATATAAACTCATCATTAACATTTGGCATAATAAACATAGTATTTGTAATTTGTGTTGAAACAAACAAAACAGAAAAAGATACACACAGATATTCATTCTCATGCAAACGTAACTGTTTCAATCATAACAATGTTTCAATCATAACATGACCCATGGTACAACTGCTGTGTTCAAGTGCTGATATTTCGACTTGAATACTTATATACAGTCGACTACAGCTACACTTAGTACTACTAATTGTTCCACAACTATTCAATTGTTCAACTGAGTGAACCACGGTCGACCATGGGTAGTCCTCACTTAGATACCTATTGGGGATGGTTGAAACACCGGGACGATTGAAACGTTTCATACGTCCCCAGAAAATTGTTTCAATTGTCCACATACGACATTACCTACTTCTAACTCTAAAATATATATATTAAATCGGCCCCAGCACCAATCAAACATTACAGAAATACTCTTAGATAACTAATGAATACAGTAAAACCTAATTTCTACTAAAACATAACGACAAAAAATGTTATAGAAGAAATAAAAAGCTCAAGAAACTTACTTTATGGGCGCGAAAATGCAAACGTCTCTCTGTGCACGTCTTTGTCGCTTGCAGGGCCGAGTGCTACTGGCTGTTAATTCGAACATGTTCGACGGACTTGCGAGTGCTACGTCACGTGTGTAGGTATTATGGTTTTTGAAATAAAGCAATATTTTAATCATGACCTGTTTTAATCGTCCCCAGTCTACCCTACAAGTTTCCACGTATAGCAGGAAAAACAATTGTATGATGTTGATTACAATTGTTCGTTTGTTTAATATTTAAGTGTTTTAATTAAATATATCCCTATTTACTAAACTATCGATAGTGTCAATACTATAGTTTTTTGACTAACTATCGATAACTATCGAAAATCAAAACTTTTTAACGTACTCTGTAGTTACGTACGTAAATGTTTAAAGAACACTACGCGCCACACACGTTGTCACTGTCACTTCTTATATTAGTAGTTTGAGAAAGAGTTCGTCCGGGGAAGTTCTACCTCCATACCTATTTCTGCCGCAAAGCAGTAGTGCTCGCATTGCTGTGTTCCGGTTTGAAGGGTATGGGTGCCGGTGAAATTACAAGCACATAAGACTTTTCATCTTTGTCTCAGGGTGGCGGGCGCTATGCAATGCCATTTATGCCATACCTATATTGGGTACTATTGTTTATTCTGTGATATAGGGTGCGTCCCAGGTGGTCGTGACTTATGGGGTGAGCATTGTTAAAGGCAGAAGATACTACTTAATATCAGGTGGGCCATCTGCTTTATCCGTCATTCACGTAGTTAAAAAACCGGCCAAGAGCGAGTCAGACTCGCGCACGAAGGGTTCCGTACCATTATCTATAAAAACGGCAAAAAATCACGCTTGTTGTTTGCCCCCTTAAATATTTATTTTATTCCGTTTTTAGTATTTGTTGTTATACATCATCTGTGAAAACAACTGTCTCTATCACTGTTCATGAGATATAGTCTGGTGACATACGGACAGCGGAGTCTTAGTAATAGGGTCCATTTCACCCTTTGGGTACGGAACCCTAATAACTATACATCAATTATTGAATTTATTTATGCGTCATTTATGGAAGTAATTTTAAGTCTCTAGATAATAACCATTTATTATTTAGAGCGGATGCCATTAATTTTATTTGTATTGTTGCCAAGTAATTTATTTACGGACCTGTCTAGATATTATCAATGTATTGTGTATAAAATTTTTGCTAAAGTTTTATTTTCATTCGCATTGCTTGGTTCGTTAACTTACCTACTTTGTTTGGGTAGTCCATAGACCATCCCGAATATGACTTTTGTTAAAAGTTTCGTCGGAGTTTTATTATTTTTTGGTATCGTTTATGTAAGTAAATACTTATATCTTACTTATATACAAGAAATAATTATATTAATTGGTGGCAACTACTCAAATAAGTTGGTTTAATGTATTATTTCTAATGTTTTACATTAGAAATTATAATTAACTAGCGTCTCGCCCCGGCTTCGCACGGGTAGCCCCCGCTGAACCCCCCCCCCCCCCCCCCTCCTACCCCTCCCCTATGTCAATCTCCTGGTTCTAAGCAACCTCTCCACCAATTTTTAGCCAAATCGGTTCACCCATTCTTGAGTTAGAAGTGGTGTAAGTAACACGACTTTGTTTTATATACAGGGTGTAACATAATATCCCTGTAAGCCCTGGGAGGGGGTATTCTACACATCATGGCGAATAATATTAGTTTATAGTCAATAACTTTAGTTCTAAGACTTTTTAAATTTTATGGTACCTTACGTAGGGCTGCCTCACGTTGTGCTAGGTACATTTCTGGAGGAGTTTCAGGAATTTATCGCGGAATTTCAGGATTTTTACAAGGTATTTCATGACTTCAAAACTTCGAATATTAAAAAGTCCTAGAACTAAAGTTATTCGCCATGATGTTTAGAATACGCCCTCCCCGGGCTTATAGGGATATTATGTTACACCCTGTATATAGATTTAAATAAAATTTATAATTAATTTAAATAAAACTTATGATTAATTTAAATTTAATTTACATTAAATATTGTTCTATCGTGTTCCTGGTACAGTGATCCCTCGGCATTATAATACATGCATATTTTAAATTTGAATATTGTACTTGATTTAGACTCTTAAAAATCATAATCTATGATTGTAATTTTGCGTATTTTATCAAAATCGGTTCAGCCTTTTCAATGCATTGGGGGTTTCTATATTTTTTACAAAATTAACTAAATGCTCGGACGATGAAGTTGACCCGACTACAGACTGGGCGCCTCTCCCAGCGTCCGTCACGGCCATCGAGACACAATCTTCGTGCGAGCCCAAGCCCGCGGGCCATCTAATATAGCAGATCCTTTTTTGAACCGCTGTGCCTACTTGGTCTCAAATGAAAGCTAATTAATTTTACCACAACTTCATTACTAATAATATTTGACGTGGGATGCGTATTTTAGAAGATATTTCACAAAATAAATGAACATTTGGAAAAAAAAAAACCTATATTCGAAGAACTATATCATAGGAACCCATGGCTGTATAGAGCTCGCGCTAGTGTCAATTTATAGCAAATTTAGTCTTCTTTAAAAATATTTGCAGTGACTATTCCGGTCAGACCCTTTCTTTACTAAGATATTAAGAAAAACTGAAAAAATACCGAAAATTCATGGTTTTTTTGGGCACAACGCCGAACGCGCAGCACTTGGAAAATTGCAAATCTGTTTTTTTTTAATATTGGTTAATGTCCTAACTACATAATAAAAAAATCAGCGTGACCCCAACGTTTCAAGCAATACCCCCTTTTCATGTTTAACTTGACTGGACTAGTAAGTAATACAATTACAATTAAGTTTTGAAAATGAAAGAAGACGATGACAGATGATGATGAGTACAGAAGCCCAATTCTCGTAATAAAAAATAGTCAAATTAAAGTTCGGATCATGTTACGATCTAGTGTCGATGTCACAAACGTCAAAAATTTTATTCTGCTCACCTGACAATACAACGCGGAATGTGATTATATCGAAATGTGACTGTAACTTGAATGTTTCAAAGTTCTGCGAATTCTCTCTTTCACTCTTTACAATTATTATATAGCACTATCCTACTCTAACATATGGTCGCAAGAACCGAAAGTATAGTATATTGTTGTTATGAGGGAGCAGAATACCAATTTCTCAGTCAATTTACAATACAATCTCGTTTCGGTCAACTTGCAGTGTGGTTATAATATAAATAAGAGAATTGGGCTTCAGAATACATAAATCCCAGCTAACATTTTATCTTCGTTATTTTCAGTGCATGAAAGTGGTGCCGGAAAGAGCGATTGCTTTGTACATAGATAAAGAAGTATTCGAAGGTAGCAAGTTTTACGTGACCCGCCATGGAAGGAAAAGTGGATACTACATGAACATGGAGGGTAAAGTCCTGAAACCGTGGTACAACAATGTCACGGCAAGTATTTAAACTAAATAAATAATGCTGGACAGTTCACACAACATTATCTAGCCCCAAGCAAAGCAGAGCTTGTGTTATGGGTACCAGATAACTGATATACTTAATACAATACATTAGGTACATAGATATATTTATCTATAATACATAGAAAGTATCCAGAACACCCAGAACAAATATCTGCAGATCGTACAAATATTTGTTCCGAGGCAGGAATCGAACCCGCAACTTCCTGCGTCGCAGCGCAGGCGAACCTTCGCCTGCCGCGCCACAGAGGTCGTCTTGCGTATTTAAAGTAAAAATAAATCCTACAGTAATATTTCTGTTTCTAACCCCCGACGAAAAACGAAGGGGTGTTATAAGTTTGGCGTGTCTGTGTGTCTGTGTGTGTGTGTGTGTGTGTCTGTCTGTCCCAACGTAGCTCCCGAACGGCTGAATCGTTTTTTTTTTTTGTTTGAAAGTTGTATTTGTCGGGATTGTTCTTAGCTTTGTTTGATCAAAATCGGTGCAGCCGTTCAGAGTTAGAGTTTTTTTTAATTTTTACAAAATTATTACTTGTTGTATGGGAGTGATGTATCTGTTAGTACCTATTATATAATCTGTGATAATACCTACCGTGATGCTAACGATAAACTTTCTTTGAAGTAGGTAATATTAAAACCGGGCTTAGCTTTTAAGCCGATATGTTAAAATACCAACAGTCTGGCAAGAAAACTAAAGCTGCAAAAAAGTGCCAGCGCTATTGCTCACTTGAACCCGGGAAGAGATGAGGTATAGATTTCTTCAGCTCGGAAGTAACTGACGTGAGCGACAAATGATAAAACTTCGTTTTGCTCCTATAGTAGCAAATATAAAAAATCAATTATCTATAATTAATCTAAGTAATGTGATTACCTACTGAGTGGTATAAATAAATACGCTTAATATTTTCTCTAATCGAAGGAGGGACCTAAAACGTGTTTTAGGAGGGCCAATTTCAATAAATAAAGCTATCATAAAAGTTTCACCAATCGTGTTTCTAGTCTATGATTTATTTAGATTACATCCTCAAGTCATTACTGTATTAACATCAAGTTTGTAACCTCAGCATCACATCACACTAATATTATAAAGGAGAAAGTTTGTGTGTGTGTGTGTAGTGTGTTTGTTACTTCTTCACGCTGAATCGGCTGGACGGATTTGGATGAAATTTGGAATGAAGATAACTGGACTCCCAGAATAATACATAGGCATATTTTTATCCCGATATTCTCACGGGATCGACACTTACGCGGGTGAAACCGCGGGGCGCTGCTAGTAAATAATAATTACTGACTGAGTGAGCATGTAACGTAATGACTACAAAATTTTAACATATCGTCGTACGGAGATAATGTTAACAGACTAATACACAAAGATATTGTAATAAACTTGTAGGTACATCTGATATTCTACGAGTACCTACACAACGAGTACAGGCGTTCTTTCGTTGAGATGCACTTCAAGTTTTGCGATCTTCTCCAGAAAGAGGCATACGTCGGAGGCATGTTCACAAGACTTGGAATCACTTGCCCGATTGTTGTGAGTATTTTTGACATAATTCCATCCACAATATTCGTAGCAAAGTATTATGCATATAAGAGAGCTGGCTCTTATCTGGCTCAACGCATTAGTATTGCCATTCAACGTGGCAATGCAGCCAGCATCTTAGGGACACTTCCGTCTGATAGTGATTTGGATCAGTTGAGCTACCTTTAGATCGTTAGCAGCGGTCTTCAGGTAGCACAACTGTTTCATATGTATTTTTTTACATACCTTGTATTAGTTGTATTATTCTTTCTGTAAATAAATGTATATATTATGCTTATAAACTGTAATTATTGTAAATGTTTGTATTATCTGTAAATATTTGTTACGGGTCTGGGAGTTATTAAAAAAAAAACAGGCTTACTGAGAAATGCACTAAACCTAAACAGTAAGCCCATATCAACATAAATACCTTAGAAACTAACATACACATAAAAAACACTTTATTTATTACTTAATCTAACACACGTGTGATCGCCGACGCGTCGCGGCCCGGGGGGATCACGTGACAGGCGTCCCTTGAACCGCCGGAACTTCACCCCTTACCATGGTTATGGTACCATGGTACTCGTAATTTCTGATACCCACGACACAGGGAATCCTAGTGTGGGATCAGCACTATGTATGTGACTGTTATGTTATGTTATGTTATGTTATGTTATATCTGCCTAAATACAATTTTCTTTGCAGGGCGATTATCATCTCCTGAACATGACAGTCCCTACTGATAACTTTCCGTACGTGTTTCCTTTCGAAAAGATGCGCATAGATCTTATCCTCAACGCCACTGCTCCGGTCGCGGACGTCATGATATACTACGCCCAACTATACATCCACATCAAGAATTAACAACACTGCAGCTGTACCTACTTCAATATTCACCATTTCGCGAAGCCAACCTCGTTTTTTTTTTTAACCTTTGTTAATGGGGAGACACACAGCTTATTTATCACGCTAGGTGGCTCAAAATAGCTGGTGTTGTTAAGAAGCAAACAAAGGTCTATCAAAGTTTTCAAAAAACTGTCAAAAGTGTCAAATAATCAATGGATAATTTTAGTAAATAAACATTAAATAATAGTTTGGTATAAAACATGCCTCTGTGTAGTGCATTTCAGTATACAAATAAAGGTACACACCGTTTCCCTTCTGATGAGAAAAAGACAAGACCATTACATAACAAGCACCAGCGATGGTGGCGCCATCTGAGATTAGTTTTGCCTGTGGCTCCCCATTACGGAACAAGCATATGGCCCACATGTTCATGTTGCCAATCGCCAATGTAATTTTTTGAATTTTTGAATTTTACTACTTGGAATGGCGGATCAAGGAGATGGCCCACCTGATGTTAAGTGGTACCCTCTGCCTATGAACAGTGCATTACCTCATAGGTCACGTCCACTTAGGACGCACCCTATGTGGCATTGCAATGCGCCCGCCACCCTGAGACATAAAGATGAAAAGTCTCATGTGCCTGTTATTTCACCGGCACCCTTACCCTTCAAACCGGAACACAGCAATGAGAGCACTACTGGTTTGCGGCAAAAATAGGTATGGTGGTAGTACGTCCCCGGACGAACTCTTTCACAAAAAAGCTCTACTACTACTGTTGCATGTCTCGCTACTAGCGCACAAAAAGTTTTTAGATCTTCAGCAGTGCAAGTACGTAGGCTCGATTCGATAAGTTTGACATTAAAATTCGTTAAAGTTTGACAAATTTTACTGAATTGTCAAATTTTAACGAATCTTAATGTTAAATTTTATCAAATACAGTCCTACGTACTTGCACTACAGGTCGGGCATTCACAAAGAAACTTTCATAGTTAATGAAGGGCGTAGCGAGGTACGGGCAGGAAGGGGCAGCTGCCCCCCTTAGACGAGCGGTCGTTCACTGGTAAAGTTACGGTTAATGTATGCTAAGCGTTCACCGGAAAATTGCTAAAGAAAAAAAAGATGAAATTGTACGAGAAGTTTTAAAAAGATTTTGTGACTAGCCAGTAGATTGATTGTCAAGTAATAAAGCTATTTCTGAATTTTTTATTTATTTTATTACTTCCTTCACTGCTCCTGTGAAACTCATATGTTAAAATCAACGATCAAATCAATATAATCTAGGATTTTCTTTGTCTGTTCTTTGTTTAAAGATGATTATGCGATGTATAATCATCTTGAATCAATTAAACCACTATCAACTTTTATTGCCTAGCTATAAGCCAGCATGGCTGTGATGAGAGACTTATCGAATTTTTGATGTAAAGTTATGATAGATAGATAGATAGATAGATAGATAGATAGATAGATAGATAGATAGATAAAGTCTTTATTTACAACTACAGACACACACATACAAATTACAACAAATAGTACAGTGCACAAGTAAAAATAAACAAAAAAAAAATTGAAGTAAACTATTAAAAACAAACAATAATATATACAAAATCCAAGTAAAATGTCTGTGTGTGCTGCAGTACGTCAAAAAGGCCATGGCTCAGCGAGATATTTTGCTCAAGAAGCAAAAACACTGATTTTCAGCCATAACCCATCGATAGCAAGCAGAACGAGTTTCAAAACAATGTGTAATGTGTAACAATAGGCTACAAAAAATTACAGGCTAAAAAATTACATTAGGCTACTAAAAATTACAAAAAAGTTCTTGATGCTCTACCTCATCGACCAAAATAAAAAAGTATGGACGGGCCCACCATAGAATAATTCGTGAAAACTTAGTCACAATTACAATAACACACGTACGTCGTTTGTTCAGTGTAGGACAGATTCTGGATTGGACAGATTCGTAATTTGGCAGATTCGCTACTAGACAGATTCTGGATTGGACAGATTCGTAATTTGTCAGATTCGCTACTCGACAGATTCTGGATTGGACAGATTCGTAATTTGTCAGATTCGCTACTCGACAGATTCTGGATTGGACAGATTCGTAATTTGGCAAATTCGCTACTCGACAGATTCTGGATTGGACAGATTCGTAATTCAGCAGATTCGCTACTCAACAGAAATACTGGTGTAAATAAATAGCAAGTGTAACCAAAATGTTTTATTTGGTTTTAAATATAAAATTCACTTAGCTTAACCGTTTAAGCAATCAATTACGCTAAACGCTAATCTCGTTGTTCAACAAGTCGGTTGACGGACAATAACGCTGATCCTAATAGGATCCCCGTGTGCGTCGCTCGTCAATCGGCATGTTCGATTCGAGTAGCACGGACGACGATGATAAGACATCCGCTCCACGAATCCCATCACCGCCGCATCCCAAGTGCCCTCCGCGCGTGCCGCAAAGCGAGAATGACACACAACAAGACTAAATCTAAATTGCTCGAAACCTCTTATATTTGAGTAAAATACCAAGGTAAGTTTAACCGGAAAATTCATATAATATAATTTATTTTATTTTATTTTATTGAGGTTAACCAACAGCGTTACAATATATATAGTCTAAATAACAAAATACACAACAATAAGGCCAAAAAAGGGTTACACAAATATTACAAAAATTATGGATACTAACAGAAATGATTATGCTAATATTCAAGAAAGGAAAAATATGACTTACTAATTGAAAGTTTATTATTATTATTTATTAAGAGCCTGTGGTGTCCCACTGCAGGGCAAAGGCCTCTCTTCCTTCTCTCCAGTCCTCTCTATTTTTTTTTTTTTTTTTTTTTATATTACTGAATGACGGAACAAGCCGATGGCCCACCTGATGTTAAGCGGTAACCTCTGCCTATGAACAGTGCATTACCTCATAGGTCACGTCCACCTAGGACGCGCCCTATGTCGCATTGCACTGCGCCCGCCACCCTGAGACATAAGGATGAAAAGTCTCATGTGCCTGTAATTTCACCGGCACCCTTACCCTTCAAACCGGAACACAGCAACGCGAGCACTACTGCTTTGCGCCACTGTAGACCAATCCTTTAAATAGGTATCTAATTCGTCACTCTCCATCTTCACCGCGGTCTGCCACGAGATCGTTTTCCGTTCAGAGGCGTCCACTCTGTTATGGCTTTAGCCCATAACCCATCAGCCCCCCTATTCCCTAACTGAAAGTCACTCGGTGACTAACGTTTGACAAGTAGAATGATCATCAATTAAAAAAAAATACTATTAAGAATTGTCAATTGATGGTAATTTTAGTTGTCAAACGTTGGTCACTGAGTGACTTTCAAGATAGGGAATAGGGGGGCTGACATGCGGCAGACGTGGCCCGCCCAAAAGTAAGTGAAAGCAAATAATAAAAATATATAAGAATATTATAAATTTCGCTTGCATGGCTTTGATGAGGTGAATAAGTGGGTGTGCGGGTGTGTGGGTGAGTGAGTGAGTGAGCGGGCACTCCTGCTACACGAGACCTAATTATACCTAGATACCATCAATTTATTATTTAGAGCGGATACCATCGTTCTTAATAAATAAATAAATAATAAATAAATAAATATTGTATTGTTGCCATTTATTGTTGTGTTTACCTACTTCGGTATGTATCTATTCCACAGATAAATAGGAACTACCCACTTCGTTTATATTTCAAATCATTTATGAGTGGGCGATTTAGTTAAGTACTATCTAGATATTAATATACTGTATAATTTATTTAATGACTGGTTGCAATCGTTTTATTTCCATTCTTGTCATTGTTATTTGTTTGGGTAGGTAGTGCATAGATCATCCCGAATATGACTTTACTTGTTAAAAGTTTCGTCGGGGCTTTATTACTTTTTGGTATCGTTTATGTAAGTAGACATACAAGAAATAATGCATTACCTAATACTTATTATATACAGTAGGTGAAAAGTATTCAGATATGTTTTTTTTTTTTTTTTTTTTTTTTATACTACTTGGATGACGGAACAAGCAAGAGGCCCACCTGATGTTAAGCGGTAACCTCTGCCTATGAACAGTGCATTACCTCATAGGTCACGTCCACCTAGGACGCACCCTATGTGGTATTGCACTGCGCCCGCCACCCTGAGACATAGATGAAAAGTCTCATGTGCCTGTAATTTCACCGGCACCCTTACCCTTCAAACCGGAACACAGCAATGCTAGCACTACTGCTTTGCGGCAGAAATAGGTATGGTGGTAGTACTTCCCCGGACGAACTCTTTCACAAAAAAAGCTCTACTACTACTAAAAAGCTATATTGTGTTCTCTCAAATGTTTTACATTTCACTGATTTCAAGTCTAGCGTAGGTATAAATTTTTAGCTTTTATTCAGTTTACATCTCTCATATTCGGTAAGTAGGTCCTTATTACCCCCAAATGGGGCTTTTATCAATTTTAAATATCGAACGGCGAAGCTCAATTTTGTTTTTGAAAAAAATTCTTTAAAAAAAGATGAAAAAAGGCGGGAATAGAAAACTTTTACTTTAAATATTGTTTGTTTTTGTGATTTTTTTATAATTACGTGCTAATTAGGAAAAAAACATGAGTTCTGCAAGTGATGAAGATATAAGCTGCACTCCCGATTCAATGAAAATGTAAGCTGAAGCAGCAATTAACAATATTTTGCCTGAAAGTTCTAAAGAGAGATATTTGAAAACTTACGACGAGTTCATGAAGTGGCGAAAAGAAAAACGAGTAAAGTCTTTATCTGAGACTGTATTCTTAACATACTTTAGTGAGCTATCAAAAAAGCTGCAGTCATCTAGTTTGTGGTGCTTTTATTCAATGTTAAAAGCAACTATGAGTACTAAACACGACATCAATATCAAGAACTTTTCAAAATTATCATCTTTTCTAAAAAGACAATCAGCTGGGCACAAAAGCAAAAAGTCAAAGGTTTTTACAGCGCAAGACGTGAAAACATTTATAAATGAAGCCCCTGATGACATATATTTAGTTGTTAAGGTACGTAAAATAACAAAATTCACATGATGGTAATACTTCATAATTTTTTCTACTTACCTCACAATCGAGATGTAAAGCAGAGTAGTTAGCTCGGGTGTAAGCATCAATGGCACCCTCGAACTATAGGCGCCCTCGCTGCGCTCGTGCGCCTGAATATCTCGGGCTGCAATTTATGCCTTACAGCCCTTGGCTACTAATCTACTATTAATATCTGTCACACAATCAAAGCATGTACTTTGGTACATAACTATTAAGAGATTTCGACCTTATTGCATTACGAGTGTTCTTAAGCGTGCACTACGAATTTGAATCGTTGCGAACAATACTAATCGCAAATCTGTGAACAATACTAATAAAACCGCGCTCTGCGAAAAGAAATCGTTTATATATTCGATATTTTTCTTCCCATGACTGACTCGGCTAACACTTTCTTCCACTAAATAACACATTCCTAAATAAGGAGCCAGGACAAATCGTATACTAACAAACCTAACTAACAAGTCCGGGTAATCCCTTAGTTGGCTTTTACAACATCCATGCGAGGAGACGGAGGGGTCTATTCTTAGGCCGGACACACCACGGCACACTACGACTGGTGAGAGCGAGGTGATTTCAGTGGTAATAGCTGTTTGTTGCCGTGGTACTACCAGTATTACTACTAGAGCTACGTCAAAGGAGTTAGCTCAACTAGATTTTATTACACACTAGCCCATGACTTCGACCACGTGGTTTTTTTTCTTCAAACTAACTTCAACGCCCTGCTGCACCCCCAGGGGGTGTATTTTGGAAGTTCCTTGCTTAGTGCACCCCTAGGCCACAATGTAATGTACAAAATTTCAAGTCTTGACTAGGATTTGCGTTGATAGTCAGCCAATGAGTCCGTCAGACAGGCATTCAGACACGCAACCATTTTATACCGACGAAGGCTTCTTTCAGTGCCTACTGCTAGAACTAATCTCCTCGGACATGCACCATTCACAAAGGCTCTTCGGATAGTCAACGAATTATGTAAGGAGGACGATGTTGATTTATTTACTATTTCATTGTCAAAACTCACAATATAAACTGTTAAATATCTTAGCAAGTAGGTTTATCTTTAAGTTCTATTTTTCTTTGTCGATTTGGTGTTTATTTACTGTAATGGCATTGTAAAAAGTAAATAAAAAGAAACCTACTATGTATATTGATATTACCTATGTGAGGGTATATCGGATCCCTACGTAGTGTTCTAGCGATTGAACCAGAAAATATGGTGTGGATAATATAAACACCTCCAGCCAGTTCAGAGGTTTATTGAAAAGTCAAATCCTAATAACACGGTTGCTATAGGAAACTCAAAAATACTTTTGGTTCATAAATTAAGTCATCAAAAAGTTCGTATTACTCACATTATTATTCTACATATGATTGAAGTTGATGACTCCACCGAACAATGCGGCTTCATACTCTGACTCCTTCACAGTTTCTGCAATTCGTCTGTGTCAAAGTCAAAGTCAAAGTCAAAAGTATTTTATTCATTGAAATCACAAGGATCATTTTGAATCGTCTTAAAAAATAAATTTACAGTTACTCCTGTTCCAACGCAACCAGACCTAGAAGAATCAGGCAACAAACACGGTCTGTTTTTCTTTTGATGATCCTTCTTACTACTAGGTGGAGAGCGCCTGTGTGGTGCCTTGAGAACAAGTGGAAGCTGATTCAAGGAAAAAAGGAAAACCAAATTAAAAGCCTTACTTAGGTAGGCAGTCAAAAGTAAGATGATAGAGAGAATCAACAAAAGTTCATGCAGCACACACTACGCTTGATATACACATAAATAACACATCAGTAATAAATTATATGCAGGTACAGACATTGCAAATTGACAAATTAGGTGTCGAGGGGCAGAGCGACATCAGGCCACGCGGCTTTATCATTAACATAGTCATGTAGTGTGTAATACGCTTTCTTAATTAAATTATTCTTTATGTAAGATTTAAATCTTCGAATCGAAAGTTTAGAAGCACTTTCTGGAAGTTTATTATAGAACCGAACAGAATTCCCCATAAAAGACCCACTTACTTTTTTTAATCTAAATTTGGGAATACTCAGTTTATTTTTATTTCTCGTGTTAAAACAATGCACGTCACTTTTTTTCATAAATCTATCTAAGTGTTTATGTGTATATAATAAGGTTTCGTAGATGTATTGCGATATTACGGTGAGAATGTTAATTTCCTTAAAACGCTCCCTCAAGGAGTCACGTGGCTTCATTTTATAAATGGCACGTATTGCCCGTTTATGTAAAACAAATATTGCTTGGATGTCTGCTGCTTTCCCCCACAGAATGATGCCATATGACATAACACTATGGAAGTAGCCAAAATAAACTAGCCTAGCTGTAGCTTCATCAGTAAGCTGCCTTATCGTACGAACTGCATATGCAGCGGAACTAAGTCTACCCGCAAATGCCTCAATTTGTGGTCCCCACTGCAAACTTGCATCAATATTAAGTCCTAAGAAAACAGTAGAGTTTACAAGATTGAGTGTCTCGCCGTTTACTTTAATATTAGTTGGGTAATGTTTTACATTTGGCAAAGTGAATTTAATGCATTTCGTTTTTTAGCATTAAGCAACAGATTATTTACTGTGAACCAATCAAGAACTCGCGATAGTGATTTATTTAGATCATCGTAATTAGCTTTTGACCTATCAACTTTGAAAATTAAAGACGTATCGTCAGCAAATAAACCTATATCACATATGTCTTTTACATAAAAAGGGAGATCGTTAATGTATACTAAAAATAGAAATGGGCCTATTATTGAACCCTGGGGCACTCCCATAACAATAGACGATCCTGAAGACCTTTCACCACCAACGTCAACTTTTTGTACTCTATTGGATAAGTAAGAATTTACAAGGTTAATTGCCTGATTTTGGATGCCATAATGTTTTAACTTCAAAATTAGAGTAGCATGACTCACGCAGTCGAATGCTTTGGATAGGTCGCAGAATACTCCGATCGCGTCTTGCGAGTTTTCCCATGCTTGAAATATGTGTTCCAAAAGCATGGTACCAGCATCAGCTGTTGATCGACCCTTGGTAAATCCAAATTGATGACTATGAAGTAGTCTGTGGAAGTTAAAGTGTGACAATAATTGAGTAAGAATAAGTTTTTCAAAGATTTTACTCAACGCGGGCAATATAGAAATCGGCCTATAATTAGATGGATCTTTTGCATTTCCAGACTTGAACAAAGGAATTAATTTACTATGTTTCATAAGATCTGGAAAGATTCCGTCGTCAACACATCTATTAAAAATGTAGGCTAAGCATGGAGCAATATCAATAATTATAATACCTAACACCTTTGTGGATATTCCCCAAAGATCTTCAGTATTTTTAATATTAAGTGACTTAAATGTCTTAACAATACTATCGGCATTTACGTATCTAAAGCTAAACGCGATCTCACATTTAGCAACACTTAGTTCCAATAAAGTAGATGCTCCAGAGGCAGATGATTGTAATGACTGGGTTACAATAACTGGCATATTAGAGAAAAAATTGTCAAAGGCATTCGCGACATCAATCTTTTTTGTCAATGTTGTATTTTTTATGTTTAATTTGATCTGCTTATTGCGTGTCTTCGATTTACCTGTTTCATTATTAATTAATTTCCAAGTTGCCTTAATTTTATTCGATGATTTTTCTATTTTTTTTCTCAAATGTAATGATTTTGCTGCACGACAAACTTTTTTAAAAGTATTTGAATAGTTCTTTATATACAAAATAAACTTTAGGTCATGCAACATTGATTCCCTAGCCGCATAGAGATCATATAATTTATTCCTACTTCTATAGATACCGGGTGTCGCCCAATCAGCTAACCCGACATTAGATTTAGCTATACATGTTTTTAACTGAAATATCTCAGTATGTTGCTCATTTATCAAATTAGACAAGGAGGTAAAAAGTTCATTTGGATCATCTACGCATGGTAAAAGGGGTATTTTAAGTTCAATACTGCTCTGAAACTTCATAATTCGACTCCCTGTGATAGGCCAATAAGTGAATTCCTTAGGTTCATCTACCAAATTACAAGTAAATATAGCACTGTGACCGTAATGATCCGAGGTGAAATGTTTAATTACTGCTTTATCAATTGGAACACTACAGCAATATATATTATCCAAACAGGTGGCTGATGTAAGTGTCACCCTTGTAGGTTCTTCGAAAAGGTGACGTAAATTAAAACATTTAAATAAGTTAAGAATTCTCTCAGATAGAGGATTCACAGGAATATCTATATTGAAATCTCCGCAGACTATTAACATTTTACCACGTCCAAAAGTTTTAAGCAGTACTTCTTCCATAGTGGATTCAAATAATGCGAAGTCCGCGTCAGGGGGACGGTAAACACTCACAATGATATGCCGTTTAAGCTCAACACACGACAGCTCAATAGTCCTCTCAATAGTGAGATTTGCAACATCTTTACGTTCTTTGCATTTTAAATTATTTCGTGCAACAATTAAGGAACCGCCACGTATGGCGTTCTTGCGTTTGAATGAACTTACAATATTATAATTCTCATAATAAGGGAGTAAATCAAATTGTAATAACCAGTGTTCAGTAACACACATGATATCTATATTAAACATGTTTAAAAATAATTCTAATTCTAATATTTTGCTGGGAAGGCCTTGCACATTTTGATGTACTACATGTAATGTGCCAGGCTTTCTCATTGTCGGACTCGTCAGTTTAAACAAATATTGTCAGCTGACCCTCCTGCTTGTGTGCCCCCATTAGTAATACTACTAACTACAGGCTCGTCGGTTAACTGCGTTATATTACTTATAACGGGATCAAAAATATTAAATGCAACAATTTAGCAATTATCAGTTTACTATGTCTACTAAGAAGCACAGTATCTCTGGTCAAAATAAAATTACTAATAAAATTATTAGTATCAAAAAACAAAACGTCTCTATGACGACAAGTCAAATTATACAATATTAAATTAAGATTCCAAATTGCTTGATTGTCTTTGGAACTCAAAGATTTTGAGTACGGGAATGCACATAAAATTAATTTTCCCAAACCTGAATCTAGCTTATGTAGCAAAGTCTCAACTAGCTTAATTATATCTAGTCGCATGACACCACTACTCTCACCTAATTGAACTATCAGAGTGGTGTCATTGTCAAAGCGATCTTCGCTCTTTATACAATCTATAAACTTATGAATTGGGGCATTTTCAAAGCAATTATTAGTGACAACTTGCACTAACTGATCACTTAGTAGCAAACCCATGCCAACACCTATCTTATCAGAATACACCACAGTCTTCCGGGTCTGCCGACAGGATTTTCCCTGTCTAACCGGAGACTGCGCACCAGGTGTATGAATTACTTCAGTCTGTAAAGTAGATGTAGCTTGACTCTGTGATGTCAGTGGTGCCATCTGTATCAAAGAATCCAAAGATGATTATGGAAACCAACTGGTCTGACACGGGATGGTCAGTCTGTGAGCTACTATTACATACTTGTACATATATGCTATCATTATTCACTATCTCTGTGGAACCATATTCCTCTCGATTATCGCGAGTCTACTTCAGTGGAGGTGTTCAGGTCTAGAATCTACAATCATTTCCTCAGTAAGATCGATTAATGAGCAATTTTATTTATACATTTCATTTTAGAATTATATTAATGATATGTATTCGTTTATTTTATATTTTAAACAGTAATTTATCTACTTATTTATTATTATTGTTATTATTTTTTGTTAATTTTCTTAGACTTATCCAATATCACGTGACGACCTCTGCGGCGCGGCTGGCGATGGTTTGCCTGCGACGCAGGAGGTTGCGGTTTCGATTCCCGCCTCGGAACAAATATTTGTGCGTTCTGCAGATATTTGTTCAGGGTGTTCTGGGTGTTTTCTATGTATAATAAAAAAATATCTATCTGTGTATTGTTATTATATTAAGTATACCAGTTATCTAGTACTCATAACACAAGCTCTGGCTTAGCTTGGGGCTAGATAATGTTGCGTGAACTTGTCCAGCATTATTTATATTTATTTATATTTATAATATTTCCCATCTTGTGCACTACCGATACATATTTTTTCCGCAATACACCAAGGTTATCTGGTTGAGAATGCTTTCTAGCATTAAGTTCGCCTTTGTACTTCTTTGATTTATGTGCAATAAAAAAAATTCTATCTATCTATCTATCTATGATTCTAGATACCTGAATATTATAATCATTCCGATACTCCCCATTTTGTCCACATACACAATCCAAATCAAATAAATTTATTTATTTGCAAACATGGTTAAGTACTTGTACTATTAATTAATGTGTACGTGTAATACTATTACCAAATAAATGAATATGATTATTATTATGATTAATCTGTTACATGAATCTATCTATCTATCTATCCAGCCGGTAACACCTACTGCTGAGTAAAGGCATCTTCTCTATAACGCCACTCCTGGCGGTATTGTGCCAGCCGGATCCACCGCTGTATAATAAAAAATATTCATGCATATTTTAATGTACCTATTTTATGTATTTTGTTACATGAATGTTAATTTTTGAGGATTAAATATGAATAATAGGCTCAGAAATACATCCCAGGGGTTTTCAATTTATCATCCTTATTTTCAGTGTCTCAAAGTGGTGCCGGAAAGAGTGATTGTTTTGTACATAGATAAGGAAGTATTCGGATATAGCAAGTTTTACGTGAGCCGCCATGGAAGGAAAAGTGGATACTACTTGAACATGGAGGGTACCGTCCTAAAGCCGTGGTACAACAATGTCACGGCAAGTATTTAACATTTAATCTAACAAATCAAAAATCACGCAGAAACCGGAAAATAATCTAGCTAATAAAAACAAACAAAGCTGTGCCTTCCAAAACTTACGATGTACGTCCTAGAGTCTAGGGAAATAGGATAGGATAGGACCTCTAATGTTAGAAATGCCTTACCGCACACCGCTACTGGAAATGCTCCGGAGCTTTCTATCCTCGATCCATGTAGCGATGTTGAAGTTGTCAAAATTATAAGTTATCTTGATCGTAGCTTCTACAGGGCTAGACGGAATGAATACTAAAATAATTAAATGTTTATAAAACTTTATGGCATGAAACTGAACAATGATGGACTGATTTAACAAATTTTTATTTGGCGAAAATACTTTCCAAATACATAAAAAATTGCAAAGTTATCTTCTATTTACCAATCAGGCCCAAAAACAGACCCTGGAAATAACAGGCTAATCTCAGTATTGTCTGTACTGTCCTAGTCTACGATTAGGAATTTTGCAGCATGCCCCACCTTAACAGACTAACACAAAGAACAACCAACGTATAAATAAACCACCTTCATCGCGATAGGTACATCTGATATTCTACGAGTACCTACACAACGAGTACAGGCGATCCTTTGTTGAGATGCACTTCAAGATGTGCGATTTTCTCCAGAAAGAAGCATACATCGGAGGCATGCTCAAAAACATTGGAGTCAGTTGCCCGATTTTCGTGAGTATTTTTGACATATCTAATTCTTGATTAGTGCTAAGCGAGACGCGGGTGGAGTGCGTCGCGTTCACTCACCTTGAAAAAGGCTCTCGAAACGGGTCGAAACAATGTCGGTGCTTACATCGATTTAACGGTACGTGAAAATTTCCCGTTTTTATAAAATAATATCTAATTCCATGCACAATATTCGAAGCAAATAATAATACACATACATGTATTTGTTTCGCAGCCGTGGCTTCAGGCCAGTCAATTTAGACAAAAAACCCTCCTGGGCAGTCGGGTAAATAATGGTAGTCAAGGGAAATAAATACCATTTTCCGTAGTAATCCATTTCTCAGGAATGGAAAAACCATGCATTAACATACCCAATCCTTCCCAATCCATGGAGCAAATCAATCAAGCTAAGCAGAGCTTGTGTTATGGGAACTAGCTAACTGATATACTTAATACAATATATTACATAGATAGATATTATTTATTATACATAGAAAATACCCAGAACACCCTGAACAAATATCTGCGAGCGCACAAATATTTGTTCCGAAGCGGGAATCGAACCTGCAACCTCCTGCGTCGCAGGCCAACCGTCGCCCGCCGCGCCACAGAGGTCGTCATAGTGAAAACGTAACGTTGTTCTTTACCAGGATGCATTACCTTTTCACTGCAGTGGTTTCAGGGGAGGGGGCATTCGTTACCCCTCCTGCCAAATAATTCTAAATTTACAAATAATAGCGGATTGAGGTGAAGATAGAATATACTTTTTCCAAAGAAAAATGCATTTGGGAGTGGTGCAGGGCGAACAGGGCACCCCATGGGGGAAAGGAACGGGCCTTTCCCCCTTTCTGTCATTGGATTCCAAATTTTAACCTATCTGCATACCAGCTTGAGACCCCGCATCTCGTGTTTCACTATAACTTTTCCAAGAAAAAAAATAAAATCATAATTATTATCATACCTGTTATTTAAGTACCTAGTTTAGTTTTAATTCAGAACTATATGACCCGGTGAACTTCGCATCCTGAGGGGTTTCCTTTGGCTTTCCCACAGACCAGGCCGAACAAAAAAAAAAACGACGCCTGCTTTGAAGTGAATAAAAAAACCTGTGAAGCTTTTGAGTGAGGCTAACGCACAGCAATTATTTTTTATACGTAGATATTTATAGTTACGGAACTAAATAATCAGGCGTCAGGAGTCTGGAAGACTTGACCAGGGGGAGAACCACAGTGAATATCTCGTTTAAATATACGCGCCAATTTAAATACTTCACTGCCCTGTCGTCGAAAGCTTTGGTGTATGGTCATCAGTACGGTTCAGCAGTGAGGACAAAAGTACTTTTCCGCATCCAAAAAATTACGATAAGTATCGTCGTCGATATCGTCACGCACGACATCATGTCGTCGCTATCGTCCAATGTGAAAACGCCCATTACTGTCGTCCAATAATAAATATGTGCTCTGTGGAGTGCCGGCAAGTACAACTATGTAGCTATAAATCTACCTAAATACAATTTTCTTGCAGGGTGAATATCATCTCATGAACATGACAGTTCCTACTGAGAACTTTCCGTACGTGCTTCCTTTCGAAAAGGCCCGCATGGATGTTATACTCAACGCTACTGCACCGGCGGCAGACGTCATGATATACCACGCCCAAGTTTATATCCACTTCAAGAAATAATTAAATACTCGTAGCAGCTGAGAAAATTTTAAATTATACTTATTTAAATTTAAAAAAAAATATTTTTTCTTCGCTTCCTATCAAACAACTGTATTTTTAAAGAGCACAGCGCAAAAGCCGTACTTGCGTTGGTCCTTTCGCTGTTGTTAATATCCATTAGTATACTTACAAAACAAAGATTCCTGTTGAAAAATATATATTTCAAAATATATCTGATCAAAATGAGCGTCTATAATTATTATCACAGAGGATGCACTTTCCGTCTTCATCAACTCGCTTCTCATCGGAATTTGACACGGTGTGCCAAATTTCAACTCAATTGAATAAGTGGGCTGCATCAAAATCGTCTCGCAAGATAAGACCCAAACATAATAATGTAACTTCAAACAGACAGAGCAAGTTGGAAAAAGCATGTAATAAAGTTTCACTAACCGGTGCTCTTACAGCAGCGGTAGCAGGCCTCGCCACTGCGGGTTTGGCCACCGCTGCAGGCGCAGCAGGCGCTATTTTTATAGGCAGAGGTGACCACTTAGTATCAGGTGGGCCATTTGCTTGATCGGTTATTCTCGTAGTTAAAAAACTATACATTAATGTACTTATTTGAATTTATTTATGCGTCATTTATGGAAGTAAATGTAAGTCATATTATCAATTTATTATTTAAAGCGGATGCCATCATTTTATTATTATTGTTGCCTAGTAATTAATTTAAGGACCTATCTAGATATCGACAATGGAAAGGCTATAGTGCTAAAGCGACAAAATGTGAACTTTATAGGGGAGCATTTTAAAGTTTCAGTTTTACGAAATAAAACATATATTTTCCCTAATTGTTTGTTTTTTAAAAATCTTATGTTTCTATATTTTTTTTTTCTATTATCTATATTATAAATGATTTCTATAAATCCGTTAGTTCATGAGATAAGTGTCGCTTTAGCACAAATAATTCGGTTCAAACAAAACAAACAGCAAGCAAAAATTGCTTATATCCGGGATACCCTACTATTGCATAATGATAAATAAGCTAACTAACATTATTAACTTAGTTTTAGAAATGTGAGATTTGCTAATGCACTTACTATAAACACTGAATTTAAAACATGCTGCTGCATACGCATTGCTGTGTTCCGGTTTATGGGTGCCGGTGAAATTACAGGCACATGAGACTTTTCATCTTTATGTCTCAGGGTGGCGGGTGCAGTGCAATGTCACATAGGGCGCGTCCTAGGTGGACGTGACCTATGTGAGAATGCACAGTTCATAGGCAGAGGTTACCGCTTAACATCAGGTGGGTCATCTGCTTGTTCCGTCATTCAAGAAGTATAAAAAAAAAAGTTACTATTGAGCTGTTCATTTAAAATGAATCGGAAATAAAACTAGCTGAAGAGCGAATAAGTTGTTGCATATGCGATGATAATGCGTCGTAACTACTAGCAGTGACTGGATTTTAAATATGTATTATGGCTAATGTAGGTATATTTCTATATATATTTATTTAACAATGTCTGGTATCACGAGCGATTTCTATAGCCTCTCGTATCTTTCGTCAAGCCCTCTGAGGCAGTGGTTGAGGCCGCCAAAGTATAAATAACCATTGAATGTGCCAGGCGTTTACATGATTTCGTGCGAGTGTGGTAAGTGCGCCTTAATATTTAAACCAGAATCACGGAACACATACACAGCGAAAAAAAACTGGATGTGGAAAAATCCGCCGTGCCGAAAACTCGTACCACTCATATGCGCCCCCTTTCATTCGTTTTGTTAAAGTCGCCGTATTTTCAAGAGATATATTGTAGGCTCCACCAAAAATACCAGACGCTATCGAAATCGGCTAGCATTTTACCTTCAACAGACAAGAGGTTGGATGCTTCCACAAACTTTGAAACCACTATGGATGCTGCGTCAACGATATATCAAGTCGGCTTGACGGACAATAACGCTGATCTAATGGGGAGCCACAGGAAAAACTAATCTCAGATGGCGCCACCATCGCTGGTGCTTGTCATTTAGTGGTCTTGTCTTTTTCTCATCAGAAGGAAAACGGTGTGTACCTTTATTTTTACACTGAAATGCACTACATAGAGGCATGTTTTATTCCAGACTAATATTCAATGTTTATTTACTAAAATTATCCATTGATATTTTACACTTTTGAAAGTTTTTTTTTAACATTGATAGACCTTTGTTTGGCTACGAAACAACACCAACGATTATGCGCCACCTAGCGTGATAAATAAGCAGTGTGTCTTCCATTAGTCCCGTGTGCGTCGCTCGTCAATCGGCATGTTCGATTCGAGTAGTATAGCATGGACGACGATGATAAGACATCCGCTCCACGAATCCCAACACCACCGCATCCCAAGTGCCAAGTGCACGGACGACGATGATAAGTCATCCGCTCCACGAATCCCAACACCACCGCATCCCAAGTGCCAAGTGCACGGACGACGATGATAAATCATCCGCTCCACGAATCCCAACACCGCCGCATCCCAAGTGCCCTCCGCGCGTGCCTCAAAGCGAGAATTACACACAACAAGACTAAATCTAAATTGCTCGAAACCTCTGGGCGTATATTTGAGTAAAATACCAAGGTAAGTTTAACCGGAAAAAAATCATCTAATATAATTATACCTAGATACCATCAATTTATTATTAGGGTTCCGTAGTCAACATGAAAAGGAACCTTTATAGATTCGTCATGTCTGTCTGTCTGTCCGTGTATGTCACAGCCACTTTATTCCGAAACTATAAGAGCTATGCCGTTGAAACTTGTTAAGTAGATGTATTCTCTGAACCGCATTAAGATTTTCACAAAAAATAGAAAAAAAAATTGGGGTTCCCCGTACTTAGACCTGAAACTCAAAAAAAATATTTTCATCAAACCCGTACGTGTGGGGTGTCTAAGTATAGGTCTTCAAAAATGATATTGAGGTTTCTAATATAATTTTTTTCTTAACTGAATAGTTTGCACGAGAGACACTTCCAAAGTGTAAAAATGTGTCCCCCCTCCCCCCCCCCCGTAACTTCTAAAATAATTGAATAATAAAACTAAAAAAAAATATGATGTACATTAATTACCATGTAAACTTCCAACGAAAATTGGTTTGAACGAGATCTAGCAAGTTTTTTTTTTTTTTTTAATACTCTATTACTATAACATCGATCAAAGTTACAACGAACTACAAGAACTTTTATATTATTTATGTCACTTGCTGCTACGGAACCCTTCATGGGCGAGTCCGAATCGCACTTGGCCGCTTTTTTTAGAGTGGATGCCATCGTTCTAATTGTATTGTTGCCATTGATTGTTTTGTTTACCTGCTTCGGTATGTATCTATTCCACAGATAAATAAGAACTACAATTGCGTTTATATTTCAAATTATTTATGCGTGAGCGATTTAGTTAAGTGCTATCTAAATATTAATTTACTGTATAATTTATTTAATGACTGGTTGCATTCGTTTTATTTCCATTCTTGTCATTGTTCTTTGTTTGGGTAGTCCATAGATCATCCCGAATATGACTTTAGTTGTTAAAAGTTTCGTAGGGGCTTTATTACTTTTTGGTATCGTTTATGTAAGTAGATATACTTAAATACTCACAAGAAATAATGCATTACCTTATACTTATTATTGACAATAATTGGTAGGTTTTATACAAATAAGTAGGTATTTAGGTATATTGTGTTCTCTCAAATATTTTACATTTCACTAATTTCAAGCCTAGTGTATTATTATCTAGTGTGTATTAGTGTAGTGTCACATTTTTATTACGTACACACTATTGATACATAACTATTTATTAAGATTTCGACCTTAGTCCATTACGAGTGTCCTTAGGCTAAACGCTCGCTACAAAATTGAATCGTGGCGAATAATAATCGCAAATCTGTGAACAATACTAGAGTCCGAGCTCTGCGAAAAGAAATCGTTTGCATTTCATTCATAGTCTAATTTCGCATTTTGCTTCCGATGACTGACTCGGCTAACACTTTCTTCCAATAAATACCACATTCCTAAATAAGCAGCCAGGACAAATCGTAGGTATACCAACAAACCTTACTAACAAGTCCGAGTAATCCCTTAGTTGGCTTTTACGACATCCATGTGAGGAGACGGAGGGGTCTAGTCTTAGGCCGGACACACCACGGCACACTACTAATGGCAAGAGCGAGTCGATTTCAGTGGTAATAATAGTTTGTTGCCGTGGTACTACCAGTATTACTACTAGGGCCGCGTCAAAGGAGTTAGCTCAACTAGATTTTATTACACACTAGCCCATGACTTCGACCACGTGGTTTTTTTTCTTCAAACTAACTTCAACGCCCTGCTGCACCCCCAGGGGGTGTATTTTGGAAGTTCCTTGCTTAGTGCACCCCTAGCCACAAAGTAATGTACCAAATTTCAGGTCTTGACTAGGATTTGCATTGATAGTCAGCCAATGAGTCAGTCAGACAGGCATTCAGACACGCAACCATTTTATACCGACGAAGGCTTCTTTCGGTGCCTACTGCAAGAACTAATCTCCTCGGACATGCACCATTCACAAAGGCTCTTCGGATAGTCAACGAATTATGTAAGGAGGACGATGTTGATTTATTTACTATTTCATTGACGAAATTCACAATATAAACTGTTAAATAGGTTTATCTTTAAGTTCTACTTTTCTTTGTCGATTTGGTGTTTATTTGCCTACTGTTTTGGCATTTTAAAAAGTAAATAAAAAAACCTACTATGCATATTGATGTTTATTCAGGTACCTAGACTCATATGTACAATACATATGAGTCTAGGTACCTGAATAAATAATAATTCTGATACTCCCCATTTTCTGCACATACACAATCCAAATCAAATATATTTATTTATTTGCAAACATGGTTAAGTACTTGTACTATTAATCTGTTACATGAATCTATCTATCTATCTATCTATCTATCCAGCCGGTAACACCCACTGCTGAGTAAAGGTCTCTTCTCTATAACGCCACTCTCGGCGGTCTTGTGCCAGCCGGATACACTGATCTCCTTATTGTTACATGAATAACAAAAAATATTCATGCATTTTTCTTAATGTACCTATTTTATGTATTTTGTTAAATTAATGTTAATTTTTGAGGATTAAATATGAATAATAGGCTCAGAAATACATCCCAGGAGTTTTCAATTTATCATCCTTATTTTCAGTGTCTCAAGGTGGTGCCGGAAAGAGTGTTTGTTTTGTACATAGATAAGGAAGTATTCGGATATAGCAAGTTTTACGTGAGCCGCCATGGAAGAAAAAGTGGATACTACATGAACATGGAGGGTACCGTCCTAAAGCCGTGGTACAACAATGTCACGGCAAGTATTTAACATTTAATCTAACAAATCAAAAACCACGTAGAAACCGGAAAATAATCTAGCTAATAAAAACAAACAAAGCTGTGCCTTCAAAAACTTACGATATACTCCTACGAGGTCCTAGAGTCTAGGGGGATAGGATAGGATAGGACCTCTACTGGTAGAACAAATACCCAAGAATTTCCATGCGATTTTCCCTGATGCCTTACCGCACACCGCCACTGGAAATGCTCCTGAGCTTTCTATCCTCGATCCATGTAGCGATGTTGAAGTTGTCAAAATTATAAGTTATCTTGATCGTAACTTCTACAGGGCTAGACGGAATGAATACTAAAATAATAAAATGTTTATAAAACTTTATGGCAAGAAACTGAACAATGATGAACAACTGGACTGATTTAACAAATTTTTATTTGGCGAAAATACTTTCCAAATACATAAAAAATTGCAAATTTATAATGCGCGTCATGAAAAAAGAACGCTGGCGGTTTAGCTTCTTCAGGCGTTCCAGCGTTCTTTTTACATGACGCGTACTATACCTACTTTTTTAAGAGATGTATACCTATGCATTGAATGAGTAGTTTACTGATTCAATGCATAGGAGTTTACTACAAATAATGTGCAATTATAGTATAACAATATACAAAAAGAAAGCTGGAACGCCTGTAGAAGCTTGACCGCCAGCGTTATTTTTACATGACGCGCACTATATCTTCTATTTACAAGTCAGGCCCAAAAACAGACACTGGAAATAACAGGCTGATGTCAGTATTGTCTGTACTGTCCTAATCTTTGATTAGGAATTTCGCAGCATGCCCCACCTTAACAGACTAACACAAAGATCAACCAACGCATAAATAAACCACCTTCATCGCGATAGGTACATCTGATATTCTACGAGTACCTACACAACGAGTACAGGCGATCCTTTGTTGAGATGCACTTCAAGATGTGCGATTTTCTCCAGAAAGAAGCATACATCGGAGGCATGCTCAAAAACATTGGAGTCAGTTGCCCGATTTTCGTGAGTATTTTTGACATATCTAATTCTTGATAAATGCTAAGCGAGACGCGGGTGGAGTGCGTCGCGTTCACTCACCTTGAAAAAGGCTCTCGAAACGGGTCGAAACAATGTCGGTGCTTACATCGATTTAACGGTACGTGAAAATTTCCCGTTTTTATAAAATAATATCTAATTCCATGCACAATATTCGAAGCAAATAATAATACACATACATGTAGGTATTTGTTTTGCAGCCGTGGCTTCAGGCCAGTCAATTTAGACAAAAAACCCTCCTGGGCAGTCGGGTAAATAATGGTAGTCAAGGGAAATAAATACCATTTTCCGTAGTAATCCATTTCTCAGGAATGGAAAAACCATGCATTAACATACCCAATCCTCAATCCATGGGGCAAATCAATACTGCAAACGTAACGTTGTTCTTTACCAGGATGCATTACCTTTTCACTGCAGTGGTTTCAGGGGAGGGGGCATTTTGTTACCCCTCCTGCCAAATCATTCTAAATTTACAAATAATAGCGGTTTGAGGTGAAGATAGAATATACTTTTTCTCAAGAAAAATGCATTTGGGAGTGGTGCAGGGCGAACAGGGCACCCCATGGGGGAAAGGAACGGGCCTTTCCTCCTTTCTGCCATTGGATTCCAAATTTTAATCTATCTGCATACCAGCTTGAGACCCCGCATCTCGTGTTTCACTATAACTTTTCCAAGAAAAAATCTTAAAATCATAATTATTATCATACCTGTTATTTAAGTACCTAGTTTAGTTTTAATTCAGAACTATATGACCCGGTGAACTTCGCATCCTTTGGGGTTTCCTTTGGCTTTCCCACAGACCAGACTGAACAAAAAAAAACGACGCCTGCTTTGAAGCGAATAAAAAAACCTGTGAAGCTTTTGAGTGAACACAGCAATTATTTTTTATACGTATATATTTATAGTTACGGAACTAAATAATCAGGCGTCAGGAGTCTGGAAGACTTGACCAGGGGGAGACATGAACCACAGTGAATATCTCGTTTAAATATACGCGCCAATTTAAATACTTCACTGCCCTGTCGTCGAAAGCTTTGGTGTATACGGTGTCATATTATGTCATCAGTACGGTTCAGCAGTGAGGACAAAAGTACTTTTCCGCATCCAAAAAATTACGATAAGTATCGTCGTCGATATCGTCACGCACGACATCATGTCGTCGCTATCGTCCAATGTGAAAACGCCCATTATTGTCGTCCAATAATAAATATTTGCTCTGTGGAGTGCCGGCAAGTACAACTATGTAGCTATACATCTACCTAAATACAATTTTCTTGCAGGGTGAATATCATCTTATGAACATGACAGTTCCTACTGAGAACTTTCCGTACGTGCTTCCTTTCGAAAAGGCCCGCATGGATCTTATACTCAACGCTACTGCACCGGCGGCAGACGTCATGATATACCACGCCCAACTTTACATCCACTTCAAGAAATAACTAAATACTCGTAGCAGCTGAGAGAAATTTAAATTATATGTTACTACATTTTTTTGGTTTTTTTTTCTCTCCGCTTCCTATCAAACAACCGTATTTTTAAAGCGCACAGCGCAAATGCCGTACATGCGTTGATCCTTTCGCAGTTGTTAATATCCATTACTATACTTACAAAACAAAGATTCCTGTTGAAAAATATATATTTCAAAATATATCTGATCAAAATGAGCGTCTATTATTATAATTACAGAGGATGCACTTTCCGTGTTAATCAACTCGCTTCTCATCGGAATTTGACATGGTGTGCCAAATTTCAAGTCAATTGAATAAGTGGGCTGCATCAAAATCGACTCGCAAGATAAGACCCAAACATAATAACGTAACTTCAAACAGACAGAGCAAGTTGGAAAAAGCATGTAATAAAGTTTCACTAACCGGTGCTCTTACAGCAGCGGTAGCAGGCCTCGCCACTGCGGGTTTGGCCACCGCTGCAGGCGCAGCAGGCGCTATTTTTATAGGCAGAGGTGACCACTTAGTATCAGGTGGGCCATTTGCTTGATCGGTTATTCTCGTAGTTAAAAAACTATACATTAATGTACTTATTTGAATTTATTTATGCGTCATTTATGGAAGTAAATGTAAGTCATATTATCAATTTATTATTTAAAGCGGATGACATCATTTTATTATTATTGTTGCCAAGGAATTTGTTTAAGGACCTATCTAGATATCGACAGTGGAAAGGCTATAGTGCTAAAGCGACAAAATGTGAACTTTACAGGGGAGCATTTTAAAGTTTCATTTTTACGAAATAAAACAAATTTTCCATAATTGTTTGTTTTTAGAAATCTTATGTTTTAACAAATCTACTATTATCTATATTATAGATAATTTCTATAAATCCGTTAGTTCATGAGATAAGTGTCGCTTTAGCACAAATAATTTGGTTCCAACAAAACAAACAGCAAGCAAAAATTGCTTATATCCGGGATACCCTACTATTGCATAATGATAAATAAGGTAACTAACAGTATTAACTTAGTTTTAGAAATGTGAGATTTGCTAATGCACTTACTATAAACACTGAATTTAAAACATGCTGCTGCATACGCATTGCTGTGTTCCGGTTTATGGGTGCCGGTGAAATTACAGGCACATGAGACTTTTCATCTTTATGTCTCAGGGTGGCGGGCGCAGTGCAATGTCACATAGGGCGCGTCCTATGTGGACGTGACCTATGTGAGAATGCACAGTTCATAGGCAGAGGTTACCGCTTAACATCAGGTGGGTCATGTGCTTGTTCCGTCATTCAAGAAGTATAAAAAAAAAGTTACTATTGAGCTGTTCATTTAAAATGAATCGGAAATAAAACTAGCTGAAGAGCGAATAAGTTGTTGCATATATGCGATGATAATGCGTCGTAACTACTAGCAGTGACTGGATTTTAAATATTTATTATGGCTAATGTAGGTATATTTCTTGCCAACAAAACATGATAATTATGGGTCGCTAACATTAATCAGTAGGTAGACTTTTACAGGTTACAGTCAACCAAAACCTCAAAAATAACAGAAATCATGGAACCTGCTGGAGTTTTATTGCTGAAAGACAGACTCGCGAGGTCTACAGCTTCCAGATACCCAGATTATAGTTTTCAGGAAAGACAGACGACGGTAGTGTATTCCACTCCTTAGCAGTTCGCATTATAAAGGTAAAACTGAAACGTTTAGTACGAATAGAGGGTATATACTAATGAGGTAAGGATGGTACCGAGCTGTGCGTCTGCTCGTCCTATGATGAAAAGGAGATGGTTGGATCAGATCGTTAAGTTTCTGGGAGCATTCCCCGAAATGAAAACCTATAGAAGATCGAAAGGCATGTGACTTTACGGCGGTGCTCGAGACTCTGGATCTTAGTGTCAGCCATATGTTGCTCACCAATAAGCCTGAAAGCGCTGCGTTCGATCGAGTCCAAGGCAGCAAGCTTGTGTTTGGCCATCCCAAGCGTGGCAGCAGTACACTATACAAGCCCGGACTTGCGCTTTATATAGACTCAGAAGCTGTCCTGCCGGCCTAGCCAAGTGGCATTCGCTTCGAAGCGATTCCATTTTTACAGTCGTAATTCAATACAAAAGACCACGTGGCATTTCGATAGCATACGTCAATCTCATACATTTTTGGCTTTTCTACAAGCGACATCGCTATTCGATTGATACTTTGTCTACGGCCTCTGGTGTGAATTAACGCTTTACCTTATTCAGGATGCCTAGCTTCATGGCAGCTGTTTTAAAGACAGGAACTTGGAGAAACTGATTTTTTTTTCACCGAGAAGATAAAAACCTGCGTTTTAGAGTTGTTGAACTTGACTAGACTGTCATTTCCCAGTCGGATACAGCCGTGAGAGTGAAATTCAGACGCCGCAGCATCTCATTTCTTATGTCCTGAATTTCATTCTGCCTATCACACGCATTGGAAACATATCTCTTCACAACTGTGCTTTCGTCTGCATATATAATGATACCGGGAATTAGCAGATCATTAATGTGCAGCAGAAACAGTGTGGCAGATATCACAGACCCCTGAGGTATCCCAGAGTTTATAGCCAATTGATCCGACGAGTAGCCGTCATTAAAACGTGACATTGGTGAAATTGTGGTATATTCCACAAAGGGCCACTTCTTCAAGAACTAAACTGATGGATCATTTTGAATCAAATCCTAATCAGGCTTATTTAAGACTAACAAGGCAAAAACCTTCTGTCTATTCAGAGCTTGAACAATTTTTTATTACACAGGTCTTTATTTGCCGGTTCCCTTTTACCACGTGCTTCCCTCTGTCTGGTATCACGAGCGATTTCTATAGCCTCTCGTATCTTTCGTCAAGCCCTCTGAGGCAGTGGTTGAGGCCGCCAAAGTATAAATAACCATTGCATGTGCCAGGCGTTTACATGATTTCGTGCGAGTGTGGTAAGTGCGCCTTAATATTTAAACCAGACTCACGGAACACATACACATCGAAAAAAAACTGGATGTGGAAAAATCCGCCGTGCTGAAAACTCGTACCACTCGAATGCGCCCCCTTTCATTCGTTTTGATAAAGTCGCCGTATTTTCAAGAGATATATTGTAGGCTCCACCAAAGATACAAGACGCTATCGAAATCGGCTAGCATTTTACCTTCAACAGACAAGAGGTAGGATGCTTCCACAAACTTTGAAACCACTATGGATGCTGCGTCAACGATATATCAAGTCGGCTTGACGGACAATAACGCTGATCTAATGGGGAGCCACAGGCAAAACTAATCTCAGATGGCGCAACCATCGCTGGTGCTAGTCATTTAGTGGTTTTGTCTTTTTCTCATCAGAAGGGTAACGGTGTGTACCTTTATTTTTACACTGAAATGCACTACACAGAGGCATATTTTATACAAGACTATTATTTAATGTTTATTTATTATAATTATCCATTGATATTTGACACTTTTGAAAGTTTTTTTTTAACATTGATATACCTTTGTTTGGCTACGAAACAACACCAGCGATTATGCGCCACCTAGCGTGATAAATAAGCAGTATGTCTCCCCCCATTAGTCCCGTGTGCGTCGCTCGTCAATTGGCATGTTCGATTCGAGTAGTACGGACTACGATGATAAATCATCCGCTCCACGAATCCCAACACCGCCGCATCCCAAATGCCCTCCGCGCGTGCCTCAAAGCGAGAATTACACACAACAAGACTAAATCTAAATTGCTCGAAACCTCTGGGCGTATATTTGAGTAAAATTCCAAGGTAAAAACCGGAAAAAAATCATATAATATAATTATACCTAGATACCATCAATTTATTATTAGGGTTCCGTAGTCAACAAGACAAGGAACCTTTATAGATTCGTCATGTCTGTCTGTCTGTCCGTGTATGTCACAGCCACTTTATTCCGAAACTATAAGAGCTATGCCGTTGAAACTTGGTAAGTAGATGTATTCTCTGAACCGCATTAAGATTTTCACAAAAAATAGAAAAAAAAAATTGGGGTTCCCCGTACTTAGACCTGAAACTCAAAAAAAATATTTTCATCAAACCCGTACGTGTGGGGTGTCTAAGTATAGGTCTTCAAAAATGATATTGAGGTTTCTAATATAATTTTTTTCTTAACTGAATAGTTTGCACGAGAGACACTTCCAAAGTGTAAAAATGTGTCCCCCCTCCCCCCCCCCCCCGAAACTTCTAAAATAAGAGAATAATAAAACTAAAAAAAAATATGATGTACATTACCATGTAAACTTCCAACGAAAATTGGTTTGAACGAGATCTAGCAAGTTTTTTTTTTTTTTTAATAAACTATTATTAAAACATCGATCAAAGTTACAACGAACTACAAGAACTTTTATATTATGTCACTTGCTGCTACGGAACCCTTCATGGGCGAGTCCGAATCGCACTTGGCCGCTTTTTTTAGAGTGGATGCCATCGTTCTAATTGTATTGTTGCCATTGATTGTTTTGTTTACCTGCTTCGGTATGTATCTATTCCACAGATAAATAAGAACTACAATTTCGTTTATATTTCAAATTATTTATGCGTGAGCGATTTAGTTAAGTGCTATCTAAATATTAATTTACTGTATAAATTATTAAATGACTGGTTGCAATCGTTTTATTTCCATTCTTGTCATTGTTATTTGTTTGGGTAGTCCATAGATCATCCCGAATATGACTTTACTTATTCAAAGTTTCGTCGGGGCTTTATTACTTTTTGGTATCGTTTATGTAAGTAGATATACTTAAATACTCACAAGAAATAATGCATTAAGTACCGTATACTTATTATTGACAATAATTGGTAGGTACTATACAAATAAGTAGGTATTTAGGTATATTGTGTTCTCTCAAATATTTTACATTTCACTAATTTCAAGTCTAGTGTATTATTATCTAGTGTGTATTAGTGTAGTGTAATATTTTTAGCTTTTATTCGGTTTGATATCTGTCACACAATCAAATCATGTGCTTTAATACATACACACTATTGATACATAACTATTGATTAAGATTTCGACCTTATTCCATTACGAGTGTTCTTAGGCTAAACGCGCGCTACAAAATTTAATCGTGGCGAATAATAATCGCAAATCTGTGAACAATACTAGAGACCGAGCTCTGCGAAAAGAAATCGTTTGCATTTCATTCATAGTATAATTTCGCATTTGGCTTCCTATGACTGACTCGGCTTACACTTTCTTCCAATAAATACCACATTCCTAAATAAGCAGACAGGACAAATCGTATACCATCAAACCTTACTAACAAGTCCGAGTAATCCCTCAGTTGGCTTTTACGACATCCATGTGAGGAGACGGAGGGGTCTATTCTTAGGCCGGACACACCACGGCACACTACGACTGGTGAGAGCGAGTCGATTTCAGTGGTAATAATCGTTTGTTGCCGTGGTACTACCAGTATTACTACTAGGGCCGCGTCAAAGGATTTTATTACACACTAGCCCATGACTTGGACCACGTGGTTTTTTTTCTTCAAACTAACTTCAACGCCCTGCTGCACCCCCTTGGGGTGTATTTTGGAAGTTCCTTGCTTAGTGCACCCCTAGGCCACAAAGTAATGTACCAAATTTCAGGTCTTGAGTCTTGACTCACAGTTTAGGATTTGCGTTGATAGTCAGCCAATGAGTCGTCAGACAGGCATTCAGACATTTTATATATCTACTATGTAAATTGATATTATTCTACATATGAGTCTATGTACCTGAATATATAATAATTCCGATACTCCCCATTTTGTCCAAATACACAATCAAAATGAAATAAATTTATTTATTTGCGATCATGGTTAAGTACTTGTACTATTAATCTGTTACATGAATCTATCTATCTATCTATCTATCTATCATCCTTATTTTCAGTGTCTCAAAGTGGTGCCGGATAGAGTGATTGTTTTGTACTTAGATAAGGAAGTATTCGGACATAGCAAGTTTTACGTGAGCCGCCATGGAAGGAAGAGTGGATACTACTTGAACATTGAGGGTAGTGTCTTAAAGCCGTGGTACAACAATGTCACGGCAAGTATTTCACATTTAATGTAAAAAACCATGTAACCATGGAGAAACTGAAAAATAATCTATCTAATAAAAACAAACATAGCTGTGCATTCCAAAACTTACAATAGACTCTAGATCCTAGAGTCTAGGGGGATAGGATAGGATAGGACCTCTAATGGTAGAACAAAGACCCAAGAATTTCCATGATATTTTCCATGATGCCTTACCGCACACCGCCACTGGAAATGCTCCTGAGCTATCTAATGTAGCGCTAATGAAGTTGACAAAATTATAAGTTATCTTGAACTCCTGCGCATGGCTAGATGGAATGAACACTAAAATAATTAAATGTTTAAAAAACGTTATACTAAGAAACTGAACAATATGATTTAACAAATGTTTATTTGGCGAAAATACCATCCAAATACATAAAAAATTACAAAGTTATCTATTTACAAATCAGGCCCAAAAATAGAAACCGGAAATAATGAGTAGTTCCTGTCTGTCCGCGAATCTCTACCCGAATGCAACTTCGGGGACATACAGGAATTGTCAATTCCTGAATGTCCCCGAATAGGGACCATTTCTATCAATGGATTCATGTAAATGGTTTAAACTATTAATAATATTACGAGCCTAAGGCCCGTAATATGAATAGCAGTTAAATCTTGTATAATTGTCACTTTAAACCATTTCCGTCCATTGACAGAAATAGATTAAACTTAGAAGTTGGTATTACGAGCCTAATACACAAAGATCAACCAACGCATAAGTAAACCACCTTCATCGCGCCGTGGGTATGAATTAAAATGAAAATAACGTAAAAATGTAAATGAATTAAACTTGTAGGCACATCTGATATTCTACGAGTACCTACACAACGAGTACAGGCGATCCTTCGTTGAGATGCACTTCAATGTTTGCGATCTTCTCCAGAAAGAAGCATACATAGGAGGCATGTTCAAAAAGATTGGAGTCACTTGCCCGATTTTCGTGAGTATTTTTAACATATCTAATTTCATGCACAATATTCGTAGCAAAGAATAATACGAGTACTTATATATAAATCTTAGTGATTTGTATTTGTTTTACAGCCGTGGCTCCAGGCCAGTCAAGTTAGACAAATAATCCTCCTTCTGGGCAGTCGGGTAAAGAATATAGTATACCCTGGTTCAGAATTCGAGATATTTTTTGTAAACAAACAAATGTCACCGTCAAAGAGACAAGCCAGTGGTAAATATTTTTTTTTGCGTGGATCATGTTTTACTAGTACTGACCCGCGGCTTTTCCTACGGTATTAAATTTTTGTAATATCCGCTAGCGGGTTCGCTCCCGCGGTATGTACCTTCAATTTGCGGCAAATAAACACAAACCCACTACCTACCTAAGTTTATCTGACGAGTCAATGTGTAAACGGCAAAATGTTATTTAAAACTCTTATCTATTGATACAGTATGACCATTCCATTGTAAAACTGTGCGAAAAGCACATTCGTATTCCGCAAATGAGGAGAAAAGAATGAATTGAACAAAATGGGGACCGGCTTTCAAAACAAAACCATTGTTTAGAATTTCTGCAGTGTTCCAAGTAACATGAAATATTTTCTACTAACAAATATATTTTTGCTTGATAACTTTTTAAATAACCGAAATAACTCAAAAATATATACGACAAAATATTGATTACTTTATAGTTTATCAGTGGCCTTTTATATGCCCTTTGTTTACAAAAAATATCTTGAATTCTGAACTAGGGTATAGTCGAGGGAAATAAATTCCATTCTCCGTTGTAATCCATTTATCAAGAATAGTGCCTACCTTAGTAACAGATAACCTTTTCTCACTGCAGTGGTTTCAGGGGGATCTTGGTATCACATTTGACTCTAAATTGCTGTTCGATATTCATATTGACAATATTATCAAGAAAGCTTCTAGCTAGAGCTTTAGGGTTTGTAATAAGGATGTCGTCAGAATTTGAGCAGATAAAGACTTTTAAGATACTGTATTGCGCTTATGTTAGGATTCATCTTGAATATGTGTCTCAGGTTTGGAACCCACGATATGACATATACGTAACTGAAACGTTTTCCTAAATATTTACAGTTCAGGTCAGAGACGTTTATACCTAATTATTCCGCGCGTTGTAGGAAATTCCATATCTTCCATTAAAAGAGAGAAGGCGTGCCGCTGACTTATCCTATCTTCTCAATATTGCAAGCAGCTTGGTCTACTGTCCTGAGCTACTCGGCCAATTGGGGCTTCGAACTCCTACACTATCATTAAGAAGTTCAAACCTCCTTAGCATTCCAGTAGTTAATTCCTAGTTAGGCAAAGTTTAGCGCGTGCATATTTTTTAATGCACTGGCGCGAGAGGTCGGCATTAGTTATTCAATACCTCCTACACAACTTTAAATCCTACACAACTTTAGTACACAGCGTGTACTAAATTATATTTACTTTACTACCCAAATTATAGAGTGTTGTTAGTAAATGAAATGAAATGAAATGAAATGAAATGAAATGTATTTTTTTTTTTATTATTGTTGTTTTTTTTTTTTTTTAGTAATTGTTTGACTGTCTCCTTGTTATTTTATATTTTTTGCTACATTCTGTAACTATGTGAGGAAACTTGTAATTGGCTCTCCATTTTACATTTACATGTTTATTTGTGTACCTAGCTGTAAGGTTTCGAAAAAGGACAAAATCAAATAAATAGAATATACTTTTTCTCAAGAACAATGCATTTGGGAGTGGTGCAAGGCGAATAGGGTGAATAGGCTTCTCTTTCCCCCTTCCTGCCAATCGATTCTAAATGTTAAACTATCTGTATGCTTGAGGGAATACTATTTTAATATGCACTTCTCATGAGCGCTTTCACATTGGACGATAACGACACGATATCGTGAAGATAACGTCGACGATACCAGGGGCGAACGACGCACCACACCACAAACACGACAGCAGCACTTGTCAATACGACACGACGTCGTGTCGCTATCGTCCAATGTGAAAGCGCCCATTATTGTCGTCTTATAATAAATCTGTACTTTGTGGGGTGCCGGCAAGTACAACTTTGTAACTATCTATTTATATTTATTTAATCTTTGCAGGGTGAATATCGTCTCATGAACATGACAATCCCAACCGAGAACTTTCCGTACGTGGTTCCTTTCGAAAAGACCCGCGTGGATATTATCGTCAACGCTACTGCACCGGACGCGGACGTCATGATATACCACGCCCATGTTTACTGCCACTTCACGAAATAACTAAATAGCAGCAACTTTAATACAAATAAATAATAAATAATAATACTTAAATATTGTTGTGCCTAAGTCAGCACCACAGCAGGTAGTTACTTCTTAATCTGCTTGGGTTTTTAAAAATTAATTTCCAGAAATGTTGTATTTTTCAGTAACTCCCATTTGTTCTATAGGACTGTAACGTCATAGAACTGAAGCAACTGTCAAACATTAAAGACAAAGGTAGATACGACAGAGACTACGATTCAAACATACTAACAGAGCAGAGCTATCACAAGAGCACGTTCACCGTAAGATGGCACCTGTAAATACTTCATGGCAGGTGCCAACTTACGGTGAACGGTCTGTAGTACAGTAAGCGTTATTATCATTACAAATACTACTTACTCGAGTAAAGACAAAGGTAGATACGACAGATCATAGACTGCGATTCAAATATCTACAGAGCAAAGCTATCACTAGTACAGTGTGCGTCATTATCATTACAAATACTACTTACTCGAGTAAAGACAAAGGTAGATACGACATATCATAGACTACGATTCAAACATCTAGCAGAGCAGAGCTATCACTAGTACAGTAAGCGTCATTATCATTACAAATACTACTTACTCGAGTAAAGACAAAGGTAGATACGACATATCATAGACTACGATTCAAACATCTAGCAGAGCAGAGCTGTCACTAGTACAGTAAGCGTCATTATCATTACAAATACTACTTACTCGAGTAAAGACAAAGGTAGATACGACAGATCATAGACTACGATTCAAACATCTAGCAGAGCAGAGCTATCACTAGTACAGTAAGCGTCATTATCATTCTCGAGTAAAGACCAAGGTAGATACGACAGATCATAGACTACGATTCAAATATCTAGCAGAGCAGAGCTATCACTAGTACAGTAAGCGTCATTATCATTACAAATACTACTTACTCGAGTAAAGACCAAGGTAGATACGACAGATCATAGACTACGATTCAAACATCTAGCAGAGCAGAGCTATCACTAGTACAGTAAGCGTCATTATCATTCTCGAGTAAAGACCAAGGTAGATACGACAGATCATAGACTACGATTCAAATATCTAGCAGAGCAGAGCTATCACTAGTACAGTAAGCGTCATTATCATTACAAATACTACTTACTCGAGTAAAGACCAAGGTAGATACGACAGATCATAGACTACGATTCAAATATCTAGCAGAGCAGAGCTATCACTAGTAGGTACAGTAAGCGTCATTATCATTACAAATCGAGTTTCAAAACTCAAAAATTTCTGCAAGTTGCATTGCATATTGTTGATAAAAAATAAAAAATACTATAGTAAAAAAACAGGAAATTTGTAAATTTACCGTCATCTTATGATGACCGGGATAGCCAGTTTATTTGCAAAGCCTCGGCGGAAAATTAACGGATTTCCTGAATTTTTCTTTCGCTATACAATTTGAATTTTTGAATACCGTATATTTTTTTCACATCGTCTGCTTTAATAATATCCATGGGTCCCTATGGTTAGAGAACGAATTTGTCGTCAGAATTGAAGTGGCCGCTATTTGAACTCTTTTGTTACTGGACCGATTGCTTTTGACATCTTTTAAGAGTGTCCCTGTGATCAGAGATCACGAATCCAATGTCAGAATTGAAAAAATGGTCGGTTGAAATCTGCCATTTTTGAAAGAAACGTCGTCATTTTTATTTTATTACATTTTAATGTGTTTTTTCGAGTTATTTCGTGTAATTTTAGTGGCATTTTAACCGGTGTAACTTGGATAAATGACACATGTGTGATGTAGTGAAATTTGAGTGTATTTGCGAGCCTTTTAGAAATGGTGGATTTTTTCCGGTAAAAACTTAGTTTTTCTGCCACAATTTAAACTGGGTTAGGACTAGACGGAGACTCTTGACGACTTGACTATAAAACTATAATAATTATATCACTTGACATTGGCTAAATTGTTGCAAATAATGCACAGAAGCCATTACCTAAGATAAGAAGAAGAAGTGAAAAAATGGTCGCCATTTTGAAGTTTTTTGTTAGAACTTTTAGGGGTTTTTAGCGGTTGTAACTACTGGTTTGTTGGATATTTTAATGGTTTGATGGTTTAAAGACCCCTCCTTTAGGTATTGCAGGACTTTGTAGAGGTTTTACAATGAAATATACGATAGCTAATTTAATTTACTATGTTTTTTTGTTTTCACACTGTAGCGAAGCACATACATTCAGCTAGTTAATTTGTATCTCCAATTTGAATTATTAATGTAACGTTGTATATTATTTTTTATAGCGCACAGCGCAAGAACCTTGCATGAGTTGGTATCCACCTCCTTTCGCAGTTACTGTGTTAATATCCATTAGATACCTACTTACAACACAATTTTGCTGTTGAAAAATAAATATTTCAAAATTTATGTTCCGATTAACCTCAAACTAATAAAAATGAGCGTAAATTATTATTCTATAATATATATACTGTAAACTAATTCAAGTAGAAGATAAAATATTCCTTGAATGTCATCCATTTTACCATACCAACGACTACGAGTGTTCATTTTCCAATTTGCATGCGCAGTAGGTATGTAGGTAGGTAAAAGTATCGACTGTAGGTATCTAGTGTGTGTGATTATTATGTGTGATTATTATGTTTTTTATTTTGGACATGCCAATGTAATGCAATATAACTGAATATCTGAATAATACAGAGGATGCGTTATCCATTTTCCGTCTTCATCAACTCGCTTCTCATCGGAATTTGGCATGGTATGCCCATAGAGCATTGCAGGTCTCCAGTGGGTGTGCCGAATTTCAACTCAATTCGATGAGTGGGCTGCATCTTAATCGTCTCGCAAGATAAGACCCAAACTTTTTTTTTTTTTTATACTAGTAATGGCGTATCAAGCAGATGGTCCCCTGATGTTAAGTGGTATCCTCTGCCTATGAATAGTGCATTACCTCACAAGTCACGTCCACCTAGGACGCGCCCTATGTGGCATTGCACTGCGCCCGCCACCCTGAGACATAAAGATAAAAAGTCTCATGTGCCTGTAATTTCACATAATAACATAACCTCAAACAGACAGAGCAACCCTAGATAGATAACCTACACCGAAAAAGCGCCCACGCAAAAAAAATTGCTGTATCTTTTCATTCGACGCGCGTATTGACCTGTCCTTCTCAGCCAACTCAGTCGTCGGCCTAGGCTGTCGCGGGACGACCGTTTTGTTGCGGTAAGTGCCACAGTTTAGCAGCTAGGACGAGTTAATGCGCTCCAGAGGCGTATGTTTATCTTTTGTGTAACTTTAAGTGTTGTATGGAATAATATGGAATAAAAATTAATAATAATTATTATTATTATTTTCCGACTGGTTATATTATTGCTCACTAGTTTGTAACCAAACACTTTTATTATAAGATAATTTTAAAAATTTGTTTTTATAAACAGAACACGGTTGATTTTTTCTAGAGTTCTACTAATTAAGTTTTAATTTTCTTAAAATAAACAAGGTGAAAAAATTAATTGCATTTTATTTTTAAAGATAATCTAAACTATAAAATTGAATAGGTACATATTAATATAAATAATTAATTATGTTATATAGATGCATTTGAAAAGCGAGAAGCCTCTGAAGCGTATGGTTATCTTTTGCGTATCTCGTAATATGGTTATCTATCTAGGGTTAAAAAAAACGGCCAACTGCGAGTTGGACTCGCGCATGAAGGGTTCCGTACCATAATCTATAAAAACGGCAAAAAAAACACGTTTGTTATATGCGAGCCCCCTTAAATATTTATTTTATTGTTTTTAGTATTTGTTGTTATAGCGGCAACAGAAATTCATCATCTGTGAAAATTTCAACTGTTTAACTATTACGGTTCATGGGATACAGCCAGACGGACGGAAAGCGGAGTCTTGGTAATAGGGCCCCGTTTTACAGTTTGGGTACGGAAAAAAGCATGTAATAAAGTTTCACTAACCGGTGCTCTAACAGCTGCGGCAGCAGCAACAGGCCTCGCCGCCGCGGGTTTGGCCACCGCTGCAGGAGGCCTAGCGGGCGCCGCCGTCGCAGGCTTGGCCGCTGTGGGCGCGGGCGCGGCGACTACACCTGTTACATCCACCTACGATGCAAGTAATAGTTCTAAGTTCTATCATTCCTCTCTGAGAAGATCGTCTCAGAGCCAAGGAGAAAGCTGTTTTTTGACAGAGCCCAGATGGCCCATCTACATACCGTTCACCGTATATGATCAGCTATAGGCTATCCGCCTATGGAATGATCTTCCTCTGGTTATCAGAACCGCTAAATCTCTTCCTATCTTCAAAAAGCTATTCTTCAATAATTTTTTGTCCATGTCGTAAAGCTGTTAATTCTAGTAATATGTCCAGATGTTTTATTAATTTAATTATTTGATCTACACCACCGTCCTTTATCGTTCTCGACCATTCCAGTCCATCCCAAGGTTGTCTGGAAGAGATCGCTCTCAGCGATAAGACCCCCCATTGTACTTCCGTACTTAATTTTTCTAATTGTTTTAATGTGTTTTTTTTGTGGTGTACAATAAAGTGTTGTCTATCTATCCATCTATCTATCTAAGATGTCCCTTGTCACAGTTGGCACTATTCCCAAGGCAGGGGACATCTTACGGTGAACGGTCTGTAGGGTTAAGCGGTAACCCAGGCTCTTAAGAGACTAGTGTTATCAGGAGAACCAGCATACTCACACACATACACATGTTATAAGTAGATGTGCAGCAATTATAATTTTACTTATTTTTTTTGTTTTGTTATTCTATGTATAATAAAAAATCTCTATCTATTTAATGTATATTGTATTAAGTATATCAGTTATCTAGTACCCATAAAACAAGCTCTGCTTAGTTTGGGGCTAGATAATGTTGTGTGAACTGTCCAGCATTATTTATTTATTTATTTATTCTTATACCCTGTATTTTGTACCGTAAATTTGTTTTACCATAGTAAACGGGAATGAACTGACTCCTGACACACAGCTAACGCTAGTTCAGGAGCCAGGGCTTCAACCTGCACTGTATTATGTGAATAATTTCAATAAAACATTATTATTTATGATTTAACCTCTGTCTATAATAATGATTACCTCATAGGTCACGTCGCCCTAGGACGAGCCCTATGCGGCATTGCACTGCGCCCGCCACCCCGAGACATACAAATTAAAAGTCACATGTGCTTGTAATTTCCGGCACCCCATAGCCTTCAATCCAGGCACTACTGCTTTGTGGCAGAAATAGGAATGGTGGTAGTACTTCCCCGGATGAACACATTCACAAAAAACTATACTACTAAATGACAAGCCTTATGTGCCACTAATTTCACTTTACTTCCTTTTTTTAGGGTTTATCAACAGCTTCTCTTTGAGTTAAATACTCAATACTGCTATACTGCTGTACACTAGGGAGGTTTATCAAGTAGAGACGAGATAATAAAATCCGTAGACGTTCGTAGAGCATTCGTAGACCGCCTACGAAGTGAGAATGTCCGACTAGTACCTGAAAGAGTGGTTCCTGCGACTTGACCGACTGTCCGTCCTTCACGAGGATCTTGACGATCTTGCCGCTGCCCGGAGACATGACGGGTATCGCCGTCTTATCTGTCTCAATCTCGAGTACAATCTCGTCCATAGCCACTGGGTCACCCTCCTTCTTTATCAGTCTGGGGAATGTGCATTAAAGTCAGACAGGTATTTCTGCATTCTGTTCTAATTCACGAATTGAATAATCTATATGAAATAAGTTTTTTGTAATTCGATTCCAAGATTTTATAACATTGTTAGCTACAAGCTTAGAGCATTGCAGGCCTCCGTACCGGAGTGAAGCAAATAAAAGTGTGTTAAATAAGTTTTTTGTTGATAAACATATTTTTCAAAACAAGCTTTTAAGAATTGTACATCCGACTGATGATGGTGATGGTGAAGTTATTAAGCAGAATCAAAATGAGCCCAAATACGGCCAGTCTACTATTAACCATCGAGAAGTTCCATTGTCCATGTCTCTTTTACGGTGCAAGCTGTTCGGCTGTGGAACTCATTACCGTTGTCGATTCGGCTTGCTCCGTCGTTGCATTCTTTTAAAGATCGTGTCAAACTGTTTTATCTCCAATCGTCTTCTTCGTCCTGTTGAGTTTTCATTGTTCTTGTCTGCTTTTATGTTGTGTTTATATTATTATGTATTTATTTTTATGTATTATAATGTAGGTTTGTATATATTTAATGATATGTGTATTTGTCAAGGTGATAACACCACTGTCCCATTCTTCCATATAGTCCTCTCCATCCTAAGGTTGTCTGGAAGAAATCGCTATAAGCGATAAGACCGCCCATTGTACATTTCTGTTATTTTTTTGTTATTGAGTTATGTTTTGTGTTTCTGTGTGTTATTTGTGTACAATAAAGAGTTAATCTATCTATCTATCTATCTATCTACCGTCTCCATCACCAGACCAGCTCGCTGTTATCATTATATTGTATTGTCATCTAAACTTGACAGGTATGCGGAATTTCAGCTCAATCGGATGTCAACAAGTGGTTCTAATTCAACTGCAAGATTTGACCTAAACAAACAATAATACAAGAATGACACAAACACTGCAAGATAATTAAAAGCTTGCAAAGTTAAGAGGAAACACAAGGGCCGTTTTCCCATACAAACGTAGTCCCCTGTTTTCTCCCTGGATAATGCCAGTAGACCAATTTTTTTTTTCTAAAAAATCTGTTGCTACCATGGCAAGTCCCTATGTTTTCTTTTTTTTTATAAATTAATTATTAAAAGAGATATGAACATTCAAAAACCTAAAGAAATGGTCAGATTTTCCGCTGTGTTCAAACATCCTGAAAACAAATTTGACCAGATTATATAAAAAAAGCGGCCAAGTGCGAGTCGGACTCGCCCATGAAGGGTTCCGTAGCAGCAAGTAACATAATATAAAAGTTCTTGGATGGATTACGATTTATGACGTATTCAAAAAAAACTACTTACTAGATCTCGTTCAAACCAATTTTCGTTGGAAGTTTACATACATAAATTTTTTTTTTTAGTTTTATCTTTCTCTTATTTTAGAAGTTATGGTCGGGGGGGACACACTTTTTACCCCTTTGGAAGTGTCTCTTGGGCAAACTATTCAGTTTAGAAAAAAATATATTAGAAACCTCAATATCATTTTTTAAGACCTATCCATAGAAAACCCACACCTATGGGTATGATGAAAAAAAGTTTTTTGAGGTTCAGTTCCAAGTATGGGGAACCCCAAAAATTTATTGTTTTTTTCCTATTTTTGTTTGAAAATCTTATTGCGGTTTACATAATACTTCTACTTACCAAGTTTCAACAGCATAGCTCTTATAGTTTCGGAAAAAAGTGGCTGTGACATACACGGACAGACAGACAGACAGACATGACGAATCCATAAGGGTTCAGTAGTTTTTGTTACGGAACCCTAAAAATGAAATCATAGGAACATGGCTAAAACTTTCTTTCATTTTTAATTAAAAACACATCACCCACATCACATCAGCTCGCTGTCACTATACACTATATTGTATAGTCATCGGAACTTGACAGGTATGCCAAATTTCAGCTCAATCGGTTAAATCACACACCCGCACACCCACTTATTAACCTCATCAAAGCAATGCAAGCGAAATTTATATTTATATTCTTATATTTTTATTATTTACTTTCACTTAGTCATATTTTTCCTTTCTTTGAAATTAGCATAAGCATTTTTGTTAGTATCCATAATTTTTGTAATATTTGTGTAACCCTTTTTTGGCCTTATTGTTGTGTATTTTGTTATTTGGACTATATATATTGTAACGCTGTAGGTTTACCTCAATAAAAAAAAAAAAAAAAAAACAGTTATCCTCAATAACTGCTTTAAAATTCAGTTGCAAGATTCCACCCGGACAAACATATTCCACCTGAACAATACAATATAATGCAAGTTAATATAATCCTTGTTATATTTCGGGATTCATTTAACTTTTAAATTAATATGTAATTACATACATTATCACAATAACATAAAATAACCACTATTTTTAAAAGGTTACTGAAGTTTGATTTACGAGAAATAATAAAATAACATGAAATACAATTCTTGAAAACAATCTCATACAAAAGATAATAACGCGCTCCTAACAAATAGTAATTTTGTAATTTTTCGTTTATTTATCGTGATTTTAGTAAAAAGATGCTGTGGTGCGTCTGACCTAGAATAGACCTCTCCTTCTCCTTCCATGGATGTCGTAAAAGCCGACGAAGGGATTACTAGGGGATTGGCAGCAGCATCCACCTGAGTCCTCAACAACAATACTGCATTCACCAATCCGCCTGCCAAACGTAGTGATTATAGTAATTAGTAATCTCCCCAATATGGTAAACATGCTTCATTAGTCGTCGTACGCATTCTATGGGGAGGGCTATGTCCAGCAGTGGACTTCTACATGCCCATGATGATGATGAATTAAAGATATGGTGGTCCTTAAAATTTCCTTTGATATTCTTACTTGACATCTCCGCTGGTTACAGAATCCGGGAAAGTTGGAGCTTTAACATCCTCTATCGCTCGTAAAGTGACGCTTGTGTGAAGACTGATTCTGGGCATGAAGTGAGGTGTTGGTTTGCGCCATGTTTGAATGTGGTGTATCAAGTGATATCTGTAGTTTTTTTTTTATAAATAAGAAAAATATTTAATGTGGGATTAGTTTATTTAACCTTCCTACTAATAACATACACAAAATCACGTGTTCTTTGCCTCAAAAAGAGACTTTCAAAACAAGTAAAATGTGATAAAAACTAATCAGTGAAAATATAATTGAAAACCACAAAGAACGATACGATTGCAAAAAATCACGGAACCCCACTTTTTATGTATCAGATATTGATTTTGTTCGCATAAAATGCCTATATCACCCGGACTATAATAACAAGTAACTTGACACCTCATTTATCAAAATCGGTTGAGCAGTTTATGCGTAGCGGTTGAACATACGCAAATACAAACATACATACTTGCTTAAAACATAACCCTTCCTTTTGGCTTTGCCGTAGTCAGGTAATGACGTGGCTATTTCGTATCGTTTTTCATATCAACATACGAATCACGAAAAGCCAATTATTTATTTTTTTATTTCTCTAGAACTTTTTTGGAAAAAATACTTCCGGGGATAAAGTCTTCCGCAAATCAGTAGTGCTCGTATTGCTGTGTTCCGGTTTGAAGGGTATGGGTGCCGGTGAAATTACAGGCAAATGAGACTTTTACATTGATCTTTGTCTCAGGGTGGTGAGCCCAGTGCAATGCCGCATAGGGTGCGTCCTAGGTGGACGTGACCTGAGGTAATGAGTTTTTAAAGACGTAGAGGTTACCGCTTAACATCAGGTGGGCTATCTGCTTGTTCATCTTTGCTGCATTCACGCAGTTAAACAAAAAAGTTAAAATCCTTGGCCTCTACCTACCCCTTGAAACGGGCATGAGTTTATGTATGTATTAATGGAAATAACTCACTTGTGTACTCTTGAAGACTGGTTTCGTGTGTTGTATTTTGTGTTGGCAATTTGTCGGACTCTGCAAAATTTGATCCATTCCTTTCCTTGTGTTTTCTAAAATATACATTATTAAGCTTATTTATAAATAAATAAATTAATAATATTGGACAGTTCACACAACATTATCTAGGCCCAAGCTAAGCAGAGCTTGTGTTATGGGTACTAGAAAGAAAGAAAGAAAATGTATTTATTTTTCCCAAAGAGGACACAACACACACACACAAACTTAACACAAGAAAACAAACCATAAAATGAAATAATAATAAAAACCGGCAGTAGAAAGTAAATTGGTGTTATGTGTGGGGTCAAATAGGTCCCTGTCTCAGGATAAGCTGCACCAAAACTAGATAACTGATATACTTAATACAATATATTAGATAGATAGATATTTTTTTTTATACATAGGAAATACCCAGAACACCCTGAACAAATATCTGCGATCGCACAAATATTTGTTCCGAGGCGGGAATCGAACCCGAACGCAGGCTAAGCTTCGCCCGCCGCGCCACAGAGGCCGTCAAAATCAGAGGCTTTCTCTCAAGACCTCGGGGTCCTTGGTCAGTGAGGCTTTGAACAGAGCCTCCGAGTACGACCGCTAGTAGAAGGAACAAGTCAGTGCGGAGGAAGAATATAGTAGAGCTTTTTTGTGAAACAGTTCGTCCGGGGAAGTACTACCATCATACTTATTTCTGCCGCAAAGCAGTAGTGTGCGCATTGCTGTGTTCCGGTTTGAAAGGTATGGGTGAAATTACAGGCACATGAGACTTTTCATCTTTGTCGTAGGGTGGCCGGCGCAGTGCGATGACACATAGGGTGCATCTCTGTCAGCTAATCGGTATCGGGTGGTATGGGGTATACCTACATAGGTCACAACCTCTTAGGACGCGCCCGACGCGCATTGCACTACGCCCACCACCCTGAGACAACGTTGACATGTAACATGTTCCTGTTACAAAGTAACATTACAATCTGTGGTTGTACCATGTATTGGGAACCTGATGAACTATTTTGACATAACCAGATACGGGATCAAGGACATAGGAGGATGTTACAGCTCATAGGGTTACTAAGGAATATTGTTTTAAGAAGGAGGCTTAGAGCATTGCAGGCCTCCGTTCTGTGTTGCTCAATGGTACTCACAATTCGTAACAATTTTAACATGCTCCTAAAAATAGAATTTTTAGTAAATGTTAATAAATCATAAAAATAAATCATAAAACCAAGACAACAGAAAATATTTGTTGTTTACTTTAAAAATATAATTCTTTCTTCTTCTTTATATTAGTTCTCGGTGTATTTCTTCTTCCGTGGGTTTTATCTATGATTTTATTGACCTATATGCATGGAGGTATAATAGTAGTATTCTGTGAATAACTTATTGTAGAGCAATGCGGCCTCGGTACCGGATGGGAAACGAACTAGAAAGAGCTTGTTGGTGTTTGCTCGTTTTCAAAATTCTTTCAGGACGTCTGGTCGAAGCTACGCGAGACAAAGTCACGAATTTACCAGTTTTACGAGTCGTGAAAGAAGCCTTTTCCTCACCATAGAGCAACAACAAGCTCTATGTCGTCTCCCCTCCGGTACAGATGCCGCATTGCTCAGAGCATTGCAGGCATAGATCTAAACTAGCGAAAACTCTAAGTTTATGATTGCAGGCCTCCGTTCCGTGTTGCTCTATGACGCATTGTCATCGTATCGTAAGAAACAATGAAACATCAGTCAAGAACGAATCAAACTCGCATGGAGAGGGTTCCGTGCAAGTAATAGTCTACCATAGTAACAACTAGAGTACATACCTAGGTAATTATTAATTTATCTAATAAAGTTATAAAAATATTTATCTATTAATGTTTTCTTTATCTAATAAGTATAAAGACGTAAAGTTTGTGAGTTTGTATGTAGGGGCACAGATTAAATAATACTATACATAGGGGTAATCTGTGGAACTGCTGATCCGATTCCGAAAATTATTTCACAAACACGACGCTACATTATCTCAGAGTGGTATGTCTTATCTATATATCTATCTGGGTTATCTAGTAAGCATAACACAAGCTCTGCTTAGCTTGGGGCTAGATAATGTTGTGTGAACTCTCCAGTATTATTTATTTATTTATTCATTATCTTTTACAGCCACCATGCATGTTTCGTACAAATAAATCATTCCTATATCGACATATAAATAAATAAATAAATAATGCTGGACAACAACATTATCTAGCCCCAAGCTAAGCAGAGCTTGTGTTATGGGGACTAGATAACTGATATACTTAATACAATATATATAACATAGAGAGATATTTTTTATTATACATAGAAAATACCCAGAACACCCTGAACAAATATATGCATATCGCACAAATATTTGTTCCGAGGCGGGAATCGAACCCGCAACCTCGGGCGTCGCAGGCTAACGTTCGCCCGCCCCGCCACAGAGGTCGTCATATAAATTGGTAGTTTAAAATCGTAGATTGGTTTTGTATCTATCTAGATTATCAATTAATTATTTAAAACGACTGCAATCATTTTATTTTGATTGTTGTATTTACTTATTGTACCTAGTTTGTTTAGGCAGGTACTCCATAGATCATCCTGTTACGAATATGACTTCCATTGTTAAAAACTTCGTCTGGGTTTTATTATTTTTCGGTATAGTTTATGTGAGTATACTTACGATTTATTTCAAGTAGTTCCTGTTTGATCTATTGAGATTCATCCATTGTCCTGTTTGATCCATTATACCTATAATTTTGTTCCTGACTGATCCATTGTCGAATGGATCAATTTAAAATGATTATTTTAATAAGATTTTTATTCCTGTTTGATCCATTGAGGATTTTTCAAAGAACTAGGTGAATGCTCACGTTTGCGGCGCGAGATTCAAATTTTTTGGTGTTTTTTGCCCTTTACAGGTCATCAACACTTCTTCAGATGACGAAAGTTGAGTTCGCGACAACTAGGAGACTTAATACACATGTTTTAATATACACATCATAGCTAAACTGATGATATTTATGAGATACTATCAATAAAAACATGTGTGTTAAGTCTCCTAGTTGTCGCGAACTCAACTTTCGTTATCTGAAGAAGTGTTGATGAGCTGTAATGGGCAAAAAACACCAAAAAATTTGAATTTCGCGCCGCATGCGTGCGCATCCACCTTAAGCAACAAATATCTACTTGTATACAGTGTTATTATTAAGTATTGAAACAAAAAAAAACATTGATTCATTCATTCATATAATGCTTATGCCATCATTAGTAGGTAAGTACCTATAGTATATACCATTACTATTATAAATGTCAAAGTTACGATGTTTGGATATTTCAAAGTTTGGGTGTTTCGATGAATGTAGGGGAAAGTTGGATATCCCACTTAATATTATAAATGCGAAAGTTTGTGAGTGTGTTTGTTACTTCTTCACGCTAAAACCGCTAGACGGATTTGCATGAAATTTGGAATGGAGATAACTGGACTCCCGGAATAACACATAGGCACATTTTTATCCCGATATTCCCACGGGATTGAGACTTACGCGGGTGAAACCGCGGGGCACTGCTAGTTACCGATATTACCGAGCCCCTATGAGAAAATGCCTAAAAGTAAGCGCAGGTTAGGGTTACAAAAATAAAAGATATTAATATTAGTAGGAAATATATTTTTAGCTTCGCAAAACATTTAAAATTAAACATTGAAAAAAGATATTATTGACAAACCAAAAAACTGTAAAACGCGATATTATCAAACAGGTACGTTAATATCGTGCCCATGACCTTTAAATTCGTGCCAGCTCGATAATACCGTGCTAATACAAATAAATCCATTTTTAATTACATATTGTATATTATATTTATTGTAATATAAATGTATATTATTTAATATATAGTCTTCTAACAACATTATATTTAAAAAAAAAATATCTTCAACAGTATCATAATTTAACCAGCCTCAATGTAAATCCTTGTAAATAACTGCTTCTTACAAGTTTTTTTTTACTAATATTTGTTTTAATATAAACTTTACGGTTGGTAAAACTATTATAAACCTAGAAAAACAACTTATTTGTGACTTCAGATCGAATAATCAGTCTCAAAATTGCTTAAAATTAAAATTCTTGGCAGCTGTTATTATTTTCTAGCCATTTACTTATGGCTTTCATTACTTATGTCTTCATGTCATCCAGATCCCACGACTTCTTCTTTTTCGGGGTTTTCCCATTGTCCACGTTTTTTGGCATTGGATCTTCCAACCTATAAAGTCAATATAATTTAACTAAAGGTAGTAAGTACTTTTTCATACATGATAATACTGCGCCCTTGGCACGTAATTATCAAACATGGTCTTTTTTTAGGGTTCCGTAACTAAAAATTACGGAACCCTTATAGATTCGTCATGTCTGTCTGTCTGTCTGTCTGTCCGTGTATGTCACAGCCACTTTTTTCCGAAACTATAAGAGCTAGGCTGTTGAAACTTGGTAAGTAGATGTATTCTGTGAACCGCATTAAGAATTTCACAAAAAAATAGAAAAAAACCAGTAAATTTTTGGGGTTCCCCATAGTTAGAACTGAAACTAAAAAAAAAAAAAACGTCAAACCCATACGTGTGGGGTATCTATGGATAGGTCTTCAAACATGATATTGAGGTTTATAATATCATATTTTTCTAAACTGAATAGTTTGCGCGAGAGACACTTCCAAAGTGGTAAAAAGTGTGTCGTCCCCCCCCCATAACTTCTAAAATAAGAGAATGATAAAACTAAAAAAAAAAAATATGATGTACATTACCATGTAAACTTCCAAAGAAAATTTATTTGAACGAGATCTTGTGAGTAGTTGTTTATTTTTGGGGTTCCCCATACTTAGAAATGAAACAAAAAAACCTTCAAACCCATACGTGTGGGGTATCTATGGATAGGTCTTCAAAAATGATATTGAGGTTTCTAATATTATTTTTTTCTAAACTGAATAGTTTGCGCGAGAGACAAATCCAAAGTGGTAAAAAGTGTCCCCCCCCCCCCCCCCCCCCCCCATAACTTCTAAAATAAGAGAATGATAAAACTTAAAAAAAATATGATGTACATTACCATGTAAACTTCCAACGAAAATTGGTTTGAACGAGATCTAGTAAGTAGTTTTTTTTAATACGTCATAAATCGTAATCCATCCAAGAACTTTTATATTATGTTACTTGCTGCTACGGAACCCTTCATGGGCGAGTCCGATTCACACTTGGCCACTTTTTTTATAACCCCTAAACAATAAACATAACGAAAGAATATTGCTAAAACTAAATCATAAATCATAAATCATTTATTTCTTTATGAATCTAGGTACCTACAATACAAAATGCATTAGATGTTAGGTTGTAGGTAAGATCGCTAGATTCTGCTTTTCAGCGTACAAACATCAACTACTTCACACATGCAATTTAAAGTTTTTTTTCATATAATAAATGATGCAACTTTTATAAGTAAAGGGCTCACCTCTTGTGGAAGATAGTCTCAAAATATTAGTCGAAGTACCGAACATTTTTAAACAATTGTGGCTTCTCTCTTGTGGCTCGGAAGGGACTGACGAAGGGCGCGGGGAGGGTCGTCTGCCTCGTGCTTCGATATTATTAGCACTATCTCGCTTTTCGTAGTTTTTTATATATGCAGGGCGCGGATATATCAGGCGCGCGGTAATATCTAACTCTCCACTACCTACCTACTTTGTAAACGAACTGAACACAAAATGTGGATTAAAATTGGTTTCAGAATAGCATAAAGTGTATAGCTTATAACTAACTATAAGATAACTGTGAATCCTAGATTAATAAAATAAAATAAAATAAATAAGGCCGAAACCGATTTCGATAAAATTCGGTACACAGGTCTGGATTGAGCTTTATTTATTTTTCTGTTTTGTTTTTATGTTTATTTTACTTTTTATCCTAGAAAAAGCGAAGCCGCAGACGATCACTAGTATTTATACCATTAGATACCTACATATTTACAATTATTTACCAATATCTTACCTTGTTTCTTAATAAATAAATAAATAATAATGAGCACCGATTTCAATATGAACCACGTTTTTTTTAACAGCTGTGTATATTTTTATAACAACCGGAAGGTTTTTGTGCCGAAACTAAAAAAGTTACATGAAGGTTTGTAATAAGGACCTAAGAAGACTTGTAAACAGATAAGGTCTGAAGCTCGTTAGGTACCTACATTATAAATTAAATAACACGGCAACGTAACTAATCTGAACATAATATGACTCCTGACATACAGGTAGCCCTAGTTTAGGAGTCAGAGTTTCATTTTAATATGTACATTGGTTTAAAGATAACTTATTACCTACTAGAAACAAGGATCAAACTCTTTTTAGGGTTAAGCTCGCCTCTGTACATGTTCGCTACCTCTTACTGTTTATTTTGTGTTTTCTTGTGTGCAATAAAGAATAAAGGAGGATGTTTATACCATTCCCCCTCTAAAAAGCTTGAAAAGCTGAAAACAGTGAATAAAAAGCACTTTTAATCACGATTTTGGTGTTTGAATTTAGAACACACCAATATACCTACTCGAGCCTCTATCTCAATGCAACACCCTCCAATAACAACTCCTATACAACCTCCTTGCCCAAAAAATACTCGATTTAGTTCAGTTCAGTTCTTGAACAAGTGAATACTCGATTTAAAATCCTCGTGCAAAGAAAACTTGACATACAAACTTCTTGTGCAAATATCTCCTCGAGATTTGATTGGTCGACATTTTCGACAAGGAGTTTAGCATTAGAATAAAATCTGTTTTATGTTCTTTGCTTTGATTAGTATATTGGCGGTATTGTGAATACTGCACCTAAGTTGTACGAACACAAAGTTAGTGGTACTTATTCATAAATTGATTGAAAATGTGTTCAACTGATGAAGTAATTGTCTATTTTCGCTTAAATCTTTCTTATTAAAACTTCCGTGAGTAATATTCATAATTGAAAAAACCGGTAATAACTCTCGTAGGTACTTGTTCCGAGTCAAACACCCGACTCGAGTTTCTGGGACTTAATACCCCCTTCCTCAAGGAGTATACGCGACGGCTTCCCGGCGATAACGAAGCCGAGCTTGCTTCGAGTCGGGTGTTTGACTCGGAACAAGTACCTACGTGAGTTATTACCGGTTTTTTCAATTATAAATCTTTCTTGTTCTCGTAGTCATGATATAAAGTATAGTATGCAACTCTTGAATAAAATGGATTTATATCGAGGGCCATGAATCACTTACGTCGCTCATCACTTACAAGGCTCACTTGAATCATGAATTACTCCCTATGGTCGTGATTCAGTCATTAGAATTCTTCACTTTCTCGTGATTCATCTATGGCCCTCGCTTTAAATCCGTCCATTATTCACTGATTGCATAATATACTAATTACAGTAAGCAATTTGCCGGTGTCTAAAATCTGTTTCTGATATTAAGGTCAACTGAGAAGCCAGATTGGTTGAGCCTTAGATTAAAATTTATTCGTCTAAGTTCAAGCATATAAAATGTAATCTTCTAGTACACACACCGGCAAAATTAGGGGAACACGAAAGAAAAATGATTTATTTTTATTTACCTACTTGGGTATTTCTGCAAGTGGTTTTAGTTTTTTGTATTGCTAACCTCTTAGGTAATAACATTATGATAAATAATGGTGTTCTCTTATGTTTAAATAAAAGTTATACTCTCTTATGTGTTTGTTAACATTTTTGCGATCTTAATTGTTTTCACTAAGAGTGTTGTTTAAATGGTTTTTGTGACTCCTGGATCAATCTACTGTTAACTTTTGAGGAGTTCACATTGTACTGCAAACAAAATGAGTGATTTACTAACAAAAAAAAAAAAATGACTTATGAAAAACTTATGACTTACCTGTGCTTACCTGCAACTGAAGTTGCCAGAGCTGTTACCCGTATATATAAAGGTACTTTGTGGCTGTTACAATGATTGAGGAAGGTCACACCTACCGTACAGTGAGTATTGCATTGGGTGTGTCGGTATCTGTGTTCTATCGCAATGTGCTACGATACAGGCAGACGCATTCTTACGTGCGAAGACAGGGACAAGGCAGAAAACGGGCAACAAACGCCGTAGATGACCGTTTTATAAAGGTGCAAACTCAAACTGCTGTTCAGACCCGAAATGTCTTAGAAGAAGTGCGTAACGTGCGTGTAAGTGAACGAACAGTGAGACGACGACTAAATGAAGTCGGTCTCAAGTCATACGTGCCAGCCAAGGCACCGAAACTCGAGGTATGTCATCGAGTAGCCAGATTAGAGTTTGCTCGACAGCACCGTGATTGGACATAAGAGTGGAGGCGAGTTTTATTCACAGATGAAAGCCGCTTTTGCGTAAATTTCATAGATGGGAGGGAGAGGATGTGGAGGTATCAAGGGGAACGCTACAACCAAGCGAACTTTACCGAAACAGTGGCATATGGTGGAGGCTCAGTAATGGTGTGGGGGGGGGGAGTTGCCATTACGCAAATAAAATAAATAAATAATGCTGGACAAGTTCACACAACATTATCTAGCCCCAAGCTAAGCCAGAGCTTGTGTTATGGGTACTAGATAACTGATATACTTGATATAATACATTATATAGATAGATATTTTTTATTATACATAGAAAACACCCAAAACACCCTGAACAAATATCTGCATTCACATTTCACATTTTGCCTTTGTTCCCCTAATTGTGCCGGCGTGTGTAGTTTCGTCTAAACGTGCATAATAGCAAAATTATCTATTTATTTATTTATTTATTCATAAAAGGAACGCCAACAGCAAGAAGAATGTTAAGTATTTTAGTATAAGTATATAAACACATTTACAACAAAAATTCACTAAGTTTCGAGCTGATACATACACCAATTACAGGCGAACACAACATTGACACTTTTATCTTACAAATTTTATTTTATTTTACTTTTATCTATGCATAATAAGAGGTATCTTACCAATCCACAGAAGACCACTTGACCCTAACTAAGTACCTACTCAATAATTTTCCACACAATCCATATTTCAGTGTATGAAAGTGGTGCCGGAAAGAGCGTCTGTTTTGTACATAGATAAGGAAGAATTCGGATATAGCAAGATATACGTGAGCCGCCATGGAAGGAACAGTAGATACTACTTGAATATTGAGGGCAGTATTTTGAAACCGTGGTACAACAATCTCACGGCAAGTACCTACTTATAATTTTTTCTTTGTGACCCAAAAAATCCGTTCGTGCAGGACTCGAACCCGCATCCTCACCTCTAATTCGCAATGCCTTGCAATTCGGCCGTGGAACGAGCTAACGCTGGCGACGCAATTTGTGGGCACTATCAACTCAGCAAAGCGCCAAAGGATGCTATCTAAAGGTGTTTTATCTCAAGCTTTCTTGCTCAATGCCCGAGTCTTAGTTGGATCGATTGACAAGCGATGGCACCATTTACTAAGAAGATTGCACACAATTAACCAACACACAACACGAAATCAGTCAATCCTAGAGCAGAAATTATGTGAACATAAATAAACTAAAAAAAAGAAGCTTTTTCAATTAAAACACAAAATCAACATTTGCAAGTAATTCAATTTTTTAAAACCCCCAACGCAATGAAACGGCTGAACCGATTTTGATAAACATGTCTAAGAACTATTGCAAGAAAACCTGCTTTCAAATTTAAAAAAAAAAACGCTTCAAATCGGTTTACCCGTTTAAGAGCTACGGTGCCACAGACAGACACACACAGCGGTCAAACTTAACCCTCTTTTTGCGTCGGGGGTTAAAAACAACTAAATTGTTATTTCTATAATGATTACTAGCTATTACTATTACTATTAGCCCATACTGTCCCATTGTTAGGCAAAGGCCTCCCCCCATTTCCGCCAGTCACTACGGTTTTGTGCAACCGTTTCCCATTCCCTCTCATAGGCGTCCAGTTCATCCCGCCTCCTCATGCGTGGTCTGCCGCTTAGCCTGGCTGTATCAGGGCTCCATGCCGTGGTGATTTTGGCCCAAAGTTCGTCGGGCATGCGGCAAATGTGGCCCGATCCCACTTCAGCCGTGCGGCCTTATCTCCGACATCGACGACTTTGGTTTTGGAGCGCAGTATGGTGTTTCGGATGCGGTCAGTTAGTTTAACGCCCAAAATACTGCGCTGCATTGCCCTTTGCCAAACCTTGAGTTTGGATTTCTGGATGTTTCTCAAAGACCAAGTTTGAGATCCGTAAGCCAAGACGATGCACAAAGGAAGAAAAAAAATGTGCATGTGTATTTCTCTAATACCTATCATAAATGTGCGGACTGCGGTTTCAGAGGAACTTCCTCCCGCGAACACTCAGGTTGTGGAATGATCGCACTGCTGAGGTTTTCCCAAGTGACTACAGTATGGGGTTCCTCAAAAGGGGTGTTGGAAATGTTTAAAGGGTCGGCAAAGCGCGTGTGATGTCTCTGGTATTGCAGGCGTCCATAAACTACGGTAACCGCTTACCAACAGGTGGGCCGTATGCTGGTTTGCTACCTTGGTAGTATTAGTTACGATGTTTGGATGTTTGTAGATAGCGTGTGGAGGTAGGCCCTTCGTATCGAGCGAGATAACGGCTGTAATAAACTTGTAGGTACATCTGATATTCTACGAGTACCTACACAACGAGTACAGGCGATCCTTTGTTGAGATGCACTTCAAGTTTTGCGATCTTCTCCAGAAAGAGGCATACGTCGGAGGCATGCTCAAAAAGATTGGAGTCACTTGCCCATTTTTTGTAAGTATCTTCATACGATATTATAATTTTGAGAAGCCCCATCTAGAATGGAAACTAAATAAAGTACCGATGACCGATTCAAACAGACTTAAAAATGTTTATAACTCTTTCTAGATATTAAGTTCTCAGCATAACAATGTGTTTCCTTATAATAAGCTTAAGATGTCATGTTCCATTTATAAACTGATACTTTATTTTGGCTGTAATTTTTTTATATTTTTTTATGATATCACCTTGAGATAATCACAATACTGCGACAAAAGAACTATTTGAAGCGAGATAAGACTTCCAGTTTCTCATTACGAACCAATGGCACGCGTGCTATTAGTTCGCCATCCCTGCCCTACATAATGAACTCTTTGTCATTGTATCTCTTTGACCTGTCTTGGATTTTGATTGTCTTGGACCTCAATATCTGAACAACTCCCCTACCGATTTTAGTAGATTAGTAGCCAAGGGCTGTAAGGCATCAATTCCAGCCCGAGATATTTAGGCACACGAGCGCAGCGAGGGCGCCTATAGTTCGAGTGTGCCATTGATGCTTACACCCGAGCTAACTACTCTGCTTTACATCTCGATTGTGAGGTAAGTAGAAAAAAACCGGCATTACAAGAATAAAACATTTTATTAGTTAAAGTATGTTAAGAATACAGTCTCAGATAAAGACTTCACTCGTTTTTCTTTTCGCCACTTCATGAACTCGTCGTAAGTTTTCAAATATCTCTCTTTATAACTTTCAGGCAAAATATTGTTAATTGCTGCTTCACCTTCCATTTTCATTGAATCGGGAGTGCAGCTTATATCTTCATCACTTGCAGAACTCATGTTTTTTTTTTATTACTTACCGCCCTAGGGCTTTTCTAGCTACATTATTACCCTAGAGCGCTAATTGGTCACCTACAAGCCCCATTTGGGGGTAATAAGGACCTACTTACCGAATATGAGAGATGTAAAACTAATTTAGCTACTTACTTACAATTGGTACCATGTTTTCTTTGCAGGGTGAATACCATCTCATGAACATAACATTCCCAACTGAAAACTTTCCGTACGTGGTCCCTTTCGAAAAGACCCGCGTGGATCTCATCGTCAACTATACTGAAACTGACGTCATGATATACCACAGCCAAGTTTACTGCCACTTCAACAAATAACTACCTAAGTATATAAGAGCTAGGTATACACGGTTAGTTTTTGGGTCAGTAAAACCGATGCCCATGTTATCGAAACCAAACCAAGTACAGTTTTACACAAAATATAAGTCCGATCGACTGTTTTCGTTTGCGCAGAAAAGCGCAGACTGATATCCGACAGTAGCCGAACGTATAGTATAGCTCTGACCCGCTGTAGGTGTAGGTATATCCATTCTCACACAGTTGTTTCTAATGTATTGTTTCTTTGTTTACCTGTAGACTGTTACTCGTAACGCGACGTCACCCAGTCTAGGTTCAGGCTGAAAACCAGCGTCGATATCGTCCTCGGTCGGTATCGTCATTAAGCTGAGGCTGGACCTGTTTAGCCGCACACGTGGGGAAAGACCAATTTTACCCATTCCGTTACGTAGGGTCTAGTTTTATGTTTTTTTTTTAATGGGTATTTTTTGTGTTTTATTCTTTTTTTTATGAAATATTTCTTTGTTTTTTTTATTTACATTCTATTATTATTTTTTATTTGTTATTTCTGTTAAGTGTATGTGCTACAAATAAATCTTTCTTTCTTTCTTTCTTTGTATGGCTCTGTCCCGCTCACCTCTAAAAGTCGTCCGGCCGTGATATCAACCAATAACAGCGCAAGATTTTAGCACGCGATTGCTATTGGTATAAAGACGATTCCAGCGGTATAGAAATTGGTCTACGGCGCAAGTACATAAGGCCGACTTATATTTTGGGTAAAACTGTACCTTTTGTTTTTTTTATCTGTATCTATACTATGAATAGAGCAAGAATGAGCTATGAATGAGTAGAGCTTTTTTGTGAAAGAGTTCGTCCGGGGAAGTACTACCACCGTACCTATTTCTGCCGCAAAGCAGTAGTGCTTGCATTGCTGTGTTCCGGTTTGAAGGGTAAGGGTGCCGGTGAAATTACAGGCACATGAGATTTTTCATCTTTATGTCTCAGGGTGGCGGGCGCAGTGCAATGCCACATAGGGTGCGTCCTAGGTGGACGTGACCTATGTGGTAATGCACTATTCATAGGCAGAGGTTACCGCTTAACATCAGGTGGGCCTCTTGCTTGTTCCGTCATCCAAGTAGTATAAAAAAAAAAAAAGTATTTAGAATGATGCGTGACTGATTGACTGACTGACTATCAACGCACAGTCTAAATTGCAAGTCCTAGAGACCTGAAATATGGAGGATGCATTCCTTTCGTTGTATAAGGATGCAAAGGAAGGGATTTCCGAAATTCCACTAACACCATATTTTGACCACAGGGCTTCGTACAAGTTTGCAATTTGGAACCACTCGGATAAGAGTTGAAATGTCGATTTTGTATGCAGAAAATGATAAGCAGACTTGTTGAGAAACTCATTAAAACCATACTTCTAAACAAATATCTACTCGCAATTCGATAGTCGCGGATACCGAATTCAAAACTTAGACAACCTGTAGACCTGTACTAGGCCCTCAGCTCACCGTTCCGATCATCCTACTTAATATTATAAATGCGAAAGTTTGTGTGTGTGTTTGTTACTTCTTCACGCTGAAACGGCAGGACGGATTTGCATGAAATTTGGAATGGAGATAACTGGACTCCCGGAATAACACATAGGCACATTTTATCCCGATATTTACACGGGTTCGAGACCTATGCGGGTAACACCGCGGGCGCATTTATTATAAATGCGAAAGTTTGTGAGTGTGTTTGTTATTTCTTCACGCTGAAACGGCTCGACGGATTTGGATGAAATTCGGAATAGAGACAGCTTGAGTCCCGGAATAATATAGGCACATTTTTATCCCGATATTCCCACGGGATCAAGACTTACGCGGGTGAAACCGCGGGGCGCTGCTAGTTATCAATAAGCCTGAAATAAAGATTTTGAATTTGAATTATTTTCATAAAAGCTTATGAAGAAAAATGTATATTGAAACGACCTAGATCTTTTATTGATATTGTTTTGAGGACTAGACACTATATTTTGGCCTGAGATTTGTCAATTTATTGCACAGTATTTTAATGAGTTAAATGATACAAGAAATTTAAATAGATTATTTTATTCATTTTAAACATTTCATTCACATGTCATATCACAATTTTCATCACATTATGTAAGACTTACAACAAAGTTTAATAAAAGTGTGTGGATTTATACATAAAAATAGTTTTATTGACCAAAGCAAAATACATTATGTCATAAAACAAAATATTTGTCATAAAAGTGCAATAAAGGTTTTATACAAAATTATTAAAAACACCACTTGTCGATAGTCCCACGATGGTGCAACCACCGGTGAAAAGGCCCATTGAGGCTCTGCCTACCCCTTCGGGGAAAATGGCGTATGTCTATGTATGTTTTAAAAACAATAGGTACGAGCTACATCAGCGAAGTCCCACAAACGGCGCAAGTACTTTTTTTTTTATACTACTTGAATGACGGAACAAGCAGATGGCCCACCTGATGTTAAGCGGTAACCTCTGCCTATGAACAGTGCATTACCTCATAGGTCACGTCCACCTAGGACGCGCCCTATGTGGCGTTGCACTGCGCCCGCCACCCTGAGACATAAAGATGAAAATTCTCATGTGCCTGTAATTTCACCGGCACCCTTACCCTTCAAACCGGAACACAGCAATGCGAGCACTACTGCTTTGCGGCAGAAATAGGTATAGTGGTAGTACTTCCCCGGACGAACTCTTTCACAAAAAAGATCTACTAGCAATCTAAAGAATTTAAGCAATCTAAGCAATGTAAAGATCTACATAGTATTTAGCAAACCTAACATAGGTTTTAAGATACTACGAACCAAAATATATTTAGATCAGTTTGTATGATAAATAAAGAAATAAGTATGCATTACAGAGCGTACATTTTTGAGCCGTTTGGGGAGGAGGCTCTAGGCCCGTGGGGACCAAGGCACATACAATTTTCAAAAACCTTGTGGAGCGACTTTACGGGTCCACGCGTGACCGGAACGCTGGCTTTTATTTTGGTCAACGAATAAGCATTGCCATTCAGCGTGGCAATGCAGCCAGCATTCTAGGAACGCTGCCGTCGGGTGACGGCTTGCTGATCTGGTAGGTACGTTTTTACTTTAGTTTTAGATTTACTTAAGGTGAAAGCTCACGTTTGCGGCGCGAGATTCAAATTTTTTGGTGTTTTTTGCCCATTACAGCTCATCAACACTTCTTCAGATAACGAAAGTTGAGTTCGCGACAACTAGGAGACTTAATACACATGTTTTAATTGATTGTATCTCATAAATATCATCGTCATCAAGCGTGCGCATCCACCTTAAGGTTTTTTTTTATATAAAAACACTTTCTTTTTTTTTTTTTTGTTGTATGTTTCTAAAATAAAAATAGATTGTCTACGAAGGTTGTATGAAAAAATACTATGCTGTTTATGAAATAGGGAATTAATAAAAAGTCTTTATTACGAATTAAAGTACGAATTATGAAAAAAAAAAAAAAACATTGATAGACCTTCGACCACGATCTCACCTGTTGGTAAGTGACGATAAGGCCGAAGATGGAGCGCAAAGGTCTAGAAGGCACCTATTCACTCTAGCCTTGAAGAGACCCAGATTATAGTTTTCAGGAAAGACAGACGTCGGTAGTGTATTCCACTCCTTAGCAGTTCTCATTATAAAGGTAGAACTGAAACGTTTAGTACGAATAGAAGGTATAATGAGGTAAGGGTGGTACCGTGCCGTGCGCCTGCTCGTCCTATGATGTAAAGGAGATGGAGGGATCAGATCGTGCAGTGCAGTGAGTGGGAACATTGTCAAGGAATGTTGACTTAACAGTAAAAATGCGCTTTAATAACATTAAATACATTTGTTCAATTATGATCTTGTAGTTAAGGAAAAAACAATGTTAATTCTTTTTTTTTTTTTTTTATACTACTTGAATGGCGGAACAAGCTGATGGCCCACCTGATGTTAAGCGGTAACCTCTGCCTATGAACAGTGCATTACCTCATAGGTCACGTCCACCTAGGTCGCACCCTATGTGGCATTGCACTGCGCCCGCCACCCTGAGACATAAAGATGAAGAGTCTCATGTGCCTGTAATTTCACCGGCACCCTTACCCTTCAAACCGGAACACAGCAATGCGAGCACTACTGCTTTGCGGCAGAAATAGGTATGGTGGTAGTACTTCCCCGGACGAACTCTTTCACAAAAAAGCTCTACTACTACTCATATTACTAATGCTTATATTATTGTAATAAAAATGCCGGAAAATGCATTTTAAAACCAGTTCTTATCTTCTATTATGTACTTTGTCACAAGAGGCAAGAATCTTCTCATTTTCAAAAATAGTTCAGAAATATATTACTGCTTTGCCTTTTTTATTGTTTTTTGTCCGCTTTTAATATATACGAAAATATTATAAAATATAAAAGTAACAATATTCTTATTAATTATTTTATAAAAACGTGAAATTTTGATGACCGTTAAATCGATGTAAGCACCGACATAGTTTCGACCCGTTTCGAGAGTCTTTTTCAAGGTGAGTGAACGCGACGCACTCCACCCGCGTCCCGCTTAGCACTAATCCGCTCAGCGCGAGCTGCAGCCCGCTCGGCTCGTGTAGTGAAAATTTGAAAATTTCCCGTTTTTATAAAATAATTGATATGATTCACGAAAGTTTTTATAGTAAAATATTAATATTTGTAAAAATATATTTTATGATTTCACACAAAATTCTTTTTATACATACATAAATATTTGATCTATCTAAACTTAATATTTCTAAGCTAAAACCTTCAAAAGGAATCTATGTTAACAAAGAGAACATCAAAAATACGCTTCCTGATCAGAAAGTCTAATTTTTAAGTTGCCTAAGAAGTAAAATGCCTAAATGTCATGTCTAAAAAGCAAAATGCCTAAGATTCAGGATACCTAAAGCGGTAGTATGCCTAAAATGAAATTTGTATAAAATGTGAAACTTCCTAAGAAGCAAATAATCTAAAATGCAATACACCTACATAGGAAAATGTCTAAACCATGCGTAAAAAAAAGTAGGCGTTAATGTACCTAGGTACTTCATAAACATACTCGTAATTGAGAAAGCTTTGACAGTTTAGGCTTTTTTCTTTCTAGGTATAATAAGTTTGGCTTTTTAGGTATACTCCTTCTTAGACCTTTTGCAGTTAAGGCATCACACATCTTAGACCTTTCATATTTTAGGCACAATGTAATTATTTGAGTAGTAGTAGAGCTTTTTTGTGAAAGAGTTCGTCCGGGGAAGTACTACCACCATACCTATTTCTGCCGCGAAGCAGTAGTGCTCGCATTGCTGTGTTCCGGTTTGAAGGGTAAGAGGGTGCTGGTGAAATTACAGGCACATGAGACTTTTCATCTTTATGTCTCAGGGTGGCGGGCGCAGTGCAATGCCACATAGTCCTAGATGGACGTGACCTATGAGGTAATGCACTGTTCATAGGCAGAGGTTACCGCTTTACATCAGGTGGGCCATCTGCTTGTTCCGTAATTCAAGTAGCATAAAAAAAAAAGGCACAATGGAACTTTAGTCATTTTTCTGTTTAGGTTTTCTGCAAAATAATCATTTACATTTTAGGCATTTTACTTCCTAGGCATTTTGGAAATTAGACTTCCTGATCAGGATGCAAAAATACACACGAATTGAGAACCTCCTCCTTGTTTTTGAAGTTGGTTAAAAGAGATTTTCTTGAATATAGGTAGGTACATACTTATTTTATTCAATCCAAGCATCGAATCCAAGCTATAAACATTTGGTGAAACCGGTTTCCGATTGTTTTATTTGTTTTCGACTTAAATAATATCAGAAATTGAATCAGAAGTAGGTATGTTACACCTTACAAAGATTATTTGCGAAGATTTGACGATCAAAATATTTTGAATTTAGTTACTCGGCCATAATTAACGACATTAGACAGGGAAGCCGCCAACACACTGCAACGCACGTTGCAAACTTCGTGTTGTGTCAAAATATAAATGGCACGTGCGCAACGTTCACCGCAGTGGGCTGGCAGCCTTACAGACCGGCGGTCTTATTTTCTAACAGACTGAAGTTTGATTTTGATTACCATTTTGCTGTTCATTGCGCTGCGTGTTTCAAATATTATCGCTCTTGTAAAAAAGCTAAAACACACAGCGCAATGAACAGCAAAATGGTAATCAACATCGATTAGACAATAGCCAATGTTTGGACAATTTTAAACAATGCGTATTCTGATGATAACCTTCAATCTTCCGTGATCAAAGACGTCTCCACAAATTCCTTTTCTTTTCTCTTACAATTATTCTAGTCTGCTTTCTTTGCCTTGATTTTAGTTTTCTCTTTCCTGGACTTGCCTTTCGACGGGTAGATCACGAAGAGGGAAAGTTGGACACCGCAGAGAACGAAGGCAACCGTGTTTTGGAGCTGGAAATAGATATTTGTTTATTCATTACAAGCTTTTATTTAAGGTACGCTCACGCTAGAGCCGCGAAATTAAATTTTTTTGCTGTTTTTTGCCCATTACAGCTCATCAACACTTCTTCAGATAGCAAAAGTTGAGTTCGCGAGAACTAGGAGACTTAACACACATGTTTCAATTAATAGTATTTCATAAATATCATCAGTTTAGCTACGATACCCCCAAACAAAAAAAAAACTGTAAAAATGTGTTTAGGAGGGGTATCGTAGCTATCTGCAGAAGTGTTGATGAGCTGTAATAGGCAAAAAACACAAAAAAAAAAAAGAATTTCGCTCCTCAAGCGTGAGCAACCACCTTAACTCTGTGGCGCGGCTAGCGATGGTTCGCCTGCGACGCAGGAGGTTGTGGGTTCGATTCCCGCCTCGGAACAAATATTTGTGCGTTCTGCAGATATTTGTTCAGGGTGTTCTGGGTGTTTTCTATGTATAATAAAAAATATCTATCTATGTAATGTATTATATTAAACAAATATTTGTGCGTTCTGCAGATATTTGTTCAGGGTGTTCTGGGTGTTTTCTATGTATAATAAAAAATATCTATCTATGTAATGTATTATATTAAGTATATCAGTTATCTAGTACCCATAACACAAGCTCTGGCTTAGCTTGGGGCTGGATAATGTTGTCCAGTGAACCCAGCATTATTTTATTTTTATTTTATTTAACTTGCAATGTATGTATGTTTGTCCGGGTGGAATCTTGCAACTGAATTTTAAAGCAGTTATCCTCAACCGATTGAGCTGAAATTTGGCATACCTGTCAAGTTCCGATGACAATACAATATGATAGTGAAAGCGAGCTGATCTGATGATGGAGACAGAAGGTGAACAACGGAACTCATCGATAGATAATAGTAGACTGGCCGTGTTTAGGCTCATTTTGATCAGCACACGGTTAAAATCATTAATTTTATAAAAGCTTGTATTGAAAAATATATTTTTCACAAAAAACTTATTTTTTACACCAAAACCAAAGTTGTTTGGTGTTTTTACTCAACACCAATACTTCGATCACCAATCCGCCTGTCAATCATGATGATTATATAAAATAGCCCATTTCATTGCGTGGCCCAGCAGAGGACGTCTAGGTTCCGATGATGATGATGATATATCGGAGACAGAACTAACAGCTAGTTCTTTTTTTTTTTTTTTAACAATGATATACCTTTGTTTGACCACGATCTCACCTGTTGGTAAGTGACGATGCGGCCGAAGATGGAGCACAAAGATCTAGAAGGCACCTATTCATTCTAGCCTTGAAGAGACCCAGATTATAGTTTTCAGGAAAGACAGACGACGGTAGTGTATTCCACTCCTTAGCAGTTCTCATCATAAAGGTAGAACTGAAACGTTTAGTACGAATAGAGGGTATACTAATGAGGTAAGGGTGGTACCGAGCCGTGCGCCTGCTCGTCCTATGATGAAAAGGAGATGGTGGGATCAGATCATGAAGTTCCTGGGAGCATTCCCCGAAATGTAACCTATAGTAAAACAGGTCGACAGATGACTTGCTACTGGTAATAGATAGGTACCTATTATTTACAATTTAACGACACTTATCGCTAATGGTCTGTAATTTATTTGTTTGTTATCTAGTTAAAGAGGTTTGATAACTGTTTGGCTGAATGATAATTGAAACTTCCTACTAATATTATAAATGCGAAAGTTTGTGAGTGTGTGCGTGTGTTTGTAACTTCTTCACGCTGAAACGGCTTGACGGATTTGGATGAAATTTGGAATGGAGATAGCTTGAATCCCGGAATAACACATAGGCACATTTTATCCCGATATTCACACGGGTTCGAGACCTATGCGGGTAACACCGCGGGCGCATTTATTATAAATGCGAAAGTTTGTGAGTGTGTTTGTTATTTCTTCACGCTGAAACGGCTCGACGGATTTGGATGAAATTCGGAATAGAGACAGCTTGACTCCCGGAATAACATAGGCACATTTTTATCCCGATATTTCCACGGGATCGAGACCTATGCGGGTAACACCGCAGGGCGCTGCTAGTATTATAAATGCGAAAGATTGTAAGTGTGTTTGTTATTTCTTCACGCTGAAACGGCTGGACGGATTTGGATGAAATTTGGAATAGAGATAGCTGGACTCCTGGAATAACACATAGGCTATTTATCCACTTATGCGGGGCGCAGCTAGCAATCATATAAGCATTTTTCTTTGGAGATTCCTTGAACACATTGCAATTTTTGACAGTTGTCGTAAAGAATAATGCTCTTTCTACGATCTGAATCTTTTGGACTGGCTTTGTTATATTAAGGTGGTTGCTTTCGAACGTGGCGCGAAAATCAAATTTTTTCGTGTTTTTTGCTCATCACAGCTCATCAACACTTCTTCAGATAGCTAAAACTATGTTGCCGCAAATTAAGTGACCTAACACACAAGTTTTAATTTATAGTATCACATAAATATCATTAGTTTGGCTATGAATGTGCTTGAAACAAAAAAACACTGTAAATATCGTAGAAGCACAATCGTAGCTAAACTAATGATATTTATGTGATACTATAAATTAAAACTTGTGTGTTAGGTCACATAATTTGCGGCAATATAGTTTTAGCTATCTGAAGAAGTGTTGATGAGCTGTAATGAGCAAAAAACACGAAAAAATTTGAATTTCGCGCCACGAGCGAAAGCAACCACCTTAACGTTTAAGGACGAGAAATTAACCGAATGGATTCGAATCACCATACAGCGCTCCAAAACTAAAATCGCCGACGTAGGAGAAAAAGCCCCCGAAGTCCACTTCGGCGCCCAGCCGAAGTGGAATTAGGCTGAACATGTCTTTCGCAAACTTTATGAGCTGTGGGCCATAATAACCACCGGTGTGGAGCCCTGACATAGCGAGACGGCGTCGCGGCAGACCACGCAGGAGATGGCGCGATGCAATAACTACTATGTGGAGCCCTGACACAGCGAGACGGCGTCGGGGCAGACCACGCAGGAGATGGCGCGATGCAATAACTACTATGTGGAGCCCTGACACAGCGACACGGCGTCGCGGCAGACCACGCAGGAGATGGCGCGATGCAATAACTACTATGTGGAGCCCTGACACAGCGACACGGCGTCGCGGCAGACCACGCAGGAGATGGCGCGATGCAATAACCACTATGTGGAGCCCTGACACAGCGAAACGGCGTCGCGGTAGACCACGCAGGAGATGGCGCGATGCAATAACCACTATGTGGAGCCCTGACACAGCGAGACGGCGTCGCGGCAGACCATGCAGGAGATGGCGCGATGCAATAACCACTATGTGGAGCCCTGACACAGCGAGACGGCGTCGCGGCAGACCACGCAGGAGATGGCGCGATGCAATAACCACTATGTGGAGCCCTGACACAGCGAGACGGCGTCGCGGCAGACCACGCAGGAGATGGCGCGATGCAATAACCACTATGTGGAGCCCTGACACAGCGAGACGGCGTCGCGGCAGACCATGCAGGAGATGGCGCGATGCAATAACCACTATGTGGAGCCCTGACACAGCGAGACGGCGTCGCGGCAGACCACGCAGGAGATGGCGCGATGCAATAACCACTATGTGGAGCCCTGACACAGCGAGACGGCGTCGCGGCAGACCACGCAGGAGATGGCGCGATGGACACTTTTAACACAGATTGGCAAACAGGATCGTAGTGACTGGAGGATATGGGGGGAGGCCGGTTGCCCAACAATGGGATGATTCAGGCTAACAGTAACAGTAAGGACGACAGTAAATACTTACGATAAGGAACTTGTTCCTGAGAATGATGCCGTAGAGTAGCCACATGAAGGTGACGACGGTTCCGGACAGTATCATCGGGAACGGCATGCCTGCCGTGCTCTTGTTCTTTATTATGTCTTTCTGCAATTATTCAATAGTAGACTCGTGAACATACTTAGCTATAACATACTTAGCAAAAACGTACTTAGCTATAACGTACTTAGCTATAACGTACTTAGCTATAACATACTTAGCTATAACGTACTTAGCTATAACGTACTTAGGCATAACATACTTAGCTAAAACGTACTTAGCTATAACGTACTTAGCTATAACGTACTTAGCTATAACATACTTAGCTATAACATACTTAGCTAAAACGTACTTAGCTATAACGTACTTAGCTATAACGTTCTTAGCTACAACGTACTTAGCTATAACGTACTTAGCTATAACATACTTAGCTATAACATACTTAGCTATAACATACTTAGCTACAACGTACTTAGCTATAACGTACTTAGCTATAACATACTTAGCTACAACGTACTTAGGTATAACGTACTTCGCTATAACGTACTTTGCTATAACATACTCTACTATAACATACTTAGCTATAACATACTTTGCTATAACAGACTTAGCTTCCGTCCCCTCCCTTGGATGTTATAAAAGCCTACTAAGAGATTACACCGGGGGATGGTTTTACCTATGTTTTAGAAAATACGTTGCGTTGGTTCAACGATCTATATAACTTTTCACCATTATAATGTGTGGCCCTGATTAACAGAAGACAGATATCGTAGCCTCGTCATTGTATCGCGATATCTTTGACGATTGTGAAACGATTTGAATAATATTTCTTACTGAACAGGTTATATCAAGAGAAAATATTCCGACATACTATAAAAATTACAGGTCTAGCGCTTAAATGAGTCAGTCCCTGAGGTATGGGAGCGGTAAGGGAGGGGTGTTTTCGTTACGTCAAAATGAATCGTGGCTTCATGTCATTTGATAATTTGAGAGAGGAAAACACCCCTCCCTTACCGCTCCCATACCTCAGGAACTGACTCAGTTAAGCGCTAGACCTGGGGATAAATTTCAAGAATTTAAATTAACAGAGACTCATATTTTTTATTAAAATTCTAGCAAACATTATCGGAAAATTTTAAAACGTTCTAGTTTCGGTCGCATTTCATTATAATCACATTTCCGTGCTGTATTTTCACTTGAGTAGAATATACCACTTGACTTGAATATACAGTGGTGGCCATATAATTAAGAACGCTGATATAAAGGGAAGATTTTTTCCAACTAAGATGCAAAACTAATCGTATGCATTTGTTTTTATTTCTCTCGGTATCGTAAAACATTTCCATATTACCACTGTATTCATTGATACACATGATTGGCTAAAAATCAATAGGCAAACTTTTTACACTACTTTTAAACAAAGTATTCCTTATTACTGGCTGGTCACGTAATTAAGAACGCTTAGTAGTTTATACCTTTATTCAAATTTAAATAGAGAACACTCAGTCGATTTGTTACTGTTTGTATAATTTTGGCGCCATTACGTGCTGTAAAAGATTAAAGGTGATTGCTTCTTTAGAAAAAACAATGGGAAAAAATAAAAGTTGTGATAAATCTACAAGGGAAGTAATAATAAAACTTCGCCGGAAGAATTGGTCTTATAAAGAGTTAGCCGACCATCTGCAATGTTCAAAAACGATGGTTTTCCACGCTGTAAAGCATTTTGCTACGTATCAAACTACTTCGAATGTTCCACGTGTACCTAAACAGAGAAAAACAACTCCTCGAGATGACCGAAACATCGTTCGTATGGCAAAACAAAATCCTTTTAAAGGGTCCAATGAGCTTAGAAAAGAATATTTTGGTGAAAACAACCCTTCAGCAATCTCAGCACGCACTATTCGAAGACGTTTGGTAGAAGAAAAATTGCACGGTAGGATAGCAAGAAAGGTACCCATGTTAAAACATTGCCACAGGCAAGCCCGGCTTGCATTTGCGAGAAAGTATGAAAACTGGACTGTGCAACAGTGGAAAAATTTACTTTTTTCTGACGAGACGAAAATAAACAGAGTATGTTCTGATGGAAAACGATATGTACGACGTCCCCCGAATACAGCATTCGACCCAAAGTACACGAAAGTTACATTAAAGCACGGTGGTGGAAATGTGAAAATTTGGGGTTGCTTTTCTGGACATGGTGTAGGACCTGTAAAGTTGATAGAAGGTAACATGGATCAGTTCCAATACAAAAATATACTGGAAGAAACAATGTTACCATACGCTGAAGACGTTCTACCGGTCATTTGGACATTCCAGCATGACAATGATCCAAAGCACACTGCACGCACCGTAAAGGAATTTCTTACAGCGCAATTAGTTTCTGTCTTAGACTGGCCTGCTAACAGTCCAGATCTAAACCCAATAGAGAATCTGTGGTTTGAAGTAAAGAAAAAGGTTTCAAATACAAAGTGTGGAAATTTAAGAGAGCTGTATGACGTTTTTTAGAAGAATGGAACTCTATTTCTCTTGCGAAATGTCAAAAATTAATAGAGTCAATGCCTCGCCGGTGTAAAGCTGTAATTAAAAGCCGTGGATATGCTATTAACTATTAATTTTAGTTAAATATTTATTAAATTTCTTTTTATGTTTCCTGTGCTACATAATATTGTGATTTTTTAAATCTAAGTGTAATACAAAACAATTCCCGAGCACTTAAATAAATCGTTCTTAATTATTTGTCCAGTTTCAGTACTATTTGAATGTGTTACTTTGATAAAATCAATAAAATGTGCAAAAAATAGTTAGCGATTTCATACTTTATTCTTAAGTCAGGTTGCTCTATTAATGTGACTATTATATAACATAACTAGTTGCTTCTCAGAAGGTACATATCTCTGTGTATGATACGATTTAAATAAAAAACTTCTAGAACTTCAAATCGTTCTTAATTATATGACCACAACTGTATAAATGCTAGACGGAACATGAAAAAAAAACAGAAATGTATCTCGGAAAAATTACGTCTGTTCACCACGTACTTTACGTCAGCAGGAGAATAGTAAAGTACGTGGTGTATAGTCGTAATTTTTCCGAGATAAATTTCTGTTTTTTTTTTTCATGTTCCGTCTATCATTGATATATTCAAGTCAAGTGGTATATTCTACTGAACTAAAAATACAGCACGGAAATGTGATTATACAGAAATGCGACCGAAACTAGAACGTTTTAAAATTTTCCGATAATGTTTGCTAGAATCTTAATAAAAAATATAACACAATCCTACACTTATCTATGGTCACTATAAATAGAAAGTCGACGACCTCTGTGACGCGGCGGGCGAACGTTCGCCTGCGACGCCGGAGGTTGCGGGTTCGATTCCCGCCTCGGAACAAATATTTGTGCGATCTGCACATATTTGTTCAGGGTGTTCTGGGTATTTTCTATGTATAACAAAAATATCTATCTATGTTATATATTGTTTTAAGTATATCAGTTATCTAGTACCCATAACACAAGCTCTGCTTAGCTTGGGGCTAGATAATGTTGTGTGAATTTGTCCAGCATTAAAAAAAAAAAGAAAAAAAAAAAGTAGAATAAATTGTTATTAAGAGGGAGCAGGATTCTGTCTGAATTTTCAGTCAATTCACAATAATTTCAGTCTCGGTTCGATCAGTGTGGTTTCGACATAATAAAGACAACTGACCTTTGCATGACTCGTACATAGTGCAAGAATAAGGCGATCTCTAAGTACAGTTCATTAAGACTGTTTCATGAAATCTTCATACAAAAAGAACTCCACGCGCCGCTCGAAAAAGCGGTTTTTATTGAATATCTTGTGAAATATATATAATTAATAAAACCCCGTGGGTGAACCCTCAGTTTATTGTATTAATTTGATTTATCAAATTTTTTACCCAATAATCTGTACCATATTGACAAACAATCGAATCTAGCTAAAAGTAGGAGGTAACTTTGGGATTTCTTTTTATCGAGAAAATTTTGTCCAATCTTTTTTTTGTCTGGGTGATCCCTCGGTATTATAATGTAGTATCCATGCATATTTTTAATTTGAATATTGTACTTTATTTAGTCAGTTAAAAATCTAATCTAAGATTGGTAATTTTGCGTTATACCCCACCTTAAGTACCCATATCTATAGGTAAATAGGTAAACTTATCCGATTGTCTGTAACCGCAGCTCATAGTATAATTATCATATTATCTTTGTGAATAAAATAGTCTAACTGGCTTATATAATTCAATTTATTCGATTGATAATTCAAGGAATTTACCTTGTAAAATAAGTACTTAGTTACCATACTGTTAGATATAATCATTTAGAATACCAATACATACCCTACAGGAAACGAGGTCTGAATATGAACTGTCGGTAACACTTTCGACGTACCATGTAGAATTCGGCGGATTGTAACCGCGTTTTTTTTTTGTTTTTTTTTTAACATTGATAGACCTTTGTTTGACCACGATCTCACCTGTAGGTCTGAAAATGAACTGTCGGTAACACTTTCCACGTAGCATGTAGAATTCGGGGGATTCTAACCGCGTTTTTTTTTTTTTTTTTTTTAACATTGATAGACCTTTGTTTGACCACGATCTCACGATGTGGCCGAAGATGGAGCACAAAGGTCTAGAAGGCACCTATTCACTCTAGACTTGAAGAGACCCAGATTATAGCTTTCAGGAAAGACAGACGACGGTAGTGTATTCCACTCCTTAGCTTTCCACTCTCTTAAAAAAAACTAGTGTTTTTGTCATTTTGTGTAATTTTTGTGGCATTTTAACCGGTTTATCCTACTTCAAGAGCAACAGGATAGTGAAGTTAAATATAAGTGGATTGCGTGACTTTTTAAATGTATGGAAATTGACCACCATAATCTTAGTAATACTGCCACCACTGCTGGCATGCTGAGATATGATATAATTGACACTGGCAAAATCGAGGAAAGGAGAAAAATTCAGTGGTTCTTTTAGTTGAAATAAATAAATAAATAAATAATGCTGGACAGTTCACACAACATTATCTAGCCCCAAGCTAAGCAGAGCTTGTATTATGGGTACCAGATAACTGATATACTTAATACAATATATTACATAGATAGATTTTTTTTTATTATGCATTGAAAATACCCAGAACACCCTGAACAAATATCTGCGATCGCACAAATATTTGTTCCGAGGCGGGAATCGAACCCGCAACCTCCTGCGTCGCAGGCCAAGCTTCGCCCGCCGCGCCACAGAGGTCGTCAGTTAGTAGAAGGTAGAGCAATACAACGGCTGTGTGGATTTGACCGTGACCTCAGGAACTGACTGTGACCTCAGGGGAGCGCGCGGTGGAATCAGGCCCAGCTTGCGATTCCGCCTTGAAATTGGCTAGGTCCTGTGCTAGTTATCTAATCTCTACATTACAATACCACTTATATGTGCTAACAGAAGCGAGCGATCACATCGAATACAGTCATACATCTGCTTTGATTGACTGTTGCTTTTTGACGTAGTAGTAGTAGTAGAGCTTTTTTGTGAAAGAGTTCATCCGGGGAAGTACTACCACCATACCTATTTCTGCCGCAAAGCAGTAGTGCTCGCATTGCTGTGTTCCGGTTTGAAGGGTAAGGGTGCCGGTGAAATTACAGGCACATGAGACTTTTCATCTTTATGTCTCAGGGTGGCGGGCGCAGTGCAATGCCACATAGGGCGCGTCCTGGGTGGACGTGACCTATAAGGTAATGCACTGTTCATAGGCAGAGGTTACCGCTTAACATCAGGTGGGCCACCTGCTTGCTCCGCCATTCCAGTAGTATAAAAAAAAAAAAAACTTACCATCATATTTCTGTAACGAAAAGACGAAGATTGCCGAGGTGCAATACTTTCCTAGTAGTTTACGTGGGTAATAGTAGGGTACGTGGAAAATAACTGCTATTTAAGAAGTAATAGTTCATTATGGTACAAGTGTGTAATGTTGGTGGTTACCGCTGAGGCGCCATTGAGACCCGAGCCGTAAGGTGAGGACGTAATCATCAATACACACGTGTATCATCCGACGTTTTTAAACACACTTGTGTAACTTTCCTAGTAGTTTACGTGGGTAATAGTAGGGTACGTGGAAAATAACTGCTATTTAAGAAGTAATAGTAAATTATGGTACAAGTGTGTAATGTAGGTGATTACTGCTGAGGCGCCATTGAGACCCGAGCCGTTAGGTGAGGACGTAATCATCAATACACACGTGTATCATCCGACGTTTTTAAACACACTTGTGTAACTTTCCTAGTAGTTTACGTGGGTAATAGTAGGGTACGTGGAAAATAACTGCTATTTAAGAAGTAATAGTAAATTATGGTACAAGTGTGTAATGTAGGTGATTACTGCTGAGGCGCCATTGAGACCCGAGCCGTTAGGTGAGGACGTAATCATCAATACACACGTGTATCATCCGACGTTTTTAAACACACTTGTGTAACTTTCCTAGTAGTTTACGTGGGTAATAGTAGGGTACGTGGAAAATAACTGCTATTTAAGAAGTAATAGTAAATTATGGTACAAGTGTGTAATGTAGGTGATTACTGCTGAGGCGCCATTGAGACCCGAGCCGTTAGGTGAGGACGTAATCATCAATACACACGTGTATCATCCGACGTTTTTAAACAGACTTGTGTAACTTTCCTAGTAGTTTACGTGGGTAATAGTAGGGTACGTGGAAAATAACTGCTATTTAAGAAGTAATAGTAAATTATGGTACAAGTGTGTAATGTAGGTGATTACTGCTGAGGCGCCATTGAGACCCGAGCCGTTAGGTGAGGACGTAATCATCAATACACACGTGTATCATCCGACGTTTTTAAACACACTTGTGTAACTTTCCTAGTAGTTTACGTGGGTAATAGTAGGGTACGTGGAAAATAACTGCTATTTAAGAAGTAATAGTAAATTATGGTACAAGTGTGTAATGTAGGTGATTACTGCTGAGGCGCCATTGAGACCCGAGCCGTTAGGTGAGGACGCAATCATCAATACACACGTGTATCATACGACGTTTTTAAACACACTAGTGTAGAAAATAATAATAAAACAGAAATACACACTATGTGTAAATGTTCAACTGTCTCTATAACTCACTAGTGAATAATAGCAATGAAAAGTCACAGTTTGATTACAGGTGTCATTTTGTGCCTAATTGCGGTGAAATTAGAGCCACTTTATGAGCAAGTGTGTTGAAAAATTTATTATATTGAGCACTAATATTATAAAGAGGAATGATTTGTATTTTTGTATGTTTGTAATGAATAAATTAAAAACTACTGTGCCGTTTTCTAGAATTCACCCTGAGTGACATAGGCTACCAGGGGGTTAGGAGGGGGGGCTGTTTTTCATAAGACTTACACTTTTTATTAACACTTACAAGTCCAAAGAGCGGCGAGGCGATCAGATAGAACATGAAGGCAGTGATAATAGTTCCGAATCTGTTTTCCACGAGCTTGGGGTCCTCGTACTCCGCGTAGGCGATGAGAGCCGCTGACAGCGCGCCGGAGAGACCGATTTGAAGCCAGATCTGTAAAAAAAACAATAATATTTAAGCGATCGAATTTTGATAGTTTATTATTTTTTCAAGTGTAAACCACACTTTATGGATAACATTAAATTTAATTTTTTGTATGATGATATAGCAGTGGTGTCATCTCTTGTCAATGTTTCGAACTAATTTCGGACTTTGAACAGAAGGTTTCTAATGAAACACCTGTAGATGGCTCCCATCGGCGCTATAGCCGAGTTGATAGTGCCCACAAATTTCGTCTTCAGCGTCATAGTGTTCTATGGCCGAATTGGTAAAGGCATCGCCGATCACAGGCGAGGTTGTGGGTTCGAGTCCCGCTGGAACGGAATTTTTGGGTTACATTTAAATTTTATCGAATTTTGGTTTCCAACTCAACTTGGAGAATCGGTGTATGTGTGTTTGTCTGAGTAGTTCCTGTGACGACAACTTTCGAACTTAAAACAGGCAGCGCAATGAATAGCAAAATGTTAATCGAAGCATTAAGCCTGGGGCTTAGGTCCACGGCTGATGATAGTCAAAAGGCACCCACCTTGAACTTATCCTGTGCATAGTTGAAGTAGAACATGACGTACACGATGTTGAGAGCCAGACCGAACAGGTTCACTTGGATCATGGCGTCGTCTCGCAGGATGTAGCCGAATTTCAAGTTGAGCACGCTCCTGTAGGAAGGAAGTTTGTTCGCTTGATTACTGGTTTCTTCTTGGTCACCCTGCGTTACGTCAGTAACTTTATGGTAGCCCTGAGCATTTGCTCATTTGACAACAATACTGAACTGGTTTTGTTATTTTTAACCCCTGACGCAAAAACGACGGGGTGTTATAAGTTTGACGTGTCTGTGTGTCTGTGTTTGTGTCTGTCTGTGGCATCGTAGCTCCCGAACGGATGAACCGATTTAGTTTTTTTGTTTGTTTGAAAGGTGATGTTGCCGGGAATGTTCTTAGCTATGTTTGATCAAAATCGGTTCAGCCGGTTCATTGCGTTGAGGGTTTTTTAATTTTTACAAAATTAATTACTTGTATCACGACGAGTTTTCTCTTCAACTAAAAATTACGTAACAGTAGCGCCGTGTCTAGACTTTATTACTAAGGAAATGTCTTGCGAGGTGAATCCTTTCACCACACTGGCACTTTTCAAAATTATTCGTGGTGTATCCGGCTAAGAATAGACCCCTCCGTCTCCTCCCATGGACGTCGTAAAAGCCGACTAAGTGATTAACAGGCTATTAACTTAGTACGAGAATTTGATAGTACCTATTCGAAACTATATGAAGTTTCGTTTCCTTCAATACATTTACTGACAGCGTCCTTAGTTTTCTCCTCGTTTCCGCTAGGGGCGCTGCAAGTTAATGTATGAAAGGAAACGAAACTTCACATGGTTTCGAAAACTACCCAAACTCGTACTAAGGGTACTGTACTTGTTAGTAAGATTCGTTGGTATAAGATTTGTCCTGGCTAGCTTATTTAGGAATATGTTATTAATGGAAAAAAGCGTTAGCCGAGTCAGTCGTGGGAAGCAATGGTGGCGATGAACTCACCATTTGAAGTCTAGAGGTATGCAAACAGCCAGTTCCTGTGCCTGTAAGGAGCACTTATATAACCAAGAAATTAATTTTGTAAAAATAAAAAAAAACCCCAACGCAATGAAACGGCTGAACCGATTTTAATCAAACATAGTTAAGAACACTCCCGACTAATTCACCTTTCAAACAAAACAAAAAAAACTGTTCATCTGTTCGGGAGCTACGATGCCGCAGACAGACACACACACAGACACACACACACAAACACGTCAAACTTATAACACCCCGTCGTTTTGCGTCGGGGTTAAAAACTAACGTAAGCCAAAGAAGACTAAGCCTGGTGACTAGATGCGAAACATGATTTTGTCTTTGGTTTGTGGGTATCAGATTCCAACAAGTTAAAACCTTACAGAGTTTACTCTCACAGTTTGATAAACCGCCATTCTAAAAGAGTAGTAGTAGAGCTTTTTTGTGAAAGAGTTCGTCCGGGGAAGTACTACCACCATACCTATTTCTGCCGCAAAGCAGTAGTGCTAGCATTGCTGTGTTCCGGTTTGAAGGGTAAGGGTGCCGGTGAAATTACAGGCACATGAGACTTTTCATCTTTATGTCTCAGGGTGGCGGGCGCAGTGCAATGCCACATAGGGTGTGTCCTAGGTGGACGTGACCTATGAGGTAATGCACTGTTCATAGGCAGAGGTAACCGCTTAACATCAGGTGGGCCATCTGCTTGTTCGGTCATTCGAGTAGTATAAATAAAAAAAAGACTTCAAAAAAAACTCCTCAAATATTATAGGCACACAGTCATATAGCGATGTCAGTATTTTCAACGACAAGTCAAGCATGTGCATTCAGAAAGTAACGTTTGATGAAATGGAACTGATGAAGAAGACCAGAGATGGCCATTGGAACTACTCAATGATAAGTATTTCACGGGTGGCGATAAGGGTGACATTCCAATATCCGATTTAGCTTTAATTTGGCATACCTGTCAAGTTCCGATGACAATACAATATGATGGTGACAGCGAGCTGATCTGATGATAGAGACGGAAGGTGAACAACGGAACTCCTCGATGGATAATAGTAGCCTGGCCGTGTTTAGGCTCATTGTGATCAGCACTCCGATCTCTAATATTATAAAATTTTGTATTGGGGAAAAAAACCCTAGCTACGAAATCGGTTTTTTTTCGAAAAGAATTATAAAACATATAATGCCACAGACAAATTCCAATATTCTTCAATATTTAAATCTATGCTTATACCTCTAACTGTCAGCTGAGCAGAAAATTGATTGTTTTTTTTTCTCTTACGTATTCAGGCTCCCTCGGTACAGGCTTCGCCTAGTGAGGAAGCCAACAATAACTCTTTCTAGATATTAAGTTCTCAGCATAACGACCTCTGTAGCGCAGCGGGCGAACGTTCGCCTGCGACGCAGGAGGTTGCGGGTTCGATTCCCGCCTCGGAACAAATATTTGTGCGATCCGCAGATATTTGTTCAGGGTGTTCTGGGTATTTTCTATGTATAATAAAAAAAAAATATCTATGTAATGTATTGTATTAAGTATATCAGTTATCTAGTACCCATAACACAAGCTCTGCTTAGCTTGGGACTAGATAATGTTGTGAGAACTGTCCAGCGTTATTTATTTATTTATTTATTTATTTATAACAATGTGTTTATTTATGTGTGTTTCTTCTTAGTGTTTACTGCTTGCAAATATCTCAGCATTTATGATTCCTGCGCCCATCTGAACTATGACGGTGACGACAACTCTAGAAAAGATTAATCTACAAGACGGTGTTCAGAAGAAAGGCAACTTACATAATAATACCGCCAAGGAACGGTATGATGCCGATGTTGTTAGTGTTGCCTTGCTTGTAAATGTCCCAGCAGATGAACCCGCCCGAGCCCATCTGAGCCATGGTGACGGCGGCAGCCACCTTCCCCACCAGCTCCTTGTACGGCTGGAGTACATCGGCCAGCGCGTCCATGATTACCTAACGCGGACAAACATATAATGTTTAGATAGGAAAGTATTCTGACGACCTCTGTGGCGCGGCGGGCGAAGGAGGTTGCGGGTTCGATTCCCGCCTCGGAACAAATATTTGTGCGATCGCAGATATTTGTTCAGGGTGTTCTGGGTGATATTTTCTATGTATAATAAAAAATATCTATCTATGTAATATATTGTATTAAATATCAGTTATCTAGTACCCATAACACAAGCTCTGCTTAGCTTGGGGCTAGATAATGTTGTGTGAACTGTCCAGCATTATTTATTTATTTATTTATTTTTATTACTGCTTACAGATTTATTGCAGCACATTGGAGAAAGCAAGTCTTCTTGGCTTCTTTGGAAAGTCAGCTTCAATGTCGCCAATGTCAAGTGTAACTGTTACTGTTACTGTTAGCCTGAATCATCCCATTGTTGAGCAAAGGCCTCCCCCCATATCCTCCAGTCACTACGATCCTGTGCTATTGTTTGCCAATCTGCGTTAAAGGCATCTATTTCATTGTATTATTCATTGTATTCAAGTGTATTATTGTGGTAAAATTAAAAGTCTCAATTATACATCCATACATACATAGACACACGCCTCTTTCCCCGAAGGGGTAGGCAGAGCCTCAATGGGCCGCATTTCACAGTGGGTTGCACCATCGTGGAATATAGACGTAACAAGTGGTGAGCTCATCGCCGCCATTGCTTCCCACGACTGACTCAACTAACGCTTTCTTCCAGTAATAACACATTCCATAACAAGCTAGCAGCCAGGACAAATCGTATACCAACAGATCTCACAAACAAGTCCGGGTAATCCCTTAGTCGGCTTTTACGACATCCATGGGAGGAGATGGAGGGGTCTATTCTCAGGCCGGATACACCACGGCACCTAGCTAAAACGGTAGCAGAAAAAACATGTCCGTCAAGTTAACAGCCTCACCATGGAATTCGATGGTTTCACACAGCATTTGATGACACAAAGCAGAAAAATAGTAACACTTTAGTTCCTTAACTAAAGTAAGATATTTAGGTGATTCACTGAGGCTGCTAACTAGATAAATAATAATAAATAAATAAATAATACTGGACAGTTCACACAACATTATCTAGCCCCAAGCTAAGCAGAGCTTGTGTTATGGGTACTAGATAACTATACTATATACAGTGGTGGCCATATAATTAAGAACGCTGATATAAAGGGAAGATTTTTTCCAACTAAGATGCAAAACTAATTGTATGCATTTGTTTTTATTTCTCTCGGTATCGTAAAACATTTCCATATTACCACTGTATTCATTGATACACATGATTGGCTAAAAATCAATAGGCAACTTTTTACACTACTTTTAAACAAAGTATTCCTTATTACTGGCTGGTCACGTAATTAAGAACGCTAAGTAGTTTATACCTTTATTCAAATTTAAATAGAGAACACTCAGTCGATTTGTTACTGTTTGTATAATTTTGCCGCCATTACGTGCTGTAAAAGATTAAAGGTGATTGCTTCTTTAGAAAAAACAATGGGAAAAAATCAAAGTTGTGATAAATTTACAAGGGAAGTAATAATAAAACTTCGCCGGAAGAATTGGTCTTATAAAAAGATAGCCGACCATCTGCAATGTTCAAAAATGATGGTTTTCCACGCTGTAAAGCATTTTGCTACGTATCAATCTACTTCGAATGTTCCACGTGTACCTAAACAGAGAAAAACAACTCCTCGAGATGACCGAAACATCGTTCGTATGGCAAAACAAAATCCTTTTAAAGGGTCCAATGAGCTTAGAAAAGAATATTTTGGTGAAAACAACCCTTCAGCAATCTCAGCACGCACTATTCGAAGACGTCTGGTAGAAGAAAAATTGCACGGTAGGATAGCAAGAAAGGTACCCATGTTAAAACTTTGCCACAGGCCAGCCCGGCTTGCATTTGCGAGAAAGTATGAAAACTGGACTGTGCAACAGTGGAAAAATGTACTTTTTTCTGACGAGACGAAAATAAACAGAGTATGTTCTGATGGAAAACGATATGTACGACGTCCCCCGAATACAGCATTCGACCCAAAGTACACGAAAGTTACATTAAAGCACGGTGGTGGAAATGTGAAAATTTGGGGTTGCTTTTCTGGACATGGTGTAGGACCTGTGAAGTTGATAGAAGGTAACATGGATCAGTTCCAATACAAAATTATACTGGAAGAAACAATGTTACCATACGCTGAAGATGTTCTACCGGTCATTTGGACATTCCAGCATGACAATGATCCAAAGCACACTGCACGCACCGTAAAGGAATTTCTTACAGCGCAATTAGTTTCTGTCTTAGACTGGCCTGCTAACAGTCCAGATCTAAACCCAATAGAGAATCTGTGATTTGAAGTAAAGAAAAAGGTTTCAAATACAAAGTGTGGAAATTTAAGAGAGCTGTATGACGTTTTTTTAGAAGAATGGAACTCTATTTCTCTTGCGAAATGTCAAAAATTAATAGAGTCAATGCCTCGCCGGTGTAAAGCTGTAATTAAAAGCCTTGGATATGCTATTAACTATTAATTTTAGTTAAATATTGATTAAATTTCTTTTTTTGTTTCCTGTGCTACATAATATTGTGATTTTTTAAATCTAAGTGTCATACAAAACAATTCCCGAGCAGTTAAATAAATCGTTCTTAATTATTTGTCCAGTTTCAGTACTATTTGAATGTGTTACTTTGATAAAATCAATAAAATGTGCAAAAAATAGTTAGCGATTTCATACTTTATTCTTAAGTCAGGTTGCTCTATTAATGTGACTATTATATAACATAACTAGTTGCTTCTCAGAAGGTACACATCTCTGTGTATGATACGATTTAAATAAAAAACTTCTAGAACTTCAAATCGTTCTTAATTATATGACCATAACTGTATATACTTAATACAATATATTACATAGATAGTTTTTTTTTTTATTATACATAGAAAATACCCAGAACACCCTGAACAAATATCTGCGATCGCACAAATATTTGTTCCGAGGCGGGAATCGACCCCGCAACCTCCTGCGTCGCAGGCCAAGCTTCGCCCGCCGCGCCACAGAGGTCGTCAGTTATATAGTTGGCAGTCATACCAACGGCTGCATGTATCGTGTTGATTTAAGTACCAATAAACTGTGATGAATAGTGACGCCTGCATGCAAAGTATCAATAATAGTAATTCAATAGAAGCAGAGATATTATAGCCTCCCCCCCCCCCCCCCCCCCCCCCCCCTCGGCCCCTAAAATGGTACACATGCCTAAAACTGTGCCCTGTCCCCAGCGGCTCCGCTATTCCTGGTACTGGTAGCGGCCACGGAAACGGCGGAGCAGGGGGTGGTAAGAATCTCCAGAAGTCGCAAAATAGGAATGCCCCCCTTCGCTCGCTGGTGGTAGATGGACGCGGTTCATAACCGTTCGTCGTGGCATTCTAGGGGGAGGCCTATGTCCAGCAGTAGACTTCAGTCCATGCTGATGATGATGAAGACCAGTAGACCAAGCATGAATAGTAGGATACTCGAATAACAACAAAGTTATCACCAGTCATAACAAGTAATTAATTTATAAAAATTTAAAAAACCCTCAACACAATGAAACTGCTGAACCCATTTTGATCAAACATAGCTAAGAACACAACACCTTTCAAACTAAAAAAATCGAAGTCGGTTCATCCGTTCGGGAGCAACGATCAACGATGCCACAGACAGACACACACACACACAGACACGTCAAACTTATTAAAACCCCGTCGTTTTTGCGTCGGGGGTTATAAATAGCACGTTAGTTACCTCGAAGCCATGATAGGTAAGCCGAAAGCATGGCGAAAGTAAAAATTAATTTGAAGGTCCTTCTAACATTGTTATCAAGAGAACTGTAGGCATGCTAATTAGCTACACATAGTGTTTCTACTTTTAGAATGGACTACACAGAGTTACGCCGACTCACCTGACCTTGTGGCTTGTGCGCTCACGCCACATCATAGCCACAAAGTTTCGCATAGGACATTTTAATGCCTCTAATATCTGTACTATTATTTATAGCCATGTAATTAAATCGATATCTGTATATTATATGTTATTTCGAACAACATATTTCAAAGTTAAACCAAAAATACTGACTTGCACACAAATTATGCACACTAAATAAATCAAATTATACTGTTTAATGGTATTTGCAGAACTGTTTTACTTAGTGTCGGACTTCGGTATGGGATCTCGCCAGTAAAAAAAATAAAAATAAAATAAATAATGCTGGACAGTTCACACAACATTATCTAGCCCCAAGCTAAGCAGAGCTTGTGTTATGGGTACTAGATAATATATAACATACATAGATATTTTTTATTATAGATAGAAAATACCCAGAACACCCTGAACAAATATCTGCATATCGCACAAATATTTGTTCCGAGGCGGGAATCGAACCCGCAACCTCCGGCGTTGCAGGCGAACGTTCGCCCGCCCCGCCACAGAGGTCGAGTACTCTCGCGAAGTCACCCTTGAGTGTCGCTTCACCCTTACTCGGCTTACTCCACACAAGATCTCCTACGCGAGCTACTGGCTCCGCGTATCTATATACACTCCAGGGGCGTGACGCACAAGACCACGTGGAGTCGGGGTGCTCCGTGTCTGTTCTGCCTCTCATTTCGAACCTAACCTACTCATGTCGGAGTGCTAGCATAATTGAGTTTGTCTAATTTGTCAACAAAAACCTACTTATAACATATTATATAGTAAGAATAAGAAATAAAAAAAACAATTCGTATTTTAAGATTGTACAATTTAGAGTGCAAGTTAGTATTTTTGATAAGCAATTCGTATTTTTTGGTGTGAATTCGATAAAAAAGGTCATCTCGTTTTGTGTGATTTTTTAGTTTTTTTTTGTAGGACATGATTAGTTAATCAATTGTTTTTTTTTTCACAGCATTCTTTTTTTCTGGTATGCATTCATTTAATTAGTGGAGTTACCTAGTGTACTGAAAAATTATACAGATGTGCATTCAAAAATATCCCTTATTTATTCTGTGCTCTAGCGCAGAGTTCGCCAGGCCTGGCATAGAGTGCGTGCCTTTTTGCACGCGAACGTGTATAGTTTTAAGTTTAAGGTGTTTGGTTGCTTTCGCTAGTGGCGCGAAATTAAAATTTGATCGTGTTTTTTGCTCATCACAGCTCAATAACACTTCTTCAGATAGCGAAAACTAATTTGCCGGTAATTATATGACCTAACACACTAGTTTTAATTTATAGTATAGTAGGTATCACATAAATATCATTAGTTTAGCTACGATTGTGCTTCAATGGTTTTTACAGTGTTTTTTGTTTCAAGGACATTCATAACCAAACTAATGATATTTATGTGATACTATAAATTAAAAGTAGTGTGTTAGGTCATATAATTACCGGCAAATCAGTTTTCGCTATCTGAAGAAGTGTTGAAGAGATGTGATGAGAAGAAACTCGAAAAAAAATAATTTCGCGCCACAAGCGAAAATTTCCAGTAGAAACCTTTAGCTGTTCCTGCAAAAATGGGTCTGACAGACAGAGCGACGGAATGCAAAACTGACCATATAATAATTCCGTTGGTAGCTTTTGAGGTACGGAATCTAAGTCTTCCAAACTACGCCCTTGGATGGTATTTCGAACTCAGTCACTCGCTGAACTCAAGAACACTGCTACGTATACCAACACGACTAGCCCCTACGCGTCTAAAATCAAGCAATCAGTGCATGTTCCAACTTAAGCCTTGATAGGGTCAACGAGAAACAGCCGCTTCCTCGCGTTTATTATTACAAATGTGTTGTGAATGAACGTCGCGCGTCACACACACACCTCCGGCGGGGTCAATATTTGGGTTATATATAACCCACAGTGACAAGAGGCCCATTTGAGGCTCTGCCTACCCTTTCGGGGAGAAAGGCGTGTGTCTATGTATGTATGTATGTATATATGCTGACAGCTCTCATTGAACCGATGAGTCCGACGACATTTGAAAGGTCGTAGGAAGTCGGTAGATGGATGCAGGTCAAGGCCAAGAATTGTGGCATTATATGGGAGGCCAGCAGTGGACTTCTACAGGTCGACAATGCGATGCCGACAGCCAAAGGAGATATTAGGCTTACCAAGTTATTCTTGATAACAGTAAATAAAAGGAATAAGTATCTGTATCTGGGTCTCTTCAAGTCTAGAGTGAGTAGGTGCCTTCTAGACCTTTGTGCTCTATCTTCGGCCACAACGTCACTTACCAACAGGTGAGATCGTGGTAAAACAAAGGTCTATCAATGTAAAAAAAAAAACCTTTGACAACCTTCTGACCGCTTTTCCTGCTCATATTCGAAAATCTACCAACTAGCTACCTCTACTTACTTCTAACATCGAGCAACGGTACGGAGCAACGGATCGAATGCTCTAAGACTTCTAATAACGACATTTAAAAAACTGCATGTAATGTTAGGTAAGGACTCATTTTGAATGTTTCATAATATTCGGTAGTATTTCATGCCTATTACAAATGATATAAAATTTAAAAAACCGGCCTTGCGCGAGTCAGACTCGCGCACGAAGGGTTCCGTACCATTAAATACAAAAACGGCAAAAAAAAATGGTTTATAAAAAAAAACACGCAAAACGTGGTCACCCATCCAAAAACCGCTTAACCAACAATTGGAGAAATCACATTTGTTGTATGGGAGCCCCCTTAAATATTTATTAAATTCTATTTTTTAGTATTTTTTGTTATAGCGGCAACAGAAATACATCATCTGTGAAAATTTCAACTGTCTTACTAACACGGTTCATGAGATACAGCCTGGTGACAGACGGACGGACAGACGGACAGCCGAGCCTTTCCAATAAATAAATAAATAAATAAATAATGTTGGACAGTTCACACAACATTATCTAGCCCCAAGCTAAGCAGAGCTTGTGTTATGGGTACTAGATAACTGATATACTTAATACAATATATTACATAGATAGATATAGGGTCCCGTTTTACCCTTTGGGTACGGAACCCTAAAAATAGCGGTGAAATATGCTTACTTAGCATGAAACATCATTTTTGTTATCACAAAGATTGGAAATTAGTAGTGATGCAATTTTCGATAGATATTATGAGGTACTTACGATAAATCACTATCTATTATATATCAGTACTCATAGCCAGGCCTATAGTAAGCAATTATATTAAATGGGGTTTTGTATACAGGATGTCAAAGACAAGACCGTAAAGCGGAAACAGGGAAAACCTCATGAGGACCATGTGAGGAGATGATGATGATGAGGAGGATGGGAGGACCTAATGGCCCACCCGATTCTACGAGACCATTATATGTTTTGACGACCTCTGTAGCGCGGCGGGCGTAGGTTCGCCTGCGACACAGGAGGTTGCGGGTTCGATTCCCGCCCCGGAACAAATATTTGTGCGATAAGCAGATATTTGTTCAGGGTGTTCTGGGTATTTTCTATGTACCTATAATAAAAAATATCTATCTATGTAATGTATTGTATTAAGTATATCAGTTATCTAGTACACATAACACAAGCTCTGCTTTGCTTGGGGCTAGTTAATGTTGTGTGAACTCTCCAGCATTATTTATTTATTTATTTTATTTATTTATATGTTCTACGATTTTCACTTGTATATTAGTTTTAGTTATTTTTGTGCAATGTTTTTCACTGCACAATTATGCACAAAGGACTATTTTTTAAAGATTCCTAAGAAAAGTTGTTAAGACGCTGACAAGAGTTAAATAGGCTTCACTTAAACGGAATTTCAGCAAAATCTACAAATTTAAGGGAGCGAAAATAATGTTGATCTTCATGTTATTGCCAAGGCAATAGACGAAACACGAAAAAAAAAACTAATAACAAAAACCGTGAACTAACCTTTAAAATGAGCTTATGTACCAATGTAAATATTTCTATAACTTGTCAACGAGTATGTTGATACAATTAATAAGAGTTACATAATCATAATCATTTATTAATTTACAAACATGGGTACATATCGAACAGGCGACAAAATAGTATGGTAGATCCAGCCATGCTTTACCAATGTTGGCATGCAAAATAGTTACACATTTTATTTAAATTTAGTAAAACTTGGGTACATTAAACATAATAAATTTATCACAAATTAAAAATAAAATTAAAATACGAACAGATGTCAAATTAAACCTAAAAATACCATTACACTATATTATGGTCAGACAAGAAAGAATAATATTAGCCAATATTTGTTTATATATTTATTTGTCATGATTTTCCTACTTTACTTTTAGTGAGCGCGCTTCTGTCTCATTCTAACTCACCTGAACTGCTAACTCAGCTGATGAGTTATATGGCGACAGAATTTGGCTGACGTCAGTGCCTTTACTTTAAAAAACCGGTAATACCGGTAATATTTTTTTCTAAACCTATTTCAGGCACCAGCCTCTCGCAAAACAGGTGAATCACATCGGCACTATACTACTTATATTATGTAACCTTTTGTTGAGAGAAATAAATGTATTATTTGTTTGTTTGTTTTGTTTTGTTTACTTTGAATCATTATTATATGACGTAGCTTTATTTAATTATAATCAGCCAGTAACAAGTTTTTTTTTTTTTTTTAAATATTGATTTATCGGTAATAGTGAAATAGAAAAAAGAACCAGTGTTCTTTTAAAACTGCCAATAATTTTCAATTATCATCATCATCATCATCAGACTGCAGAAGTCCACTACTGGACATAGGCCTCCCACTCGCCACTGTAGAACCTTTCTTTCCCAAACGTCATAAATACCAGATGTTATAATCCAGATAAGCTTAGTTATTCATTGATTATAGAGCTGTAATCAGAAGAATGTAATTTCAAGCATTTTGAACTCTAACTAAACGTTTATAAAAAAGAGGAACAAAAAGTTTCAATTAGGTACATTTCTGAAAAAAACAGTGATTATTTTTAAATTATTATTTGAAAAACTTTCCAAGGGACACAACCTGAGTGTTTGATATGAATTTTACCTTGATACCTCCACGCATTTTTTTTTTTTATAATGGTTCCGTTTAACCTGTTGAGGTACGGAACCCTAAAAAACATACATGAGGGTGATCCCTTCTGTTTCCGCTTGACCATCTTTACTAGGGCACCGTGTATTTGAATGTGAATTGAGAAATACCTACCTACCATAACACAATGCCATAATTATGATATGAGGTGTCCTAGGACCTAGGACCCAACAAAATAAGTAAGTTTTATACGAAAACAAAGTTTTTTAATTCAATATTGAAGTTTTTTTAATTTTTGCCTCTTGATAACATTTCTTCAGTAACCTCCAATTTGATCATGTTAAAAGAGCCTTGAAGCCTTTAAAATAAAAGAGATACAAGTAAGTTTGGATATGAACAAGCTTAATGTAGCGCAGAAGTTAGTATAAAGTATAAATATAATTTAGGGGACAACATATAACCTAACCTGACCTAACTATATTATATATTTGTTAAAAGAAATTAAAGTGTAATCAGTGCAGCAAGTGAAACTAAGACATTTCAACACTCTGAAATAGGCACATCAGCGATAGCTGCTCGTCTATAATTTTAAATAATAAATAATGCATAAATTCATTCTGACTCTACCATAATTGTAGGTACGTAGGTACTTTCGTAGCATGTCTGATTTCACAGTAACTATAAGGGACACTATTCTAGTCATGAAAGAGTCAGAGAAAAATTGGTAATTAAAATTTGAATCGTAGGTGAAATCATCATGATTCATTCATGTTCGTAAAGTTACCACTATTTTTTAGATACGTACTTACTTCATAAAAACAACCAAAAGAAGGTAATTGAGTATCAGCTGTTGGTTATAACCTTAGCATAGTGAGTGGAATATTATATGAAAATGTACTTACTGTTAGCAAAGAATTGTGCAAAAAATATTGCAAATTCACCGGTGCTTAGATCACTTCTGAAAGCAAATAAAACTAGCTTCCAATTCAACTTATTTGTACCTACTAAAAATACTGCGAAAATAAAATAAAGTTACATCCAACAATTTGTGAAATAAAAAAATTAGTGTTGCCACCGAGCTCTTGGCTAAAGTTACCTGAGAGTGTTCAAAAAGTAACCTTCTAAAATGAAAAGTAGGCTTTTTTTTCATGATATTATAAAATTCGACAGACAGATGTGAGTTGATGTTTTTATTTTAACTACCATAGATGGCGCTGAATAGTTCGAGATTATGAGTTCTTTTAATAGAGCTTGACTGTACTCCATATGTGTGTGGTCTGTGTGTGTGCACGGAGGTGTGTGTGAATGTGTGTGCACGGAGGTGTGTGTGAGCGTGTGTGCACGGAGGTGTGTGCGAGTGTGTGTCCTATGTCCATGTTACTCTGTCAAAGTAAATAGAACTATACCATAATCTCGCACTATTCGGCGCCAGATAATTTCATAGGCAGGAGTCAGGACTAAAGCTATAATTTTATCAATACGCGTACTTGTGACTCGCCGAGCTTATTCGCTCATGTGTCACCCCAAGTACGCGTACTTTAAAACCACCAAGTACGTTCGTCGGCGATCCAACAGGTTTGAAATTTTGCTTGTACGTCTATCACCACCACCACTGCAAGCCACGAACTACAACTTTGTTTCGGCAGTGGAAGATAAAATAAAAAATAAAATAAATAATGCTGGACACTCTACACAACATCATCTAGCCCCAATCTAAGCAGAGCTTGTGTTATGGGTACTAGATAACTGATATACTTAATACAATATATTACATAGATAGATATTTTTTATTTATACCTACATAGAAAATACCCAGAACACCCTGAACAAATATCTGCGATCGCACAAATATTTGTTCCGAGGCGGGAATCGAACCTGCAACCTCTTGCGTCGCAGGTCAAGCTTCGCCCGCTGCGCCACAGAGGTCTTCAAGATGTGTGTGGCACGTTCATTTTGTTTTGTATTAAAATAGCTTGACGGTGTATCGCATGAATTCTTAAAGAAAATTCGTAGGAAAGTTTTTTTGATAAACAATGTATGGGTAAATAATATGGGTAATAAAATAAAATAATTTTAAAACTAAAACAAAATATTCAACTCAGTCCTATGCTCTTTTTTAGTAAGCCAGTTCTCCACCCACACTCGCCAATGTCGTCTTTTTTTGTTTCCAAAATGTGATATGATTTTATTCTCAAATATCACAAAGCTTCCTCTGTCGACGACATCGCGATATAGTGTAAGCAAGCTTCACGAGTGTCACCGACGTAGAGCCGAGTATATAAGCGAATTTTAAAATCTTGGTTTTTAAGCTCGTAAGTCTATCACCCACTTTAGACCTTGTTTCACTTGTATCAATTAATAATATTTCCAAAAAAATATGTTAGTTTTGATGTTGTATGTAGTAATGAGTTAACAGTCATTTATTCACAGAACCTAAAAGGTTACAAAAGTAACCTTCTGGCAACGACGGCAACGATGAATGGAATGGAATTATGAATGACGTGTTGGGCGGTTTCCAGCTTCGTCTAAAGATTTCACCACACCACAGACCACAATATCTAACCACAGCGGTAAGAAGATGTTGATAATCACTATGTTGATTCTTGGACTTAATGATAAGTGTCAACGAATTGCTATACTATTGCAGTTAAATTAATAAATCAAAATGCATACCTACCTACCTACCTACTTATGTTGGGAGCTGCTCACATAATGATTGTATAGAAATACCAAACAATACAATATTATAACACCTGCCAGCTTCATAGATAGTACCTAACAGATGCTTAAGAAAATTAAGAAGAATAAAGCATTTAAATTATGTCTATGTGCATAATTGAAAAGGCGCATACTCATCCTGAGATCTTCAAAACTTTAGAGCCTAAAAACCTGAAAATCATGTATCTGCCTTTTGATTTCTAGATGCTCACTACCAAAGGCTTTTACGAAATGCATTCCCTAACGGGGTAAAAGGGGTTTTAAAGTTTGTATGAAGAAGTTATTTTACTCATCCAAGCTATATTGAACCTTAATACAGCGTGATATAGCTTATTATAAATTTAATTTTGATTTGAAAAACCAATGCAAGTTTTTTGCAGTGCTGTACAAGATCTCGGTCAAACTAATCTATGGATGTATACGTATAGGTCTGTCCGTAATATAATAATTATATGTATAAAAAAAGTTTATGCAAACTCTTCCTTGCGTTTAACTATAAAAATAAAAGGTGTGAAAATAAAAATAAACTTAGCTTGCAACATTTTCAAGGGAGCTTTATTTGTAGAATTTTCCTAACTTTGGGTAAAAACCTTTAGGTGTTGTCTATTGCTCGAACCTCGGTAGAATAGCTATAATTCTTCATGCCATGCGATATTGAAAAAATAAAAAAGTTAAAAATAAAATATTTAGTTTATGGTACGCCCTGGATCGGTTCGATTGACATTTTCTGATTTTCCTGAAGATTTTCCGAATTCACGAATTTTCAGCAGTTCTATTTTGGGACAAATGACTGATAACAGTTATTTAGAATACTCGTGCTAGATTCGCATTGTTCAGACATGTATTCCACGGGCGTGCACGAGGCGTCGTCACTATGATAATTGTTTAATTGTTGAAGGTTTATTCCTAAGGGTTTGAAAGACACTGGTGGGTAATATGCAATGGAAATACGAGTTTTGCAAAGGGCGATGGCTGTTGGCGTTGCTAGTACTCGTCCTGTTCTCACTGGCGGCCGCGCAGAAGATCGGTGACCCTTACAAAATATTGGGAATCCATAGAAGGGCCAACCTGCCTGAAATCCGCAAAGCCTACAGGCAGTTGGCCAAAGAATGGTGAGTATATTTAAGCAGTAAACTATCCCAAAAAAAAAACAGTGTTCCTGCTGATCAAATATCTGAAACAAAATTGTTTCCAGTGTTTTAATTTAATTAGCCATTACACAGATACTTTTCTAGACGAATTACAGTAATACTAGTTGAATATATCCGTTTTTTTAATACATACAATATTTCCTTGGTATTGTATGTATAATATACAATACCTACCTATACATCTATGTTATACAGTAACTATGTTATTGTACAAGTATTACTTCATTTAGAAATTCATAGTCAATCTTGTAAATAATCCAGCGCCGTCTCATCTTCCTGGCCCATCAGTGAGGGCTGGCTCTGCAAACATCAGCAGAGTCTCTCAAAATGTCCCTGAACGGGATAGAGACGTTAGGCCTATGGGAATCAGGGGGACACAATATCTACAAGGACCTGGAGTAGACTCTCACTGAGACTACATATGAACGGATAGCTGGCTTTAATTTCACCATTCATCCTTTTTTTTTTTTTGCTTTGGCTTTAGTTTAGGAGTACCTTCTCCTACTAGGAACCTACCTAGGTACCTTGTCCTCCTCTAGGTTTTATTTTATTTTTAATTATTTTCTTGTGAATAAACAATCTAAATCTTGTCAATAAACGTATATTTTATTCCAGGCATCCAGACAAGAATGAAGACCCAAATGCAGAAACCCGGTTTGTTGAAATAAAGCAAGCGTATGAACTCCTGTCTGACACGGAGCGGCGGCAAGCGTATGACTTGTATGGAATCACGAACGAAGACGAGCACCTTTATAAACAGAGGCATGACTACAGCCAATATGCTAGATTTAGGTAAGTACCTCTTACAATAAGGGTATTGTCAACTTGGATTTGAAAGGGTTGACGGCCGGCGTGGCTGTTCAGTTACCAGCTGGCATGCAAGAGTTGTGGGTTCGATTCCCGGGTTGGGGTGTACATAAGAAAAAAGAAATAGAAAAATTTTTGCAAAAAAAAATTCGAAAAAAAAAGTCGTTTGGAAAAAAATAATTTAACATTAATTGATGGATAAGAAAAAAGCTAGGTACACGATAGGATAAAAAAAAACAAAGTATTTTTTCCTCAGTGCCCCTTATTTATGTACACTCTGACTCTGACCGATTCCCACTGTGAGACATGTTTTTCTGCAAATATTCATTCCCGGTCTGTGCCACAGGAAATCCTAGTGTTTCTGGACTACGTATGTGACTGTTGGGTGTTAAAAAAACATATGTTTGAAAGAACTGCAAGGACACTGAAACTATTCACCAAATTTATTTGTTATTTTCAATCATGAGGCCCTTTTCAGGGACACCATCCCTCAACCTCATCACTGAACAAAAAGAACCATTGATCTGAGAAAATCTCTCCATGAGCTTCTTATTCAGTGATCTCATTCACATACCAATGAATGTATGAGTCAATAAAACAATCCATGTAAACAGTTGACTCACTCCCGTGCATTCCGGAGGTGCCAGAAACAAATGATTGGACTGCTGTCAAATAAATAAACCTTCAATCAGACTAATCATTTATTGTAATTATATACTTTAAATTTATTGACCGCGTGAGCGAAGCAAGCTTTTGCTTTAATCTGCCTGGATGTTTTTTTTTTTTGTTACTTTGATAGTCCTTTGTCCTCGTGGCCAACACGATCTCACTTGTTGGTAAGTGACGATGTGGCCGAAGATGGAGCGCAAAGGTCTAGAAGGCACCTATTCACTCTAGCCTTGAAGAGACCCAGATTATAGTTTTCAGGAAAGGTATGTAGGTAGGTATGTATTTTGGTACACATAAAAAGTAGCCTATAGCTTATCCAGGTCATAATCATCTGTGCACCAAAATCAAACTAAAAACAACCAAACTTTGACATTTATGACTTAAAGGAACACTGGTACATACCTACATAGACAGTGCATTCATGTAATTAAGGTAGTTGTGTTGGGGTTGATTACTCAGACGGGTGCTACTGTGCTTTCAGCACAGTCTAGCTATGTTTGAAAACAAATAAATAAATAATGCTAGACAGTTCACACAACAATATTTAGCCCCAAGCTAAGCAGAGCTTGTGTTATGGGTACTAGATAACTGATATACTTAATTTAATATATAACAGGACACCCTGAACAAATATCTGCAGATTGCACAAATATTTGTTGCGAGGCTGGAATCGAACCCGCAACCTACTGCGTCGCAGTCGAACGTTCGCCCGCCGCGCCACAGAGGTCGTCAAAATAAGGTGCCACTTAGTTAACAAAACTAACTGAATTTTGGTATGTCTTTCCAGTAATGACCCATTCGAAGAATTCTTCGGAACACACTTCAGAACCCAGGACCAAGATATAACATTATTCCACAAATTGTCTGTTACAGCACGGTAAGATTGATGTTATATATTGTAGACTAGGATTGAGACGAGTCTACATACTCCAATGCTAATAGCTAGCATGATTCATGAAAGTAAGTTCTGCTACTCGGAGAGACTAAAACCAGATGACGTCACTATCAAGTTGCCGCTTTAGTCAAACAGAGAAAAAAGAATGGTGTTTTGTTTGTATTCAAACAAAACCAGAGACTGACTTATGCAGGCTGATGTTTTACTATGTGGTCATTGTTCCTCTGAATAGAATACCGGGCGAAGTATGTTATTATACCATGCTAGCTAGTAAGCCGAGTCTAAGATTGTAAGGCCACAAAAGAGCCAGTAGTAAATTCATTCTAGAATATTTCAAAACCAAATACTTGTTTTTTAAAATTGAGTTGCTTTTTGTTTGCCTTGCTTGTACCGTTTTCATGAAAACTAAGCAAACCTGTTAAAAGGCACTCCTTTTAAAGGGGATTTGGCGCGCGAATGGGGCGGGAGAGTTGTTTATTTTATTGTATTCACCCATAGGTTTAACACAGCAACACTTTCAACAAATTATATATATTGGTTTATTCCGGTTGTCCACGCTGAGCTTCTCCACGTTAGCGTGGACAACGGGAATATAATAAAATAATTCAAAAACATTCCCTATGTCCACGTTGGCTTCGTCCACGCCAAAGTGGACAACGGGAATGAATAACAAAAAGCGGCCAAGTGCGAGTCGGACTCGCCCATGAAGGGTTCCGTAGCAGCAAGTAACATAATATAAAAGATCTTGGATGGTTTACGATTTATGACGTATTCAAAAAAACTACTTACTAGATCTCGTTCAAACCAATTTTCAGTGGAAGTGTACATGGTAATGTACATTATATATTTTTTTGAGTTTTATCATTCTCTTGTTTTAGAAGTTACAGGGGGGGGGGGGAGACACATTTTACCACTTTGGATGTGTCTCGCGCGCAAACTATTCAGGTTAGAAAAAAATGATATTAGAAACCTCAATATCATTTTTGAAGACCTATCCACAAATACCCCACACGAATGGGTTTGACGAAAAAAAATTTTTTAGTTGCAGTTCTAAGTATGGTGAACCCCAAAAATTAATTGCTTCTTTTGTTTATTTTCTGAAAATCTTAATGCGGTTTACAGAATACATCTACTTACCAAGTTTCAACAGCATAGCTCTTTTAGTTTCGGAAAAAAGTGGCTGTGATATACACGGACAGACAGACAGACAGACATGACGAATCTATAAGGGTTCCGTATTTTGTCATTTGGGTACGGAACCCTAAAAAGGCTACAGGGTCAAGATGGGTTTGTAGTACGTATTTGGATTCTGCTTTCCATCAACCCAAAGTCCTTTAAGAAGTCTGGGCTGGTTACGGTATTGTCAGCACATTGGGACAACGCACAATACAACCCACACACACATCTTTAAAGTTACTATTGATATTAATACTAATAAGTATAATAACTAATAAGAAGCATAGATGTTGGGGACCTTGATCTATCCCGAGTAGCCACTCGGTCCCGTGATCTTCAATCATATACTTTCAGAATTCATAGTAAAACCATTTATTTCAGACATTTTGAAAACAATATTGTAGAGAAGAGCATCCATACTCCAGCCTTAGTGCTATTCTACACGGACTGGTGCTTCGACTGCGTGCGCTCGGCGGCCGCGTGGCGCCGCCTCGTGGACGCGCTGCAACCACTCGGCGTGACCATGGCGACCGTGCACGCGGGCCACGAGGCTAGCCTGGCGAGGAGGGTGGGCATACACGGAGTACCTTGTCTGGCCTTAGTGCTGGATAAACATATCTACACTTACAAGGAGAGCTTGCAATCTATGCCGAAGATATTAGGTGAGAGGTGAATTCAAGGCTAGAGTGAATAGGTGCCTTCTAGACCTTTGTGATATATCTTCGGCCACATCGTCACTTACCAACAGGTGAGATCGTGGTCAAAGGTTTTTTTTTGTTTTTTTCATACCACTTGGAATGACGTGTCAAGCCGATGGGTGATGTTAAGCAGTACCCTCTGCCTATGAACAGTGCATTATCACACCACCTAGGACGCGCCCTATGTGGCATTGCAATGCGCCCGCCACCCTGAGACATAAAGATGAAACTCTCATGCGCCTGTAGTTTCACCGGCACCCTTACCCTTATTACTTGCCAAGAACGTGTGAAGTCACAATGTATTCTGAACGATGATTCCACGCAGATATCGTAACGAGCCCGCGTTATACTCCCCTAGACCACAAAATTCATAAATAATGCTGGACACAGTTCACACAACATTATCACGCCCCAAGCTAAGCCAGAGCTTGTGTTATGGGTACTAGTTAACTGATATACTTAATACAATACATTACATAGATAGATAATTTTTATTATACATAGAAAATACCCAGAACACCCTGAACAAATATCTGCAGATCGCACAAATATTTGTTCCGAGGCGGGAATCGAACCCGCAACCTCATGCGTCGCAGGCGAACCATCGCCAGCTGCGCCACAGAGGTTGTAATACTACTTGGAATGACTGATCAAGCAGATGGCCCACCTGATGTTAAACGGTACCCTCTGCCTATGAATAGTGCATTATCACATAGGTCACGTCCACCTAGGACGCACCCTATGTGGCATTGCACTGCGCCCGCCATCCTGAGACATAAAGATGAAAAGTAGCTGTGCATGTAATTTCACCGGCAACCATATACTTCAAACCGGAACACAACAACGCGAGCACTACTGGTACACTACTGAGCAGCACTAGAAATAGGTATGGTGGCAGTACTTCCCCGGACGAACTCTTTACAAACAAGTAATTAATTTTGTAAAAAATAAAAAACCCTCAACGCAATGAAACGGCTTAACCGATTTTGATCAAAAATAGCTAAGAACAATCCCGACTAATTCACCTTGCAATAAAAAAAACGGTTCATCCGTTCGGGAGCTACGATGCCACAGACAGACGCACACACACACACACACACACACACACACACACACACACACACACACACACACACGAACACACACACACACACACACACGAACACACACAGACACGTCAAACTTATAACACCCCGTCTTTTTTGCGTGGGGGGTTAAAAATATCTACTACTACTACGAGAATGATAAAGTGGTGCCATCTAGTTTAGTTATAAAAACTAATTTGAAATGTCTTTGAAACTTGTGTCAATTAAATATAATCGTACAATAATTTAGACCGTGATTTCGTACGTGATAGAATCCGAGGGGAAATCCTTAGGAGAATCACAAGACACCATCATAGCTCTCAGAATTAGCAGTTGAAGCGGCAATAGGCCGCCATATTGCTAAAAAATTACAACCGTTGTGAAATAAAGGTTCTGTAGTGGCGACCACGAACCGGACGATCCAGTGTAGGAAGCTCTCACACTCGAAGTTGGTGGATAGAGGCGGCTCATGACCATTCGTCGTGACGTTCTACAGGGGAGGCATATGTCAAGTAGTGGACTTTGGATGATGAAGAAACTCCTCAATCACACTTTATCCATTACTAGCGACTCGCCCCGGCTTCGCGCGGGTAGCCTCCGGTACCCCCCCCCCCCCCCCCCTATGTGCTTCTCCTGGTTCTAAGCTACCTCCCCACCAATTTTTTGCCAAATCAGTTCACCCGTTCTTGAGTTATAAGTGGTGTAACTAACACGACTTTGTTTTATATATATACAAGCAGCGCCCCGCGGTTTCACCCGCGTAATTCTCGTTCCCGTGGCAATATCGGGATAAAAATGTGCCTATGTGTTATTCCGGGAGTCCAGTTATCTCCATTCCAGATTTCATCCAAATCCATCCAGTAGTTTTTACGTGAAAGAGTAACAAAGATACATCCAAACAAAATTTCGCGTTTATAATATTAATATGATATATAGATTGTAGAAAACAAATTGATTGAATAATAACCCATATGGACTCTTCCCGCCATTTTCTAAAAGAGACGTTGTCTACTTTTATTTTATTTCTTTTCCTAGTGTTTTCTTGAGTTATTTTGTGTTATTTTGGTGGCATTTTAACTAATGTAGCTCGTTTATTAAGCACAACTGTAGTGAAATGAAATGGAAGTGAATTGCGTGACTTTTGAAATTGGTGGAAATTGTCTACCAAAGTTTTAGTAAAATTGGCCACCGTTTTACTAAAACATGACTTGACTGTGACTTTGACGACTTGGAAGGAGTGTAACGTTGCAAAATCTATTGAAAATACAGATACTTGAAAATGGCAAATGCACAAGCCGTGCGGCGCCAATTATAAAGAAAAAAAAAAAAAAAAAAAAACCCTTATTCCTATTTGTACAGAGTTCATGCGCTGGCGGTTCCCGTACCGAATGGTGACGAGCATCGGTGATGGCAATGCGGAATCGTTCGTGAGCGACTTCGAGGACAACAAAGTGAAGGCGCTGATATTCGAGGAACGACCCACTATGCGACTCAGATACCTCATCACTGCGTTCCACTACAGAGATAGAGTGGCTTTTGGGTGAGTGCGGTAGTCGATCTAAACTCAACTTCTATTCGCACAAAACGTTTCGGTTCTACCTTTATAATGCGAACTGCTAAGGAGTGGAATACACTGCCGTCGTCTGTCTTTCCTGAAAACTATAATCTGGGTCTCTTCAAGTCTAGAGTGAATAGGTGCCTTCTAGACCTTTGTGCTCCATCTTCGGTCACATCGTCACTTACCAACAGGTGGGATCGTGGTCAAACAAAGGTCTATCAATGTTAAAAATAAAAAAAATAAAAAAACTTGATAGAATTGAATTTATAATGAATACCTATTTGGAGCTACACAGGCAAGGTCACTGATTGGATATATGTGGCCAAGTTAGAAGTCAATAGAGTAAAGGCTTGTTATCTTAAACTTAGCGGTATGCTTTTTTTTTAAATTTTTTTTATGCAACTTTAGATGACGGAACAAGCAGATGGCCCACCTGATGTTAAGCGGTACCCTCTGCCTATGAACAGTGCATGACCTCATAGGTCACGTCCACCTAGGACGCACCCTATGTGGTATTGCACTGCGCCCGTCACCCTGATACATAAAGATGGAAAGTCTCATGTGCCTGTAATTTCACCGGCACCCATACCCTTCAAACCGGAACACAGTAATGCGAGCACCACTGCTTTGCGGCAGAATATGCTTCCTATTGCATGCACATTTCAAATGAATTAAAAGTATCCTCAGATATAGATTTTGGAAGAAATGGGTAAACATAAAAAAAAAAAAAAAAAAAAAAAAAATGGCGTCCCCTTTTTTCTATACTGACAACAGATTCGTGTCGTCAGGTATCAATTTTGAAAGAATTTGGTGTATTAACTAAAATGTTCTAAATAATAAATGGCAACAACAAGAAAATATTACACTTTATAGAGCGACATATGTTTAGGTGACGAAGAAGGAACAAGCTACTCGAGATGACAAAAAATACCTGGTTTACTACTCGTAACGCTTGGTGATGGTGGTTGGGAACAGATAATTATTCAGTCGCAACTTGGTAGTTGGTAAAATCAGTCGCAAAGACCACCACTGGTGATAGTCATAGAGGTGCCCATTGGGAATAAACTACAGACGATATCAAGATAGACACCGCAAGTGCACCTACATTGCCTGTCCGAAAGCTTGCTCAATGTACTTATTGGCAAACCTCAAATCAGTTCGCTCTCGGCTGTCTTCGCGATAGCACGTCGGATATTAATAGAAAAATGCCTAATTGCGCATTAGTCAACTGTAGAAATTCTTCGAAGTCATAGCTAGTTTGCTAATAATGGAGATATTTCGTAACAAAGTAGGTGCACAATAAAACATGCTTGGTTTCATACAAATTTACGTATTTGCGGTGTCTATCTTGATATATATGATCTGTATCTTGATATATATGATATACTACAGGAATAAACTTTAAAATGTAATATATTAATAAGTTTTTTGTGAAAAATATATTTTTCAATACAAGCTTTTATAAAATTAGTGATTGTAACCGTGTGCTGATCAAAATGAGCCTAAACACTACTACTAGTCTACTATCATTCCTCGAGGAGTTCCGTTGTCCACCTTCCGTCTCCATCATCCTAATACTGTGGCTCATACGAGCCAACACGTTGACCCCCAGTCGTTATTGGGGGGGAATGAACGCCGCAGTAAGTGGCACAACGCCGGAACTGCGTCCCTCACGCAGGCGAAGCCTTGTATTAATATGTCGCGCCTCGCTTCGCTCCCTAACGATGGTTGCGTGCTACAGATTCGTGGACATGACGTCTCCCTTGGCGCACAACGTGACCTCCCACTACAAGGTGCAGCGGCACACGGACACGATGGTGTTGCTGAAGGAGGACAGCGCCGAGCCGGCCGCCACCGTCAGCACGGCGGAGATACCCACGCAGACGCTGCATCAGCTCATTGAACCTAACCAGTTGCTGATCCTTCCGCGGCTGTCTTCGCAGGTATATTCAACTATGATAGACCCTCGATTGAAACGATGTGCTGCTGTAGGAGGACAGCGCCGAGCCGGCCGCCACCGTCAGCAAAGCGGAGATACCCACGCAGACGCTGCACCAGCTCATTGAACCTAACCAGTTGCTGATCCTTCCGCGGCTGTCTTCGCAGGTATATTCAACTATGATAGACTCTCGATTGACTCGATTGACACGATGGTGCTGCTGAAGGAGGACAGCGCCGCGCCGGCCGCCACCGTCAGCACGGCGGAGATACCCACGCAGACGCTGCACCAGCTCATTGAACCTAACCAGTTGCTGATCCTTCCGCGGCTGTCTTCGCAGGTATATTCAACTATGATAGACCCTCGATTGACTCGTTTGACACGATGGTGCTGCTGAAGGAGGACAGCGCCGCGCCGGCCGCCACCGTCAGCACGGCGGAGATACCCACGCAGACGCTGCACCAGCTCATTGAACCTAACCAGTTGCTGATCCTTCCGCGGCTGTCTTCGCAGGTATATTCAACTATGATAGACCCTCGATTGACTCGTTTGACACGATGGTGCTGCTGAAGGAGGACAGCGCCGCGCCGGCCGCCACCGTCAGCACGGCGGAGATACCCACGCAGACGCTGCACCAGCTCATTGAACCTAACCAGTTGCTGATCCTTCCGCGGCTGTCTTCGCAGGTATATTCAACTATGATAGACCCTCGATTGACTCGATTGACACGACGGTGCTGCTGAAGGAGGACAGCGCCGCGCCAGTCGCCACCGTCAGCACGGCGAAGATACCCACGCAGACGCTGCACCAGCTCATTGAACCTAACCAGTTGCTGATCCTTCCGCGGCTGTCTTCGCAGGTATATTCTCGTGTCACGAAAAAAATGGTAGTCCGTTGGAGTAAGGTCGGAGTACGGAGTATGACGTATGGTTTCTAACTGCAGCTCCTGTAGAGTTACAACGGTTTCTCGTGCAGTGGCGTTATTTACCTGTGTGGGCGACCTTCCACTTGGATCGTTCTTCAAGTCGAAGTTTCCATTACGAAAGCGATAAACCAAAAACGCACGGTGCGTTCATTAGCAGTCTCCTCTCCGAACTCAGCGTTGATATTGCGAGCCGTTTCTGCCGCGTTAGTTCCGCGTCGGAACTACAACAACGGCAATTTCATACTTTAACCCCTATTATTATTCAATTGCGTCGCGCGCGCCGTGCCGTGTCCGTGCATCCATCGAGGTTCGCGCTGAAAATCAGCGCAGCAGCATTATGCAGAACGCGAACCTTTTTTGACGGTACTTACTAACTGTACACAGCACCCACGTACTTACCTAAGTGTGTGTTGTGCGTGTTATTTTTATTGATGATGTGTACAGTTTTGGTCAAAATAAATTTGACTTCTTTGTTTGTTTCAGAGCGTGCTGGATAGCGTGTGCCCGGTGGAGTGGCGAGCGGCGCGGCGCCGCCTGTGCTGCGTGCTGGTGTGCGGCGCGGGCGCGGCCGGCGACGCGGCCCGCAGCCGCATGCGGCGGCTGGCGGCGCGCGCGCCCGACCGCACGCACTACGCGTACCTCTACACGCACAAGCAGCCCGCCTTCTTGCACGCGATCGCGCCGGGCGCAGGTACCACAACAACTGTACAGACGGACAGACGTTGCTTTTTCGAAATATGTTCATTTACGGATGCCCAATGTATTTGTTACCGGCCAAACTAGTTTATCCTGACACGCGTATACGCGGTTCGGTTCAGGAAATCGGAATCGGATTTGGCCGGGGGGGCACTCTTGAGTAGGTTATAAGTTCATAATAAGTGACAGAACCGACACGGTGCAACCCAACTCCACGTGGACTTGTGCGTCACGCCCCTAGAGTGTATATAACAAGCGCGGAGCCAGTAGTACGAGTGGGAGGTCTCTGGGGTGAGAGTACAGGCGACAGCTCATACCGGAGTGCGACATTTCTTCCGAAAGTCCTTCCTTTACAGATTAGGTTGATTCGAAATATACATAGACTGCTCAGGTCTAATACCTTAGCTTAATGATTTAGCTATTCTGCATGGACTTGGTACATGGATCCTGTAAGGGTACTATTTTATTTATTTTATTATTTATTTATTTATAAGCCGGAAGACTCCCACTGCAGGGCAAAGGGCCCTTCCCTCTTTGTGGCCAGTCCTTGTCGTGGCAATCAAGCTCCACCCGCCATCGCGGTCTTTTTTTTTTTTTTTTTTTTATACTTCTAGATTGACGGAACTAGCACATGGCCCACCTGATGTTAAGCGTTAACCTCTGTCTATGAACAGTGCATTATCTCATAAGTCACGTCCACCCAGGACGCGCCCTATGTGGCATTGCACTGCGCACGCCACCCTGAGACATAAAGGTGAAAAGTCTCATGTGCCTGTAATTTCACCGGCACCCTTACCCTTCAAACCGGAACACAGCAATGCGAGCACTACTGCTTTGCGACAGAAATAGGTATGGTGGTAGTACTTCCCCGGACGAACCCTTACACAAAAAAGCCCTACTACTACTACTAAGGTCTACTACTAAGGATACTTAATAGGTAGATAAATTGAAATGCATCGGAACAGATTGAACCTTAATTACTTATCAAATTCTTAGAAATTTACTTACAACCTTATTTGAAAATGTGGAGTTGCAATTTAATTTGTCTTGGTGTATTGTAAACGAACAGTCCATACTCCAAGAACTCGGCATCAAGCAGCGACTATCAGCTACTGTGCAATCTCGCATCCTCACTTTCTTCGGACACGTGTCGCGACGCGGAGAGGTGTCCTTTGAACACCTTGTTGTACAGGGTAGAGTAGACGGCACACGAGCACGGGGCAGATCGCCCATGTAATGGACTGACCAAATCAAGGCAGCTTTGGACGGTCCACTGCATGAATGCACCAGGAAAGCTGCGGTGCGAGATGAGTGGCGAAGGATTGTGAAGCGAGCCACAGACCCTGAAGTGACGACCACGACCACTCTGCCAAGAGTGTAACGACGAAGAAGAAGAAGCAGGTTGTAACCGAGCGTGATGGTGTTTCAGGTTCTGAGTCGTCGGCTCTGGAGCACCGCGTCGTGATCCTGTGGCGCCGCGAGCCGTCGCGCATCCAGTACGAGTGGCTCAACGTGTCGTGGCCCGAGTGCAGGCCCCCCTGCGGCGCGGGCGACGCCGGGGACGGGGGCTACCAGGCGCGCCTCAACGAGACGCAGCTCGCGCTCGACCACCTCATCAAGCGACTGCTCAAGCCGACTGAAGTGCTGTCTTACGAAGCTCACGTGCAGGTCCGTTACACTAGCGCAGGGGTTCCCAAAGTGGGCAATAACGCCCCCTTGCGGGCGCTGCAGGCCTAAAGGGGGGCGGTAAGAGACACAGAAAAAAAATGGGGGCATCAAATCAGACACACTTTCGCATTTTAAAAGTTATTAGTATTCCTAGATAGTTAATTTTCGTAGATAATAGACCGCGGGAAATCATGTTTTAACAAGTTTTTGTCAAATAACCCGATTTGTGCATGTTTAATCTCCGCTACAATAATTAATTTAATTTTAAGTTATAGTGGTTTTTAAGTAGGTGAAAAAAAGGGGGCGCTAAAAATAATTATGGAGGCGCTAAAAAATAATTTATTCTCAAAGTGGGCAGTACACTAAATAAGTATGGGAGCCCCTGCACTAGCGGTATACGGCGACCTTTACGTTTTTGGTTCAGGCTTAGATTACCTTTAGCTGATGTTTCTCTTTATATATAGTGATAACTTCGATCGATCATTATACCAACGTATCTTCCAAAGCAACGCCAAAAAGTTTGTTTATATGATTAGCGCGATGCGAAATGTGCACAACGTAACGATTTTGGTTGTGTTTTTTTTTTTGGTAAATTAATACGATTGAGGCCCAGGACTTTACTGCGTTAGATACTGACAGAATTTGAATTTAACTGATGGGCTAGTAGATCAGTCTTTTATACAATTTTTAAACGTTTCTTCAGGAGCTGACCGACGAGGGCGCCGTGAGCGCGGTGTGGGCGGGCGCGGCGCGGCTCTGCCAGTGGGCGGAGGCGCTGGCGCGCTCGCACCACGCGCTGTCCGCCGCCTCGGTGCTCGCCACCGTGGCGCTGGTGCTGGCCGCGGGATACCTCATGGCGTACCTCATGTATGTACAGCTCGAGGGCACACGGCGTGTGGAAGCTGTCTCGATATCTGTACATAAGTCGTCACAGACGTGCACGTAGCGATCGTAGTGGTTACGGGTTCGATTCCCGCTGTGGGACAAATGTTTGTATGATCTGCTGTCCGGGTGTTGTGGTACCATGGTACTCGTAGTTCCTGATATCCGCGTCAGTGGGATCAGGACTATGTGACTGTTGGGTGTTATGTTATGTATGCTGTATGAGGCCTCCCTCATTGAATTCAATGGGGCTATTTGCCAGAATCATCACGCGGTGGATTGGTGATCGCGATATTGGTGTTGAGTACTCAGTTGGATGCTGCTGCTCATCTCCTGGTGTAATCCCTTATTCGGATTTTGCTATATCCAAGGAAGAAGACGGAGGGGTGACGCGGCCGAACACACCACGGCACAACAGTGCAAGCTACAAGAATCGTCCAACAGGACTTACTAACAAATTATATGTAGTGAATACTTATATTATGCTAATTAAAAACAAACCAATGGGACAACCATCAATGTATCCCACTAATATCATAAATGTCAATGTTTGTATATTTGTATGTTTGTTACTCAATCACGCTGAACCTGGATTGAGCTATAGGCTACTTTTTATCTTGGTAAAAAGCGGGCGATTATCTTACACTCTTCTTCTTCGTCGTTACACTCTTGGCAGAGTGGTCGTGGTCGTCACTTCAGGGTCTGTGGCTCGCTTCACAATCCTTCGCCACTCATCTCGCACCGCAGCTTTCCTGGTGCATTCATGCAGTGGACCGTCCAAAGCTGCCTTGATTTGGTCAGTCCATCTCATGGGCGATCTGCCCCGTGCTCGTGTAGTACACTAGTATCTTATAGAACAGTGTATTGTGGCGCAAGTTAATATTTAGTATGTGTATGTTGTAGACGCGTCGAAGAGGAGTCTGTCCAGCGCCAGAAGGAGGAGAGGAAGAAGCAGAGCGGCGTCAACAAGCGGAACAACAACGAGCCGCAGCCCGAGATGCGGCTGCACGAGCTGCGCGCAGAGAAATATAACGGACTAGTCAGGTGATCCAGCTAACTGATAATAGGCTCCTGATAACTATAATCTGTGTCTCTTCAAGGCTAGAGTGAATAGGTGCCTTCTAGACCTTTAGATAGATAGATAGATTAACAACTTATTGCACACCAAATATAATAAAAAAAAAAAAAAAAAAAAAAAAAAAAAAAACAGATCTACAGAGATGTACATTGGTCTTATCGCTAAAAGGGATCTCTTCCAGACAACCTTTGGATGGACAGGATAATACAAAATCAAAAGACGGCGGTGCGCAAACAAAACTTACCTACATAAATATATACCTAGACCTAACTATAGCTATATACTAATAACTAAACTACGACTAACTAATATACCTACTTATACCTAAAAATAACCAAAAATATGTATAAAACAAATTTAAAACATACATAAAAAACATTACTACTATAAATAAATAACAATGACGTTTGTACGTAACAATGACCTAGCATTCACGAAAAGGACAGATAGTGATTGTATATCTTGGTTTTAAATATAGGAAGAGATTTAAAAGATCTTATGCACCTTTGTGCTCCATCTTCGGCCACATCGTCACTTACCTTCAGGTGAGATCGTGCTCAAACAGTTCCTGGGAGCATTCACCGAAATGTAACCTATAGAAGATCGAAAGGCATGCGACTTTACGGCGGTGCTCGAGACTCTGGATCTTAGTCTCCGTCATATGTTGCTCACCTGTTCCAGTAACCAGTTAAAATAATCCATTATAAATGGATCAGGCAGGGTATGTTCTCGATTTAATTATTATGTGTTAATTTTTATGTACCTACCTTTTAATTAGTGTAACTGATAACTGTTTGTCGTTCTAATTAAAGTAAATATAAATATATGAAACTGTAACCAACGTACGCCACGTGTCTCAGAACGTGAAAAACGTCACTGACGCGACATTGCAGTGTGACTCACCTTTTCTCTTATAAAAATCGGACCTATTATATGTGAAGACCGATATCATTCTATTCGACCAATTTCTTTGTACGATTTATGGGTTCAATTTGTACATTATTGACTGTTAACCGAACCGAACTGACTTCAGCTTGCTTTGCTTAAATCTGCAGTCCAACTATTTGCTGCTAATTATGAATATTACAGGTAGAAAATAATACTTGTTGCAGACTTTTGAAGCCCGGCTGTCGAACGATCGTCCTACTTGTTGACATGCAGAGCCGAGTGATGCTGCTATCTAAATTCCACAAGGTCGTGTGGCCCTACCGCAAGTAAGTCATCCATTTGTATCTTGTGCTATGATGGGCTAAGAATATAACCTCGACCAATCACAGATCAGCTAAAACAATATGGCGCTTAAATTGGCCAATCAGATTTCAGAAGGTAGGAGTAATAAGAAACGTAGAAGTAGGTACTGTATATAAAAAAAACTGAAAAATAAAGCTTTTATACCCCTTCGTCTCTTACATTGGATGTCGTAATAGCTCACCAAGGGGTTACACCAGGGGATGGCCAACGGCATCCACCTGAGTACTCAGCACCAATACTACGATCACCTATTCTCGTGCCAAGCGTGGTTATGGCAAATCACCCCCATTGTCTTCTATGGGACGCCTCGTCCAGCGGTGGACGTCTAAAGGCTACTGATGACGATGATGATTATAGATCAATGCTACGATGTTAATTTTTAATGATTTTTCTCAAAATTCACAATAACAAATTATGGACGCAACTAACAAAACCTCGACCAATCACACATCAGCTAAAACAATATGGCGCTTAAATTGGCCAATCAGATTTTAGAAGTTAGGAGTAATAAGAAATTAATAAGTTCTGCACCGAAGCAGCGACTCGAATACGCCGCTGCTGCAGCCGCTCGCGTTTCGAAACCTGAGCAAGTGCCTGCGGGCCATTCTTTCATCAAGGTGGAACGAAGGAAGAGGAAGTCCACTTGCTGTAATCAGTGCGGAACTGCCGTATCGACTGAGCTGAACCAGCCGTGCTTGCTGCGTGCGGAGGTACCCACAACTCCACTGTGCTTGTCCCGGGTTCACTACGCCGTGAAGCCCGAAGCGGTGGTGGAGTACCTTAAGCAGAAGACAGGGCTAACCATGAGGGTCGAGCAGTTGGAATCTCGCCATGATGTCAATTTTATTTCCTTTATGGTGAGGGTGCCGACTGACCCTCTATCGACCTTCATGAATGGAGAGTTCTTAAGGTGTCAAGTTCAGGAAGTTCTTCGGACGCCTGACACTAGACACCACGGAGTTGCGTCATATGTCGCCGTCTAAACGTGTGCACTAAAATAAAGTATTTTATATATGTATGTTAGTTTTAAGGTATTTATTGCTATGGGCTTATTGTTTAGGTTTAGTACACTTTCCATTAAGCCTAAAATAAAAGTATTGATTGATTGATTGATTGATTGGTCTGCATTAAAAAAAACTGAAAAATTAAACTTATATAAGTAAAAAAATTGCCTTTCTGGGTGCTTTGTTTGATCATTAGAAAGAAAGAAAGAAAGAAAGAAATGTTACGTTAATGTTGGCAGAAACAAGACGCTCCTGTTCGCGTATCTGATGGTGGAGCGCAACATCGCGTGGTTCCGGCGCGTGCTGGAGCTATCCCTCGGAGGGGACGAGCTGAGGCTGAACGCGCGCAACTGTGTGGGCACCGTGCTGGCGCTGAACCCGCACCGCAAGTACTTCTGCATCTACCACGCCAAGCACCCCGAGTGCACTAAACCACACAAGGTAACACTCAGACATTTCTTCAAAGTAATTATAAATAGGTTGATTTAACTGATTTTTTTAATAGATATGTTTTATGTGCTTTACACACCAAGACCGTATATTCAATGATTTTATTTTATTTTTTATTTTATTAAATAGGACACCCAACACAGGTTTACACTAACACATTCAAAAAACAAAACAAAACAGGGTCTTAATCTTAGTGTTCCCGTAATTATAGGGTATCACAGCGTGCGCAAGAAATACGATCATGCCGTTATACTGTTTCAGCGCATGTCCCGCATGACGCGGTCGCTGGGCGCGGGCGGTGCGGACCCCGAGGCAGGCGCGTTCATCGGCTTTCACACCGAGCCCGACTCGTCGCAAGACGAGGGCGCCGAGCCGCCCGTGCTGCTGCAAGGTACGTGCTATAGTTCAGCGCATGTCCCGCATGACGCGGTCGGGGGGCGCGGACCCCGAGGCCGGCGCGTTCACCGGCTTCCACACTGAGCCCGACTCGTTGCAGGACGAGGGCGCCGAGCCGCCCGTGCAAGGTACGTGCTATTGTTTAGCGCATGTCCCGCGGATTTGATCCCTGTACATACTCCGGCCACTGCATACATTGCCGACCTCTGTGGCGCGGCGGGCGAAGCTCGGCCTGCGACGCAGGAGGTTGCGGGTTCGATTCCCGCACTCTGAACAAATATTTGTGCGATCGCAGATATTTGTTTAGGGTGTTCTGGGTATTTTCTATGTATAATAAAAAATATCTATCTATGTAATATATTGTATTAAGTATATCAGTTATCTAGTACCCATAACACAAGCTCTGCTTAGCTTGGGGCTAGATAATGTTGTGTGAACTGTCCAGCATTATTTATTTATTTATTTATTGTTGGTGTAAGTACCTACTTAACTATTTTAGTAGTTAAAGGATTGTGTTTAACTACTAAAATTAACATAACATTGTACGACCACCTAACTGGGATTGTACATTTGGTCCTTCGAGCCGGATATTTTTCTCATTTTTCATCATTATTTCATCATTATTTCATTTTAAAGTTCAACAATTGTAACTCATCAAAGACTTCTTTTTTTTTGTTTTTTTTTTATACTACTTGGATGACGGATCAAGCAAGAGGCCCACCTGATGTTAAGCGGTAACATCTGCCCTATGAACAGTGCATAGCAAAGAATGTAATTTTAAACACCACACACTATTGCACATTGCAAAAAGGACGTATGGAGCAACAACTAAACCTAAGAAAAAAACGCTGGACTCTCAACTATCAACGTCCACGCAACAAGGCTCTCATCACTTAACTACTAAGAACATGGAAGTACTGTTAAGTACTGTCAAAATAAGGGTCAAAACCAATGATGATACCTTTGTTACTCTTCGAGCTCTACTTGACCAGGGTTCACAAGTAAACTTGATAACCGAGAATGCTGCTCAACTGCTGCGGCTACCACGAGATAAACTCAATGAGACTGTATCCGGCGTAGGATCCGTGTCAGGAGACTGCAAAGGCCGTGTTCAACTTACTTGTCAGTCCATTCACAACGATTACACTATCACCACTAAAGCTTTCATACTGAAAAAGCTAACTAATAACTTGCCCAACTGTACTTCGTTGACTACTACTCTAACCTATAAACAGATTACGTTTGTACACACTGTGCACCAAATGACATTGATCAAAGTTGCATATGCATGTTCTAATATTTCACTTCCTTTACAATATGTTTTCCTTCCCACAGAGAATCTACTAGACGGCCTGGATAACTGGCTGGATCGTCTGTTCGAAGGCAGCACACACCGCTACTACATCAACTACTGGCCCGATATGACCAGCAAGTGAGCACAACGCCACTCTACACGTTCAGTTCTACTAATGGTAGCTACACGTACGCCAGTTGGACAGTAAAGCAACAAAATAGAATGAATGATGAATAAACTAGATCAAAATTTTCACTAGAAACGGGATATTTACCATGATTTTTGAGTTTTAAATGTTCCCGATATTTCGGCACGCCCGAAATCCCGTTTTATACCGTTTCTAGTGAAAATTATGTACATAACCATGATAGTTTCAAAAGTTAAACTAGATCAAGACTGACTACAAATTGGCAATTGGAAATTTTATTTAGGGAACCAAAGGCGGCGATGAGTACACCACTTCTCACGGCTATATTTCTACGATTGTGCAACCCACAGTGAAAAGAGACCCATTGAGGTCCTGCCTACTCTTTCGGGGAAAAAGGCGTGTAATCAATGAATAATATAAATAACATCCAAAAGTCATATACATAGTCCTAATCCCACAATAAGATTATATGTGTTGTGGGTATCAGGAACTACGAGGACCATGGGTACCAGAAAACCCAGACCAGGAACAAAAATTGCATATCATTGCATTTGTACCGCAGCGGGTATCGAACCCGCAACCTCTTGCATCTTAGTCGATTACTCGCCTGCCGCGCCACAGAAGTCATTGAACTACAAGACTGACTACAAATTGGCCAATAACAAAGTTCATTCAATGTTCATTCTATTTACTATCTTTTACTGCTCAACTGGCGTACGTGCGCAACGCCATAACACGTTGCAACATGTATGTTAAAATTGTTAATACAGTTTTTCACGTCAAATATTGTTGCGTTTTACAGCCGCCTTAGTAATTAAGTGGTACTTAGTACTTAGTGGTTACGTCAACTGTTTTTGTATGTTCAGAACTTTTTGGTGAGAAATCTGTTTATTATACCTACGTGTTGCAATAGGTTTAATATATTTGTTGACATTGTAAATTAAACAATTTTAAATGGATTTATCGCTAATATTATTTATTTTTGTTTCCGGAAGTTTCTAATGAATAATATGCGCGATAAAACTGTTTACAATTGTTTAAGGTGAATGCTCACGCTTGTAGCGCGAAATTATTATTTTTTGTGTTTTTTTCCCCATTACAGCTTCTTCAGATAGCGAAAGTTGAGTTCGCGAGAACTAGGAGACTTAACACACATGTTTTAACTGATAGTATCTCATAAATATCATCAGTTTAGCTACGATACCTAAACAAAAAAAAACTGTAAAAATTTGTTAGTGGTATCATAACTAAACTGATGATATTTATGAGATACTATCAATTAAAACATGTGTGTTAAGTCTCCTAGTTCTCGCGAACTCAACTTTCGCTATTTGAAGAAGTGTTGATGAGCTGTAATGCGCAAAAAAACACCAAAAAATTTGAAATTCGCGCCGCAAGCGTGAGCATCCACCTAATAATGAAAAGTAATTTCTATGTTTTTTGACGATATATCTTAGTTTTGTCTGTTATGACGTGTTGCCACAAGGCAATGATTACTCTGACAATGTTATTTAAAGCGCTATCTCACTGGGCCCGCATTGATAGATTTGAGAGCTAAATCTCTCAAAAAAATAGTTGAGTAAAAACTAAAGTTTTCTTTTAAATTACCAGTTTTTATTAACACATTGTTTTTTCTAAATCAGTTGAAAAGTTCGTCGAGGTGTACTTTAATATTTTTTTAGAGGATAATAGTTTTATTTTTATTTATAGACTGTATAAAAAGATTGTGCTGAGTTCAGGATATTTGGCTATAAGTACATTATTCATTGCGATAACAATTATTGAACAAAAAATATTTTTCTTCTGTTCCATTTTAAATGACGTGTAACGTTTGTCTTTATAACTACGTTGTTACTGAAAAAAATCAGTCAGTTGTTTAATTTTTATTTGTCATGAGAGCTTCGGACATTTTTAGGTGTCATTGTGAGAAGCCGATTTGAAAAAAATGCCGGGGTAACGATGCCACTTGTTCGAATCCCTTTTTTTCTTTGAATCTCTGTGTTTAGTATATAAACATGAAGGTGGTTGAAATCATTTTATTCTTCCAAAGATTTGACGATAGGATCTTCATTTCTTATGTGTTCGACCAACAACAGGATAAAAAATATAATATATACACTGTGGTCGATTCTGTTAAGCATCCTAAAGCTAAACAACGCTAAATTACCGCTGTAATAGACTGAAAACAAAAATATTATTCTAAAAAAAAACTGACATGACTAGAAATTTTGCAACTAGGTGGGGATAGTATATATAGTATATTACTTAGCTTTATTACACAATGGGCGGTCTTATCGTTATGTAGCGATCTCTACCAGCATTCCAGTCTATTAGAAATGCGATAGTTTTAGCACGGTTTTGCTTTAGAATGCTTCACAGAATCGACACCACTAAGCCTATAATATAGGCACATCTATACATATGTAGCGCGCATTGTATTTAATAATCTGTGCGCCTACGTTGAGCGAACGTCAAAATCCAATAAAATATTGCCTTTGAATTTAGACCGTATTACTACGGTTTTAAAGTTCGTCATTCTTATAGACTGCCGAGGCGCATATTTTATTCGCTTATTCTCTGAAGAGTACGTATAAGTTGTTTTTTGGGCTCAAAATATCGGAGATTACCGATTTTGGATAAGTTTGTATTGACATTGGATTGAATTTTTGTGTTTTATAAAATGAGTTTAGACACGGCGAGTTTTGGTCAAGTCGTTGTCTCGTAGACGTAGGTTTTTTGGGAGATTAGTGCCTACGAAGGGGGTATTGACTCCCCACTTAGGTTTAGTATAGCGCTATAGCTGAATTAGTATGGGCATAGACTAACTAAACAAAATAGAATGCCAATCTCATACAAGAAAACGTGCATCGATGAATGATTGCTTACAATGACGCTAGATGTCGCTGTTTTGAATCTGCTATAAACGATTGAAATTATTTTTACATGTATTTCGAATAGATCGATAAAACATGTTTTGCGACCATAGTTTCATAATTAAAAAATAAATTAGAAATTTAAATGTTTATTTTTAAAGAGATTAGGTAATTAGTTTAAAATGCTGATTGAATGAATTTGCCAACGCCATCTAGAAATTGCCTGGAATTTTGCCAGCGCCATCTAGAAATTGCCTGGAATTTTGCCAGCGCCATCTAGAAATTGCCTGGAATTTTGCCAGCGCCATCTAGAAATAGCCTGGAATTTGTCATTTTTTAAGTCACGTTTTCTTGTATGCTTCGATGAAAGTCCATCGAGGCTTGTATGAGATTGGCAGTTACGGTATGGGGTAGCTCGACTTTCATTGATTAGTATGTAATTTGAAGTTGGCGATGAAAATTGAAGCTTGACTTAATTACAATAAAAATTATTTAAATTTAATTACAATAACTTGGCGTTTGAAAATTGACGTTATAGTCTTTGTTCTTATTACACTGATAGATTTTACTTATCTTCAAGCTATATACGATTAGTTTCACCGGCAGCTCTGAATTAGCATGTTGAAGTGGCAATGGGCAGGCCATATACCTCGCAGAAGCGATAAATCCGGTTTAAAGTTTTTCGAGTGGCGACTATTTACTAGTATCGATAGACCGACGATATTAAAGGTCGCTGGATGGAGGCGGCTGAAGACTTAGTCGTGGTCTTTTATTAGGGAGGCAGGTGATGTCTAATGATTCTATTCTGAAGCTTCCTTTAGTATCTTGCTAGATGGCACCTAATAGTGAAATCTATCAGTTTAATAGTGAACCCAAACTAATAGTAATTTTAAAAAGTATAGTGGTCTTAAAATAAGAATTTATAACGAATATTCACACTTTTATATAAATAAATTAGCTGTAAATTAGCGAATTTGTCCTCACTATCAATAACTAGGCACAGCAGCATTATGTCAGCGCACCAATACACAAACACGAGTTAACTTTTTGGGGATTCAATCCGCCATTTTTGAAAAGAAACTTCGCCATTTTTATCTATTTTATTTTTATTGTGTTTTTTCGAGTTATATCGTGTAATTTTAGTGGCATTGTAACCGGTGTAACTTAGATAAAGAGCACATTTGTAGTGTAGTTAAATATAAGTGTACGAGTGTCTTTTCGGATTGGTGGATTTGGTCCTTAAAAACTTTGATTTTCTGCGACCATTTTAATCTGGGTTATGACTTGACGCCTTGACTTAGTTTTACTACATGTAATTTTATTACAATAATGTCACTTGACATTGATCACAATAATGTTACTTAACATTGATTACAATATTGTTATTTGTCATTATTTACAATAATGTTACTTGACATTGATTACAATAATGTTACTTGCCATTGATTACAATAATGTTACTTGACATTATTTACAAAAATGTTACTTGACATTGATTACAATAATGTTATTTGACGTTGTTTACAATAATGTTACTTGTCATTGTTTACAATAATGTTACTTGTCATTGTTTACAATAATGTTACTTGACGTTGTTTACAATAATGTTACTTGTCATTGATTACAATAATGTTACTTGACATTATTTACAAAAATGTTACTTGACATTGATTACAACAATGTTATTTGACGTTGTTTACAATAATGTTACTTGACGTTGTTTACAATAATGTTACTTGTCATTGTTTACAATAATGTTACTTGACATTAATTATAATAATATTACTTGACATTGGCGAAATATTCCTCAGAAGCCAAGAAGAATTAACTTTTAAACTGCAGTGTAGATTTTCGTATTACTACTTCGTGTCATTGGTTGTTTCCTGGTTACCCTGTAGATTAGTAGAACTTTGTGTTACAGGGTTTTTCAGTTCTGTGACTTCTACTTTTCTTGATAGCAACAACGTCACGTGCTGTCAGTTACTTAGCCCATAGGTAATTGGTCCCACATAAAGCACTGCACTAGTGACCTCATAAAGGTAATTATTGGGTTAATTACAATGTAATCAAAACTGTACCAACTATGGTACTGGACAAAAGTTCACCTTTACATAATATTATTGTCTGTAAATCTGTAATGAATTACAATGTTTACAATTATTATGTACTAGTCAAAAAGTATTACCAAAAAAAGTAATTTTAGTATGCTTAATATATTACCTAGCTATTATTATAGATAGAACGTACTATGTTGATTTATTTATCTAAACTCATCATTGTATAGTAATATACGCCGCCGGGTATGCTACTCCGAGATACGATGGTCACGTGGTTAAACACCAGAAGACGTCATCACCAATGGGAATTGAGACAGCCGTCTCTGTGTGTTACCAGTAGAGTGTAACCATCTTATATTACCGGTCCGATCCACCGCAAGGTTTTGACAAAAATAAGTTTTTTGTGAAATATATATTTTTCAATACAAGCTTTTATACAAGTAATTAATTTTGTAAAAATTAAAAAAAAACCTCAATGTAATGAAACGGCTGAACCGATTTTGATCAAACATAGCTAAGAACACTCCCGACAAGTTCACCATTCAAACAAACAAAAACGAAATCAGTTCATCCGTTCGGGAGCTACGATGGGACAGAGAGACAGACAGACACACCCTCACACACATACACACACAGACACGGCAAAATTATAACACCGCGTCGTTTTTGCGTCGGGGGTTAAAAATTAGTGATTGTAACCGTGTGCTGATCAAAATGAGCCTAAACACGGCCAGTTTACTATTTACTATTATCCCTCGAGGAGTTCCGTTGTCCACCTTCCGTCTCCATCATCAGATCAGCTCGCTGTCACCATATTAATGCATTGTCATCAGAACTTGACAGGTATGCAAAATATCATCTCAATCGGTTGAGGATAACTATTTTAAAATTCAGTTGCAAGATTCCACCCGGACAAACGTACATACATTGAAAGTCAAATAAAAGCTTGTATTTTTTTTTTAATTCTTTTGCTTACTGCACTTACAGTTTACACCAACGCGTGCAGAAAGCCAAAACAATAGGTACAATTATTAAAAACTACTTAACTTAGAAAACTAATAGAACTTAATAATTAAAATTAAAAAAAAAAAAAACTCAATCTCTGACTTAGTGATTGGAAAAAAAACTGCTACTGGATATGTGACGTCGTCTGGTGTTAGTCACGTGGCAGTTCCGGAATAGCTAACCTGGATTTCTTGGATCATGATTGAGCTACTATGTACAGTATCTCAATGGAACTCATGGCATTTGTGTCAGGCGGATTCATAGCCACCGCATGGCCGAGTTTCACCAGGAGGCCAATTCTCGGATTGTAGAGATTATCTCTAAATTAGAGATAATGTCGAAGCATGAATGTCTACAAAAAATGTCACAATAACGATCAAATCGTATCGATTTGAATGATTTTGGTCGACTTATGTCTATTTGTGACATCACGAGAATAGCAAATTAAGATTTTTTCGACATATGTCGAATTTGACTTAATCTCAAAAGCACGAGAATTGCCCTCCTGGTATGTGGATAATACAGACTATCCACGTATGATGTATTCTTGCCAAATTAATTATAATTTTGTAAGTTTCAAACGCATTTTAGATCATGTTTAATAGTTGAAAAGACAAAATAATTGTTTTATTTAGGTTTGCACTTCACAGTACCACGTGGACACCATTTCCATACAAACTGTAGGACGACGATCTAGGCTCCCTCTTCAACGCAGGCGGTAACCCGCGCGCCATCTCACTCGCGCTAGCCGGCGTCGTGCACAAAAATGTCACTTACCAACAGGTGAGATCGCTGTCAATCGAGGGTCTCTAACTAAGCGGTTTATTATGTCCTCAACTGTACGATAAATGTATTAAGTACAAAGTGAATGCAGTAATTTTGACATAGCAGGATCGTGCTAAGCAATGTGTGGTAGTAAAGACTCTTAAGGCGATGTGTTAAAATTTTGGGGTCGATGCGTCAAGTGCTCAAAAAGGTTACAAACTTGATGTTAATAGAGTAACTATTTAAGGATGTCATCTAAATAAATCAAAAACAGAAACACGATCGGTGAAACTTTTCACGACATTTTTTTTTTTTAAATCGGGTCTCTTAAAACCCTCTTTAGGTTCGAACAGAGAAAATAGTGACTGTTAATTTTACAACACTTTTTTTGTTTAATTTTGCGCTACCCATTAGGTAATCACATTACTTGATTAAAAGATAAGTATTTATATTAGTATTTGCGAATATGTACAAAGTTTTATCATTTGTCGCGACGTCAGTTACTTTCGAACGGCAGAAATCTATACCTCATCTCTTCCCGCGTTCAAGTGTATATAGCACTATCACTTTCTTCCAGCTATTATTTTCTTGCTAGACTCCGCCCATTCAATATTTTAACATATTGACCCAAAACTCGAGGTGCTAGCATACCTACACTTCATTTATAGAATTGAAACTATCGTGGTTGGGAATCATATTAAAAGATAAACGGCTAATTACCACTATTATTCGTCACTTTGCTGACGTTTCGAGACTGAGTTCAGAAGCCTCTTCATCATGAGCACCGCCCGCGACCGCGTTCGACGGTGGACCAGCGAATACTGCGTGCAACCTCGCGCTCAGTTCGCTGGGACAGCGGCGCGGCGGCGGGCGGGCGTGTTGTTGGCGGACTTTTAATACACTTACAATTAATTTTCTTACTTGTAATTTGTATGGAAATGGTATTCACGTGGCACCATGAACTGCAACCTCGTTTTGTGATTGTTATTAATTTTTGATCTGTATGTTTATTTATTTATTTATAATACACAGGCAGCTCCCGGAGCTGATGCGTGTATATCTTAGTCCTTATCAGTGCTCTTTAAATGTTTGTCAAGTCTATTTTTGAAAGAATTCACTGAGAGGGCACTGATCACTGAGTCTGGTAGCCGGTTCCAAGTGCGCACGACGCGATTGGGCAATATGTGCATCCTCGGATTGCTGGTACTTGGCCCGCGTTGCAGCTTCGAATTATTAGAATATTATATTCATACAAATAACTATTAATGCAGAGGTTCTCAGTGTACCTACCTGTATACAGCGTTTGAATTGTTTGGAATCCTGTTTCCAGGCCGAATTATTACTTAGTTTGGGAACCTCTGCTTTGGATTGGTTTCTTTATTAGTTACGTATAAAATATTCTTAAAAGAAAGATGTGTTGTTTATATATTGTTGCCATATTTTCAAATAGTTTTACCGCCACATTAAGGTGTCTGTATATGGGTTGTTGTTCAGCTTTTTGTCTGTTCATTAACATTTATTGTTAGTATTTATAATTATATTTATTGTTAAGATTCACTAAATCTATCCTTTATCTTAATTCCAGTATCGATTTGTACAATAAATAATTGTTCTTTAAAATTTATTTTATTACCTGACTACAGCAAAGCCAAAAGGAAGGGTTTTAACAGTCTATGTAGGTATGTTTGTATTTACGTATCCTGCACTATAGCCTCTGATTATATATATCCAGCCAAATTGTTTAATTCTCTAAAACTATGGCACCTAAACTACTCACCCGATGTACAATTGATTTGTTATTATGGTGTGGGTGAGCATGAGGCTAAATTTTATACGATTAAGAGGCCCATGGAGGCTCTGCCTACCCCTTCGGGAAAGAGGCGTGTGTCTATGTATGTATGTAAATCAATGATAGTTAAAAAAGTAAAAGGGGTCTGAAATTTGTATCTGCTGTCTTATCGAGTGCGATGACAAATGAAAGAAAAATGAGATCTAAGACGAAAATCTGCCATTTTTGAAAGAAACTTCGTCATTTTAATTTTATTACATATTAATGTGTTTTTTCGAGTAATTTCGTGTAATTTTAGTGGCATTTTAACCGGTGTAACTTGGATAAATGGCAAATGTGTGATGTAATGAAATTTAAGTGTATTGCGAGTCTTTTCGAAATGGTGGATTTTTTTGCCACTCAGTTTTTCTGCCACCGTTTAAACTGGGTTAGGACTTGACGGAGACTCTTGACGACTTGACTATAAAACTATAATAAATAAATCACTTGACATTGGCTAAATTGTTGCAAATAATGCACAGAAGCCATTACCTATGCAAAGAAGAAGAAGAGATCTAAGACTGAGATTGTTATTGACATTTGGCATAGATGTATTTTAATTACGTATGTCACTAAAGTGTGTGTAATGGTACTTGTTGGGTTATAGTTTTTTTAACTTTTTACTTGTTAAGTTACTAGAAAAGAAAATGTTGGAAGGTCTCGGATATTAGGTAGGTACCCCTGGTATCCGTGTTGAGTTGTTCCCGTAATGCCGAGTTCCCTCGTCGCTTTGCAGTGCTGTGGTCTGTCCGGCCTAAGAAAAGACCCCATTGTATCCTCCAGTGGATGCCGTAAAAGCAGACTAAGGGATTACAACAGGGGATGGGCAGCAACTGACTGACAATACTGCGATCCACCTGCCAAGTTTTGTGATGATGGAAAATCCCGCCCATTGTATTCTATGGGGGAGGCCTCATCCAACAGTGGATGTCTGGAAGCACCGGTCTGAATACTGCTGATGATAATGTCTAACATCAATAAAAATACTCTTTTTATTTTATTTGTATGACAGAACAAGCCGATGGCCCTCTAATGATAACTCTACCTATACCTAACAATGCGTGACCTCTTAAATAAATAAATAAATAAATAAATAATGCTGGACAAATTCACACAACATTATCTAGCCCCAAGCTAAGCCAGAGCTTGTATTATGGGTACTAGATAACTGATATACTTAATATAATACATTACATAGATAGATATTTTTTATTATGCATAGAAAACACCCAGAACACCCTGAACAAATATCTGCAGAACGCACAAATATTTGTTCCGAGGCGGGAATCGAACCCGCAACCTCCTGCGTCGCAGTCTTAAGTCACATCCACATAGAACGCGTTTTAAGTGACACTGTACTGTGCCCGCCACCCTGAGACATAAAGATTAAAATTCTACTGTGCCTGTAATTTCACCGGCACAATCCATTCAAACTGGAAAAAATGCGGTTACTGCATGCTTTGCGGCAGAATTGGTTCAGGTGGTTAAATATCACCTCTGCGGCGCGGCGAGCAAGTAGCCGGCTAAAATGCGAGAGATAGCGGGTCCGATTCCCGCTGCGGGTTTTTTATTGTGATCTGCAATATTTGTTTCGGATCTCGGTGTTGTGGTCCACTTTTACCCATGGTCCCACCAACATGCCCTACCATCGTGTCGTTAAGTCGTTCGCCTCACCATGGAATTTGGCGGTTTCAACTGCCGAAATAGTGAGTAGGAACTTTTTGAACCTACTCATAGCTCCCGATATCCACAGTGTGGGATCGCCTATGTATGTGACTGTTATGTTATTTGTTATATGCAGTTTTTGCCAGTGGTCAGATTGATAGTCCGAGACTAGAAGCCTGTTTTTTTTTTGGTTAATTGATTGTCTTTTGTTTGACTACGATCTCAACTGCTGGTAAGTGACGATGTGGCCGAAGATGGAGCACAGAGGTCCAGAAGGTACCTATTCACTCTAGCCTTGAAGAGACCCAGATTATAGTTTTCAGGAAAGACAGACGACGGTAGTGTATTCCACTCCTTAGCAGTTCGCATTATAAAGGTAGAACTGAAACGTTTTGTGCGAATAGAAGGTATACTAATGAGGTAAGGATGGTACTGAGCCGTACGCCTGCTCGTCCTATGATGAAAAGGAGATGGTGGGATCAGATCGTGCAGTTCCTGGGAGCATTCCCCGAAATGTAAACTATAGAATATCGAAAGGCATGCGACATTACGACGGTGCTCGAGACTCTGGATGTTAGCATATGTTGCTCACCTATAAGCCTGAAAGCTCTACGTTCGATCGAGTCCAAGGCAGCAAGCTGGTGTTCGGCCGAGCCATCCCAAACATGGCAGCAGTACTCCATATCAGCCCGGACTTGTGCTTTATATTCTACGCGATCATACTCAACAGAACTGCTTCCCTGATGAGTCGCGTTCGTGACAGTGTCCTAACAGCATGCTGGCCGTTGTGTTAGACCATTTTAATTTTAATTCCGGCATCATAGCACACTGGGTTTCAAAACACCAGCCAGTCGCCCAGCTTGTGACTCAACAAGTACCTACTTGACTTTATATACCTCGACTTTTTATGATGACTGAATTTGAATTAATTATAAATAAATAATAAATATTGCTGGAAATTTCACACAATGTTATCTAGTCCCAAAGATAACGTTGATAAGCAGAGCTTGTGTTATGGGTGCTAGACAACTGATATACTTACTACAATATTTACATAGATAGATATTTTTTATTATACATAGAAAATATCCAGAACACCCTGAACAAATATCTGCAGATCGCACAAATATTTGTTCCGAGGCGGGAATCGAACCCGCAATTTTTTATCGTGTTAAATCCGAAATAAACAGTTATCTTTACCAATTTCGGTCCCAAACGCAGATCCCTGAATAATAGATATTTATTAAATAAACAGCATTTATTACATAATAATTAAATAATTATTTTTACAACAAAATTACAATATTCTCTAAACAAGTGTCTACTGGACTTGCTGTTAGCAAAATGAGCTGGAATTGTGATTGTCCCGCCGTGATATTCATAACTTTAATACCACATCTGAAAAAGAAAAAAATATATAAATTTGAATTCACCAACAGGTGAAGTAACCATATCAAAAAAAAAATAGCCGTCACGAGACGTCCACAATTCATAATTCAAAAGGCATGGACCCTTTGCCGTCACGCACGGCATACCAGTCGGTTTTACGGCCAGCCAAGGCGCGCCAATTATAAATAAATAATGCTGGACAGTTCACACAACATTATCTAGCCCCAAGCTAAGCAGAGCTTGTGTTATGGGTACTAGATAACTGATATACTTCTATATATTAAAACGAAGTCGTGTCAGTTACACCACTTATAACTCCCGATGTTAGTTATCTCTTTTTTGGTGGATTCTGCTACGCTCCGAATAGCAGAATAAGTAATAAAATATCGGGGGGGGGGCGGGGGGGGGGGGGGTGTTGTTTTTCACCGGGGGGGCTACTCGTGCGAAGCCGGGGCAAGTCGCTAGTACAATATATAACATAGATAGATATTTTTTATTATACACAGAAAATACCCAGAACACCCTGAACAAATATCTGCAGATCGCACAAATATTTGTTCCGAGGCGGGAATCGAATCCGCAACCTCCGGCGTCGCAGGCGAACGTTTGCCCGCCCCGCCACAGAGGTAGTCAAAAATACATGGTTTACATTAAATAAAACGGGAAAAAAATTAAGATAGGTATACTGTTTCATTGACAAGAAAGATTAAATACATACATAGACACACGCGTTTTTCCCCGAAGGGGTAGGCAGAGCCTCAATGGGCCTCTTTTCACAGTGGGTTGCAGATGTAGATAATCTAAAAAATAATTAGGTACGCTCTGATCTGATGATGGTGACGGAAGGTGGACAACTGAACTCCTCGATGGATAATGGATATACTGACTTGATGGATAACTCGTAGACTGGCCATTTTTAGGCTCATTTTCATCAGCACACGGTTCCTATCACAAATAATATAAAATCTTGTATTGGGGATAAATTCCTAACCTCTGTTTTTTAGTAAAAAAAAATTCGTACACTTTTTTGTCCGTTCACTTTAAGGTCAGTAATAAGCATTATTTTTCCTTGGCCCTTTTTGATTATAATTGTTTGAATTCCATTTATTGTTTTTTTTTTCAGATATAATGCGCGTCATGCAAAAAGAACGCTGCCGGTCATACTTCTTCATACATTCCAGTGTTCTTTTTACATGACGCGTACTCTACTTCTTTTATTAGCGTTAAAAAGATATGTATCTTTTAAAACCAATTCACCTTTTACTGTAGACCCTTATAGTTTCTAAGCATTATTCTTCTTCTTAGGGTTGAGTTCAAACTCGCAGTTAGCATATGCAAGGCCTATGCCCATCCCCATGCCGGCTATGACGGGCCATCTCCGCCGCTTGAGGAACAAGATTGAGGTCAATGTACCGAGCAGGATACCACCACCTGAAACAACAATTTGCATTTTGTACCAATCATATTCCTGCTTAAACATGGTGCCAATGACGCTGGGGCATATTGAGGTGATTTTATACTGATATTTTTTATTTTTAAGTACATTACATTATTAAATAAGTAATAAATAAATAATGCTGGACAGTTCATAGAACATTATCTAGCCCCAAGCTAAGCAGAGTTTGTGTTATGGGTACTAAATAACTGATACTTAATAGACAGATATTTTTTATTATACATAGAAAATACACAGAACACACCCTGACCAAATATCTGCAGATCGAACAAATATTTGTTCCGAGAAGGGAATCGAACCCTCAACCTCCTGCGTCGCAGGCGAACCTTCGCCCGCCGCACCACAGAGGTCGTCCTTTACTATTACCTAATTATTACCTTTTTATGAATTTATTTTGAACTTTCATGTAGCTGGAGATATGGTATCCATAATAAGCTAGCAGCCAGGACAAATCTTATACAGACAAATCTTATCAACAAGTCTGGGTAATCCCTTAGTCTGCTTACTACATCCACGGGAGGAGACGGATGGGTCTATTCTTAGGCCGGGCACACCACAGCTTGACACCACACAATTTGAGTTTAGTTCTAGAATACGGGCCTTAGAGGATGATGGTATCAGGCTTAACTCGATTAAAGAAAGATAGGAGATAATACAATTCTAGTAAATCTAGAGTCATCAGAGGGTTGGGCTAGTAATTTAAGAGGCAGGTGCATGATGTAGGTATATATGCAGAGATCTAGGAGCAACTTCCTCTGCTGAAACACTGAATGAACTTTATTAACCAGTAAATATTGATGTTGTAGCGTAGAGTTCAGTTCAGTGTGGCTTTGGGTAGCGCAGAGGTCTTAACTTACCTGTTTTCACGATTCCATCAGTGAGACACATGTCCAACTTTGCAGAGTATTCATCATCATTCTTTCCCTTAGACATATTTAGAACTTATTTGGGTTTGATTTGTCAATAGTCACTCTTGTCGTGGGTAAAAGGGAGTAGCGAAAATAACGTTTAGAAAGAAATTAAATTACACACTTTTACATAATTCAATTCGACAAATGAAAAATTGCAGTCGGTCGGTCGTTCAGTCGGTCGACAGATATTTCAATGTTGCCAACTCAATTCAGCGGTATTCGGCGGTTTAAAGGCTAGATCAAATCCTATAAAGGGCAGGATTTGCTAAAATATGTGAAAACAGGGCTAAAACTACACGACGCGACAGCCCGCAGTCAGGGCCCAAAGCCCGAAACACGAAAACCACATAAAAATAGGGCTAAATTGCTAATTACAAAAGTATTTGATTTTTATCACCTTTTTTGTAACAATATTTTGGTTTGGTATATAATTAATCACAAAATAATCAATTAAACAAACAACTGTTAGGTGTTGTATTTTAGGCGTAGCATGATAAAATTAGGGGTCCTTGTCCCACCATGTTTGTGTTTTTTTTTTGTTTTTCTTACTCTTTTGATTCGAAAGACGGAAATCCGAAGGAACACAAAGGTGGTAGATATTAGAGACCGTATTGTGAGACTAAAGTAGCGCTGGGCAGGACACTTGGCCAGATTTAGTGACGGCAGGTGCTGTAAGGCCCTGACTGAGTGGTGGCCGTGGCAGACCATCAGCCAGGTGGGCGGACAATATAGAGGCCGTAGACCTGGATGCGAATTACACAGAACTGATTGGAGTGCTGTTTGACGTAGGAGACTAATACCCAGCAGTGGGCTTGTATTTAAGATACCAATGATGATGATGATGACTCTTTTGTTAAAAAATACTATAGCCTTCGTTCCGTTTTTAGCTTGGCTATGGTTTTGTTCAGATAGTAAGAATATAACAAGTCAAGTTTTGGGCTAATAGACTATACGGGGCTAAGCAATCAGAAAAAAGTTAGATCTAGCCTTGAAGGGGCCTATGTGGCAGCACTGGTTCTGTCATTCTGTCAGATATTGACGGTGGCATAACTGACAGTAGGTCACAAATCTAATGGCAGTCAATGTCAACTGATTTTATTTTAGGCAGTTATTAATACTTCCATCCTAGTAGTCTGTGACTCTGTGTATACTTCTTTAGTTCTTTATTTCGTCTCTAGTACGTTATTGTGATTACATTCTCTTTGCGCGATGGCGTTAAATATAATTTTTGCGGAAAATATTCTAGCTCTCCGCAAATATCTTGTAAAATCTAATAGAAAATGTGCGTTCCTGCTACCGCAACAAATGAGCACCACTCCCGACACCATGTCCGCTCAAGCTCCGAACCCGAAGACCATATCTACTGACATGGTGGGACCACCAGACCCTGTATCAAATTTGAGAAGAATTGTGTTCAAACAGGCCACAAACGAAACGAAACTGGAAAAAAGGTTTAGGGAAATGAGAGCAGAAGTTCAAGAATGGAACCAACAGTTCTGGACGCAACACAACTCCAGATTTTTTCAGGTATTTTATATAATCTGATCATGTTTTGATTTGGTTGTAATCGAACTTATTACTTGGGGTTTTTAGTATAATGTCTATAACTTTTAAGTTCATCAAGTGTTACTTGGACAGAGTTACCCATATTAGGTCTACCTAATTTTATTCAATGTCTACCAAATTTTAGTCAAAACTCACTTTCTATCTTATCTGTGACCCTAGGTTAAGTTTGAAAAGGTTATCTCTGTTTTTTTGTATATGCAAAAGAATATTTTTTGTTCTAGGAACGTGAGGACTATCTCAAAAAGCATGTGCCCGAGGGCAAGCAAAACTTAACGGCTGATGAAATGAGTGTTTTTTACAAAGCATTCCTGGATAAGAACTGGAGGTCGCACATTAATTACAACATTGAGTGGTACAAAAAGAATGTTACACTGTTAGGATTTGCCTTACAAGTGAAATTTAGAAGATTGTTGAAATTAAAAGATTGACTCAATTAATTTCCATTATATTTATTACAATAGAATAGAATAGAATGATTAAAAGTCTGTAATTTCACCGGCCTTCAAATCCCCACAGCTATGCAAGCACTACAGCTTTGTGGTGGAAATAGATCTGGTGGTAAGTAGTACTTCCCGGAAGAACTCTTTCATAAAAAAGCTCTGCTACTACTAAACAACATCCTATTAATATTATAAACGCGAAAGTTTGTAAGGATGTATCTTTGTAATTCTTTCACGTAAAAACTACTGGATGGATTTGGATGAAATTTGGAATGGAGATAACTGGGCTCCCGGAATAATACATAGGCACATTTTTATCCCGATATTCCCACGGGATCGAGACTTACGCGGGTAAAACCGCGGGGCGCTGCTTGTACATTATATATATATGACTTTTACCACAGAATAAATAATAGTACAAGTACCTTTACACCTTTCTTCTGAGCTTTACATTGACCACTGACCTAACTACAAACCTACTAGCTAGGTATATACAAAATCTTATGGCCCGATTTTTATCAACTTATGTTTACTTCTCATTTTATTTGTGGCTTATTATTTTATGAGACACACGTGTTACATGTCATATTGACAGATATCTATTCACATGTAATTAATTTTGTAAAAATTAAAAAACCCTCAACGCAATGAAACGGCTGAACCGATTTTGATCAAACATAGCTAAGAACACTCCCGAAAAAATTCACCTTTCAAACAAAAAAAAAAAACGAAATCGTTTCATCCGTTCGGGAGCTACGATGGGACAGACAGACACACAGACACGTCAAACTTATAACACCCCGTTGTTTTTGCGTCGGGGGTTAAAAACTGACAAAGACGTTCGTTAAGTGCGTCGCGGTGGTTATGTGGTTGGTGAAAGTGAGGTTTAAGTGTTTATTTCGTAGACAGAGTATAGTTATTTATACTCTTTGTTGTTGAACTTAGGAAACTCTGAAATAAATGTCAAAAAATGGCCGAAAAAAAAACATTGATGTTTAATGCCAAACATTTTCTTCAATTTTCTTGGTTTCCGAATTTATATCCGAGCCTGCTTTAAATTTGTGGTACATACCAGATATGGTTAATAACTAGCGAACCAATGAACAGTTAATTCCCAAGACAAGATATTTATAATAGCATGTATATAGCATTCAGATGGCTCGTCAGTTTGGCCCTCACAATGTGGTTGGCGATGTGTCTCACCAACACGTTTTTAAAAGAAAGCAAGCAATTAGGAGACCCAGGTAACCTTTCAAATAATACCTAATTTCTTAGAATATTGCTTTGAAGTTATAGTATTTATAACGAGACTAGTTTTTGATTTCTTTAAAGCCTCAACCATCCCATTCGGATTCACTTTCAAAAACATTTCTGAGCCAAAAGACAGCAGATCAACTTCTAAAGGAAATTTCCATCAGTTGTACAATAGAGAACAGACTACACAACACTTGTTGATGTTCGTTGCTGGGGCTCTAGCAGTATCAGCTTTGTTTAAAAAACAAGAAATAATAAGGTTTACAAAAAGTAAACTTGCGAAAAAAAATATAGTACGCAGCTTTTTGAGGACTTTGGTAAATTTGAAATATCCCGCCACGAAATTCGGGGCTACCGTCGCAGCAAAATATTTGCTGACATTTTGGGAGAAAGTTAAAACATTGAGACATATGTATGATTACATAAGCTTGAATTCCCTCAAAACAACGCAATCCATAAGACAACTCAAATCATACACGGCTACGCTAACTAAATTAAAGGAAAATGCTGAAGAGAAAAAAAAACTCTGCCAACTTCTCATGTCTGCAGTTCAAGAGAATAAAAACATTAGAACACAGTATCAGTTGGAGACATTGGCGAAAAAGAGACTTGCTCAGCACATTGAGAATACCAATGTGCAAATAAAAGACAACCGTTCCAGATATGTGAGCTTCCAACATTTATATTTGGTCACACATCAAGAAAATATATTTCTCAAAGCACGGATCACAAAACTACAGAAAGAAAAAGAGGAAAGTGAAAATAATCTAATGGAACTAATAAATGAGGTATACAAAACGAAAAATAATGAACTAAAATCATACTGCAGTCGTTATATTGTAAAAACGAAAGATAATTTACTGAATTCTGATGTGAATTTGGAGATTCAAAAGTTTTTGAAAAAAGCACCCAATACACCTGGTGCTTTCTCTAGATGTCACCCTGCAAACTCAAAAGTTCAAATTGCAAGCGCAAAAACTTTGCCACATTGTGTAGGCAGCCGTATTTCTGAAATCTTACTAGATGATAGCTTAATGCCTCTTGTATCTGATTCCCCAAAACTAAACGACCTTCCAGGAGAATACGTTTGGACTGTAAAAGATAAAGACGGGATTATAGAAAAATTATACGAATATGATTATAATATCGAGTCTGACTTTGATAGTGGGGACACTGTTAGAAAAATCAGGCAATATTCCGTTTACTACGATAAGGACTGCTTGTTAGATTTTACAAAGTAAGTATTTAAATAGGTATCTAGTTAGTACGTAATCATCTATGAGGGTAGGTATGGTTTGTAGGTACCACATGTATTAATGTGGTACCTACAAAACATATAGCTTTTTATAGAAATAAGTTCATCATCAGCCTGTAGAAGTTACCTACATTGCTTGCTGGGCATAGGCCTCCCACAAACCTACAATGTCACGGTGATTGGTCTTGAGCCGCCTCCATCCACCAACATTCTGTGCGAATTTTAAAATGTGGTCGGTCCATTGAGGGGGCCTTCGTACACAGGCTGGGTCGTCCGGTTAGTCAAATTTGTCAATTTAGGTACGAAGGCGGTGCTAAGTAGGTACGTGTCACGCTCGTGTCGACCGGCACGAGCCGCACAAGCAAAGTACTCGCACTAACGAAACATTCGCATCGCTTGATGGTGTTGATGCGAGTGTTTCAAATGATGCGAATCATTCGCTTCGTAACATCCCTGATTGAGTCCCTGGATAACAGCGTATGTACCTAGGTAGGTACTTATTTTTTGTTTAGTGGTGTGATAGAGAATATGTTTGCAGCTCAATAAAAGAATGTGAAGGAAATTCAGAAACGTCGGACTGCCGTCGTCAGTACCTGAATATGGAACAACCTTCACGAAGACTTAAGATAGTCTCGGGCTCAGCCGCATTCAAAAACTTTTTGCGAAATAACAAAAGCCTTATGCCCCCTTCAAGTTCTTCCACTCCTCGATAAAGAACTGGTATTTATAGAAAGTTTAACAATTTTTAAAGGTTTATTATGCGTGTACTTACCTTTTGAGGAATATAAATTTTGATATTTAATATACTTATGAGCCTTTTAGTTATTTACTTTTTCACTGAGACCTGATGTCTTTATAAAGGCGATATAAAGCGGCTTGACGTCTTTCATATGAAGTGCCTCAGATCGATACTTTGTATTAAGTGGTAGGATCGTGTACCTAATATAAATATTCTTCGCCGTACCGAGCTTAGTGGAATGGAGGCTCTGCTCATGCAAGGCCAACTTAGGTGGTGCGGGCATCTTGTGCGTATGGGTGACACCAGGCTTCCGAAATCGGTCTTCACGGAGTTATCTCAGGGGAAGCGTGCACCTGGTGGCCAGTTTCTGCGCTACAAGGATGTCCCCTATCTTCGTGTGATATACCGTGCGATGATTGGGAAGCGCTTGCACATCGGCGGTCTGACTGGCGCAGCACCGTTCACAAGGCTACTGTGCAATATTAAGTAACTCGTCTGGAACACCTTGATGCTAAGCGCCAGCAACAGAAGACCAAAACCCAAAACCGTCTACACCCATACCTATAATTCTTCTGGACAGTTGCACAGTCCCTCGTGTGATAGAACGTTCAAAACAAAGTTTGGTTTTGCGAGCCATATTCGCTCACGTAGATAGGGAAATTTTGTGAATTATTAAGATAACAAAATTGGGTTATCAGGGTTCGCCATCGACGGATACGTTGAGGAGGACTATATATATTTGTAAGTAAGTTGTTGTACCTACAAAATCTTAGGTACCGTGTTACTATAAAACTCAAACTATCATCGTAATACATTTACACAATGTTTCAAATATGAACGAAAGAGACTAAACGCGGTGTAAATATTCCAAGGATATCTTTACCTACCTAGGCATATAAGGTACGCACATCAACTCCATAGTTAGTTCTGTCAAAACAAAAAGTGTTTCGTGTTTGTGATCTTGCCTGAATTGCGCGACGCACTATAAAACAATTTTCACGGGTTCAGTCCGATAATTGGTGTCAGTGAGGCCACGAAAATAGCGGCGTTGTGGCGGTGCTGTGGCGCTAAGCCCTAAGCAATAGCCATAGCATAGCAGAAATAGCAATGATCAAGGAATAGCTTACATTTTCAATTTATTTTATTTCAGATACTGTCTACAATTTTATAACTACTTAATTATAAAGTAGCACTTATATAATTAGGGAGGAATATTTACAATCAAATAAAACAGACAATCTGAACAAGGTAGATGGTAACATTACAAAAGCATCTAAGTTCCTATATATAGGCCTACAAAGACAGTGTGTATCTACTCAAACACAAGGATGCTAGCAAACTAGGGAACAAACCTTCGACCAAAGTAAAATAAATGGACTGGCCTTACCCATACAAAACGTCCGTGAAAAATAAGACAATTCGGATTTAGGGTACGGTCAACAAATAAACTATCTATCTATCTATCTATCTATCCAGCCACTGCTGAGTAAAGGCCTCTTCTCTATAGCGCCACTCCTGGCTTATTGAACTTCTTAAAAACTGTATTTTTTTAATACTTAATACTTTAACAGATGCAATGTGTTTTCTAAAGTTATTTCAGTAGGTTTATAGTACAAAAATCGCCGAAAAAAATGCAATTATTGAATGAAACTTTTACAAAAATACATGGTTCCCTTCTGTTTTATGTAGTTACGTATGTATTTTTCAGCTCTCAAACATACACAATATAAATCAATAGAAAAGCAAGTCCACCTAAGGTCTTCAGCTCAATCAATTTGTGAAAAATATATTTTTCATCACTCAATAAACTAAGAAAATATCATAAAAATCGTACGGAAACATAAATGTATAAAAATTCCAGTATTTAAGAAACTGCAGAGTGCAGTTTTAAGACTTTTGCACAATGAGTTTTTTTATACTCCAAGTAGTATACTAGAGACCTGGGGTAAATTCCTTCTTTTTTTTTATACATACTTGGATGACAGATCAAGAAGATGGCCCACCTGATGTTAAGTGGTACCCTCTGCCTATGAACAGTGCATTACCTCAGGTCACGTCCACCTAGGACGCGCCCTATGTGGCATTCCACTGCGCCCGCCACCCTGAAACATAAAGATGAAAAGTCCCATGTGGCCGTAATTTCATCGGCACCCTTACCCTTCAAACCGGAACACAGCAATGCGAGCACTACTGCTTTGCGGCAGAAACAGGTATGGTGGTAGTACTTCCCCGGACGAACTCTTTCACAAAAAAGCTCTACTACTAGTAACCGTTTTTTTGCGTAAAGAATTCATTGTGTAGAAAATGATCAGAGCAAATACGGGAAAATGTATTCCACTTCCAAAAGTCGTCTGTTCTTGCTCGTCTTATGACTTCTATCCATTTTTGTTTACCTTAGATTTTTTTTGGAAAGCTATAAGGTTAATTAACATGCCATTACATATTATATGCAATTACCTAAAGCGACGTGCTTAGCAATGTTTTGACGTAAATAATGCAAATTACAATTCTAAATCAATACGATACCCCTTAGGCATCAGATTTTTTTGCAGTCTGTACCGGACCATCCGTCATGCGTGAAGTCTTGTCAAATATTTCGTCGCTGTAGTTGGAAAACTAAATAACTAATAACAACAACAAAACCAAAATCGCGAGATAAACGCGATTTACTGTTTTATTGCGTCAAAAATGGCAATAACTTTTTTATCGTAACTAATTTTTCAGTCCGTGTTTTGATATGTTATAGATTGGTACTGTATCTATTTTTGAATTTAATGATAATACATTTTAGTTCTTTTGATTAAGAGAAAAAAATAAAAAAACGACTATGTATTTTTCCCTCGCCAAAGTTTTGAATAATTGATGCAGTTATTTATTTTTGCATGCCAATTGTTTAGTTTTCCTTCGTCAATGATCTCCAATGAGATATAACTTTTGAAACTATCATGGTTATGTACATAATTTTCATATAAAACTCAAAAATCATGGTAAATATCCCGTTTCTAGTGAAAATTATCTCCAATGAGGTTCAAAAAGCTAATGATAAGTGCCATTATTTAATTTTCCCATAATAGTGAAATCATGAAATGATCTATTATTTACTTATTTGAATATGACAATCCTATCCATGGGTATAGATTTAAATAATATTAAAATACATTTTAAAATAAAACCAACTTATAATAAATATATAAATAAATAAATATTTCTGGACAGTTCACACAACATTATCTAGCCCCAAGCTAAGCAGAGCTTGTGTTATGGGTACTAGACAACTGATACACTTAATACAATATTAACATAGATAGATATTTTTTATTATATATAGAAAATACCCAGAACACCCTGAACAAAAATCTGCGGATCGCACAAGTATTTGTTCCGAGGCGGGAATCGAACCCGCAACCTCCTGCGTCGCAGACGAACGTTCGCCCGCCGCGCCACAGAGGTCATCGGATGGCGGCGGAAAGCTCACAACTTGTCATGTATATATTCTCACGATGGCACAGAATATACATTTCATCGTCTTCATAATCATTTATTTTTATCAAGACTGAATATTAGAAAACTACTGAAACACCTACATTATTTTAGCAGACTTATAAATTCAAAGTAAGTGACATAACAAACTTATCATACGACTAATGCTTATAAAATCAACAAAATGAAATCAATTTGTGGAACACAATAATTCTAAGTATCAAAAAGAAAAAGGTATGTCGACTAAAATTAAAACTATCTACGAGTATAAACTTGTGTCTGTTAACTTTCATTCAGAGTGGGGAACATTGAGAAAATGTCCTGGGGCGTAGTCCTCCTTGTCGCTCGTCCTCTAGAGCAATACGTGTCCATCGACATGTATGGGCCATCATAACCATGCAATAAAGTCGATTTCGCAAAATGTGTTAGTTATGTAGTTTTCCTACCACACGACGATTTATAAGTTTTTTATCAATTGATGAAAATTATATTACAAAACCTTAACTTACGAATTAAATGCGATGCCTGAAGCTTTATTTGTATTTCTTGTGTTGTTTGCACTTGCAGAAAAGCACAGGAAGGCATTGTATTACCAAGGTATCTAATTTTGGCATTTTTCAGCATAGCTGTCACTCGTTGCCGTGACAAAGACTGACTGAAGCGAAGTGTACTAGCTAGGTCTGTTTAGAAGCTTCAAAACTATCGTTCCCTAAGGCCCGTCCATTCATTTTATTTACGTCGATGGAACAAACTAAAAAACGATATCCTCCTGGTATGTTATTATTTCAAATCTTCGTACTTATTTATAGTTACGGAATCGTCAATGTTCCTCAGCTTGTAGAACATGTAGCGAAGCAGACGAGCCTCGTATGTAACAGTTTGTTTTGCTTTTGTATTGGCGTCTTCCTCCTGGAAAGGAGTCTCGATTACGGTACTCACACGTCTGCCGTAAGTCTCGCAACCTTCGAGGAATTGAAGACAGTCCTTTATTGTGTTATCTTTGACAACGATCAAGTGTTTCGCTAAATTCTCTAGGAATGATATGAAGCACCTCTTTGCGTAGAACCACGTGTCAGTTCCAAGACGCTTATTGAAAGGCTCTAGAGACTTGATCACGCGAGAAATCCCAAACTCGTAGTTCCCTTTTGCGCAGTATAGAGTCCCAATGACTAAATTTACGATGCATAAGTGATAGAACTTTTTCTGAGGGTCCTCGAATATTTGATGCTCTTCTTCTTTCTCTATCTTGCGCATAATATCCTCAGCTTCTTCGTTTTGCGAAGTCATTATGTATGAAACACATAGATTAGCTAACACAACAGCACTTACATCTAAAATATTGTCATATTGCTTCTTAACTATTGGTTCGTAAAAAGTTGCAGCTTCCTTATACTTATTCTCTTGCATGAATAGCACGTGAGCTACGTTCAGACGCCATACGTCAGATTCGTTGCAGAATTCTACTGATTTGCGGAAAATCTTCTCTACTTGTCCGTAGTTTTCCATATCCCAGTAAATTTTAGCTTGTGCCATAACTACTGGTATGTAGCGTTCCAACGCTTCCTCGTATTCTACAACAGCCTTCTTGACTTGATCATTATCTCCTTGAGAACGACTCTCTTGGACCACTTTTGTCAGTTTTCGCAACTGCTCAGCATGTTTCGATGCGATATCTTCATATTTCTGGAATGCTTCTTCGGGTGAAGTCTGACTTGTGATTATGGCATCCAAAAAGTCGTACAGGTAAGGCGTCAGATACTTGTAAGTGAATTGTGCGTTCTCGGCCAAAACATCAGCTGCTAGATCGTAATACTCAAATTTGCAATACAAAAGCAGTAAATTTGCAAACGTTTCAGGTGGGAAAGGATCTTGTTGTAGTAAAAAGTGGAGTTTCTCAAAACCATCAGTTGGTTTTATTTCAATGGATGTCAAAGCGATGTTATGCAATGTCACTGCATCTAACTCATGTTCATGCCTTGGGGGCATATCGCTCAGTGCTTCTCTCGACGCTTCGATGTTTTTCAATTGATACTCGATAGCAGCCTTGAGATTAAATACTTCTGTGAGTGCAGTTTCATGAAGTGTCAAAGTGTTGCCGACAGATTTCACCTCGGAGGTCTCCGCCTGCATTCCAACAGCTAACTCTGGATGATCGCGGATGCCCCTCTCTATGACTAAAGTAATGTGTTTCAATGCCTGAGGGTATTCCTTCAACCGGAAGTAACAGAGAGCTATATTGTAATGCAAATGTGCATTGAATCCCAACACACTGAGACTTCTCGAGAATTTCTGTAACGCTTCCTCATATTGGTTTTCCTTGAAAAGTAAACATCCCAGATTGATGTCTTTGTCTGGATCTTCTTGTGGGTAAGAATCGACCAGACTTTTGGCAGTTATTGTGTCTTCTTCGCCGTACTTGATTGCTGATTGTAACTTGACGACTTTTCTCTCTAGCTCTGGAGCTGTTATTTGCATAGTCACCTTATATGATTCATCGAACATTGATGCTTCATATAATGCCTGCGCGAAGTAAAGTTTGTATTCAGGTATATCGGGATGCATTGATGATAATTGTTCATAGCAATTTGCAGCCTCGACGAAAGCTTGTGTCCTAAAATAGCAGTAACCGAGCAAGGACAGCCCAGCACGATTCGGATTGAAGTTGATGGCGTCATTCAGTGCCTTGATTGCGTCTGCGTATCTTGCTTCTTTAATCTGAAAACAAGCATTCAGAAACATTACATTAGTAGCGTCATGATAAAATGTAATGTAGGTACCTAAGTAGTTAATAACCTTCTAAAATACTAATAAGTATCTATGTGTTAGCAGAGTAGTTTCATCGAATCAGTAGAACATCAAAGGACTTCTTTTAGGTAACGTGTCTCAAAACTCAAGCGTCGTAAACACCTACTTTTAATCGATAATGAGCTGCATGATTATCTTACACATGGATGTCTTTTTTAGACCGAAAATAGGTTATCTAGGTGCCCTTAACTTGGCTGGTCTTTGTGCTGTACCTATCAATCATTGGTTAGAATCGTGTTTTGTAAGTTATATACTAACTAGGTATAATAGGTACTTGGTTTATCAGAATCATGCTGTTGATGGCTGTTAAGTTTTATCGAAAGAGCTGGTAAATAGACCAATAGGGCATTAGCTTTTGCTGCGACTGAATATTTATTAGGTAAGAATTATGATTGACTGGGTTTCAAAATATATATTTAATCTTGGACGTAGTCAGTAGGTATACCTAGACATCAACGACATTGACACAGTGGTAGAATGGGAAAGTTGACTCTTTTGGAAAAGTAGTACCTTCCTACCTAATTATGGGAAAGTTGAAATTTGGGAAAGTAGTCATTTTGATAAAGTAAACATTACCTACGAAAGTAAGTATTAGGTACCTAATCGGAAAGAAACTACTCGTAGGTACCTAGTACCTACTAGCTGATAGAAAAACTCACGCATACCTACCTACACGTTATTTACACATTCTCCCATCTCCGACGGGTTAGTTTAGTTTCATAATCCTTATTAGATCGACCCAACCTGACCTTTGTATAGGCACAGATAAAATAATAGGTAGGTACCTACTATGTATAGGTAAGCGCATACAAGTTAAGTAGGTAGGGTCAATTCGCTAGTTAGCCTTTAGTTTTCGGCCTTTTGGCGAAGTCTATATAGTAAAATGGAGATAATAGCGATTCCTAGCAATTTTTTTGTGCGAAAGTATGATCAATTCATCTAGAAATAGTTGCATGACATCTGGTTTTTTTTTCGGCTAAATAACCTTCACTAGTAATTTTTAGTGAATTTATCAGTTTGACCCAGCATCGAAGCTGTCACCGCATGCGTAATTGTACGAAAAAATTAGTGACACGCGTTTCACACCAAGGTATTTTTTTAATGTTTTTGTAAGTAAATGATGTTGATGTGCATTTAATTGACTGTAGAAATGACTTATTAACATATTACCACTATGTTTATTGCAATATTTGATTTAAAACTACGATAATTAAGGTGGCCGGAAAGTAGCATCGAAAATTTCCAAAATGTTTAGTTCTCGGCCTAGTGGCCGAAAACTAGCATAACACAGCCAATAATACAATTGTCTCTTTCTTTTATTTGGCTACGCATATATCGAAATTCTCTTCTGTTTCCGATTATGAGCCATGTGATGGATTAGCTTATTAGTTTTCGGCCACCAAAGTATATCAGTATGAATGAATAGCGATGAATCAAAGTTGGCCATTTTATTGATGGCCGGAAACTAAAACAGAAATAAAATTGTAACTCAGTTTTCGGCCTACCTGAATTTGTATGGAAAAGTTGTGGCCGGAAACTGAATAGCGTCATTCAGTTTTCGGCCACAATTTTAAGCCAAATAGGCATAAATTATAATAAGCGTTCTAGATTGATTTTCTAAGTATAATTTCTATATTAATTTTTTTTTTCTTCAGGTTTCAACTAATAATTTTAAATTATCAAATATAGTTTTTAACAAAGCCAGTACCTACATAAATACATAGATCTATCGCAAAGACAAATTTTTGTGCACTGTTCCGGGATACAATAAAACACTTATACCGCAAAACATTAATCAAATTAAATTCATAATATGCAGTGGATTATACTAAATGTCTCCAAAACACACTGGAGAATTTAAACTGAGAAAAACCCGAAATAACGAACGTAGATTTCGTTTCACAAAAGAAAGTTTTTTAACATTTAAAACCAACTCAGGCTGTAAAAAACATAAACATGTCTGTGATTCTAAAGAAGATGAAAAAAACTCGAGAAAAGGACTTCTGAAATCCAAAATGACGATGTTCTGTAAGAAACATGTTCGAAAGACAGGAAGAACTAAAAAATTAATTTGTTGACATCTCTATTAGTTGAGGATGAAAAAACAACCATAAATTGAGAAGAATCTGAGCGGAAATGAAATAATATCCCAAAAACTTAAAACTTTGACACTATGCATTAGCATTACACAAAGTCAAACAAATCAAGACTAGCCGATTAAGTTTGCTGATTTTCTACCACCAAATCTATCCATAATAGAAGAACCTTTCAAATTTCATGAAATCCCGACTTATAAAGACAACATAATATCACCATCAAATTCAAACAAAGATTTATTAGTAGCCGCATTCCTGCATACACAGTAACTCGGAGCAATACGCTGACTCTGACAAAAACTATAACACGTCTTATAACAAGCAAAATGCCAGAATCATTTATGGTATATGGAGAGGCTTTTAATAAATACTTATTTATACCGAATTCCCGAAGGAAAACTATTAATTTAAGTACGCCAGCAGCAATTTCGTCTTAAGACATGCCAAAAAGTCTTTAAAGATAAAAAAATAAAATGTTAAGGATAGAAGTGCGTAAAAAAAGACAAGAAAGTCAAAATTGAAGAGATTGGAAAGAGATCATATAAACAGTTGAAGAAAGCAGAAGTTTCAAGACGAAAGGTGACAAAAGTCAAAAATCAAGAAAGGAAACGAAAGAATAAAAGTGGATTGCGCCCGGTGTGATGATATTTTAATAAGCCACACAGAAGAAAATGCAGAAAGGAATACAAGATGTGATTTCTGCACTAAATAGTATCACATATATTTAAAAAAAAATTAGGACTCATACAACAAACCCTACAAGACAAGCCTTTCTAATGCAATGCATGCATTATTGATTCCTAGTTAATGAATGCACATTCATTTGTTTTAGGTGGTTAAAAAGATTGAATGTAGGTACCTAATTGCTGAAGCTTCATGTTAATGTTAAATAATGGCCATCTTTACAAAAAATATATAATAGTGATAACGTCAAATGATTCATGTGATTGTCATGTTTAAAATCCTTATAACTATTCGAAATTAGTGACTGCTACTTATAATTAATATGATTTCTTATACAAGATGTCAGAAAAAAAAAGATGATATTTTGATGATAACCATAAACGTAAAAGACTGTTAAGTAATCAATGTGATTGATAAATTTATGACGTGAAATGTCATTAGTTATTTGAATTAAAGGCTGTGATTAGGCTATGTTATTCATTAAATTACATACACTGATCGAGAAAATATAATAGATGATAATTATTGTTAAAACCATGGTTGATGATGCAAGACTTGTATTTGTAACAATAAAAAAAACTGTAATTACTATTTCATCAGTAAAGAAAAAAAGAATTTAGTAGAAAAATGTATAAGTAATAAAAGGATTTAAATTTAAAGACTTACTTCTACCTAACAGGACATTCCAAATTAAATTATAAAAAAAAACAAAGCCAAACTTTGTTTTTGTTTATTTTTATAGTTTTTCCGGTGAGCCCTAAAAACATTTTTACTAAAAAACGAGTTTTTAATGTAACAATAATAGCTTCGTCTTACTCTTTTATCCATTATAAGTAGCGGCCGAAAACTAAATACCATGTGGCCGAATACTGAAATTTGTGGCCGAAAACTAGCGTTTTGGTCATTTTTGGGATTATAATTTATTATAAAAAAAACTAAGATCACTTCGCGTCAAACAGTTTTGAAATCAGACACTACAATATTTTATCTATCAAAATACATTATCAGTAGGTACAGATAATCAACAGTAACATTATTTTTTTCTGACCGTTTAAAGTTGCCAAAGAGGCCGTAAACTAGCGAACCGACCCTACCTACACATTCTCCCATCTCCGACGGGTTAGTTTAGTTTAGTTTCATAATCCTTAGCAGATCGACCCAACGTAGTTCCATGTGGAACTAGCTACATGGAACTACTGGGAACAAATGACCTCATGTACTATTATTTATTCTGTGCCTTTGTATAGGTAAGCAAGCTACCTACACTAGAAGCACGCGTGAGGTTCCTTTTGTGCCCTTTTTGTAGGTCAATAGTTCTGTGAATCAAGCATCTACCTACTTAACGGCTTGCATAAGCATCCGATAACTGAATTAAAATAAAATCGTTAATCTAATCACATCCTCATCGTTTAACGAAATGCGAATACCTACGCATTTATCAGTAACGAACGGATTACCCGCGATAACTTCTATTAAGGCGCGATAGGTTCTCAAATGTCTCTAGAATTTTAAAATTTTTGATAAGAATTTTTATAGTTTTCTATGAAGTAAAAAATATATGATATTCTTGAGCTTTTTATCTAGTGAAATCAATAATTCAATACAATATTTGAATTACTTCACTCGATAAAAAAAAATAACAAAGATACCTCCTTTTTAAAATTTAAATGCTATTTTTCACGCACTTCTCTCACGTTTTAATTTTTGAAACATGTGGTTACATGTTAGTTATTATTTGAGTTAGTGAATTCATCAACAAAATTAAACAAAACTTTGAACGACATTTTTATATAATTTTTTTATACATAAAAACACGGTATCAGAGCGTGCGCTCGCCTTCTTCGCCTCATACAAAAATGTTCGTTGAACCTATAGCGCCTTAAGTAAGTAGGTACCATTTTGGGTCACCTTGGAACACACTTCCTTGTGATGAGAATGTTATACAATCAATGGGTAGGGCGGGTTATGTCACCGATAATAAGTACTGTTAGGTTATGCAATTTTCATTCATATCGCAATTTACGGAAACGATTGTTAGATGATAAGGTTTTTGATATGTTCCCACTATCAAGGTTCAAAAGGTGTAGGACCGTAATACCAATGCTTAATCTTATTTAGTAACGAGCAACGTAGTTATGTAACTATATTTGTTTGTTTGTCAGTACAGAAAATCTTGAAAACGGCTAACGATTGTGATGAAATCCAAAGGATAGGGTTTTCGGGCTGAGACAAAACAGTTTGACTAATTTTTGGCTATCTGTCTGTCCGTCTGGATCTTGAAAAAAGCGTTTAATTGAACGGCTAATCTTTTCATTTAACAACGCCATATTCTAAGTACCTACCTATTTAGGTACCTATATAAGTAGGTTTAGCTAACCAGTGCATCGAAATAGTGTTTCGAATTTACGTACCTAGTTCACCCCTACTCTCTACTTTTACCCACACAGGGATAAGGTTGCGTAAAAAAAGTAAATAAAAAAAAAGTCATCATCATCATCAGCCCGTAGACGTCTACTGCTAGTAGCACAGAATATATACAGTACAGAAGGCTCACTTCACGCACAAATTTATAGAAATACCGACTCTTGCTGGGACGCAACAAAGTGCAATTCAGCTCGCATTAGCGCTCAATGCCTATCGCGATATTCACCTAAACATTTATCTCTCTCTCTAACGCGTAACTCTGTCGCTGTCTGGCGCGGAGTGACGCAGATCGTAAGGGTTGACGATTAGTCACTTACTATAACATGATTATCTAATGCCATAAGTACGCTAGTCTGTACCTGTACTATGTCAATGAAATTGCTAATAGGTACCTACCAACTTGCACTATTAATTATTCTGTGTTGCTAAGTCGGCATACCTCCCACAATAATTAAATGGGGGAATGGTAATATCAACATGCTTGGGACGTCGCTTGCTACCGTTCCCCTGCTGCCCAAGACGTTGATAATCCCATAATTGGCTTTTACGACACCCATGGGAGGAGACGGAGGAGTCTATACCGACTTAGGCCGGACGTACCACGGCCAAAAAACAACTTACCATTGTATAAATTGTTTTGGTATATAGACCATCTTTGATTTGCATGTAATCCATTGTTTTTCATTCAAAATCAAGAGAAACCGTGAAAGATTAGTCCGAGTGTTTCGTATCTTTTTCAATGTTGACGTTTGTGATTCCATGACAACCAAAGTGAAGACGAAAACATCCTTCATCATCTTGTCGACATTGTTATGTCAAAATTGTGGAAATTTAAACCACAGAAGCCACAATCAAAAGAAGAAGAAGAAAAATACTATGTATGGCTGTCTGTCCTGTGTGTCTGTCATCAATGTGTCATCAGTCATAGTCTCATATTACACTCTTGGTCTGTGATCAGTCTGTCATGTAAGTCACAGACTAGTACCTTTATATGTCAGTCTCTCAGTCTGTGTCAGACTGTCAGTCAGTCATGTCATGAATTAGAAATGGTTTGTTGTTACATACGTTGTTCCTGCATATTTGTTGTAAATTAAATTGCTAAAAGCCCGTATCGTGCACATTTAAAGGTAAGATTTCTGTAAGCTGTAATATTCTCATATTTTATAGTTTTTCTCCTTGAAATACCTAGCCCTTGTACTTAATTCCGTCACAAATTTTTCTATTTGGTTATCACCGATAGTGAAGTACCTTTTCACGATAAGAGTAGCCTATATAACGACGGTAAATCGTTCAACGGCCGTTGTCACAGTCGTAAATTGATATCAACATCATTATAATCATTAAACACCCATCTTGTGGCGTAATCCTACGACAATGGGCTGAAAGTGTTCGTGCCATTTTTGAGCTGGCTTTGTTATTTGAATCGAAATTTCGTATATAAATGTGTAGAAATACCTTGAGTTTACCGACTGAAAACGGTAAAACATCATAGGAATCAGGATAGCTGTTAAAAGTGATATTTTCTCTCTTTGATTTTGAATCAGAGGTACTTTGAATTGTGGGTTTTTAAGGCCTTTGTAAAACATAACATTATATAAAAATACACTATAATCACATTCTAAAAAAACTACTTGTATAAAAAAAAGTCACAATGTGGTTTGGTCCAAATCTCCAAAGGTCATACAAGTACATGATGTTTGCATCCAAGATGCCCTCACTCCGCATAGACCAAAGCGACCTGAAATGCAAGAATGGCTGTGATTACTTCGGGAACCCGCAGTGGCAGGGGTACTGCTCTAAATGTCACCGGGAGCAGATGCAGAAACAGAGGCGAGCTGGTGAGTTTCAACTTTAAAATTACCTATTTTTTTTCTAGTGTAGAGCTTGTTTGTGAATGAGTTTGTCCGGGGAAGTACTACCACCATATCTATTTCTGCCGCAAAGCAGTAGTTCTTGCATTACTGTGTTCTGGTTTGAAGGGTATGGATGCCGGTGAAATTACAGGCATATGAGACTTTTCATCTTTATGTCTCAGGGTGGCGGGTGCAGTGCAATGCCACATAGTGTCCTAGATGGACGTGACCTATAAGGTAACGCACTGTTCATAAGTAGAGGGTACCGCTTAACATCAGGTGGGCCATCTGCTTGATCCACCATTCTAAGTTGTAAAACCTGAATGTTTTTTTTATTTGTATAAGTGACCAGAACTAGTATGTGGTTTCTGCATAATACAACTGCAATACCTCTTAGGTCACATCCACTTAATGTGCCCTGTGTGGCATTGTGTCCCATGTGACATAAAGTTGTTTGAAAAGTTTTATGTGCCTGTAATTTCCCGGGCTCCCATCCAATTCTAGGTGTGTCACTGTAAAGACCTGCACTGATGTTCTGAGGGGTTAATTGTGCTCCTGCTAACTGCTATAGCCAGCTCATTGAAGCAATGGAGCAGGACTCTGGTGACATTTATGTCTTAGTGGGCATGGATGGTGGAGCACAGGATCCAAGCACTCCCATGTCGGCCTTGACTTAAAAATATGTATGTAAGTTACTGGCAATCCAAGCTCCTCTGTTATTTAAGGAGTTGAGTGAGATAGGCTGGGGACAGTGCTACGTACACCCTATTCTGGGATGTCAGTGTAGATCTATTCAACCCCATTTTTAACCCCCAACGCAAAAAAGACTGGGTGTTATGAGTTTGACTAGTCTCTGTGTGTGTGTGTGTGTGTGTGTGTGTGTGTGTGTGTGTGTGTGTGTGGGTGTGTGTAGGTGTGTGTGTGTGTGTGTGTGGGTGTGTGTGTGTGTGTGGGTGTGTGTGTGTGTATGTGTGTGTGTCTGTCTGTGGTGTCGTAGCTCCCGAACGCATGAAACGATTTCGTTTATATTTTTGTTTGAAAGATGAATTTGTTGGGAGTGTTCTTAGCTATGTTTGATCAAAATCGGTTTAGCCCTTTCATTGCGTTGAGGGTTTTTTTAATTTTTACAAAATTAATTACTTGTTATGTATGTGCATGTATGTGTATGTGTATGTATGTGACTGTTGTTAGGGGTTATGTTATAATTTAAAAGAATGTATGTTAGTAAAGATGATAGTGTGATAACAATGATCAATCTAATCTTGTCTATGATCTGTGCACGTGTAATGTAATGAATAGTCTATATGTTATTTGTCTTTGGGTAAATATAATCTCTACACACTTCTGCAGTCATATTGCATTGTGGTATAGTGCGCGTCATGTAAAAAGAACGCTGGCGGTCAAGCTTCTACATGCGTTCCAGCGTTCTTTTTGTACATTGTTATACTATAATTCTACATTATTTGTAGTAAACTAGGTAGGCACTCATTCAATGCATAGGTAAAATAAGTAGGTATAGTACGCGTCATGTAAAAAAAACGCTGGAACGCCTGAAGAAGCTTGACCGCCAGCGTTCTTTTTACATGACGCGCATTATACATACATTATTTTTCTTGTATACCATAAAATCCAAATTTGACACACAAAGTTGAAAAATATTTGAATTAATAAATTATAATACAAATTATGTAACTACAAGCATTTTTTATAATTACATAAATAAATAAAAAGTAATGCTGGCCAGTTCACACAACATTATCTAGCCCCAAGCTGAGCAGAGCTTGTGTTATGGGTACTAGATAACTGATATACTTAATGCAATACATTACACAGTTTTTTTTTTAATTATATTAAGTATTAATATATTAAAAATATATCAATATATATATATTAATTTATTAATTAATATATATATTAATTATATTAATTAATATATATATTAATTATATTAATTAATTAATATCTGTATTAAGTATATCAGTTATCTAGTACCCATAACACAAGCTCTGCTTAGCTTAGGGCTAGATAATGTTGTGTGAACTGTCCAGTATTATTTATTTAATTATTTATTTATTATACATATGAAATAACCAGAATAAGTATTTCAGTATATAGTCCCTCATTTGATAGCAATCTCACCTGTTGGTAAGTGACGATGTGGCCGATGATGGAGCATGAAGGTCTATTAAGGCACTTATTAGCTCTTGTCTTGAAGAGATCCATATTATAGTTTTAAGGAAATGCATGCATCATATCATTAGTACTTTAGATAATATACAATGTATTATTCTACAAATCAACGCGGTACATTTGAACTTGAAATAGCATTACGTAACTGAGATATGGATCAGACAAGATTAACTATGTTGTTTTTCGATAAACTGAACTTCACCTTCCTTTAACTTATCAGTTAATTGATAATATTTTAATTTAACCTGTTTGTGTGCTGTTGAACCATCAAGGTAGTTTTTAATCTTTGTTTTCTAATGAATAAGGAAAAATATGTATGGAAACCATTTCCGATACCTTTTTATTATTTCTCTAATTTACAACATTATGAAATTTTTCTTCTTCTTCTTCTTTTTTGGCGTGTTCATCGGACCGGTAGTGGTGCCACAAGAGTTTGCCAATGACAGGTGATTAACTTGACATAAAACCAAAAAAGTGCTGGGAGTTTGAGGAAAGATAAAGGTACGGTTTAAAGGGAGAATCGTACGTGATTATGTAATACAAATTGATTCACACTTAACTAATCATTGTATTTTGAAATGGCATAGTCTTTTGAAATTTGACGTTGGCGTTTTGCATAACATGGCGGGTAGCGGTATTTTGCATTTTTTAAATTCTTATTACCAATTTTGATGCTGGGTTTTAAGATTCTGGTTTGTACCCAAAGAGTGCCAACGGGCCAACGGGACCCTATTACTCAGCCTCCGCTCTCTGTCTGGCAGCGGCATGATATTTATGTGATACTATAAATTAAAACTTGTGTGTTAGGTCACATAATTTGCGGCAACATAGTTTTAGCTATCTAAAGAAGTGTTGATGAGCTGTGATGAGCAAAAAACACGAAAAAAAAACGGAATTTCGCGCCACGAGCGAAAGCAACCACCTTAACAGAGGAGTTCCCAACCCATGTAATTTATAGCCGTGTAAGAAAAATAAAGAATTTTTGTATTTTGTATTGTATTTGTATATGTAAAAGGTTTAAAGTGAAACTCACTTCCATAGAGAAAGCGTCAACAGGGTCGGCCACTCTGCCGAAGCCCGAGCAGCGCAAGCCGGAGCGCTCCCTGAAGCCGAGCACGCACTCCTCTTTCTCCAAGTTCGAGGAGAAGCGACTCCGGCAGAGCGAGACGCTGAAGAAGAAGCTCCAGTTCAGCGTCTTTAAGAAGAGCAACACAGGTTAGGATTACGAGAGTATTCACACGTACCACAACCATACAACCCCACAACAACACCATACAACAAGTAGTAGTAGAGCTTTTTTGTGAAAGAGTTCGTCCGGGGAAGTACTACCACCATACCTATTTCTGCCGCAAAAGGAGTGGTGCTCGCATTGCTGTGTTCCGGTTTGAAGAGTAAGGATTTTCTTTTTTTTATACTAGTTGATTGACGAAACAAGCTGATGGCCCGCCTGATGTTAAGCGGTAACCTCTGCCTATGAACAGTGCAATTACCTCATAGGTCACGTCCACCTAGGACGCGCCCTATGTGGCATTGCACTGCGCCCGCCACCTAAGACATAAAGATGAAAAGTCTCATGTGCCTGTAATTTACGATTACGAATTTGGATTACGAGAGTATTCACACGTATCACAACCATACAACCCTAGCGGATAACCCCAAATTAGCAAGTCAATGCGTTTTGAAAGAAACATCGGTCTTTACGTCGTAGATTAAAAAAGACCAATTCAGTTTGAACTTCAGTGTGGCGGTTGCGGCAAAGGCCAGCGCCTGATCTCAGATTTTATTTTTTTTAATATTTATTGCGTGCCTGAAGACGGAAGGCGACGACGGGGCCGACCGAGAAGGCGTTGGCGGGACGATCTCGAAGCTCACGAGAAGGAGTGGTGGGAAACTGCCAAAAGCCGGGATGCCTGGAAAATTTTGGGGGAGACCTTTGCCCAGCAGTGGGAAACAATAGGTTAAGGAAAAAAAAAAAAATTATTTCGCTTCCAAGTAACATAAAGTAAAATGTGGCACGTTGATTCACTAGTAGGTGTCAATTACATTATTTTGGGTATTTTTTCACATCGAATTAATAAATATTATTCATATAAAATCGGTATTGACACACAAACTGACACATGTTTAAGATTTTTTTGATTAAGCGAAATAATTTAAATCGTGTTTAAGGGTCCTAAATGCATTGCATACTTTTTTTTCCTTTGTTAATTTGTTTCGGACAGAATGGATGCGTGGGACATTTTTTCAATTATTAGTAAACATAGTTTTTCTTTCTATTTTTAAATTTTTGAATGTATTTTCTTTATATCTTAAGTGTCTAAATAATTTTTTTGAATCTGTTTTTTATGTTTTTGTTGTTATTTTTCTGCTTTTGTCTTTTTTTTTTTTTTTTTTTTACTACTTGGATGTCTGAACAAGCAAGAGGCCCACCTGATGTTAAGCGGTAACCCCTGCCTATGAACAGTGCATTACCTCATAGATCACGTCCACCTACGACGCGCCCTATGTGGCATTGCACTGCGCCCGCCACCCTGAGACATAGATGAAAAGTCTCATGTGCCTGTAATTTCACCGGCACCCTTGTCCTACTGTATTCCTAGTATTCTGTTTGTTTTTTTGTTGTGTGCCAAATAAATGTTTTTCATTTCATTTCATTTAATTTCATTGGATAATATCCTAAACTTCTTTTTTTTTTTAAAGTTAAATATTTTTATTTACGTAATAAAACTTGTTTTTAATATTACCGTTTGGGTTTGTTTATCACCTTAAGCGTTGACTTAACAAGTTTCCGGCCACCAAAAGAATGCACCCCCTTCCTCAGAAGACCACGACCACTCAGAGAAGCGCGCCCCGGAGTTCAAAATCCCTGCACAAGTGTTCGAGCAGATGAAGAAAGACTTCCGTCTCCGGTTCTCTAACCTGACCCCGGCGATGGACAGAGACGCGAGAGTCTTTGTGCACACCTTTATTATGGACGTCATTAAGTGCGCTAATGTAATGTCAGTGGATGAGCTGTCAGAAAGGGTCCAGAGACTATATCAGGTAACTTTTAAAACTATCATTGTGCATTAAGTTTAAACTTTTTATAACTAGATGGCGCTACTAAAATATGCACATTCCTAGAACGCGCTATCGATGCGTTTTGGGATTTGCAGATGATAAAATGAACAAATGAGCTTCACACTTCCACGATACAGACGGTTATTTTATTTAACCGTATCTACCAACCGGTACCTACCTATTGTTAGGAAGTTGTACAATCATGGTTAATATGGTTATGTACATGGATGGTGGTGTTCTCCCGTGATCATGGCGCATGCACAACTGTGCCGAAATATCGGGTAACATTGCAAACTCAAAAATCATGGTAAATATACCGTTTCTAGTGAAAATTACACAGTGGTGGCCATATAATTAAGAACGCTGATATAAAGGGAAGATTTTTTCCAACTAAGATGCAAAACTAATTGTATGCATTTGTTTTTATTTCTCTCGGTATCGTAAAACATTTCCATATTACCACTGTATTCATTGATACACATGATTGGCTAAAAATCAATAGGCAAACTTTTTACACTACTTTTAAACAAAGTATTCCTTATTACTGGCTGGTCACGTAATTAAGAACGCTAAGTAGTTTATACCTTTATTCAAATTTTAATACAGAACACTCAGTCGATTTGTTACTGTTTGTATAATTTTGGCGCCATTACGTGCTGTAAAAGATTAAAGGAGATTGCTTCTTTAGAAAAAACAATGGGAAAAAATAAAAGTTGTGATAAATCTACAAGGGAAGTAATAATATAACTTCGCCGGAAGAATTGGTCTTATAAAAAGATAGCCGACCATCTGCATTGTTCAAAAACGATGGTTTTCCACGCTGTAAAGCATTTTGCTACGTATCAAACTACTTCGAATGTTCCACGTGTACCTAAACAGAGAAAAACAACTCCTCGAGATGACCGAAACATCGTTCGTATGGCAAAACAAAATCCTTTTAAAGGGTCCAATGAGCTTAGAAAAGAATATTTTGGTGAAAACAACCCTTCAGCAATATCAGCACGCACTATTCGAAGACGTTTGGTAGAAGAAAAACTGCACGGTAGGATAGCAAGAAAGGTACCCATGTTAAAACTTTGCCACAGGCAAGCTCGGCTTGCATTTGCGAGAAAGTATGAAAACTGGACTGTGCAACAGTGGAAAAATGTACTTTTTTCTGACGAGACGAAAATAAATAGAGTATGTTCTGATGGAAAACGATATGTACGACGTCCCCCGAATACAGCATTCGACCCAAAGTACACGAAAGTTACATTAAAGCACGGTGGTGGAAATGTGAAAATTTGGGGTTGCTTTTCTGGACATGGTGTAGGACCTGCTAAGTTGATAGAAGGTAACATGGATCAGTTCCAATACAAAAATATACTGGAAGAAACAATGTTACCATACGCTGAAGACGTTCTACCGGTCATTTGGACATTCCAGCATGACAATGATCCAAAGCACACTGCACGCACCGTAAAGGAATTTCTTACAGCGCAATTAGTTTCTGTCTTAGACTGGCCTGCTAACAGTCCAGATCTAAACCCAATAGAGAATCTGTGGTTTGAAGTAAAGAAAAAGGTTTCAAATACAAAGTGTGGAAATTTAAGAGAGCTGTATGACGTTTTTTTATAAGAATGGAACACTATTTCTCTTGCGAAATGTCAAAAATTAATAGAGTCAATGCCTCGCCGGTGTAAAGCTGTAATTAAAAGCCGTGGATATGCTATTAACTATTAATTTTAGTTAAATATTTATTACATTTCTTTTTATGTTTCCTGTGCTACATAATATTGTGATTTTTTAAATCTAAGTGTCATACAAAACAATTCCCGAGCAGTTAAATAAATCGTTCTTAATTATTTGTCCAGTTTCAGTACTATTTGAATGTGTTACTTTGATAAAATCAATAAAATGTGCAAAAAATAGTTAGCGATTTCATACTTTATTCTTAAGTCAGGTTGCTCTATTAATGTGACTATTATATAACATAACTAGTTGCTTCTCAGAAGGTACACATCTCTGTGTATGATACGATTTAAATAAAAAACTTCTAGAACTTCAAATCGTTCTTAATTATATGACCACAACTGTATATCAGGTAATTTTACTTTTTAGGTTTCCGTAGCCAAATGGCAAAGAACGGAACCCTTATGGATTCGTCATGTCTGTCTCTCTGTCCGTCCGTATGTCACAGCCACTTTTATCCGAAACTATAATAACTATGCTGTTGAATCTTTGTAAGTAGATGTATTCTGTGAACCGCTTTAAGATTTTCACACAAAAATAGAAAAGAAAAATGGGGGTTCCTCATACTTAGAACTGAAACTCAACATGTTTTTTTTTCATCAAACCCACACGTGTGATCTATGGTTAGATCTTCAAAATTGAGGTTTCTAATATATTTTTTTCTAAACTGAATAGTTTGCGCGAGAGACACTTCCAAAGTGGTAAAATGTCCCCCCCCTGTAACTTCTAAAATAAGAGAATAGATAAAACTAAAAAAAATATATGAAGTACATTACCATGAAAACTTCCACCGAAAATTGGTCTGAACGAGATCTAGTAAGTACTTTGTAATACACTATTATTAAAACATCGATCAAAGTTACAACGAACTACAAGAACTTTTATATTATGTTACTTGCTGCTACGGAACCCTTCATGTGCGAGTCCGACTCGCACTTGGCCGCTTTTTATCTACACCAGCCAGTTATATAGTGTTAGTAACCTCTGTAGGTTACAAGCGCTACGGGTATTTGCTGGTAAGTAACAATGCTATACATATTAAGTATGGTTTATTTTTCAGCGATTCATGAAACATATGGATTCGTCGCATCACTTCGCCAACGTGGATTCTGATATGAAGGAACGTCTTATGGACTTCGTTGAGAAACACGCCATGACATATTTACATGAGTAAGTTCCCCATTCTAATACTCAAGTTTGACTATGCTATAGGAATAGAGATGGATAAAGTATCCAGCCTTGAGGTACTCCTCTTCTTACTTATCTTAGTTTACTACAAGATACAGTTCAATTATTCAATTCAGTTTACTTATTATTTATTATTTTGTCAAATATTTGTTTCATCCGGGTTATAAACACAGCTTAACATACCTTCAAATTAAAGTTCCATGGATTGTTTATGAAAGACTCGGTCAAAAGCTGTTGGAAGGTCTACAATACCTAAATCTACCAACCTTACTAATAATATAAATGCGAATGTTTGTTATTCAATCACGCCGTAACGGGCACATATTTAAATGATATGTGGCAAAGAGATATATTATGACCTGGATTGTCACATTTAGGGTTTTTATTCCAGTGCGACGTGAGGGCGCGGGTGGATGCTCATTGCTTGTTCTCCCGTTGCAGTTTACCTTCAGTGGTGTTCTCTCCGAGCGGGACGGGAGACGAGCGCGAGGACCGCGCCATGTCTGAACGGATCCAGCAGCTGAGCTGGGTGTGTGAGCGGCGGCTGGACTGCAAGCTGGACCGGGACAGCGCGCGCTGCCGGCAGCTGCTCTACAAAGCTATAAGCGGTATGTACATTATTATTATTATATTTCACCACTTGACTACTTAGGACTACTAGGTACTTAGGTAGCTTTTTAGGTCGGGTTCGGCTCATCATCACCCTGCATCAGTCCACTGCTGGACATAGGCCTCTCCCAATGCTCGCCATTTAGACAGATTTCCAGCTCTTCCCATCCACTTTCTACCAGCCGCCTTACGCAGATCGTCGCTCCGCCTAGCCAGGGGGCGCCCCACACTACGTTTACCAAGACGTGGTCTCCACTCAAGAACACGTTTGCCTCAGCGGTTGTCGGTTCTTCGGCATATATGCCCAGCCCATTGCCATTTCAGGTTGCTGATTCTCTGAGCTATGTCGATGACCTTAGTTCTCTGTCGGATAACTTCTTGCGGATTTTATCCCTCAGAAACACTCCGAGGATAGCTCGTTCCATAGCAAGCTGACCGACCTTGAACTGATGGACCAGGCGCACCGAGAGTGTCCACATCTTGGCACAGGTCATTAAGGTGTTCGGCTCGCCGCCTCAAAATTATATCTAGGCAGGTTTAGTGTATAAATAAAAACCCAACAGTCGCACACATAGTCGTGAACCCTCACTAGGACCCTCTGTGTCGAGGGTATGCGAACTACGAGTGCTATGGTACCACAACATACAGACCCTGAACAAATATTTTCAGAATATGCATATATTTGTCCTGCAGTGGGAATCGAACCCAGCCACTGCCATTGCTTAGCCACATTAGCTGGCTAAGCAACCATGCGCGAGGTCAGTACTTGAATGAGTTGCTAGATCGAATTTGTTGCGGTTATCACTGTCGTGTAGGGAATTTGACGAGGCAGATTTTAGTGTTAGAATGTCCTCTGGGTACTTAGGATACACGCGAGTCGTGTGGCGGACAAATGCTAGCTTAAAATGTTTGATTAATCAATGGTCTTTGGCCTCTAAAGTCTTCTGATGCTTATTTTGATACTTAATTTGCAGAATTACTTGGCATGGACAGTGCGCCGTCGCCCGGCGGCAAGCTGGCTCGCGTGCGGCGCTGCTGCCGGCATGTGCTGGCTCTGTGCGGCGCGCCGGCTTCCGCGGACGACCTACTGCCTGCACTCATATTCACGGTAAGCAGCGTTCTTTTAGATTGCGCCAGGCAGAAACCGTCTCGAAAAAATATTAAAGTTCTTCAGAAAAATTGGACAAAAATCAACATTTAGAACCGTACTAATTACTTCCATGAAGGGGCTCTGGTTCATTTATTTTTGACCTGGGTCAGCGGTTGCCCTCCTCTTTTAGAGCTACTTAGCGCCACCTGTTGACGAGTAGACTGCACTGCGTGATTAGAGCGGGATGCATGTATACATCTGGCGTCTTTGGATGGTTTGAGATAATTCTACGGAGTTCTCGTTAGCGGTAGATCATTATGGTTATCTATTGCTCACGTATGTAAGCGAGGCTTACTCGAAGAGCTGTTGGTATTAAAAAAGTCGTAAAAGTGGCTGAAAAAGACACTCCTTTGCACAAAGCACCTCCTTTTAAGACATCCACGGGAGGGACCACGGCAGACTGTTTATATTATACAGGGTGTAACATAATATCCCTATAAGCCCGGGGAGGGGGTGTTCTACACATCATGACGAATAACTTTAGTTCTACGACTTTTGAAATTTCGATGTTTTTCATTCATGAAATGTCTTGTAAAAATCCTGAAAGTCCTCGAGAAATTCCGGAAGTTCCTCCAGTAATTTGCCTAACACCACACGAGGCAGCCCTAGGTAAGGTACCTTAACGTACAGTAACGTCCTCATGTTGTATTTGGTACATTTCCTACGGAATTTCAGGATTTTTAAGCGGCATTTCATAAATGAAAATCTTCTAAATTTAAAAAGTCGTTGAACTAAAGTTATTCGCCTTGATGTGTAGAATACCCCCTCCTCGGGCTTATAGGGATATTATGTTACAGCCTGTATACATGCATACATAGACACACGCCTTTTTCCCGAAGGGGTAGGCAGAGCCTAAATGGGCCTCTTTTCACAGTGGGTTCCATTGTGGAATATAGACGTGACGAGGGACGTATTTGGTGATATTTGTACGATCTGCAGATATTTGTTCTGGTATTTTCTATGTATAATAAAAATATATTTCTATGTAATGTACTGTATTAATTATATCAGTTATCTAGTACCTATATAAGTAGTAGTAGAGCTTTTTTGTGAAAGAGCTCGTCCGGGGAAGTACTACCACCATACCTATTTCTGCCGCAAAGTAGTAGTGCTCGCATTGCTGTGTTCCGGTTTGAAGGGTAAGGGTGCCGGTGAAATTACAGGCACATTAGACATTTCATCTATGTCTCAGGGTGGTGGGCACAGTGCAATGCCACATTGGGTGCGTCCTATGTGGACGTGACCTATGAAGTAATGCACTGTTCATAGGCAGAGGTTACCGCTTAACATCAGGTGGGCCTCTTGCTTGTTCCGTCATTCAAGTAGTATAAAAAAAAAAAAAAAAAAAAACTCAAGCTCTGCTTAGCTTGGGGCTAGATAATGTTGTGTGAACGGTCCAGCATTATTGATTTATTTATTGCCACATCTACTTGGTAATTCAGAGAGCCAAATCGGATCTTGAACTTGTTTGACGACCTCTGTAGCGCGTCGGGCGAGTAGCCGGCTGAGAAGCGTATGGTTGCGGGTTCGATTCCCGCTGCGAGACAAATGTTTGTATGATCTGCAAATATTTGTTCCGGGTCTGGGTGGCGGGTAGCATGGTACTCGTAGTTCCTGATACCCACGACACAGGGGATCCTAGTGTGGGGTCAGGACTATGTGTAGTTTAGTAGTAGTAGAGCTTTTTTGTGAAAGAGTTCGTCCGGGGAAGTACTACCACCACACCTATTTCTGCCGCAAAGCAGTAGTGCTCGCATTGCTGTGTTCCGGTTTGAAGGGTGCCGGTGAAATTACAGGCACATGAGACTTTTCATCTTTATGTCTCAGGGTGGCGGGCGCAGTGCAATGCCACATGGGGCGCGTCCTAGGTGGACGTGACCTATGAGGTAATGCACTGTTCATAGGCAGAGGATACCGCTTAACATCAGGTGGGCCGGGCCATCTGCTTGTTCCGTCATTCAAGTAGTATAAAAAACAAAAAAGTATATCAGTTATCTAGTACCCATAACACAAGCTTGTCTTAGCTTGGGGCTAGATAATGTTGTGTGTACTGTCCAGCATTATTTATTTATTTATTGCCACATCTACTTCGTAATTCTGCTATGGTATTCGGGGTACCGTGAGTTGAGCCAATTCACTTCATATTTTGTGTTATCTAATTCACGCGTTGCGCGATACGCGTTACACGCCGAGCTTTACCGAGTGCAGATTTCTTAAAGCGCAAATCGTGAATATTCACGTGAGGCTTCACGCGGACCCGAATACCACGGCTGATCTTGAACTTGGCTATCTTATTATATTGCAGGTGCTAAAGGCGAACCCCCCGCGGCTGGTGAGCAACATCAACTTCGTGACGCGTTTCTGTAACGCGCAGCGACTCATGACGGGAGAGGGCGGCTACTACTTTACAAACTTGGTGAGAACACTGCTCTTTTTAGGGTTCCGTAGCCAAACAGACAACCCTCATTAAATGATGGGAAATTTGAGTGAGGAATGCTTGGTGACAAATCTGGTGGTGACACAAATGGGACTAGAAGGACCATCTGAAGTTGTTAGTCTTTGATCAACTTAAGCAACACATTTATGCATTTTCTATTTTCTGTTTTCCGTGGAAATTTGAAGACTCAGGAAGACGAGAATTTCCGCGTGAAGATACAATAAAAAAAATAAAAAAAATATTTCAGGCTTACTGAGAAATGCACTAAACCTAAACAGTAAGCCCATATCAACATAAATACCTTAGAAACTAACATACACATAAAAAACACTTTATTACTTAATCTAACACACGTGTGAAAAAACCAAAATGACCAAAATGTGTGATCGATAGCTCTAAATACTAAATTTTCGTCTGTTTCACGAAAGCATAAAAAAACTCACCGCCGCAGGGTTCTGTAGGAGTCCATGATATTTTGATGGGAAAACAGTCTCACACCACACTATTGCAATAGAACACAAACACAGTTCGATATTTTGACTTTTGTACAGTTTCTAAGGGTTTTTTGATTTATTTTTGATAAGCACGTACGCGCAGTAGCTCTCAAGTTAGAAGACAATTTTAATTTTGGGGGATATCTTTGCCCAGCAGTGGGACACAATAGGTTACCTAAAAAAAGATTTCCGCTCACGGTTTCCTCAAAACTATGAGTCTTTAAACTCTTAAGGTCATTAGTTTCGGAGATGAGACGGGAATTGTCGATTTTCGTATATTTTCATTAAAACAATTTGTTTTGAAAGGATGCAAAAAATATCTGTATTTCCCGTAACGAGATCTTGCATTTTTTTGTCAAATGACGCATAATAATAGGGTTTTTTAAAAATTTCTAGTTTTCCTCCTTTATGTACCTAATTTCAACTTTTGTCGTCCAGTTGTTTCGGAGAAGGCTGTGACAGACGGACAGACAGACAGACACGAGAGTGATCCTATAATGGTTCCGTTTTTACCGTTTTGGCGTCGTGCACAAAAATGGCGGGTTACCTCCTGCGTCGAAGAGGGACCCTAAATCGTCGTCCTATAAACTAACGACTACAGAGCTGTAATTTGGCTCATTTATACACATTTGTAACCGCTATAAAAGTGTAGTAAACTCTTGAAAAAAAAAGTTTGACTGTGACACGTTGTTTTTTTTCTGATTTCAGTGTTGTGCAGTGTCGTTCATAGATAACCTCAACGCGGAGTCACTCAGCATGGAAAAGAAGGAGTTCGACTGCTACATGGCCATGCCGGCCTCTATCGGCGGGAGCGCCTGGGTAAGACATCATCCTTAGAGCATAGAGTCCATGAGCTTAGACAAACAGTTCGACTGCTACATGGCCATGCCGGCCTCTATCGGCGGGAGCGCCTGGGTAAGACATCATCCTTAGAGCATAGAGTCCATGAGCTTAGACAAACAGTTCGACTGCTACATGGCCATGCCGGCCTCTATCGGCGGGAGCGCCTGGGTAAGACATCATCCTTGAGCATAGAGTCCATGAACATAGACAAACAGTTCGACTGCTACATGGCCATGCCGGCCTCTATCGGCGGGACCGCCTGGGTAAGACATCATCCTTGAGCATAGAGTCCATGAACATAGACAAACAGTTCGACTGCTACATGGCCATGCCGGCCTCTATCGGCGGGAGCGCCTGGGTAAGACATCATCCTTGAGCATAGAGTCCATGAACATAGACAAACAGTTCGACTGCTACATGGCCATGCCGGCCTCTATCGGCGGGACCGCCTGGGTAAGACATCAAACTTAGAGCATAGAGTCCATGAGCTTGGACAAACAGTTCGACTGCTACATGGCCATGCCGGCCTCTATCGGCGGGAGCGCGTGGGTAAGACATCATCCTTAGAGCATAGAGTCCATGAGCTTGGACAAACAGTTCGACTGCTACATGGCCATGCCGGCCTCTATCGGCGGGAGCGCGTGGGTAAGACATCATCCTTAGAGCATAGAGTGCATGAGCTTAGACAAACAGTTCGACTGCTACATGGCCATGCCGGCCTCTATCGGCGGGAGCGCCTGGGTAAGACATCATCCTTAGAGCATAGAGTCCATGAGCATAGACAAACGAGTTTGAATGCTTTAAACTTTACTTTAATCACCGGGGGCTACCCGTGCGAAGCCGGGGCGAGTCGCTAGTAGGTAATAAAAGCTACCGATTGCGTTCTGGTGCGCCCCGACACACCCCGACACAGCAATATGAACCTAGCTTTACTCCTTTGCATCGCCCATTTTGTAGTCGCCACTCGAGAAACTTTATATCCCAATGGTTATCAATTCAGCGGGCTATATATATATATATTTTATACTACTTGAATGACGGAACAAGCTGATTGCCCACCTGATGTTAAGCGGTAACCTCTGCCTATGAACAGTGCATACCCTCATAGGGTGCGTCCACCTAGGACGCGCCCTATGTGGCATTGCACTGCGCCCGCCACCCTGAGACATAAAGATGTAAAGTCTCATGTGCCTGTAATTTCACCGGCACCCTTGCCCTTCAAACCGGAACACAGCAATGCCAGCACTACTGCTTTGCGGAAGAAGTAGGTATGGTATGCCCATATGACTGCCCATTACCACACCAACTTGCTAGTTCTGAGAGCAATGTCGGTGATCTTGGTTCTACAGATCTCCTACCTACCTAGATATAAACTCGGACAAGTTCAGCCAGAACAGGACACACTTTGCAAGTGGGTCTGAAAAACTATGCATGCACACTCACGCAGACAATGTATCAAAACCATGCCACACCCCAGACTCCCATACAACGCGTTGAGATGCATAAATCCATACATGAACTGTGCGCGGCAGTATGATTCACCCGCCATCTGCGGGGCGGGCTGCGGGGAAATGTGACGCACGGGGCTGAGAGTGCCCGTTCTGTATGTAGTACTGTATACATTTATGTACGTATATTATGTGACCATAAGGGCGACACGTTGGAGAGGCCCAAGTGGGAAACGCCACAGAGGAAGACCGTCTACGAGATGGGTGGACGTCATCGTAAAAGCAGCTGGTCCAAGCTGGATGCAATCAGCTCAGGATAGAGAATGCTGGGTTTCTTTGGAGGAGGCCTTCACCCGCGGAGGGGTTCTTGCTAATCAATTCATTTTATTTCATTATATTCATTAAAATTAGTTCACACACTTTGTATATTGCAATAGGATTAAGAATAAAAATAAATAAATAAATAATGCTGGACAGATCACACAACATTATCTAGCCCCAAGCTAAGCAAAGCTTGTGTTATGTGTACTAGATAACTGATATACTTAATACAATATATTACATAGATAGATATTTTTTATTATACATAGAAAATACCCAGAATAGTTTACTTACTTAGATTAAGGTTGCAAGAAATAAAAGGCTTTTTATTTATTTATTTATTTATTTATTATGTGACCATGCTCATCACTCGTATCATGTGTCAGTGTGTCAGTGTAAGGTGTGCTAGTGTTTTGTGTGACACGCACTCACGCATAAAAAACTGGCTTCAGTGCGCTAGACAGCAACGTGTCTTAACTTCTTTATCTGAGAGTATAATCGAATCTAGCCGACTGTGAGACTAATAGAGAGAGTTTATATTTAAACTTTGGTTGTAGGCCGCGGCGTTATCGCTGTGCGGCGCCGCGCGCGAGGCGGAGGAGCAGAGCGAGCTGGTGCGGCAGCTACTGGCGCAAGCGAAGCAGGCGAGCGAGGAGGCCGACCGACTGGCAGCTAACGCGCAAACCTTTGAGGTATGTATCACGTTCAACTTAAGGTGTTTGATTGATTTAACACACTAGTGAAAAATTATCACCACGTGAACTGCGAGCGAGCCGAAGGCGAGTGTGGCCCGACAGGGCCCGCAGCGAACCAGAACCGACACCTGCACACTAATACCAAATAGCCTTTGTTAGTTGGATTTAAGCAAACTAAGATCGATATTTAAGGTGCATGCTCTCGCTTGAGGCGCGAAATTATTATTTGTTGGTGTTTTTTGCCCATTACAGCTCATCAACACTTCCTCAGATAGCGAAAGTTGATTTCGCGAGAACGGAGACTTAACACACATGTTTTAATTGATGGTCGCTCATAAATATCATCAGTTTAGCTACGATACCCCTAAACAAAAAAAACACTGTAAATATGTGTTTAGGGGCATCGTAGCTAAACTGATGATATTTATGAGATACCAATTCAATATCAATTAAAACATGTGTTTTAAGTCTCCTAGTTCTCGCGAAATCAACTTTCGCTATCTGAAGAAGTGTTGATGAGCTGTAATGGGCAAATAACACCAAAAAAAATGCATTTCGCCCCTCAAGCTTGAACATCCACCTTAACCCATACAGAAAATATACCAGTAGAGCCGAAATGTCATTCATTTTGTTTCACAATTCCGCCACGTCACGTGACATCCGTGCCCCACACTGGGGCTTCCACTTGACAATTTTTTGCTTCCTTTTGAAACAATATTCGTGATGAACCCGCTAACTTGGACTCTGGGCCTTATTACAAAAAACCAAATTAGTCCTGGTTTAAACCCGAACTACGTAGTCTAGGCTTGTAGCGGTATTTAAGTTATATACAACTTTAATACAAAGGCAGATGGTTTGTTTTCCGAAGTCAACTCTAGAGCTAGATAGTTCGATATTATGTCAAAAATGACAAAGTCTCGGACTATCTCTGGTTTTTCTTAAACCAAGCAGCCCCCTAGTTTTACAATTGTCTAAAAATTTACAATTGATTGCTTGTTGGATAGAAGTTTGCATATCGATTGTGATGTGACACTTTGACACAAGATCCGTCAGTTTGACACGTCGGAAATATGTGTAGTTTAGAAAATAAACCATCTGTCTTTGTCTTAAAGTTGGATATAACTTTAATACCGTGACAAACCTAGACTACTTAGTTCGGGTTTAAACCAGGACTAACTTAGTTTTTTATAATAAGGCCGTAAACGGCGAGCGGTATAAACTGTTGGCTCGTTGGGTTGTCAACTCGCGTTGGTGATCCATTGGCATACTAAACAGTTTTTATACTGCAGTCTCAGGATTTCAAGCATCCACGAAGAGCCAACGAGCCAAACCGCGGTATTTAAAACCGAGGTTTTGTAGGTGCTCCATTGACGAAATCCTACATAAAGAATAGTTTAATTAAGAAAGCGTATTACACACTACATGACTATGTTAATGATAAAGCCGCGTGGCCTGATGTCGCTCTGCCCCTCGACACCTAATTTGTCAATTTGCAATGTCTGTACCTGCATATAATTTATTATTGATGTGTTATTTATGAGTATATCAAGCGTAGTGTGTGCTGCCTTATGAACTTTTGCTGATTCTCTCTATCATCTTACTTTTGACTGCCTACCTAAGTAAGGCTTTTAAGTTGATTTTCCTTTTTTCTTTGAATCAGCTTCCACTTGTTCTCGAGGCACCACACAGGCGCTCCCCACCTAGTAGTAAGAAGGATCATCAAAAGAAAAACAGATTGCCAGTTGCCTGATTCTTCTAGGTCTGGTTGCGTTGGAACAGGAGTAAATGTAAATTTATTTTTTAAGAAAGACAATTCAAAATGATCCTTGTGATTTCAATGAATAAAATACTTTTTGACTTTGACTTTTGACTTTGACGGCCTATACCTCTGGCACGCAGGCTCGCTGCCGTACCAGCGGTTTTACTCGCCAGTGGATCACCCCCTTTAGTCAACAAACAATCATCATATTATGCATCCCATCACTCCCTTTACTAGAGTAGCCACCTGTTGTCTAGTTATCAACAACTTATTAATAAAATAAAATAAATAATAAATAAATAACGCTATCTAGCCCCAAGCTAAGCAGACCTTGTGTTTTTTTTTTATTTTTTTTTTTTATACTACTTGGATGACGGATCAAGCAAGAGGCCCATCTGATGTTAAGCGGTAACCTCTGCCTATGAACAGTGCATTACCTCATAGGGCGCGTCCTAGGTGGCATTGCACTGCGCCCGCCACCCTGAGACATAAAGATGAAAAGTCTCATGTGCCTGTAATTTCACCGGCACCCTTACCCTTCAAACCGGAACACAGCAATGCGAGCACTACTGCTTTGCGGCAGAAATAGGTATGGTGGTAGTACTTCCCCGGACGAACTCTTTCACAAAAAAGCTCTACTACTACTAAAAAGCTCTACTACTACTTATGTTGTTATGGGTACTACATAACTGATATACTTAATACAATACATTACATAGATAGATGTTTTTTATTATACATAGAAAATACCCAGAACACCCTTAACAAATATCTGCAGACCGTACAAATATTTGTTCCAAGGCGGGAATCAGAGCGCCACTGAGGTCGTCATTATTAACATTTTCTATTGTTAACAGGAACAAATAACCAAGAAAGTTCAAGACGTGCTCACAAAAACGCCGCTCGAGATCAAACCGCGACGCGAACTACCCAGAATCGGAAAACTTAAAGGAATATCCACCGCGCCACTCGTCGACCTTGAAGCCAGTGCAGAAACACCAATATCACTTAGTAACCAAGAAACATCACCGACATCACTTAGTAACCAAGAAACACAACCCACACTGGACACAAAACCAGAAGAAACAGCTCAAAATCCTCCTACAGTCATCGCACAGCCGCAGACTATTCCAGAAATACCCATACACATTCGCAAAGTATCCATCCCGCAAGAAACAGAGCAGAAACTCAACATACTCGGTTTCGAAGTCATCGAAAAGGATTCACCAACAAAATCGCCGCCGAACTGGGATCTCAAGCAAACAAACTCTCTAGAGCTTCTAACCCCTTCACCGCTTGGGTTCACACCATTCGATTCGCGATCCATCGACGAACTCATGACCCCGGATGAGTTTGGAGCGGATATCCTAGCCCCGGGTCTCAGTAATATAAACTACGATATAGATCTGTCGGATTTCAGCGGCGATAACAGTTTAGCTGAAGATGCGCCAAAATCGCCAAAGACCAAAGACCCGTTTAGTCCGGACGGGATAAAGAAATTCGATCCATTCGCGCCTCAAACTTCAGGAGAATTTAGTAAGGCACTAGAAACATTCGATGAGTTTAGCCTGGAGTCGAAAGTAGGTTCGTCGGACCCTTTCGAAGTGGTGCATAGAATAAGAGACCCCTTTAGCCCGGTTGAGATGACTGTGAATCTAGAGAGTGATCCATTCAGTCCTCAGCAAAAAGTCCCATCGATTCTAGACGATACGGATTCCCCGACCTCTGCGTGCCTTTTACCGTCGCCGATACAGCCGGGAAAACCTACTTAGAAGAAGTGTAATCTCTGATTGGATTCAAGTTATACCAAAATTTTGGTTGGTGCTAAGTTGAGGTGTTAAAATTGGTTCGAAAATTATTTATTAAAAGTTATTTAAATTAGTCAATTTATGTAAGTTGTCCTGAAGTTATAGAAAGGAATTAAAGATCATGATAAAGTTATGGCAGTTATTTTAATGGCACTTAATTCGACATCATTCTATTGAAGTCACGGTATTTACTTAAGGTGAATGCTCACGTTTGCGGCGCGTGATTCAAATTTTTTGGTGTTTTTTGCCTATTACAGCTCATCAACACTTCTTCAGATAGCGAAAGTTGAGTTCGCGACACATAGGAGACTTAACACTCATGTTTTAATTGATGGTATCTCATAAATATCATCAGTTTAGCTACGATACCCCTAAACAAAAAAAAACACTGGAAAAATGTGTTTCAATCATAGATAAACTGATAATATTTATGAGATACTATCAATTAAATCATGTGTGTTAAGTCTCCTAGTTCTCGCGAACTCAACTTTCGCTAACTGAAGAAGTGTTGCTGAGCTGTAATGGGCAAAAAACACCAAAAAATTTGAATTTCGCGCCGCAAACGTGAGCATTCACCTTAAGGATAGTACCTATACTAGATAGTATTATCATATCTGTGCTTAAGGTAAAGATTTAAAAAAAAAAGAATGATGACCTACCTACCGGGGTTAGTCCATCTAGTTATACTACTAGTTATACGATATATCAAAATTAACAAAAAAAATAATTGTTTAGTGTTAAGCAGTAACCCTGCCTATTACAAAAAACAATGTCTTTGGGCACGTACCCTAGTAGCAAGCAATGCTAAGCGCCTGCCTGAACTGTGTCTGTTATTTCACCGGCACCCATACGCATCAAACCGGAATATAGCAATGCAAGCATATTTAGTGGTTGGCGTCAGAAATGCGCAAATGGACAGGGTGTTCTGGAGAAGTCCCTAGACGACATCACGCATCAGCAGCTAGTGTATTGAATGAGTTCTACTACTACTGAAACTGATTGCTATATTTATAGGTACCTTTATTAGACAGATAATATTCAAGTGACATTCGTTTCCTTGAATGCAAGAGAAAGTCTGTTCAAACAAATGATTGGCGTTATCATGCATTGATTAGATAGTCCTATTGGAATGCTCACAGAATAAAGAACATAGGGAGATAGTTACGCCTTTCTTTTCATGAGTACCTATCTGTTTAATAACCGAGCTACTGAGACTAAATGGTTTTATGATGACAGACTATAGTTTCTTTGTCCCTCTACTACTAGGTACGTCACGTCACTCGTTCTTTGCATTGTGTTACAACAGCTTACTATATAATATTTATTCGTATGGCCTTGTACAATCGCACAAGAGACTATAATTCTATTTTCAATTTCTGTATCCATTGGATAGCGTCGTTTTTAAGGGCGAACAAGTCTGCTGGGTTGCCGACATATTTGGTGTCCATGATAATGTGCGCGACGTCCTGCACTGAGGCTCCACAATCGCAAGCTGGTGACTCTCTCCAGCCACATTTATGCATGAAAGCACGGCTGCGACCGCAGCCGGTTCTTAATCTGTTAAGCTGGCACCATTCTCTTCTCGGCAATGAGAAGCCAGAAGGTTTCGCAGTGGGGTTGATGGTAGCTTCCATGCAATATGGTTCTTTGGCTTTCCTATACTATATAATATATAATAAAGTACTATGTGACTTCAGAGGGAAAAACCTGTTGTGTCACACCCATCGGGGTGAGACTCAGCGTGAAAACAGTCACTTAACTAAATACTTTTCTTTATTGGTACTAAGTTTATAAAGTTGTGTCACTTGTCCAATCAATTATGGTACTAGGCAATGGTGCTTCTGACAAAGATAACCTTTGATGCACTTAAGTTATGTGCATTTAAGCTAGTGCACTACGGTTAAGTGCATTATGTAATTAAATTTAAAGAGAGGTAGACTGAAACCAAAATTGTACGTTACAAAAATTTATTTCAACTATTTAGTAATCTTTAATAAACTTTTACCAGCTTTACCTTAAGATTCAAGGAGTTAAATAATACCTAATAATGCTACTGCACAGCAGCAAGAAGTAACAATGAAAGGGTATAGATTATTATAGGCAATTAAAACTACGTTTAAGTAACATGAAATGGTTTAAATAAATAGCAAAATTACTGATAGATAACTAATAATTAAAATAACAGTGGAGACCAATTGAAAACAATATATTTGAGATTACTATTAAGGCGCTATAGGTTCACGAAATGTCTATGAGCTTTAGAATTTTTAAATTTTTGATAAGGGTATTACAGTTTCCAAGAAAAAAAATTATGGTATTAAGCTTTTTATCCAGTGAAATCATAAATTCAATGAACTACTTGAATTTCACTCAATAAAAAAACAAATACCTTAATAACATTGAAATCCAATTTTAGACTTAATTCTTACACGTTTGGTAACTTTTTAATTATTAATTGAGTTTCCGAATTCAACAACAAAAGAAACAAAACTTTAAAGGTCATTTATATTATTTTTTATACACGGTAGGTATCAGAGCATGAGCTCGCCTTCGCTTCACACAAAAAAAATCGTAGAACCTATAACTCCAATCTGTATATACGAGGCTTTAAAACTGAAGCATTTGTGAATACTAAATAAATTATGGCTGTTCTGTCAAACAAATATATATAGTCTGTATGGTAAACTAAAAGAGTAGTCTTAACAATCGGATAACAGTTGTTTTGCTACCTTGCACTAAGTATCTCCGGACACTGTCCATTTCTGAATGATTTACTGCAATTATTCTGGTCACAAGATATTTAGCATAGTGGAGCCAAGATTGTGCAACAAAAATTCAATGATTGACAGAAATAACTTGAAAATTATCAGATTTAACTTAAATTCAGCAAAGTAACAAAAGACACCACAATCCACTGCGCCGACGACGATGACGAAACGAACACAAGCTATATTCCTACCCGCGCGCGCCCACTACACGAGCCGAGCGGGCTGCAGCTCGCACTGAGCGGATTAGTGCTAAGCGAGACGCGGGTGGAGTGCGTCGCATTCACTCACCTTGAAAAAGGCTCTCGAAACGGGTCGAAACAATGTCGGTGCTTACATCGATTTAACGGTACCTACGTGAAAATTTCCCGTTTTTATAAAATAATTTAAGTAACAAAAGGTTTGAATAAAAGGTTTGTGACCAAAAAAATTTAGCACTATTTAAATATTAAATTATCAGCATCAACACATTAAGTCCTTTATGTTGCAGTACATATATACATATACAAAATGATTAATTCTAACACATATATTCATTTGTTCTGTTTGGAATACAATAATCACTATCTCCCCGAGACGTCAACATCCGATATTATAATAATAATGTTATACATTTGACAAGGCAATCCTAAAGCGAAATAGAAGTTCACTTAGATAATTTAACTTCCGCTACTTAAATCTAAATTGAACACACATATACAAACAAATATTGGAAATAAAAAACATTATTTTTGGCTTACTTTGTTGATGGTTATTCATAAATTCAAACAAAACATGTCAAGTTATTGTAGAACTTGTAACAAAATATGGTCTTATCAATGTACAGCTAAGCCGTTTTCGGAAGAACATTCTAAACTTAGGATCTCCGTTTTGACGGATGTAGATTCGAAACAAAAACGCTTAGTAAAAAGCGTGTGTCATGTTACAGGGCCGCATCATGGGTTGCTGACTGTATGGGTGGACAGCACATTGTGACAACGTGGTGAAAATAACAATTGACATTATAAATAACTATCAACTAGCCCCGGCTTCGCACAAGTAGTGTCGGGATGAAGAGCAGTATGCATCCATCCACACAACAAATACCATCAAAATCCGCTAAACCGTTACGGAGTTGAGTGGAGGACGCTCATAAAACATGGCGTATTAGCTCTCAGGGATAATGTAGTTTATAATAGGTGAAATAATTTTTAAAATCGCCTATTACCTCTGCTTTCCTGGTACCTTGAAAAATACAAAATGTAAAATAATCTGTACTTCTATAGGATCCTAATACTTGTGTATGCATCTTCCATGAACTTGGGGGAGGGGGGGGGTCCCAACACTACCCGTGTACCAGGTCTAGTTGTAATCTAAACCATCCAGGGACCCATCAAACAACCAAAAAAAACATCAAAATCGGTCCAGCCGTTTAGGAGTTCAGTGACATACACACGTACAGAAGAATTTTATATATAAAGATAAGATAAACACTACCTACCAGCTATTAAAATAACAATTTACTTTACACACTGCTGAAAAAAATAAACCAGTGAAAACTTTTGTAGCCAATACTATTAAGGTAAGAAGTGTACACCAAATTAATGCTTCTAAAGAGATTTTTTGTTTTCACAAAAAAACATAGTTTTAATTGTATTTGTAGTTTATTTTGATCTGCAAAATCAATTTGATAAATACAAGTAATCGCTAGCTATGTCCGTGTAATTTGTATCATATTACAATTATTGTAATCTGTTAGGAGAGGTACATGCCTAGCTTAAATTATCTTTCCCCAACACAGCATCATTTAGTTTCTAAAATGGCTACACGACTGATGCCCGACACTCAGAATGGTGATCCTAAAACGGCTCTACTCTAATTTACATGTCCAGCATTACACATCGATAAAACTTGTGGTAATTTTATTAATATAAAAATAAAGATTTTTTCAACCATTTTACAAACCAATATATGTCATTGTATTAATTATGATATTGATTTAGCAAGTGAAATGTGACTGATTAGGCAATGGAAATTGTAACATTAATGCCGAGGTTTCCATTGTCAGCAAATAGTTGTGCAAGAGAAGTGTCAAATACAAGGCAGTCCGAGTTCATGATAGCGGATGAAACTCCTTCATGTATGGATCTGGGCATCGCTTCCCACGTGAGGCGGCGACGGTGCCCATTCAGTTCTAATCTGTATGCAAAGTTCTCTGCTTCTTTACGAGATCCAATAAGCTGGACAATTGCAAAGAATTGTTGATGTCCATCAAATTTCTCCTGTTTTTCAAGAACAAGCATGAAATGATGATTGAAACAAGACTGCATCATTACCCAATCAACGGCTCCGGGAAGGTTTATATCAGTCGCCAGAAAAACAATGTCTTCTCCCTGTAGAGTAGTAATGCTTTTATGTGACATCATTAGGTGCGGCATGACTTGGTCCAGACCTCCCTGCCACTTGCACGATGCTCCCGGACAGGGGCAAGAGTACGGTCTGAACTCACAGGCTTCCTCGTGGTCCGCTTTCTCAGTGTGAACAAGCGTGACAGTGCAACCTGTGTTGGAGTGTTTGCACGGGAACATAACATTACCGGCGACTTTTTCCATGGCCAGGTTACGGATGTTGCCGAGCGGGCCGCGGCATGTCGGGCAGCAGGACAGCTTTGGCCGGCAGCTGGAGCACACCAGGTGCCCGCTCTGGCACTGTAGGATCGGCGGCAGCACATAGTCGAAGCACACGGGGCACTCGAACAGCGAGGCTAGGTCGGCGGACATTGCGGTAGGCGCGTTGATAGCAGGCACCCCGGTCACTGAACAACTGGAACCGCTAGCTCCACGCCGTTGTTTGTTTGTGCTCATGTCACGCGCACATAGGATTCGTCGCTCGACGACCAGCTAAGGGGCTCCGATTGACGATGCGCGCACCACAATAACTCGAACTTTATATCATTTGTACCCTTCCACGCCCGATTCTTTCCTTCTCTTGATAGTGTTGAGGTAAGCTTCCATCACAGTATCTGTGTTGTTGAATATGTAAGTATAGCGTAGTGGATAAATATTCTTTGATACGCTGTGATTGATTGGATCCTTCCTGCTAGCAATTTAGGGCAAACTGATAACGAAGATGTTTAACTATTCATCACAAAAACGGAGATTTAGTAAAATATAAAACTAATAAATGGCGTTTATTCCAGTGCATCACAGACGGGCAGAAAATTCAGACCAGAAATTCTCGCAAAAACCATTGACAACCAACCAAAGCAATCGAATCGATGAACAGAATTATCTACTTTCCTTGTGTTGTGACATGACATGACATAGGTATTGTCATGACATATGACTGACAACTCATCTTCTTCTTCTCTTCTTATAATAATGGCTTCTGAGAAATGCTCCCAGCTGTAAGCTACAAGCTGACACTATTAATTATACAAAACGAGCGTGTGTCAAGGTTTCAACCAACCATGCAGGTTGCCTGCATCGAGCAACACGGGAGGCCTGCAGCTAGGAAGATGTTATTCAACATTCATGGCCTGCAGCAATGCTCTATGTGTAGCGCCACAGTTGCGGAACGTACGGCACCGATCGTTCGGTTCAATACGCTCGCACTCGTTTTTCAAGTTCCCTATGACACATCAGTCGAAATTACGTCACGTTCAGCGTAGCGCCGAACCTCCCTTCGAGCGATTATTTCAGCCAAAACGCATTCAATGTATTTTTCAACACTGCGAGCGTATTAAACCGAACGATCGGCGCCGTACGTTCCGCAGATGTGGTGCTACACTTAGGGCTGCCTGCCAACCATAAAAAAAAAGTGCTAAAATCATAGACGTAGAATTTTTTCGCTACGCTAAATAGACAAACGAAGAAGAAAAGTGACAGCAACAATGTATTGAATGTGACATGTTTTGCTTGAGTACATGCGCATACCGGACGGTCTCTTGTGCAGTTTAACTAATTTTGTTATTATTTTCGTAATCTTACTATTAAATAACAAATATTACTTTGTATGACAATGGTGTCGTGTTCAGTTTGTGACTGTGAAGATACAAGACGTAATTATCCGAGAAAATACACGTTTCACAGGTAAATAAGAGATTATTGGTAGTTCGATTGTATTGCTTATTTTATCAATTCTGCTTTAGTAAATGGCCTAAAAACCAGTTTCATTCGTAGATTAGGACTTTCCCTTATATTTTTTAATAATATTTCGTTGCTGCACCTAGAAATAAACAATATTTTATGTAAAATATAAAAATGTTTGATTACGATAGGGCTTGACCAAGTGATGACGTCAGAAATATCGATAGTCCTGTTGCAGTCTATATCGTTGTATAATGCGCATCATGTAAAAAGAACGCTGGCGGTCAAGCTTCTTCAGGCGTTCCAGCGTTCTTTTTAAGAGATTACTTACTTTTCTACTTATTTGAGAGATGTATAACTATGCATTGAATGAGTGCCTATCTAGTTTACTACAAATAATGTACAATTATAGTACGCGTCATGTAAAAAGAACGCTGGAACGCCTGTAGAAGCTTATTTATTTATTTATTTAAAAACTTGCACACAATACAATAGTGCAAGGAGGACTTAATGCTAACAGCATTATCTGCCAGTCATCCTGGACGTGCAGAAAGATGGTGAGGCGTGCCTTACAAACAAGTACCACAGAAAATAATAATAACAATATAAGTTAAATTTTTGTCCATCCTAGAATGGAGGTTTACTTTGTTTGGAGTAAATTTGTGTGCTCTGTTAACATTTTACCGTTTTCTTAAAATCTATAATAACCAGGTGGACATTGAGGTGTGTGTTTTTCTATTGACTATTGAAAAGGTAACTTTAAAGCTCCACGGGTGTTTTTATTGCAGTTTGTGTAGTAGATATTTTGGAGTAAATATTTACGTTGTTGATTATTACACACGCCTTTTTCCCCGAAAGGGTATATTTATTTTTTATTTTTTATAAATAAATATTGTTTATTTCTGCTTAATAAAATAATAGGTAACAATTTAAATTTAAATATACCCCAAAAATTCCGTTCCAGCGGGACTCGAACCTGCACCCTCGCCTGTGATCAGCGATGCCTTTACTTTCGAACTTTGAATAGAAGGTTTCCAATGAAACACCTGTAGATACAGCACTATCAACTTGGCGCTATAGCCGAGTTGATAGTGCCCACAAATGTCGTCTCCAGCGTCATAGCTCGATCTATGGCTAAATTGTTTAAGGCATCGCCGATGACAGGCGAGGGTGCGGGTTCGAGTCCCGCTAGAACGGAATTTTTGGGTTACATTTAAATTTAATGTTATCCATAAAGCGTGGTTTACACTTGAAAAATAATAAACTTTGGGGTAACAAATTGTCTATAGATAAAGTAACAGAGTGAAAAATTATATGGGCGTAGCACGGCTGATATAAAATGTTTTTGTGCTTTCAGATTTCCAAGTAATCCTTTGCTACGAGAAAAATGGTTATCGGTTATAAGAAGAGTGGGATGGACTCAAATAAGAACTCCACTAGGTATATGCAGCAAACATTTTAAGTTTAAATTTAAAAGGGAACCTCTAAGATCCCACCTATAAATAAAACCGTAATATTTAGGGGTCAATAAATAATAAAGGTATATTTATTAACTGTATTCAAAATTGGAATAAGAACCTTATTCTCTTTATGACGTCAAACCTGCCAAACTGTGTTCTTCATGAAAGACTTAATCTGCATTAAGATGTATTTATCTACCATACACATCACGGACGGATGATGAATTCTATCGACAATGTAAAAGTGTTGGTCGAGGACAACACTATTTTTAACTCAACATAGACTTTCACCAACACGTGCACATATTTTTTTTGGTTCCATCTTCGATCTCTGATTGTAGATCTAGTACATATACTAAATCTATGGCTAAAATAGCTAAAATAGCATAGTCCGTACTGCCATCACAGACAAACAGATGTACTACGTACTTGCCAGTAGTGTCTGTCCTAGGAAGATGGACTAAAGGCATGGAACTAAGGCTAAAAACGAAACGGTATCGATTACACCAGTCTCATTCTTTTATATGAATGTATTCATGTGTTGGAATGAGACAAGCATAAATTTATCTGTTCTTATTTGTGTAAGTCGTACCAGGCCAAATGTCAAATTACTACTACATTCATGGTAACAATCTAGGGAGATGTATATGCATGGTGCCAATATTCAGGGTACGGAACGGAAAAACCACTGTCGTGTGACAATATATTTGTTTCTCTCTAACATAGGATAGCAAGCTATCTTCTAGGATAGACTTGTGTGTTAGGTCATATAGTTACCGGAAAATTGGTTTTCGCTCTCTGAAGAAGTGTTGATGAGCTGTGATGAGCAAAAAACACGAACAATTTTGAATATCGCGCCACAAGTGGGTGGATGCGCACGCTTGCGGCGCGAAATTCAATTTTTTTGGTGTTTTTTGCCCATTACAGCTCATCAACACTTCTTCAGATAACGAAAGTTGAGTTCGCGACAACTAGGAGACTTAACACACATGTTTTAATTGATAGTATCTCATAAATATCATCAGTTTAGCTATGATACCCCTAAACACATTTTTACAGTGTTTTTGTTTGTTTAGGGGTATCGTAGCTAAATTGATGATATTTATGAGATACAATCAATTAAAACATGTGTGTTAGGTCTCCTAGTTGTCGCGAACTCAACTTTCGTCATCTGAAGAAGTGTTGATGACCTGTAAAGGGCAAAAAACACTAAACAATTTGAATCTCGCGCCGCAAACGTGAGCATTCACCTTAAGTATTTCCACAGGATCATAGTCAATTTGTAGGAACTCGCTTCCGTTTGGCAGTGATTTGGATCAGTTGAGCTACCTTTAGATCGTTTGCAACGGTTTTCAGGATGCACTGACTTATTTGTATTATTGAATTGTTTTACTACCTATTCGTATTAGTTATACATTTTCGTATTATACAGCTGTATTATTTTTAGGAGTGGGTAGGTTAGGTAGATATAGAAAGGTAGGTAGGTTAGGAAGGTGGGCGGGTCTGTGTTTATCCATTAATAGTTGCTGCGGCCTAACTCCGGTTTTGGATAAATGCTGGCCTTCCTTTCCCGCTCAAGAGTGAGTTGACAAGGAGGCGAATGGTCTTGGGAGGAGCGCGGGTCGCTGAGATCCCCAAGGCAAGTCTGATGGTTATCTTTCACGTGGTTGCTGCCTGTTTTTGGTCTATTTTTTCTGAAATAGACGTAACTGAAACCATCAGGCGCCTTCACGGTCCACTAGGGACCGTGTTGGTGTAGGTGCCCACTGAACTGTTGATGAGGTGTCGTTTCGCTTAGTTCCCGCGAGCCGGCTGTATGGATCAGTTTTCTTGCGGGATTCTGGGTGAGGTGGCGCCTCGTCGGTGGTTTGGTGGGCAGGTAGGTAGGTACCCCTGTTTGCGACTGGCAGTGAACTCATTACCCTCGTGAGTTTGCTTCCACTTGCAAACGGGGAGGCGTTTCCTTCGTATCCTCTAGGTGTACTCGAGTTACATCTGGAGGATACGACGGAGGGAAGGCAGGCGGTCTCTCTCCAGATCACTGCATGGCAGATCTCTGCAGTGAAAGGGAAAGAGACCGCCAACGGGATGGAATGTTGGAGTTAGGGTGGTGGTGTGTTGGCTCTCTAACTTGCGAGGAGTTGGAGAGTGGGCCGACCATCGCCCTGACCCCAACCTTAGGCGTTCCCCCCATATTTGGGTTGGGAAGGCAGCTGGCCTTCCGCGTGTCCCTCTGATTAGCAGAGGGCACAGTGAGAGGGCCGGTAAGAAGTGCCCAATGGGCGAGGTGGAGTACCCTTGTTTGCGACTGGCGGCACATTCGATCCATCGAGCGTGACGCCACTCGCAACGGGGAGGAGCTGCCCTCTCATCACCCAGGCAGAGTGGCTCCCTACTATGCCTGGATGATGAGACAGCAGGGAAGGGCTGTTTGTTTCCTTGTTTGACTTTGGGTTAATCCAAACTCAAATGTGGGAATAAACGGCGAAAAGGTAGTTTGCCCTCTCTACCTTCTGGGCGTAGCTGTGGTGCCACTCCCGCCGAGCTATGTTCGGAAGATAGATGATGGCCAGGTAGGAAGTGACATCTCTTTCTCTTGCCACGATGACACGAGCGCGTTTTCGTGGTGGAGGAGAGAAATGTCACTGGGCTTGCGTGGTGGTCGGAGTGAGGGCTCTGGCCACCCTCCTACGAGCCCTTGGACTGTGGCAGCACAGAGTGGACCCTGTGCTGCCACATTTGGAGCGAGTGTTTGTGGTTGGCTTTTTGGCCAACCACGGGATGGGCCCTGTTGGGCGTCGCGCGAGATGGGCACCGGTGCGTTCCGTAGGAGATCCCGGAGCCCATCGACATGCGCAGAGGATGGCCACCGGGGTGTTTTACTGAGTCCACGAATCCGTGAACCTCACATAACCGTATTGCATCCTCAATGCAATACGGTATCTGTTTGCAGATTTCACCTCAACAAAAAAAAAAAAAAAAAAAAAGGTATGGTAGGTTAGGTAGGTAGGTAGGTAGGTACATAACTACGCTTTTGTTCATCCACAAGGGTGAGGTGGGTATTATGTACCTATGATCAGCAGCAAACGGCCCGGCCAGATAACAATGTAGATAAGTATGTAGTAGGTATACCTATCTATTTGACACAGGCATTTTCTCAGAAAATCGTCGCGTGCCGTTCTAGCGACGGCGCATTACAAACATCCAGCGATGGAGCGGATAAATTTCTCCTAAACTACACTAGTGACATTCCACGATTGCGCACGGCCACACATATTACCTACCTACGTGCAATATTGGTAATGTTATTGCACTTACAGGCGTTAGTTAGAGGCTTATGCATAGGTAAGTAGGTACCTAGTATAATAAACGTATTCTTAAGGGAGGGCGGATCCAGCAGATCTGTTCGAGGCTGAGCGGTGCCAAGAGGCATAGTGACTCTTCCCACCAGAGCTGTACGAGCTGATTGCGCGGTATGACGATGCGAAGCGGAGCTGTGAAACGTTCTCTTTCCACGAGCTGTAGGTACTTATATTAGTAGATTTTTCGTCCCTCACCACTCAGCTTCCGCGCACAATTTTGGTGGAAAAGGTAATAGGTACCTACCTAGGTAGTGGTAATAGCTCTATCTTGACTATTATGTTGTTATTTTACTACCTATGATACTTAGTTAATTTTCTATGCCAGATGTTTCCTGCAAGCGAAACTCGTGTAGGTAGGTACCTAATACACTCCACCGAAGTAGGTAGGTTAAAGTTACTTGATCCTTCTTTGGAAAACAATTTATCGATGGTTACTAAACGGGTACCTACATAAGGTATTGTATTAACTTTCTGCAGATGTACCTACCGCTTAGATTAGCCTGCTCAGACAGTCATACCATACGTGTATGATCTAGTGCCTGTGTGGAGTGGATCGTTGCGGGACGCGGGTGCACCTGTGTAATCGTAGCGGTGAACCTTGAGATCGATTGTTGACTGTGAGGCGCGCCGGCGGCTGACTGTTACCGAATGTTGATGCTAAGGATTTTAACATTTCGTATTTAGGTAGGTATTACAATTACGGATTTTTTTTTTTCTTCTTTTTTATTCTACTTGAATGACGGAACAAGCAGATGGCCCACCTTATGTTAAGCGGTAACCTCTGCCTATGAACAGTGCATTACCTCATAGGTCACGTCCAGCTAGGACGCGCCCTATGTGACATTGCACTGCGCCCGCCACCCTGAGACGTAAAGATGAAAAGTCTCATGTGCCTGTAATTTCACCGGCACCCATACCCTTCAAACCGGAACACAGCAATGCGAGCACTACTGATTTGCGGCTGAAATACCGTATGGTGGTAGTACTTCCCCGGACGAACTCTTTCACAAAAAAGCTAACTAACATTAGATACATTCATAGTTGTACCTTCGACCTGTACCTAGCTACACTACCTAGTGTTAGTACACTAACTACCTATTCAATCTTTTATTCTTACGTGAAGTGCTACGGAGGCCTGCAATGCTCTAAGTGAAGTACCTAGGTAGGTAGGTACTTACCTTCCTAATCCAAATGTTCCTATTACTCTTCAGATAGGTTACCATTGACATATCAAATACTTTGACAGCCCTCGTTACGCCATTCTATGGGTTATTTTGAAAAATCCTGAAATACGTGTTGTATTGTACGTACCTACCTACTATATATATATATATTTTATATATTTTTTTTTTAATTTTATTCATTGAAATCACAAGGATCATTTTGAATCGTCTTAAAAAATAAATTTACAGTTACTCCTGTTCCAACGCAACCAGACCTAGAAGAATCAGGCAACAAACACGGTCTGTTTTTCTTTTGATGATCCTTCTTACTACTAGGTGCAGAGCGCCTGTGTGGTGCCTCGAGAACAAGTGGAAGCTGATTCAAGGAAAAAAGGAAAACCAAATTAAAAGCCTTACTTAGGTAGGCAGTCAAAAGTAAGATGATAGAGAGAATCAGCAAAAGTTCATAAGGCAGCACACACTACGCTTGATATACACATAAATAACACATCAGTAATAAATTATATGCAGGTACAGACATTGCAAATTGACAAATTAGGTGTCGAGGGGCAGAGCGACATCAGGCCACGCGGCTTTATCATTAACATAGTCATGTAGTGTGTAATACGCTTTCTTAATTAAATTATTCTTTATGTAAGATTTAAATCTTCGAATCGAAAGTTTAGAAGCACTTTCTGGAAGTTTATTATAGAACCGAACAGAATTCCCCATAAAAGACCCACTTACTTTTTTTAATCTAAATTTGGGAATACTCAGTTTATTTTTATTTCTCGTGTTAAAACAATGCACGTCACTTTTTTTCATAAATCTATCTAAGTGTTTATGTGTATATAATAAGGTTTCGTAGATGTATTGCGATACTCATTAGTAACTAGGAACTCGCTTCCGTTTGGCAGTGATTTGGTTCAGTTGAGCTACCTTTAGATCGTTAGCAACGGTACCTTCGACCTGTACTAGCTACACTACCTATAGTGTTTAGTCCAGTTGGATAGAATTACTACTTTTATAAATGGATATAATTTAGACGGTCACCAAAAATTTTTTTAAGACTCTAAATATTATGATCCAAAATAAATGAAATAACATCAGAAAAATCGCAAGCCTTACACAAATATTTTTTTTTGGTTCCTAAAATGGATTAACGATCACCAAATTATGTTAGGTTAGGTTAAATATATAATATTTAGTCTAAAGTGTATTTTAAAGGCGTCCATATATTTTTATGGTAGTCAATAATACGAAAAAAAAGGATTTATTTCATAATATTTTAGAAACGCAATTTGGTGACCATTTAACCATTTTGGTCACCATAGGTACTTTTTTGGGCGGTTTTTAAACACAAGCCTTTATAAATTTTGCAGGAGGCTCTACACTTTTCATGTCTCTACCTAGCTTTTGACCTGTTTCGTCGACTACTTGGCGCGACCAGCCAGATTGATCTTTCAAAATTTCCCCAGAAGTGGTAATAAAATCCCCAAATATATACTATTTCTGCAAATTTTCCCCAGATATCTTGAAACGACCTATTCCTTCTTATTTAACTATAAAATAAATAAAAATTGAGACGCAGACGGGGGAAATAGCTTTGGATCTGGTTGTGGTGTGTGACATACCGGACGTGCGTCAGTGGCCTAAGAACAGACCCCTCCGTCTTCTCTTATGGAGTCGTAAAAGCCGACTAAGGGACTAAACCAGGGGATAGGCAGCTCTTACTGCGATCACAAATCCGAGGGCCAAGCCAGTGATTAGGTAATCCCCTCATTAAATTGGCTTGCTGCTGATGACTAAGATATAAAATAGTGTAAAACTGAACCAGATAAAGTGTTAACAGTTTTTGCGCAACACATTTTGTAAGATTGGTTAACACTGGCCATTTATCTAAAGATAGAGTCTGTCATGTTGTAAAGTGGTCTACATCTTATTGACTGATAACAGTTTTCTTTGAATCCTACTTACTACCTACTACCTAGCTACTTACTTAGTTAAAATCATTTATCGGAATCTGTAAAGCCCGTGTGATAAGTAACGAAATAAAATACTTTTTGCGTAGTTTTTTTGACTTGTTTGTAAGATTCGTTGGTACCTATAAAATTTGTCCTGGCTGCTAGCTTATTTATGGAATGTGATAATACTGGAAGAAAGCGTTAGCTGAGTCAGTCGTGGGAAGCAATGGCGGCGATAAGCTCACCACTCGTCACGTCTATATTCCACCATGGTGCAACACACTGTGAAAAGAGGCCCATTGAGGCTTTGCCTACCCCTTAGAGGAAAAAGGCGTGTGTCTATGTATGTATGTAGTTTTTGCAATAAATTCATGCTGCAGGTTAGGTCCTACAATAATATAGGGAGGCCTGCGCGCTGCTCAACCAGTTGTAGGTATATAATGCGCGTCATGTAAAAAGAACGCTGGCGGTCAAGCTTCTTCAGGCGTTCCAGCGTTCTTTTTAAGAGATTACTTACTTTTCTACTTATTTAAGAGATGTATACCTATATCTGCTGCACGGATCTAATTTCTTCTAAAACAGATTTTTTAATTGTCTGGTAGGTAATAGTATTTGCTCTCTGTTCCTCAGTCGTAACTCCTAAGAACTCTGCTTGTGGCTCGCTCCACTCGCTGCTGCAACATCTGATTCACTCATTTTGGTAAACATTACCTTCTTAGCTCATAGAAATACAGAATTCGCGTAGCTCGGTCGGCTCTCTCATAAGTTTTATCTAGGAATGCTTACGATCAACGTAATCGTACCTACATTGTGAATGGAGCGCTGAAAAAAAAAACAAATCTGTAATGGCGGCAGGCGCTTGAAATCGAAAAGTTTGGCTACCTCTTTGGCGCCCGTCGATGGACATGGTACCTACCTACTAGAAATCCTCCAAGTCCTTCCTACATATTATATTAACCACTGCTACAGTACAGTACAGGACAGATAGGTCCAGTTAAAATGTGTACATGTAAATTAACACTTCAGGACCACAAACAGATCTTTGTTATAAAATTTTCAGAACTGATAACAGACTTCTAATTAGACAAAACCTACAGCCTAGCGAACAACTCAAGCAGTCTACCTATTACTACACAATCACATGCACTGTTACACAACTACGTGCAAAAGTAAACAATAGCTGCCAAGTTTGGTCGCTTTTACAATTTATTTATCTTGGCCGGTTTTTATTCAGCCGATGTTTGCTTGGCGCCGTGGAGTGAAGGAAAAGTTAAATTAGTCTAAGGAAAGCGCTATTGTTGAACGCACGCTCCGTTTTGGCGCGAATCTGTGTGCCGCGTGAAGTTATCGTTTAGTTACCAAGTTTAGTTCGATTCAAATTACTCTAATGGTGTGAGTGTTTGTTAAATTTATATTGGATAAAGTTACTGTGTCGTTGGATTTCATGTGAGAGGTGCTGCTGTTATTTTTCAGGTTGGTCTATGTTTACTACTTACTCAGTAGTTAGGTATACCTGTTTTTTTCTTAATTTAAATTGTTGATTTTATAATTTATTTACTGACTTCATATAATATTGATAGGTAGGTACGTACCTAGGTAGGTACCTGTTTATGCTATTATCATTGCTATACTATTTTATTTATTTTATTTTCTTCTTAGGAAAACGCTTAGAAACTAATTACTTATCTAAAAATTAAACTACTGTCCATTACGAAGTTTCCGCTATACCTACCTTAGTTCGCTCGTCATGTTACTGGAAAGATGTTATTAAAAGTTTAATAGGTAACATCTTTGTGCTACTGGTTCCTTCTTGGTCATGCTGTTAGGTCAGTGACCCGATGACGTATGATGGCCCTGAAAATAACCTTGTGACCGACGGTGAAAGGACTCGTTGTGCATCGCAGAGGCTCCTTTCATTTTTACGTAGATATTTCAGTAATAGTCGATAGATGCCCTGGTGTGTGCGATAGATGCCGTGGTGTGTGGATACCTTGGTGTGTCCGGCCTAAGAATATACCCCTCGGTCTTCTCCCGGGGATGTTAGTAGTAGAGCTTTTTTGTGAAAGTGTTCGTCCGGGGAAGTACTACCACCATACCTATTTCTACCGCAAAGCAGTAGTACTCGTATTACTGTGTTCCGGTTTGAAGGGTGCCGGTGAAATTAGAGGCACATGAGACGTTCCATCTTTATGTCTCAGGGCGCAATGCAATGCCACATAGGGCGCGTACTTGGTGTACGTGACCTACAACATAATGCACTGCTCATAGGCTGAGGGTACCGCTTATCATCAGGTGGGCCATCAGCTTGTTCCGTCATCTAAAGTTGTATAAAAAAAAAGAAACATAAAATATGTCTAAGGGATTACACCAGTGGATGGATAGCAGCATTCAACTGAGTACTCAACACCAACTAATCACCAATCCGCCTGTCTAGCATGGTGATTATGGAAAATCCCCCCATTGTAGTATATGGGGAGGCCTCGCCCAACAGTCAACGTCAACAAGATGATGATGATGAAAATAAAAGATTGTTGTTAAATTGTTTATTGCACATAAAAAGAATAAAACTAGTAAGGCCGTCTTATAGCTGAGTAGTTCAGTAACTAGAGGTAAGTCACATAGATAGTAGCGACGTAATGTTTTTTTTTTTAAACTATGATAGACCCTCGTTTGACCGCGATCTCACCTGTTGGTAAGTGACGATGCGGCCGACGTTGGAGCACGAAGGTCTAGAAGGCACCTATTCACTCTTGCCTTAAAGAGACCCATATTATAGTTTTCAGTAAAGACGGACAACGGCAACTTGTTCCTTTCCTTAGCTGTTCGCATTACAAAGGTGGAACCGAAACGCTTAGTGCGAATTGCGGGTATTGATGATGAGATCAGAGATGGTGGGATCAGATCTGAAAGGAGTTCTGAAGTAACAAAATACCTATAACATAACATAACACCCAAGAATCACATACATAGTCCTGTCTTATCCCACACTAGGATTCCCTGTGTTGTGGATATCAGGAACTACCTGTAGGTAGCATGGAACCACAAAACCCAGACACGGAACAAACATTTCAAGAAATTACATTTGTCCCGAAGTGTGAACCGAATCCTGAGTCAAATTTATGAAGTAGCAGCAACAGTTCTGAATCTTACATGAACAGGGTTCAGGGGTATTTTGGATAAGCTATCTTTAGATCGCTTCCAACCTTCTTTAGATAGATAAACTGTAATAATACATTTATTTACAGAAAGAATACAAAGTATGTACAAAATACATATATATGAAATAGTTGTGCTATTAAAAATTAACTAATAAAAAAACTGATAAACTTATAAATAGATAAACTGTACAATTTATATATTAAAAATTTAGTTTTTTTTTCGTATTCGTTTTACGCTGTCTTGTTTTGTTAATGGTAAGCGTCCACAGGCCCGCATCGCACGTATCGGACGCATCGCATTAAACTGATACAAGTTTTCACAGTGCGTCCACTGTATCGGCAGCGTACGGATTACCGACGGTGAGTACCAGAATATGGATTGACGATGCCAGTTCATTCGGATTTTCGTAGTGAGCGTACGTGCGGACTCTGTGAGGATGGAGGAAAGCGATGAAGAACAAATTGTCGTTGTAGCTTGTTTGTTAGCAGAAGAGGAAGAATTGGAAAAAAAAGTAAAAAGGAAACATAGTATCTGGATACACGACATATTCAAGAAGAGATCGGAACATGGAGAATATCACACCCTGTTTCTGTTCGCGCGGGGTGCGTCCACTGATCGGCATTCCGTATGACGTCATCGACACGCATCGCAAAAGTTGCCTCTCGGAGCAACGGTGTCGGCATTGCCGATGTGCGATGCGTACGATGCGGACAGGTGGACGCACTTATATGAGTCTCTATACAAAGAATGCTACGATCCGTTGCGTGCGATGCATCCGTTACGTACGATACCGACAAGTGGACGCTTACCATAATCCGGGTGGAAAATGCCTGAATAACTGGTAGAGTAATAGTAGTTTAGAATAAAATGAATATTCAAAATAGAAGGTTACAACGAAAACGAAAGAGCACAAAGGCCATTAACACAAAATAAAAATACTTTCACTTGATTAAATTAATTTATACCTACTTACTCATTTTAATTCTTAGTTTACGTAATCATGTTCATGTAAATCTGATTATACAATCTGCAATGAAATTGCTTTACCACAATATTCCTTGCACGAAAATCGCTACGAGGTTGTTATGAGTTAGGTTTAAATGTTGAAAGATAGGCTGATATCATGTATTTGAACGAAGATATCCCCTAAGTTTGATACAGCGTTAGTAAACAAGTAATTAATTTTGTAAAAATTAAAAAACCCTTAACGCAATGAAACGGCTGAACCGATTTTGATTAAACATAGTTAAGAACACTCCGGACAAATTCACCTTTCAAATAAACAAAAAATACTATTTGAGTTCATCCGTTCAGGAGCTACGAGGCGACAGACACACATACACACACACACACACACACACTCAGACACGTCAAACTTATAACACAAGTCGTTTTTGTGTCGGGGGTTAAAAACTGTATCGATTCCGCCAGATCACTTTACCGCCGGTAATGTTACCGCCAACATACCTAATGCCAAATCACTCTACCGCCAGCAATGATAATGCCAAATCACATTACCGCCATCAGTAACGTTTCCGGCAAATCACCCTACCGCCAGTTAATGAAATCACTTTTCCATCTGTAAAGATTCCACCAAATCACTCTGTGTAAAGTAACAATGCCATCAAATAACTCTACTACCAGTAACGATTTTGCCAAATCACACTACCGCCAGTAACGATTCCACCAAATCAATCTACAACTAGAAACGATTTTATAAAATGGCTCTACCGCCAGTAAAGATTCCATCAAATCACTCTACCGCCAGTATTTTTTTTATTTTGATTAAAACTCTTTAAAATTTAGGTACATATTTACACAATAAAAACCTTAAAAACTAATTGGATTGTTGGGCAGGTGTCGGTGTGTAATACATACATACATACATAAACTAACACTTGTTTCCTGGAGGGGTAGGCAGAGACCACGGATTTCCACTTGCTACGATCCTGACACACCTCTTTTGCTTCATTCACTCTCATCACATTCTTCATACATGCTCGTCGGTTAAGGGTACTCTTGACCTGGCCTTTTTCCAGAACGTCTCCGATCTGGTCTGAATATGTTCGCCGAGGTCTTCCCTTTTCCACTGTCCTATTCACGCTCGTCTTATGTACCCGTTTCGTTAATCTACTATCGTCCATTCTTTCTAAATGCCCAAACCATCTAAGCATACCTTTCTCAATCCTAGTCTTTACGTCTTCTTTAATTTCACCACGCTCTCTTATCACACTATTCCTTATTCTATCTTTCAAAGTCACACCACACATACTTCTCAAAGCTCTCATCTCCACTGCATTTATTCTACTTTCATGTTTCTTCTGCCATACCCAATGTGTAATGATTTCGCCAAATCATTCTAGCGTCAGAAACTGTTTTATCAAATTACTCTACCACCAGTTACGATTCCGCCAAATCACATTACAGCCAGTATCAATTTTACCAAATCACTCTTTCGCCGGTGCAGGTAACAGATTTCACTAAATCACTCTGTGCCAAAGGAATTCCAGATGCATTGTGATCATCAAATAAAGCTATTAAAGCATGTACCTACCTAGGGACCTAATTCTTTGCAACAATATCACAGATTAGATAATAGTAACATCGACAATGTATTTAAAATTCCACTGGCTTCGGAACTGTAGAGGTAGTTTTTTAGAAACCTGCCTGAAAAGTACCATTCTCGACGTTTTTTTTATGATACCGTACTATCATATATCTAAGAAATATTTTCTTCAGGTTTAGATAGTATATATTGAAGTTTACAAGACTCTACAAGTAAAATGCCTGAGCATGCTACTCTATGAGCCATAAACTTTATCAAACTCTTATCAAACGGCATTGTAGTTTCACGTTCTAGTGACGATTTGTTTATATAATGCTTTGTTTTCATTCAACGATGAGGCTGCCGCAGTAAGCCCGGGCAAAACCCAGGATAGAATTGCGAGAGTTTTGAAGACATTACAATCTATCGATAGTATCTATAGTATCAATCTATAGCAAACCGCTGGATGCGCCTGCATGTTGAGTTTGCGTTTTTTTTTTTTTTTTTTTTAAATTGTAAATGTGTCTCTCTACTAACATTATCATAAGCGCGACTAACAAAATATGGACAATGTCAGAAATAAATAAATTGAATTTAATGAATTGAATTGATAGTTTTTAGAGTCAAGTTTAGTATCATTTTATCTGTGGTCAAGTCAAGTGTTGAGTCCCAGATTAGTATTTACTTATCTAGCGATCCGATAACAAAAAGTGTCCCTGTTCTTCAAGTATTCTGTTAAAAAAAAAGATCTGTGAAAAAAGATTCTGTTTTTGTTTTGTGTTGAGTCAAGTGACAAGTGTTGTGTGAGTCCCAGATTACAGCTCGTTCACCGTAAGATGGCACCTGTAAATACTCCATGGCAGGTGCCAACTTACGGTGAACAGTCCGGCTCGTTCACCGTAAGATGGCACCTGTAAATACTCCATGGCAGGTGCCAACTTACGGGGTACGGTCGGGCTCGTTCACCGTAAGATGGCACCTGTAAATACTACATGGCAGGTGCCAACTTACGGGGAACGGTCCGGCTCGTTCACCGAAGATGGCACCTGTAAATACTCCATGCCAGGTGCCAACTTACGGGGAACGGTCCGGCTCGTTCACCGTAAGATGGCACCTGTAAATACTCCATGCCAGGTGCCAACTTACGGGGAACGGTCCGGCTCGTTCACCGTAAGATGGCACCTGTAAATACTCCATGCCAGGTGCCAACTTACAGGGAACGGTCCGGCTCGTTCACCGTTAGATGGCACCTGTAAATACTCCATGGCAGCTGCCAACTTATGGTGTACCGATCCGGTGGATTTCGATCCGATGACAAGCGTCCCTGTTTTTGATGAATACCTATTTCATACCTTCGACCTCTGTGGCGCGGAGGGCGAAGCTCGGCCTGTGACGCAGGAGGTTGCGGGTTCGATTCCCGCACTCCGAACAAATATTTGTGCGATCGCAGATATTTGTTTAGGTGTTCTGGGTATTTTCCATGTAATATATTGTATTAAGTATATCAGTTATCTAGTACCCATAACACAAGCTCTGCTTAGCTTGGGGCTAGATAATGTTGTGTGAAATGTCCAGCATTTTTTTTTTTATCTCTCGTTTAGTGCGTTTACTATAACTTGTCCCTTGACCTTGAGTAGTATTGATCCGACCACTCAAACAGGGTCGTTTATTTACAAAAACACCTAAATAACAAAGGACAGGTCGTTAAAGTTAACGCTCTGTAATAATTATCCTACAGAGGATTGAACTTTAAAATAATATTTTACACCAGTAAAAATACGCGGCTAAGTAAGTTTGAGCCAGGTTGTCAGTACGTTTTACACGTGGGCCACGCTGTCGCATCAATAATTTGGGACAGGAATTCTTGAGCCAGGCTGTCAACATTTATTATTTATCTATGGCGCAATTAGGCATTTTTCTATTAACATTGCATTGCTGTGTTCCGGTTTGAAGGGTAAGGGTGCCGGTGAAATTACAGGCACATGAGACTTTTCATTTTTATGTCTCAGGGTGGCGGGCGCAGTGTAATCCCACATAGGGCGCGTCCTAGGCGGACGTGACCTATGAGGTAATGCACTGTTCATAGGCAGAGGTTACCGCTTAACATCAGGTGGGCCATTTGCTCGATCCGTCAAACAAGTAGCATAAAAAAAAAACATCCGACGCTATCGCCAACACGGTCGAGAGCGAGCTGATTAGAGGTTTGCTAATAGGTGCATTGAACCTACTTCGGACAGGCAAAGTGACACGCAAAATAGATGCACTTGCGTTATCTAGTGTAATTATAGGTCTGTGGTCTACATTTACTTCAAATTATGAATTTACGGATCCCCGATAGTTCTGACCTGATGAACAGCCTCTGGTGATGGCGATTGTTTACCTGAGTCCAAGTAAATCAGTATCCCACTTGAGGTTGCGGATGTGTGAAGACCACTTGTTAGAGATAAGTAGAGTTGCCACGAATACTGATTTAGCCGAATAGCGAATACCGAATGTTCTACAACGCTATTGGCCGAAGCGTCTAATATTCGGCCGCCGAACATTCGGCACTAAGTACATGCTTGTCGAACGCAAAATCGTGTCGCGACCTGTCTCACTCGAGCGCGGGCGGGCAATACCCATACCTTTCAATATTTGCTAAAGTTTATCTTTCTTCTCCCCGGAGTAGCGTGTATAGTGAGAGGTTGTTTTCTGAAGCTGGTATCATTTACGATGAAAAGCGTAATCGTTTGCTACCATCAAATGCTGAAAAGCTTGTTTTTATCCATCACAACTTACCGCTGATTAATTTTACTTATTAAAATATTGTAATTTGGTAATAAATACAAATCTTGAGTAATATGATGTGTCTTTTTTGTCCACGATTTGGTATTCGGTATTCGGCCGAATAATAAGTACTATTCGGCCGAATACCGAATACCAAAAAAAGTGGCCGAATAGGCCGAATACAGAATAGTAGCCAAATATTCGTGGCATCTCTAGAGATAAGTACTTACAATGCAGTCGTTGCAAACATGTATTAGAAGGTAGTTAATGTACATACCTATAAGCGACTTTGTTTATTTGGCATCTTATTTATCTACTAGCCTTTTGTCCGCGGTTTCGTTCGAGTGGTGTCGTGATAAAAAACAGTCATCCTCAGCATCTATCCACATACCAAAAGGAGTAGGCCAATTTTGATGAAATTTGATTTTTAACAGGATCAAATTAGCATTCAAAAATAAGAGCCCATAGGAGAATAACACGTGCATTCCTCACCCAGACGTGTTGGTAAGATTTGATGGTATAAGATATGTCTTGGCTGCCGCTTTTAGGGATGTTATTATTAAAAGTAATAATTCTAAATAATAAATAATGCTCGACAGCTCACACAACATTATCTAGCCTCAAGTTGTGGGTACTAGATAACTGATATAATTAACATAATACATTAATAGATATTTTTGATTATACGTAGAAAATACCCAGAACACCCTGAACAAATAAATAAATAAATAAATAAATATTGCTGGACAGTTCACACAACATTATCTAGCCCCAAGCTAAGCAGAGCTTGTGTTATGGGTACTAGACAATTGATATACTTAATACAATATATTACATAGATAGATTTTTTTATTATATATAGAAAATACCCAGAACACCCTGAACAAATATCTACAGATCATACAAATATTTGTTCCAAGGCGGTAATCGAACCCACAACCTCCTGCGTCACAGGCGAACCCTCACCCGCCGCGCCACAGAAGTCATCGGATGGCGGCGGAAAGCTCACAACTTGTCATGTATATATTCTCACGATGGCACAGAATATACATTTATATATGACGATGGCGCAACCCACAGAGAAAAGAAGCCCATTGAGGGTCTGCCTACCTATTCGGGGAAAATGTTTTTTTTTTTTTTTTTTTTTTTTTTTAAACTTTGTTTTACCTTTGTTTGACCACGATCTCACCTGTTGGTAAGTGACGATGTGGCCGAAGATGGAGCACAAAGGTCTAGAAGGCACCTATTCACTCTAGACTTGAAGAGACCCAGATTATAGTTTTCAGGAAAGACAGACGACGGTAGTGTATTCCACTCCTTAGCAGTTCGCATTATAAAGGTAGAACTGAAACGTTTTGTGCGAATAGAAGGTATACCAATGAGGTAAGGATGGCATTTAAATGTGAATGTAGGTATTTTCAAACGGTATAGCTTAAAAAATCCACGCTATTAACTCTTATCTTCCACTCAAATCTCAGTCTTTAATAGACCAACGTGACCTCACATTTAGAATGTGGGAACTTTTAAAAACAATAACTGAAAATAACTAATAAATGAAAGCCTCAAGGTTTCCATCGTGTTTTTGCGAGAAGAGCCCTTAGTACGGGCCAATTATAAATATCCATCTTACATTGTCACGTTTCTAGTTAATATAACGGGACAATTTCACGTTTCTAATGTAACTTTAATTGAACAATAGTTAGAAGAATCTGCTTGGTCAATCTTGCTTGTTCACCGGAAGATGGCACCTGTAAATACTCCATAGCAGGTGCCAACTTACGGCGAACGGTCCGGCTTGTTCACCGTAAGATGGCACCTGTTCAAAGGCGTGCAATGAGAATTGTCGAGAATCCCAAGCTCACGAACGGTATTGAGCCCTTAAGTCTGAGGAGAGACTTTGCCTCTCTCTGCGTGTTCTACCGTTTGTATAATGGGTTTTGTTCCGAGGAATTGTTTGACATGATACCTACAGCAACCTTTTTTCACCGCACCGCTCGCCATCGGCAGAGGATTCGTTCGCACACCTTAGAGCCAGGGTGGTCTCGGACTGTGCGGTTTCAGAGAAACTTCCTGCCGCGAACTCTCAGGTTGTGGAATGATCTACCTGCTGAGGCTTTCCCGAGCGACTACAGTATGGGGTTCTTCAAAAGGGGTGTTTGGAAAATTTTAAAGGGTCAGCAACGCGCGTGTGATGCCTCTGGTATTGCAGGCGTTCATAGGCTACGGTAACCGCTTACCAACAGGTGGACCGTAAGCTTGTTTGCTACCTTGGTAGTATAAAAGAAAAAAACCCGGTCCGGGTATTCGATAGAAATTATAAAATAAACGTATTGCTATTTAAAGACATATGTTACTAATGTTTGCTCATTTACATTTAAATATGGCTGTAATACACGTGGTGTGGTATTTACCTACCGTTATGATTACAATTGACATCATAATCTGTTGCCATCGATACATTATTATACCTAGTACTTGCTGATTCTCAGAGCGACGGCCATTTTGTATTGTTTGGGCCATGTGATACTCCCATGGCTTCTGCGGAAGTTAAAGTAACTGTCAGGTAATCTATGGTAGTTGGTACCGTAACCATAATTCAAGAAACCATCCTCGGCTTTTCCGTGATTAACGCAAGATGACGTCACTATCCTGTTGGCATTTTTTTGGTTGTATCCGTATTGATCCCATAGGTTTATCCCACGAATATTCATTTCCGGATTGTGACCAAAATGTAGGCTGTATTCATGCCACGAAATATATTTCGACAAATATTATACAATTTTTTTACAAGCTCTGCTTAGCTTGCTAGATAATGTTGTGTGAACTGTCCAGCATTTTTTTTATTTATTTGCATCAATTAGGGAATTATATAAATATTTTCTGTTATCATTCTGTTTTTAATAATATTTAAATTGTAATTTTGTTTGTTATCCTTAGAGCAATGCGGCCTCCGTCATATTCTGTGCCTCCGTACCGGATGGGAGACTTATTGCTCTATGGTCTAATTATATGTTAGAATTACATTGTACCTATTTTTTTTGTAATATGTAAACTTCTAGTGGTTTTATCTGATTCACCCATCGAACACGGTACGGAGGCCTGCAATGCTCTAAGGATTCAATTATTATTATTTTATTATTTTTATACTAGGTACTTGAATGACGGAACAAGCTGATGGCCCACCTGATGTTAAGCGGTAACCTCTGCCTATGAACAGTGCATTACCTCTTGGGTCACGTCCACCTAGGACGCACCCTATGTGGCATTGCACAGCGCCCGCCACCCTGAGACATAAAGATGAAAAGTCTCATGTGCCTGTAATTTCACCGGCACCCTTACCCTTCAAACCGGAACACAGCAATGCGAGCACTACTGCTTTGCGGCAGAAATAGGTATGGCAGAATAGGTTAAATTCAAACATCATGTCAAATAATAAATAAAAAAATATCCATTATAACTAGGTATCCTCGCGAATGTATGTTTACAATTGTGGGCATTTCTCGTTACTTATCTATGAACGTATTTTAAATTCATTAATTAACCTAGGTGTAACGATGTAACTAATTTTAAATTAATTCATTAATCTAGGTATAACGATGTAACTAATTTTAAATTCATTAATTAACCTAGGTATAACGATGTAACTAATTTTAATTTCATTAATTAACCAAGGTATAACGATGTAACTAATTTTTATTTCATTAATTAACCTAGGTATAACGATGTAAGTAATTTTAATTTCATTAATTAACCAAGGTATAACGATGTAACTAATTTAAATTTCATTAATTAACCTAGGTATAACGATGTAACTAATTTTAATTTCATTAATTAACCTAGGTATAACGATGTAACTAATTTTAATTTCATTAATTAACCTAGGTATAACGATGTAACTAATTTTAATTTCATTAATTAACCTAGCTATAACGATGTAACTAATGTTAATTTCATTAATTAACCTAGGTATAACGATGTAACTAATTTTAATTTCATTAATTAACCCATGTAACAATTTTTTCTCATAAAAAATGCAAGCGTTCGTGCACAGCGTTGTACAGTTTTTCATTGTATAGGGCCCTTGAGGCGGTGAAAGGCCAAAGTTTAGTTATTTTTAGGATTCCGTACCCAAAGGGTAAAAAGGGACCCTATTACTATTATTAGACCCTATTATTAGACTTCGCTATCCGTCTGTCGGTCACCAGGCTGTATCTCATGAACCGTGATAGTTAGACAGTTGAAATTTTTAGAGATGATGTATTTTTGTTGCCGCTATAACAAAAAATACTAAAAAACAACCTTAAATAAATATTTAAGGGGGCTCCCATACAACAAACGTGTTTTTTTTGCCGTTTTTATACATAATGGTACGGAACCCTTCGTGCGCGAGTCCGACTCGCACTTGGCCGGTTTTTTAAGTTCCCGTGTTAGGTCATCCTTAATATAAATCAAGGTGATACTTTTCCTCGATTCTCATTAATTTTATTTAGCTGTAACAGGTGTGCCGGTGCCACGGGGTTCGTGACCAACGCCGGAATGCTATGAATAATTTAGCATAAGCGCTAAATGTAGCTTGATTACTCCGGGACGAGGAGCTCTGCAGGGTGTGTTGGAATTGGACACGGGGTTATATCGAGCTAAACCCGAGGTCACTCGCCAAGCCTGCGAAGACCCCAGGAAATTTCTGTGCTTCTGGACGGAGTTAGGCTGGGCTGGGTAACTACCTAGTCAGACAACTCTCACGCATAATGGACCGCCCTAGAGTTCGAATGTGGAAAAGGGAGTTCTTTCACATTAATATTATCATTATATCGAGCTAACATACGACGTTAAAGGGAAGCGTTAACGAAACCAAATACCTCTATTGACGTTAAGTGATAGTTTTAAGGATATAATGTTAATATGTTTGTTAGCTTATAAGGTATATATTGATATAAATAAAAATAAAAATAAATAAATAAATAATGCTGGACAGTTCACACAACATTATCTAGCCCCAAGCTAAGCAGAGCTTGTGTTATGGGTACTAGATAACTGATATACTTAATACAATATATTACATAGATAGATATTTTTATTATACATAGAAAATACCCAGAACACCCTAAACAAATATCTGCGATCGCACAAATATTTGTTCCGAGTGCGGGAATCGAACCCGCAACCTCCTGCGTCGCAGGCCGAGCTTCGCCCGCCGCGCCACAGAGGTCGTCAATAATATTATTTATTATTATTATTTATTTATTAAGAAACAAGTACAACACCATAACAGAAATCCAAAGCGATGTTGCATGCACACAATTATATAACAATAAAATATAAAAACAACCAAGCTTAGAATAAGTAGGTAACGCCCACCGAGGATAGACATACAATAATAACTAACAACTAACTCTATATGGGCTTAATATTTATATATAATTTTACTAAATGTCCAGTATGGGCCATTCTATATGGGGTGTGAAGCGTTACCTTGTAACACAGTTTTTTAACTAGCACGGTCTTATTTTCATATACTTACGAACATCTTTATGTTTTGTTGTACCTATTCTAAGTGAAATAAACTTAATACTATTAAAATTTCCGTGAGTAATTATTCTTCCTTAATTAGTAATTATTATACCTAGGAAGAGTCCTTGAGGAAGGGGGTATTAAGTCCCAGAAACTCGAGTCGGGTGTTTGACTCGGAACAAGTACCTACGTGAGTTATAACCGTTTTTTTTTTTTTTTTTTTTTTTTCAATTATTAAATAAACTTTTCTTTATTTTTATCTTTAACATACCGTAATACAAAGCAGCTTACATAGATACCAGATGCAGCTATAATCTGGGTCTCTTCAAGTCTAGAGTGAATAGGTGCCTTCTAGACCTTTGTGCTTCATCTTCGGCCACATCGGCTAGTGGTAGTAGAGCTTTTTTGTGAAAGAGTTCGTCCGGGGAAGTACTACCACCATACCTATTTCTTCCGCAAAGCAGTAGTGCTCGCATTGCTGTGTTCCGGTTTGAAGGGTAAGGGTGCCGGTGAAATTACAGGCACATGAGACTTTTCATCTTTATGTCTCTGGGTGGCGGGCGCAGTGCAATGCCACATAGGGCGCGTCCTAGGTGGACGTGACCTATGAGGTAATGCACAGTTCATAGGCAGAGGTTTTACTTTACATCAGGTGGGCCATTTGCTTGTTCCGTCATACTAGTAGTATATAAAAAAAAAAAAAACATCGTCCCTTGCCAACAGGTGAGATCGTGGTCAATCAAAGCTTTATAAATGTAAAAAAAGTCATCATCAACAGAATTCCATAGACATCCACAAACAGAAGAACATAGTCCACTGCAAAACACAGGTCTCTCCATAGAAAGCCACAATAAACGGTCTTGTTTCACCTCCTTCCACCGACTTCCTGCGGCCTCTATAATGTTTTAGGTCCATGAAAGGAGGGACTTCCTATTCCTCGCAGCCGGTTTTAGTCACCAATCAGGAATCTGTATTTACCAACGGCCACTTCAACTTGCTAATTCTGAGAGCTGTCAGTGATCTTGGTTCTTCTACGGATCTCTTCTTTTCAGATACTATCACGTAGTGAAATTAAGAGTATACTCTGAGTAGCCCGCTGCGCATCTAAAAGAAAAAGTAGAGGTATTATAGTCCCAAATAGAAAATGTATGTCCCAAAAAATCGTAGAACAAAAGTTGTTTATTTAAGGTGGTGCTTTTTCATACTAACGTATTTTACCAAATATGGGAGAACAAAGTATAATTTTACACCGAAATGACTGATGTTGGCTTTTATATTGTTTATTATTTGCGGCAAAAAATATGGTTGAAGAAAACACTGTATTAATAGCGAAAATAACATCGAAATCACCTGTATGGAATAAAATTTCTTCAACTAAATATGATTTGCCGCAAATATTAACCAATATAAAAGCCAACAACAGTAATTTCGGTGTGAAATTATACTCTGTTCGCCCAAATTTGGTAAAATACGTTAGGTAATATGAAAAATTAACAGTTTGGTCATTGTATTTCAATAGACCCTGTATATTTTTTCTCAAACAATGCTCGTCAAACAACTCATTGATGAGCAACAATAATTGATTTGATGATTTTCATAGTGAACATTCTATTGTCATGTCACACGACAGTTAGAGATTATCATACTTACTGACGGCCGGCAAGGTGAACTTCCGGAAAGAAGGTTCTCTAATAAATATTTAAATAATAAATAAATAATGCTGGACAGTTCACACAAAATTATCTAGCCACAAGCTAAGCAGAGCTTGTGTTATGGGTACTAGATAACTGATATACTTAATACAATACATTACATAGATAAATATTTTTTATTATGCATAGAAAATACCCAGAACACCCTGAAAAAATATCTGCTATCGCACAAATATTTGTTCCGAGGCGGGAATCGAACCCGCAACCTCCTGCGTCGCAGGCCAACCTTCGCCCGCCGCGCCACAGAGGTCGTCATGTGACCAAATAATGTTTGAATATCCAAGCATGAGAAAATAAAATACCTACTTATGAAGTAGGTATCTAACTCATTTCTTTCTGCTTGGGTTAGGTATCTTTTTAGGTATTTACTTATCCATTTACTTTAGTCACACACAAAACTGCTATAAACCTATGTGGAAGGTATATCTACAGGACAAAATATCCTGTAAGTATACAAATTATCTCCTATTAACGTATCTACTTAACGCTACACTAGCTTATTGCGGTATCTACTAAAAAAAAAAAACTATCTATCTTTAAATTCGATTCCAGCTACAATTATTTTTAATCAAACTTAAGATAAAAATTAGATCTGGGTTACAAACAAACTTTCATGCCAAAACAATCTAAGTACATAATTAATATATGATAGACTTGGCTGTCTGTCTCAAAAGCAAATGATTTAAAATCTAAATGACAGTAAGGTAAACAAATGCGAAATCCAATTCTAAATCTACAATAAGTCCATGAAAGCTACCGCTCAAATGACATATTGCCTAATTGAATGCACTGAAGACAAATCTGTCATTTTTGAAAGAAACGTCGTCATTTTTATTTTTTTACGTTTTAATGTGTTTTTTCGAGTTATTTCGTGTAATTTTAGTGGCATTTTAACCGGTGTAACTTTGATAAATAGCACATGTGTGTGATGTAGTGAAATTTAAGTGTATTGCGTGTCTTTTCGAAATGGTGGATTTTTCCCTGTAAAAACTAAGTTTTTCTGCCACCATTTAAACTGGGTTATGAGTTGACGGAGACTCTTGACGACTTGACTATAAAAATATAATAATTAGGTATATCACTTGAAATTGGCTAAATTTTTGCACAGAAGCCATCACCTAAGCTAAGAAGAAGAAGAAGAATGCACTGACATCGTGAAGTGGGTTGAAATTGTGTCTTGTAACTTCCAAACCATATATCAATCAGTAATTAACCTTCTTTCTCCTTGTCTCTTGAGTTTAAGTAATTACTGTTTTTGCAGTTTGAAGGAAAGTACTTATACCGTTGTAGATGCACAATGTATGAGACTTTTCACCTTAATGTCTCAAGGTGCAATGTAATGCCACGTAGCTTACGTCACGTTCGACGTGTACCTGATATATTGGATATTGTATTCCAACTCTTGTTTATTAAATACAAGTTGAATAGGTCTGCTAGGACTTCCTCCGATAAATAAAATCCGTTATCCGACAGAGAACTAAGGTCATTGACATAGCTTGCCCATGGGCTGGGCATATGGTGTTGAAGTGTTGAAGAACCGACAACCGCTGGGGTAAAGTGGACTACCTTGGTAAACGTGCCCCCGGCTAGGTGAAGCGACGATCAGCGTAATGCTTGGGCTGTAAGGCGGCTGGTAGAAAGCGGACTGGTAGAACTGAAAATACGGCTACGTAGCGCGCATTGGGAGAGGCCTATGTGCAACAGTGGATACTGATATAGGCCGACAATGATAATATTTTTGTCTACTAGCTCTTGCAATTCTATTTATCTAACCTGCATCTTCGCCTCTCATCAGCGACCAGTTTGGCCATGGAACGAGCGCACGCTAGGGACTTAATTTGTGGGCACTATCAACTCGGCTAAGCGCCGATGGATGCCATCTACAAATAGGTGCCATCTCGGACATTGAACAGAAGGTTTCCAAATTAAACACCGGTAGATAGCATCCATAACGCTTAGTAGAGTTGATAGTGCCCACAAATTTCGTCTCCAGCGTCAGACCGTTCCATGGCCAAACTGGTCAAGGCATCGCTGATTAGAGGCAACGGTGCGGGTTCGAGTCCCGAAGGAATAGAATGTTGGAGTCACATTAGATTTCACGTCATTTAAATTAAGCAAAATAGAATTGCGGGAACAACGGTACAGCAACATCATCATTGTTGGCCTATATCAGTCCACTGGTTGCATATTATATAAGCCTCTTCCAATGCGCGCTACTTAGCCAGATTTTCTGTTCTTTAACAGAACAAAATTTATACCCGTATTTCCTTTTAGTCCTTTGAGTCGGACTATGAAAATTCGTGATACCTCGCTGTCCGAAAAATAGGACAAACAGGAAAAAAAATACGTAGTCCGATCGAGCGAACTATGCTGTCGGACGACGCGTTCACAGCCGAATTTTTGGGTCACATTTTTTAATGTTATCCATAAGTGTGGTTTTACTTAAAAAAACCTCAAAGTTTATATTTGAGTTGACCATAATAGCTGATGTCGATAAATAATGATGCATACCAGCTCCACAGGCATACCTACTCCTGTAGCAGCCCAGGAGGGCAATTCTCGGATTGTAGAGATTATCTCTAAAATAGAGATAATGTCGAAGCATGAATGTTTACAAAAAATGTCACGAAAATGTCACAATAACCATCAAATCGTATTCGATTTGAATGATTTTGGTCGACTTGTGTCTATTTGTGACATCACGAGAATAGCAAATTAGATTTTATTCGACATTCGCCATCTTTTTTCGACATATGTCGAATTCGACTTAATCTCTACAATCTGAGAATTGCCCTCCTGACATTATTCAGTCTCTCCTTGTCTCCATCTCTATTCTAATAATAAATTTTCCACGATGACGTTTTTTGAGACGGGCTGTCTGGTCGCGCTCGTGCGCGCAGTAAATATTTATTTAAATCTCAGAATAATTACATTTTTCTTCATAATATATGCCTGGAATGTCTCGCAATGCCTTTCGTCGATGAACCATCGATAATAATATATGAGATCAGTCAGATTCAGAAGGCGGTACTCTTGGACTCAGCACGCATAGTTAGGGTAGAGCATAGTAAGCGCATAGCAGGGTGAGTAGAAGTAGAGATTTTTTGTGAAAGAGTTCGTCCGGGGAAGTACTACCACCATACCTATTTCTGCCGCAAAGGAGTAGTGCTCGCATTGCTGTTTTCCGGTTTGAAGGGTAAGGGTGCCGGTGAAATTAAAGGTACATGAGACTTTTCACCTTTATGCCTCAGGGTGGCGGGTGCAGTGCAATGCCACAACAGGGCACAGGTTAGGGCGTGTCCTAGGTGGACGTGACCTATGAGGTAATGCACAACAGTGCACATAACAGTGCAAGTGCAGTGAAGTTAAGCGGTAACCTCTGCCTATGAAGACGTAGGCAGAGGTTACCGCTTAACGTTTGGTGGGCCATCTGCTTGTTCCGTCATTCAAGTAGTATAAAAAAAAGGGTTTCCTCACTCAGCAGCCCTATCCCCCGACCAGTCTGACCGTTTGGGCCTAGCTCCGCGGTCAGTGGTTTTAATTTACATTGATAATTTTTTGACTATAATGTTTTTTATAATTGCATTTATATTTTTGTAGATAGTGTTCCTTCATGGTTAAAAAGTTTATATTTTAACATTTTAAATAAATCCGTGATATTTATAATAATAATCACGACAATATTCCTGCGCCGTTTAAAAAGGTGTGTATCTTTGAATGAATGAATGAATGAATGAATGAATGAATGAATGAATGAATGAATGAATGAATGAATGAATGAATTATTTATTTGCTTAGAATGTAGGTATTAGTAGTAAAAACATAGATGGTAGGTATATATAAATTGAAGTTCCCAGTTTGTAAGCATATAATCGATTGGTTTACGATTATCTAAGTTTTTGATCTTCTAGCGATAACAGGAAGTGTCTATCAGAGCCATTCGCATCCGGATTATAAAGGCAGGTAAAAATAAAAAGCGGCCAAGTGCGTGTCAGGATACGCGCATTGTCGGGGTCCGTAGTTCGAGCAGGGGGGTACACTAAATAAAAAACACTTTGTTGGCGTGATTAAATTTGTGTTTAATTTGTTCCGTGCCAAATTAAAATTATCTAGTACTAAGAGTCTCTGAGCTAAGCCGCGGACAGACAGACAGACAGATGGACGAATATGGCGAAACTATAAATGTGAAATTGGGACAAACTAAAAATGGACTGAGAACAGGTATTCCTATTTTCCAATATTCGGTTAATTACAGAATTATCAAAGATAATAGAGACGCATACCGGTTTTGTTAATTGTTTGAATGAAGGCCATGATACAAGTTCATGGTTTACCATGTTAAATTGCCGTGCCATGATCACTAACACTTTCGTAACAAGTTTTAACAGTAGTTTTAGTGACTCTAGTTTAGTAGTTTTAGTGGTAGTTGTAGTCTACTGTTGTAGACCTCGCGAACACAAGCTTGTATAAAACTATGCACCATGCAGATTCATAATTCAATTCAATTCAATTCAATTTATTTATTTCAGACAATGCCCATATTTTGTTAGTTGCTCTTATAATCATGTTAGTAGGGAAGCACATTTACAATTAAAAAATTAAATAAAAACATTTTTAGCAAGCCCAACGTGCAAGCGCGTCCTTTGGTTTGCTATAGGACAGTCCCACCTGTCCGACAACGCGTTCACGACAGTGGCGGTCCGAGGGGAGGGGGGGGGGGGGGGGGGGGGGGGGGGGGGGGGGTCACGGGGGTCATGACCCCCCCCCAAAAGCATTCACGACAACACGAAAAATCTCCTAAAACTCAAAAAAGCTAAAAAAAACAGAACATTATAATATAAATTATATTATAAAAACGGGAAATTTTCACGTACCGTTAAATCGATGTAAGCACCGACATTGTTTCGACCCGTTTCGAGAGTCTTTCTCAAGGTGAGTGAACGCGACGCACTCCACCCGCGTTTCGCTTAGCACTAATCCGCTCAGTGCGAGCTGCAGCCCGCTCGGCTCGTGTAGTGGGGCGCGCGGGTAGGAATATAGCTTGTGTTCGTTTCGTCATCGTCGCCGGCGCAGTGGATTGTGGTGTCTCATCGCTGTCACTACTACTACCATCAACACCGTATGGCATTCCAGAGAGACAGGCAACACTCACTGTGTCTCTATCAGCTACGTCTCTCGTACTAACGTGAGCACCATGCAGACATGATTTCCAGGCAGGTGGTAGAGCCCATCCCCGGTCCCTGTTAAAATTCGGCAGACGACCAATCTCGATTGCCTCACGGATCTTGCGAGGACCGTAAAACTATAATATAATCATCATAATAATATAATCATAATAATATATCATATATCATATATTATATCATTATAATATATTATATTATTTATAGTTATAGCAATTGTGTGTTAGTTATATAATAGTTATGTATTAGTTAGTATGTTATGTTATGTTGTATGTATTAGTATAGTTATGTATTAGTTATAGCAAGGAAAATAAAATACAAAATAAATAATACTAATATTATATTTATACATAATATATGTTACTATAATAGTGATAATAGCGTAAATGTATGTTATACAGCGACATCAACATATTACAATCAGTACAATAATTATTACATAATCACCGATCGGAAATCGCATCACTTGCATCGTATAGCATCGTATCCATAGTTTTTGGAGAGCCATAGGCCATGACATCATCATTGTCTTGCTCTTTTCCCAAATTATTTGGGGTCGGCACAGTACCTCTTTTTCTTCCACTCTCCCCTGTCAGCCGTCACCTTATCGTTCACTCCCTTCTCATTCATATCATCTCTCACGCAATCCATCCATCTTTTCTTAGGTCTTCCTCTTCCTTTCCATCCACTAACATTCATATTCATAACTTTCTTAGTTACATGCGTTTCATCCCTCCTCATAACATGTCCATACCAAGCTAAACGATTTCCTTTCAATTTTTCTGTCACTGGTGCAATTTTCAAACTTCCTCTTATATACTAATTCCTTATTTTATCCATTCTTGTTACTCCACACATCCATCTCAACATTCTCATCTCTGCTGCATGCAATTTTACACATATAGCCATATATAACCTTTTAGACATATAGCCCATAAAAGTAGGTACCTACCCGTAGAGCTGTTCTCAGGGAAAATGCACTTCCTTGTGAACGGAGAACAATAAAATAACGCACGCTTCGAGCTCGCTTTGTTTTTATAACTTTATTTCCCATTATTATTATGGTATTGTTAATGGAGCTACCAGAAATCCAGATAAGTTTCTTCACGGCCTCGGTGAGTGGTACCCATTCGAAGAAAAGCTCTACTTTTGCTCCCCTGTTTGAGATATGGTGGCCCTGAAAAAATGAACCAATTGTGAAAGAAAAAGCGTGTTACTATAAAACTCGAATTATCCTTGGAATAGTTAAACACTGTTTTGTCTTTTGCATCGAGAAGCAGTTTCGCTTCGATCGAAAGAGACACAACCGCGTTTATTAGTAGCTCTGTTAGTCCATAGTGAAATACTAATAACTGAATACTACGAAACAAAAGACAGAATTAACAACAAGTAATTAATTTCATAAAAAAAAAAAAAAACCAACGCTGAACGGCTGAACCGATTTTGATCAAACAAAGCCAAGAACACTCCCGAGAAATACACATTTCAAACAAAAAACAAAACAAAATCGGTTCATCCGTTCGGGAGCTACGATGGGACAGACACACACACACACAGACACGTCAAACTTATAACACCCCTTCGTTTTTCGTCGGGGATTAAAAATAACACACGTCTTGAGAACCAGACAAACCCTGGAGTCCTTTTTTTGAAGTCGGTTATAAAAATATAACACGTGAAAATTTGAACGATGACAAATGAGTTCGATACACTGCCGGTTCACACTCTAGTCCTTCAAATGTGTTCAATAATCAAGCAGCAATGGACGTAATAAAACTTGAGAGAATTGTTTATTTTTATGTGTTTTGTTTCTCTTTTGGTTCGGACACTTTTTAAACCCTGACCGGAAGTCCAGTGGACTAAATAGTTTGGTATTGTTATATTTACTATTATAAAGTTGAATTACTTTATTATAACAACAATTACATTTTTAAAATAAAACTTATAAACTATTATTTGATGTAATTGAAATTGATACTATTATTAGACGACCTCTGTGTCGCGGCGGGCGAAGGTTCGCGCCTGGGATGCAAGAGGTTGCGGGTTCGATTCCCGCCTCGGAGCAAATATTTGTACGATCTGCCGATAATTTTGTTCAGGGTTTTCTGGATATTTTCTATGTATAATAAAAAATATCTATCTATGTAATGTATTGTATTAAGTATATCAGTTATCTAGTGCCCATAACAAGCTCTGCTTAGCTAGATAATGTTGTGTGAATTGTCCAGCATTTTTTTATTTTATTTACAACTTTTGATGAATTACTTTTATGATGTTCGCGTTAATATTAGCAGGCACTAAATTAATAATATTCTGATGTATTTCAGTGTTTCTTTGATTATAATATCAAATTATTTTATTTAATTGATGATGTTATTATTGATAATGATGAACAATTCGCAATAATGTTTCGATAATTAGCACATCTATATTAAGTAGGTACTTTATCATTTAATTGCAAATAAGTGATTGTTCTTTAGTCACTAAAGCACGCAAACTATGCTGGAAACCGTTCCGGGACTTGGCTGTACACATGTCAAAACGTCCTACAAGACAAATCGCCTTAATGTTAAAATAATACCAACGATACCGGGTTCGATCCTAGGCTCCGCACCAATGACTTTTCTAAGTTATGTGCGGATTTCCATCGCTCTGTGCTTCGGAGGGCACGTTAAGCTGTCGGTCCCGGCTGTTATTGATTAATAGCAGTCGATAAGCCATGTCAGAGGACCTCGGGCGGCTTGACAAACTCTGACACCAGAGGCCAGCACTACCTCATACGATACTAAACTAAACTAAATGTTAAAATGTACAATGTACAATACAATACTTGGTTACAATTATTAGGTTACAATAATTATCAAACTTTTTCTCTGCGCTGTCTGTTTGTTGTCTCTGTTTTGTTGCTAAAAATGTTTAATGTTATGTTTATGCACAAATACTACTTAAAAAAAAAAAAAAAAAAACCTTGGATATAGAAGAGCGGTATCTCCTAACACAAGCATATTTTTTGCTTAAAAGGAGTGTCCAAACCCTGTTAAATTGTAGACTTTAAGTTAATGAAATAAACATTTGTATTTGTATTTTTTTGTATTTGTATTTGTACAATGGTATCAATGTTTAAGTGACAAAATGTCAAAACCTTATTATGTATCTAAGGCAAACTATGTAAATGCCAAAATAAAAGTACTTGAACTAAAATTAATCGCAGTTCAACGAGTTCAGGGCCCGATCGCGCTAATTTTGAACGTTTATTACCAAAACAATACCAGAAACAATCACGTTATTAGCTGTAATTTCCTTAATCCGCTGAGTTTGAGGCCAATTCAAGCAAGGAACCCTCAATGCAGAGCGATGGTAGCCTAACGGTTCAATAGTGCAACTCAGAATCCAACGATACCGGGTTCGATCCTAGGCTCCGCACCAATGACTTTTCTAAGTTATGTGCGGATTTCCATCGCTTTGTGCTTCGGAGGGCACGTTAAGCTGTCGGTCCCGGCTGTTATTGATTAATAGCAGTCGATAAGCCATGTCAGAGGACCTCGGGCGGCTTGACAAACTCCGACACCAGATGCCAGCACACTACCTCATACGAAACGAAACGAAACGAATCTAGCCCCAAGCTAAGCAGAGCTTGTGTTATGGGTACTAGATAACTGATATACTTAACACAATACATTACATAGATAGATATTTTTTATTGTACATGGAAAATACCCAGATCAAATATTTGCGGATTTTAAAAATATTTGTTCTGAGGCGGGAATCGAACCCGCAACCTCCTGCGTCGCAGGCAAACCTTCGCCCGCCGCGCCACAGAGGTCATCAATTAGTAGTTCTATCTTACCTAATATTTATTTAACAGACTTCAAAATAGGAGGTTCTCAATTCGGTTGTATTTTTATGTTTATTACTCTTTAATATAAAAAATTTTCTTTTTTTTTTAAATTGATTTTTTAAAAAGGAATGTAGTTTCATTCAATTCTCAGTCAAGTCATACCTCAGTAAAGCGGTGACAACATTACTAAGAAAGATTATGAAAAGTTTAATAAAGTTTTTCATTATAAGAAGTTGAAAAAAAAGGTTCTTGTGATTCTAATAAATTAAATACTTTAAACTTTGACTTTGGCGGTGGAAGAAACTATAAGAAAACAGTTTACTAACATTGATATAAAACTGATGATAAATTCCAGTCCTTCATTGTATACACCAGAATTTAATCGCTGGTCTAATATAAAACAGAGAGCTGTTAAAAAAGTCGTAATCAATGCCTGGCGTTGAATCAGCTTCCGCTTTTTTATATCCGCCAGTCACCAATCGCCACGTGACATCACATTTCTACGTAGGCGCGATAGGTTCTCAAATATCTCAAGAATTTTAAAGTTTTTGATAAGAATTTTCATAGTTTTCTATAAAGAAAAAAATATATAATATTCTTGAGCTTTTTATCTAGTGAAATCAATCATTCAATACAATATTTGAATTACTTCACTTGATAAAAAAAAATAACAAAGATACCTCCTTTTTAAAGTTTAAATGCTATTTTTCACTCACTTCTCTCACGTTTTAATTTTTGAAACATTTGGTTACATGTTAGTTATTATTTGAGTTACAAAATTAAACAAAACTTTGAACGACATTTTTATATAATTTTTTTATACATAAAAACACGGTATCAGAGCGTGCGCTCGCCTTCTTCGCCTCATACAAAAATGTTCGTTGAACCTATAGCGCCTTAAACGTGAATAGCTAAGGTCGGTACTTTTAAGAATCGATTAGAAAAGCCACGTCATTAAGCGACACAGGGTTTTTTTTTTGCATATCAGTAGTAGAAGTGCAATTTTAGTTGTAGTAGAGCTTTTTTGTGAAAGAGTTCGACCGGAGAAGTACTACCACCATACCTATTTCCGCCGCAAAGCAGTAGTGCTCGCATTGCTGTGTTCCGGTTTGAGACTTTTCATCTTTGTGTCTCAGGGTGGCGGGCGCAGTGCAATGCCACATAGGGCGCGTCCTAGGTGGACGTGACCTATGAGGTAATGCACTGTTCATAGGCAGAGGTAACCGCTTAACATCAGGTGGACCATCTGCATGTTCCGCCATTCAGGAAGTATAAAAAAAAGAACCCTAAGCTTCTAAGCTTATATACTATTATTTATTCTGTGGCATTATTAGAAGAAAGACAGGGCGACAACTTATTATTATTAAGAGCCTGTGGTGTCTCACTGCAGGGCAAAGGCCTCCCTTCCTTCTCTCCAGTCCTCTCTATTTTGGGCCACTGTGGACCAATCCTTTAAATAGGTATCTATTTCGTCTCTCCATCTTCGCCACGGTCGGCCATGAGATCGTTTTCCGTTCAGAGGCGTCCACTCTGTGGCTTTAGCCCATAGCCCGTCTGACATACGGCAGACGTGGCCCGCCCAATCCCACTAGAATTTACCCGCTTTCTGTCCGACATCCGTGATTTGAGTTTTGGAGTGCAGTATATACTGTTACGAACGCGTTCTATCAGTCTTCTAGAATACTGCGCTCCATGGCTCGCTGGCAAACCCCGAGTTTGGACTTCGGTTGTTGATCGGTCTGTGCGCCGTAGGTGAGGATGGGGAGAATACACACGTCCATAAGTTTCCGTTTCAATGTTTAAGCTCTGTGCTTCGGAGGGCACGTTAAGCTGTCGGTCCCGGCTGTTATTGATTAATAGCAGTCGATAAGCCATGTCAGAGGCCCTCGGGCGGCTTGACAAACTCTGACACCAGAGGCCAGCACTACCTCATACGAAATGAAGAAGAATGTTTAAGGAAGTGTACCTTTCTTAGGTGTTTAATTGACATCCCTTACAGGCATTCTTAGTACGTCTAGCGACTTCGAGATCTTCGAGATTCGACAACTTATGTACAAAAAAATATTTAAGTATATTTGGTCAGGATTAATAACAAAGAAAATGTTACGTTTTCCGTTTCTCTTATGAAACTCGAATCAAGCTTCGAACGTTTAGTTCGCATAAATATGATCTTAGCAAATTGCATTGCAGATAAACAAAACTCATATTTTGAGGAAAAGATAATTTAGTATACGTACATATTATATTCTGACATTCAATATGTGTTTAGGTCACTATTTAATTCGATAAAACGGGTTTCAACTAAACGAGGAAACAAGCTACGGACTAAGAATATAGTTTATATTGTAAGGTTGGGTAAGAAGAATCTCGTCGGTGTCCATAATGTGGATAATGTAATATTTTCAAATGCTACCTTTAGATCGCTAGCAGCGGTCTTCAGGTAGCACAACTGTTTCATATGTATTTTGTACATACCTTGTATTAGTTGTATAATTCTTTCTGTAAATAAATGTATTAATTTAATAAGTAGGTACAACATATTATATTCTATTTTTTTTAGTTATTAAAATCCTGTTCTTAAATCTTGGGACAAATTGTCATTTGAAGAGATAGCTTTTAATGATTGCTAAGATAGATTTAAAATGGTCCACCTTAACGCCTCTTTTCTTTGATCCACACATTTCTACTATTGGTCAAAAAGAGGTAAAAATAGGTACGTTTCACCATCCAAAACGACATTCACTGAGGTTTATTAATGAAGTTCGTAAAATATAACTACTGTACATACCTACCTCGAACATAATTATTTCATCGTGGCTCTGAAACTAATAACCAGCACACTCAAATAGTTCAACTTACTAATATTATTGTTCTAAACACTAATAATTATTGTTTCTATCTCATAGAACGTGCTATTCGTCGTGTTTACTTACAGGTAGTGTTGCAAATTTTAACGATTTGCTAATTTAACTATGATTTATCAATGCAGTTCATTCTACATTCATCTACCTAATTCCATTCATTCATTAGATTTTTACAGTGACTGTTAATAATCAATAGATTATCTATATTACATACATACATACATAGGCCTTTTTCCCCGAAAGGGTAGGCAGAGCCTCAATGGGCCTGTTTTCACAGTGGGTTGCACCATCGTGGAATATAGACGTGATAAGTGGTGAGCTCATCACCGCCATTGCTTCCAAAAACTGACTCGGCTAACGCATTCTTACAGTAATAACACATTCTATAATAAGCTAGCAGCCAGGACAAATCTTATACCAACGAATCTTATCAATAAGTCCGGGTAATCCCTAAGTCGGCTTTTACGACATCCATGGGAGGAGACAGAGGGGTATATTCTTATACCACACATATCTATATTATTACATAGAATTGAATAGATCCCTGATAAAATTAAATATTTAACTCTTCACCCAGTAGTACCTAGTAGAGCTTTTTTGTGAAAGAGTTCGTCCGGTGAAGTACTACCACCATACCTATTTCTGCCGCAAAACCGTAGTGCTCGCATTGCTGTGTTCCGGTTTGAAGGGTAAGGTTGCCGGTGAAATTACAGGCACATGAGACTTTTCATCTTTGTCTCAGGGTGGCGGGCGCAGTGCAAAGCCACATAGGGTGCGTCCTAGGTGGACGTGACCTTTGAGGTAATGCACTGTTCATAGGCAGAGGTTACCGCTTAACATCAGGTGGGCCTCTTGCTTGTTACGTCATCCAAGTAGTATAAAAAAAAAAAAACGTTCATTAGATTTTTACTGTGACTGTTAATAATCAATAGATTATCTATATTACATACATACATACAAAGACACACGCCTTTTTCCCCGAAAGGGTAGGCAGAGCCTCAATGGGCCTGTTTTCACAGTGGGTTGCACCATCGTGGAATATAGACGTGATAAGTGGTGAGCTCATCACCGCCATTGCTTCCCACAACTGACTCGGCTTACGCATTCTTAGAGTAATAACACATTTTGTAATAAGCTAGCAGCCAGGACAAATCTTATACCATCGAATCTTATCAATAACTCCGGGTAATCCCTTAGTCGGCTTTTACGACATCCATGGGAGGAGACGGAGGGGTCTATTCTTATACCACACACATCAATATTATTACATAGAATTGAATAGATCCCTGATAAAATTAAATATTTAACTCTTCACTCAGTAGTACCTAGTAGAGCTTTTTTGTGAAAGAGTTCGTCCGGTGAAGTACTACCACCATACCTATTTCTGCCGCAAAACAGTAGTGCTCGCATTGCTGTGTTCCGGATTGAAGGGTATGGTTACCGATGAAATTACAGGCACATGAGACTTTTCATCTTTAAGTCTCAGGGTGGCGGGCGCGTGCAATGCCACATAGGGTGCGTCTTAGTTGGACGTGACCTATATGATAATGCACTGTTCGTAGGCAGAGGGTACCGCTTAACATCAGGTGGGCCATCTGCTAGATAAGTCATTCCATGTTGTATAAAAATAAAAAATAAAACTACAATGATCCATTTCCATTCATTCATTTGATTTTTGCATAAATTTGTAATAATCAATAGATGTAATGGGCCTGTTTTCACAGTGGGTTGCACCATCGTGGAATATAGACGTGATAAGTGGTGAGCTCATCGCCACCATTGCTTCCCACGACTGACCCACTGATAAAATTAAATGTTTCTAAATAAAATTAAGCAATTAATTTTGAAAAAATTCAAAAAACCCACAACGAAATGAAACGGCTGAACCGATTTTGATCAAACATAGCTACACTCCAGACAAAATCACCTTTCAAACAAAACAAAAAAAAAACGAAATCGGTTCATCCGTTCAGGAGCTACGTTGCCACAGACAAACATGCACACCCAATCACGTCAAACTTATAACATCCCTTCGTTTTTGCGTCAGGGGTTAAAAAACTTTCACTCATGTACGAAAAGTGCGTTGAATAATTTAAGTCACTTTCACAAACTGATATTCATTATCGCGACAAATTCTGTCCCGATTCGTGATTCATGAAAAATATATTTGCTCTACAAATAGACGTTGATGCTCTTATCAATATGAACAATGGATTCGGCGATATGGTTGATAAGGTGCTGAATACAACAAGACTTGTTCAGTTCTTAAGATAGCACAAAAAAAATAGATAGACACATCACATTTCGAAATATACTTATTTCCTGAGTACTGGATACACGATTGGAAGTGATCTAAAATGACACACCTCACCATGTCTAAATTATTGATAACTAGCGACCCGCCCCGGTGAACCCCCCCTTCTACCCCTCCTCTCTATGTTCTCCTAGTTCTAAGCTACGTCCCCACCAATTTTCAGCCAAATCGGTTCACCCGTTCTTGAGTTATAAGTGTACTAACACGACTTTGTTTTATATACACTCGTAGATATAATTTTGTTACAATTAAATGAAATGAAATGGTTTATTCCTCTCGACGATGGTTGACGACCCCTGTGGCGCAGCGGGTGAAGGTTGGCCTGCGACGCAGGAGGTTGCGGGTTCGATTCCCGCCACGGAACAAATATTTGTGCGATCGCAGATATTTGTTCAGGGTGTTCTGGGTATTTTTCTATGTATAATAAAAAAATATCTATCTATGTAATATATTGTATTAAGTATAACAGTTATCTAGTACCCATAACACAAGCTCTGCTTAGCTTGGGTCTAGATAATGTTGTGTGAACTGTCCAGCATTATTTATTTATTATTTATTTATTCGCTTCAAACATGGTTAAAAAGTTCTTACAAGTAATTATGTTCAATATATGCTTTATTTATTACATTTTGTACATCCTTTTTTTTTCAGTAGTTACATACATTTATTTACAGAAAGAAAAATACAACTAATACAAAGTATGTACAAAAATAAAAATAAAAACTTATAAAGAAGTTGGGCTACCTGATGACCGCTGCTAACGATCTAAAGGTAGCCCAACTGATCCAAATCACTACCAGACGGAAGCGTCCCTAAGATGCTGGCTGCATTGCCACGCTGAATGGCAATAATGCGTTGAGCCAGATAAGAGCCAGTTCTCGGGTCACGCGTCGCTTTGACCATCCGCCCAGTAATATACTTATATTATTATTTCTGTAAAGCTGAAAAGCTTATTAAGCTTATTATGAATTAAGAATAGATCCATCCGTCTCCTCCCATGGATGTCGTAAAAGCTGATAAAGGGATTGCACAATTGCACCAAGGGATAGGCAGCAGCTCCCACCGGAGTAGACACTAATGCCATATTCCGATACCTTATTCTTCTCCTCATATCCTCCTTATATCCTCCTTTATTCATATCCGTCTCCTCCCATGGATGTCGTAAAAGCTGATAAAGGGATTGCATAATTGCACCAAGGGGTAGGCAGCAGCTCCCACCGGAGTAGACACTAATGCCATATTCCGATACTTTATTCTTTGTCTTTGGTACTCATATTTTAAAAGGTCAATTGAGGTCTTTTGAGGCTCTGCCTACCCCTTCGGGGAAAAAGGCATGTATCTATGTATGTATCAATATATGTCTCATGATAACTTATTTTCAGAATAAATAATTAAAAGGCCCAGCCGTTTTGGCGGCAAAGCAAACAACGTTTTACTTTTACAATATCGTAATGAGAAAATTAAGTTTTGTGCAGTTGGTTAAATCACCAGATTAAAAAACTCCACCCAGTCACACAATAAATAAATAATAAATAATGCTGGACAGTTCACACAACATTATTCGGCCCCAAGCTAAGCAGAGCTTGTGTTTATGGGTACTAGATAACTGATATACTTAATGCAATACATTAAATTGATTTTTTTAAACATATAAAGAAAATACCAAGAACAAATATTTGCAGATCGTACAAATGTTTGTTCCGAGGCGGGAATCGAACTCGCAACCTCCTGCGTCAGTTTCAATTATTTATTTCATAAGTCTGAAAACAAATTTGTTATTTATACGCACTACACAATATTAACACATACAAATTATAGTATAATTTAAATGATGAAATTAATAGTAATAATTTTTTTATATTTTGAATTATTTATAATATGGTTATTTTTGTATTCCATATTTAATATTCTACTGTTACCTGACTTATAACTTGGCGTTATGAATAAAGATATTGTATTGTATTGTATTGTATTGTATAGAATTGCAAAAAATAACTAAAATAAATAAACATTAAATACCTACCAAACTATTTAGCACATTATTCACATTTCATGAAATCGTCCACAGAGAAATATCATACGCACCCATGAATTAGTAGTACATGGATTAGCCTTATTTCCATGTAGTACATCTTCGTAGGGCGAACCTTCGCCCGCCGCGCCACAGAGGTCGTCACAAAAATATGACTTATATCGATATCATTGCCACAGATCGGTCAACAACCCTATCTGTAATCGGGCGAGGCTGGACTATCGGCAATGAGCATTAAGGGTGCGGGCTGGGTGCAGTGCGATAGTGAATACACTTTATGGCATATTTACGCCCGAATTCAAACAAGGCGGGGGGCTAGGAGTCGTTGAAGGTGATCTCTCATGAATGCCTTATCGACGTTCGTTCATTCATTCATCCAGATATAAAGTTTTCGTAACGTAAATAATAAAATAAATAAAATAAATTAATAATGCTGGACAGTTCACACAACATTATCTAGCCCCAAGCTAAGCAAAGCTTGTGTTATGGGTACTAGATAACTGATATACTTAATACAATACATTGCATAGATATATATTATTTATTACTTATACAAAGAAAATACCCAGAACACACTGAACAAATATCTGCAGATCGCACAAATATTTGTTCCGAGGCGGGAATCAAACCCCTCTTGCGTCGCAGGCGAACCTTACAGGGATGTAGGGGTTTAGGCTTCATAACCTTAAAAGGTACAAAATTCAATAATCACTTTGTTGTCTGTCTGTCTGTCTGTCTGTCGGGGCCCTTTTTCTCAGGAACAGCTGAAGGTATTAGCAACTTGAAATTTATACCAAATATAAAAGACTATGGGCTTATATAGTGCCCTACAAAAATCAAGTTTCTGACTGAATGTATTATATGGCAATTAAAGGTAAATTTTTAAAAATGAAAATTAAATGTAAATTTTTATTTGCTGTAATAATAATACAACTAAAAACAGGTATGTAAAAATACATATGTAACAGTTGTGCTACCTGAAAACCCCTGCTAACGATCTAAAGGTAGCTTAAGTGATCCAAATCACTATCAGACGGAAGTGTCCATTGTTGGAATGTAAAATAACGAAAATGAAAACCTCTGGAGTATTTCCAGTACACTCCTAATTCTGAAATTTTTAATCCTTGGACTAAAATAAAAGGAAAATTTTAAAATTTATGAATTTCGACGTTTTTATCCTAAAATGGATTGATGAAGTTTGTAGGAAAAAGTGGTTGAAACTAGAAAAGGTCAATTTCTAAATAATTTACGGATCGGAACCCTAAAGGGGGTGATCCATTGGCGATTAAAACCGCTGGTACGGCAGCTAGCCTGCGTATAGACCGTCAGAGGTATAGGACGTCAATGGAGCACCTACAAAACCGCGGTTTAAAATACCGCGATTTGTCTCGTTGGCTCTTCGTGCATGCTTGAAATCCTAAGACTGCGGTATAATAACCGGTGTAATAAACTGTTTGGTATGCCAATGGATCACCAACGCGAGTCGACAACCCAACGAGCCAACAGTTTATACCGTTAACTCGCCGGCTCGCCAATGGATCACCCCCTTAATTTAATTTAATTTAATTTTTTATTATGGAACATCAACAGAATTTACATGGTTGGGTGCTTACTATTGCTAGCTTAAGATCTAATTAACATGCAATTCCAATTACAGATGAACACATCGTGCACTAAACATTTTGCATAAATATAAGGTAGTTAAAAAAAAGACGACATAATAAGGCCAATGATGGCAGAAAATACAACACAACTTGCCTACATAATTATAATCATCAAGGCATCAGAAAAATAAAAATAAATTAAATAATTAAATAAAAAAAAAAAAAATACAATCTGTTTTTTTTTGACATGCTATTAAACAAACAATTCAACATAAAACCTAACTTTAAAAAAAACATTGAATTAAAAAGGTCCCCTTAAGGTCATATGTCACGCTCGCACTTGTAATTTTTTATTTTCGTCCGTGTAGTCGACATTTCAACACAAACATGACGAATTGAGTCGGTGTAATCTAGTCTGCTGACGAATTATGATTTGTCACTTTTTGCTTTTAAAAAATAACACCTCTCCTTATCAGTTATCCGCTTAGCCTTTCAATATTGTGGAGTTTCCAAATATTTGCCTTCCCATTAGTATTTATTAGTACTATCGCGTGAATATTAGGCACCGCGATCGTGTCGCCGAATCAAGGTGACAGTCGTTCGATTCAGTCACACTTGGTAGCCCAATCAATATGAAGACCCTGAAAATATTTCCTCCGTCAATGAAACTTTGCACCAAGTTAAAATAGTTAAAGTTTTTTTTTTTTTTTTTTTTTTTTTAATTCTACTGGAATGGCGGAGCAAGCAGATGGCCCACCTGATGTTAAGCGGTAACCTCTGCCTATGAGCAGTGCATTACCTCATAGGTCACGTCCACCTAGGACGCGCCCTATGTGGCATTGCACTGCGCCCGCCACCCTGAGACATAAAGATAAAATGTCTCATGTGCCTGTAATTTCACCGGCACCCTTACCCTTCAAACCGGAACACAGCAATGCGAGCACTACTGCTTTGCGGCAGAAATAGGTATGGTGGTAGTACTTCCCCGGACGAACTCTTTCACAAAAAAGCTCTACTACTACTAGACTACTAAGTATACGTACAGATTACGTTTGGTAATAGTCCAACGCTTTTTTTTGGATGTAATTTATTCAGAAACATGAAAATATCTCACAACTCTTAAGCTAAGGTCAAACCAACGCGTTCAGCCCGCGCCCGCGATGGCGTGCACGCTGGCGATCCATTGTATTACCATTTATCGCCACCATGCACGCCACTGAGGACAATATCACTGCCACTAGGTAGGTAGAGTACGCGCATCGAGCAACGCAGGCCTGTGTTGCTCGATGAGTACGCGTCATGTAAAAAGAACGCTGGAACGTATGAATAAGTATGACCGCCAGCGTTCTTTTTATATGACGCGCATTATATATTAAGGATTTCCGAAGTTTTTTCGATTAAGTAACCGAAAAACTTTTGCAAAATTTTGACAAAAACTTTTTATTTTTTATTAAAGGTTCAGGCTTCAGGCCTGCTACTCAGTCCAGTTTTAAAAGTATGATAAAAAACATCACCATCACCAGCCAGTAGACCTCCACTGCTGGACGAAGCCTCCCCCAAAAAATGCAAAGGAGGGGTTTTGCCATAATTACCATGCTTGGCAGGCGGATTGGTAATCGTAGTGTTGGTCTTAGATAATTTAGATTTTAGGTACCTACACAAATAGATTGACCTAAATTTAACTAAGTATAGGCTTTTTATCCTGGTAAAACGCTAGCGAAGCTGCGGGCAGAGACTAGGTAGTACTAACGTGCAACTTGTCTCCAAGAAAACAAATTTGTAGTCCTCGTTGTGTATATAACAAGTTAACAAACTTTAAAACCAACATGTGCATCTAACTAGAATCTAGAGTCAGTTTTGAGGCGTTATCATTCGTAACTGAAAAGGAACGTCAAAACCTTGAATTATTCCATTTGTCCTTTCTCCATGACGTCACGTTAATTTGAAACTACTCTTCTATCTCGACATAATTCTGTCAATTTGCCGTTTGTGTTGTGACTTGTGACTGGTGTGTGAGTCACGCCGGTAGTCGAGATAGAGCACGTGGATCAACATTGTCGTGTTGTTGCGGATCTTTTACAGCATCATTCGAGATCATGCTATAAATAAAGTACGTAAGTAGTACTGCCTTAACTAAGGTCACTATTGAATATTTCGGATACTTTAAACGTAGTATGTATTTTGGGCTTAATTGGTAGGTCAGGTGTACCCTACCTGGACCGTATGTAGTATTTCCGTGTGAAATACCTTCAATTTACATTATGGACATCTGCATTTTCGTTTATAAAAATAATAACCTTTTCACCAAAATAAACGAAACACATAACAGAAACACTCGTCACAAAGACAGACTTTTTCTGCCATATTCTAGAATAAGTATGCAAAAGTCCTTATTATATGGCAGTTTTTTTTTTAACAAGCTACCAATTAATATAAAATAACTAAAATTACTTTGTTTACCGGAAAGCTAAAAACATTCCTTATTCAAAAGTGTTTCTTTACTGTTGACGAATATTTAATAGATTAAAAATGACCATTTGCGAACTCTAGCTAGCTAAATTACCTTTTATACCTATGCTTAAAATTGCAAATTGATAAATGTACCTACCTAGTAACTTGGGATGTTTTTTTTTGTTGTATTAGTTCATATTTTAGTAGTTAGTACCTATGTAATAACTTAGTAAACTAAGTAGCAGTTTACGCCCTCGAAAAATTTGCGATGCCTGCAGAGGGCAAATAAGTCATAAGTGCTCACTATTTTATAAGACCAAATTGTAACACTTATTATGCAAATAAATATCTTGTATCTTGCATGTCATAAAACGTTGTTTTAAGTAATTTGATAAATAATTTTCACTAGAAACGGGATATTTACCATGATTTTTGAGTTTTATATGTTCCCGATATTTCGGCACAGTTGCATGCGCCATGATCACGGGAGAACTGACTAAAGTCTTTGCGAGTAGATGTTATTGGCAGATATATCGATCTACCCTCTTTCTCACTCTTTTATTACGAACGATACCACTACCATCGGTTTCATTGTCACACTTCACACCAACTCGACACACAACACTAACGGTGTCCGGACGCGTAGCAGGTACCACACTTTTTTGATTCTTACACATTCTTACCACAGGCTTCCATACTCCAGATAATTGAAAACCATCTTCTCTATTGAAGTTTGAAGTCTGTGCCGAAATAGGGAACATATAAAACTCAAAAATCATGGTAAATATCCCGTTTCTAGTGAAAATTATGTACATAACCATGATAGTTTCAAAAGTTAATTTGATAAATGCTTCGAAATTGAATGTTTGACTTTTGATGACAGACGAACAGCAATTTTGATGAGTGCGTCCGTATTCAAACCATGAATAAAAAAAAACAGGAATTTTGAACTCTTTATTGAACTCACCTTAAAATAATTAAATAACAACAATCTTATATTATCTTACAAACATAATATATACATTTATTTACAGAAAGAATTATACAAGGTATGTACAAAATACATATGAAACAGTTGTGCTACCTGAAGACCGCTGCAAGCGATCTAAAGGTAGCTCAACTGATCCAAATCACTACCAGACGGAAGCGTCCCTAAGATGCTGGCTGCATTGCCACGCTGAATGGCAATACTAATGCGTTGAGCTACAAACTAGTTCACGGTGATACAATGGGCGGTCTTATCGCTAAGAGCGATCTCTTCCAGGCAACCTTTGGATGGACAGGATTGTAAAGAACGTGATGGGAGGCAACCTGGCAATTCAACGATTTATTTTAAATACTTGTACAATTATCACCTGTCATGTATTTTTGTTATTAACACTGTTAATTTTATTTCACGAATATCTAGAATATAAGTTGACTCTACATTTTCTCTAAGACTTTATTGGTGCAGTCTTCTTAGACAGGTTTGGTTTCCAGTGGTATTTTTTTATTTTTTATTATACTATTTGGAATGACTTATCAAGCAGATGGCCCACCTGATGTTAAGCGGTAGGGTCTACCTATGAACAGTACATTATCACATAGGTCACGTCCACCTAGGACGCACCCTGTGGCATTGCACTGCGCCCGCCACCCTGAGACAAAGATGAAAATTCTCATGTGCCTGTAATTTCACCGGCAACCATACCCTTTAATTAAACCGGAACACAGTAATGACACCACTACTGCTTTGCGGCAGAAAAATGTATGGTGGTAGTTCTTCCCCGGACGAACTCTTTTACAAAAAAAGCTTTACTGCTATGCTCTGTCGATATTGGCCAAATTATCAGCTTCCCTTTCCTTCGGTTCTTAAATTACTAAATGCGCTTGATTTAATCTATTTAAACGACTGTTTAACGAAACCGCCTGTCAAGTTTAGACTGCCGCCTAAAATAATAAATCTAAGAATTCCTCTGTATTGACGGGGTCAGTAGTTATTCTCGGAGCTATTAATATATTATAGCTATTCGCTTAAACCATCACCTAATGGCGACGCGGTGGGCAGTTCATTTCCTCACGGTAATTGTTACTGATCACGTCAAATCGATCCAGTCCCTCCTATTTGGTAGAGCTGTTGGGATTCGGGATTTCAACACAAAAATCTGTCACTTATCTTATTTCGGTATAGCATCATAAAACAACTAACGATGTGAAAAAACCGGCCAGGTGCGAGTTGGACTTGCACACGAAGGGTACCGTTATCTATAAAAACAACAAAAAAAACGATTGTAAAAAAATAAAAATTGCACGCAGAAAGTGGTCACCCATCCAAAAACTGACCTCGCAGAGCATTGCTTAACCTACATTTGGAAAAATACGTATGTTCTATGGGAGCCCTCTTAAATATTTATTTTATTCAATTTTTTAGTATTTGTTGTTATAGCGGCAACAGAAATACATCATCTGTGCAAATTTCAACTATCTAACTATCACGGTTCATGAGATACAGCCTGGTGACAGACGGACAGACAGGCAGACAGACAGATGGACAGCCGACCCGTTTTACCCTTTGGGTACGAAAGTACGATATTAGGCGTCTCTCATAATATTGAATTCACACAATTCAGCAGGAATAGTGTAAAATTAAGTAGTTTCTTAGGTAGAGTTAGTAGAGTCTGAGGAGACCTTGCGTTTGGATGGTCCATCATTAAATATGATATTTAAATAAAAATTCTTGCATCTTTTCAGGTATTGCAGACTCCAGTGACACTTCAATAACAAAGGATATAAGACAGTACATTCAAACGCTTGAAGCCGTTGATGGTGTAAAATGCGCGGTCACGCAGCGCGACCCCACATCGGCGTTCTGATCACTTAGAAGTGAAGGTGAGAGTTTTTGCCGGTTTATTGTGGACTGAGCCTTGTCGCTCACTCGATGGAGGCCACGAACATCATTACACTTCTGTTTTAATTAGATACCGTTGGCAAAACATTGCAAATTCCAGTACGCTGAATAAAGTTTTTTTTTTTTTCATTGATAGACCTTTGTTTGACCACTATCTCACCTGTTGGTAAGTGACGATGTGGCCGAAGATGGAGCACAAAGGTCTAGAAGGCACCTATTCACTCTTGACTTGAAGAGACCCAGATTATACCTCATCATTATCTTGCCCTTTTCCCAATTTATTTGTTGTCGGCGCAGTACGTCTTTTTCTTCTACTCTCCCCTGTCAGCCGTCACCTCATCATTCACTCCCTTCTCATTCATATCATCTCTCACGCAATCCATCCATCTTTTCTTAGGTCTTCCTCTTCCTTTCCATTCACTAACATTCATATTCATAACTTTCTTAGTTACATGCGTTTCATCCCTCCTCATAACATGCCCATACCAAGCTAAACGATTTCCTTTCAATTTTTCTGTCACTGGTGCAATTTTCAAACTTCCTCTGATATACTCATTCCTTATTTTATCCATTCTTGTCACACCACACATCCATCTCAACATTCTCATCTCTGCTGCATGCAATCTTCTTTCATCCTTCTTCTTCATGGCCCAGCATTCCGATCCATACATAACGACTTAGTAGTAGTAGAGCTTTTTTGTGAAAGAGTTCGTCCGGGGAAGTACTACCACCATACCTATTTCTGCCGCAAAGCAGTAGTGCTCGCATTGCTGTGTTCCGGTTTGAAGGGTAAGGGTGCCGGTGAAATTACAGGCACATGAGACTTTTCATCTTTATGTCTCAGGGTGGCGGGCGCAGTGCAATGCCGCATAGGGTGCGTTCTAGGTGGACGTGACCTTTGAGGTAATGCACTGTTCATAGGCAGAGGTTACCGCTTAACATCAGGTGGGCCTCTTGCTTGTACCGTCATCCAAGTAGTATAAAAAAAAAAAAAAAAAAACGACAGTTCTTATTACGGATTTGTAAATAAAATAAAGAAATACCTAATTGAAAGAATATAATATTAAATACTTTCAATCATAGGATATTTTCATTCAATCATGACGACATCTGTGGCGCGGCGGGCGAAGGTTCACCTGCGACGCAGAAGGTTGTGGGTTCGATTCCCGCCTCAGAACAAATATTTGTACGATCTCCAGATATTTGTTCAGGGTGTTCTGGGTATTTTTTCTATGCATAATAAAAAATATCTATCTATGTAATGTATTGTATTAAGAGTATATCAGTTATCTAGTACCCATAAAACAAGCTCTGCTTAGCTTGGGGCTGGATAATATAGCGTGAAAAGTAAAGCAAAAAAAAATAAAAAATTGTCTATCTATGAGTACACAAAAATATGTTTATAAAAAAAAAACAAAAAATGAAATGAAATATATTAGTATTTATATTTTTTATTTTTTTTTATTTTTGTATTTTATGATTAGTTTTTCTAAATTTTGGAATATTGCTTTTGTGAAGTTGTCAAAATAGTTATCTCAGGAATTGGATTGTGTTGCTGTCTGTTCGTAGTCATCTACAATTAAGAACCTTTGTAATATTTTTTGTATGAAAATAACAAAAAATATACCATTACCATTTAAAACCAGTGTGGTCACTATGATGACGAAAAGTTAATCTTCGACCAAAGTTACTTTGGTCGAAGTAGTTAATGATAATTTATGACAATACTGAATTATTATAGTATAGGGATTTTGTCCACGCAATAAACTAACTTACACAAACTTATAGCTTAACTTATAGCTTACTTAAACTTATAGCTTAACTTTACTTACTATCAAATTATAACATGTGTAAATTCTTTTACCTATCAAATCGACATATAGGTAGGTACTTACCTTCTAATTAAATTTAACAACTAGGCTAGTCAACTGGTGTAATAACATACCGACCTAACTATAAAACTATACCTACATATCTACTTACCTACCAACAACCTGATTTATTTTTACGCAAACCGACACTGCACAGCACCACTCAGAACTACAACATTATTATATCACAAACAGTTTTTGATCTTCACAACACAGGGAATCCTAGTGTGGAGATCAAAGTTATTCCAAACAACACTTAATTATTAACCTAAAATGTGTATAAATAAAAATACAAATAATAATTACTACCTGCCTACCTATTATAAAATAAAAAGGCACAACAACGCCTTATCTTATGTTATCTTAACATAAGGTTTAGTAAACCTTAAAGTGTATAATAAGTAGTTATTGTTGTACAAGTAGGTGCCAATTACTTTTCATTGGAAAAGGGATTTTTACCATGATTTTTGATTGTTCCCCTAGCCAGCGAGTTGGTAGGATATAATATGTAGTTTTAAAATTGTAACGAGTAAACGAGTATAGTTGCGTCTTACATTGTATAATTTTTATATCATCATATTACATATTGATGTATTTTACAGTGTGTGTGCCGTGTCCGTGCGTCAACCGAGGTCCGTGCTGAAAATCAGCGCTGCAGTTTACTGCAGCATTATGCTGAGCACGGGCCTTTTTTGACAGCACTATACACGCAGCAAAAAACGTGTTCTGTTTGTGTTATTATTGTATTGTATTCCATTATTGTGTGTGTTTGTGCTGTTCAAAATAAACTATATCTATTCTATTCTATTCTATTCTACCTACTTTTAAGAACATAATTTTATTGGTGTTATTTTTGTATTTTTTCTTGAGAATAAATAAACATTGCTACTATTACTACTTACTACATGACGTGTTTTTTTTTTTTTTTTTTTTTTTTTATACTACTGAATGACGGAACAAGCAGATGGCCCACCTGATGTTAAGCGGTAACCTCTGCCTATGAACAGTGCATTACCTCATAGGACACGTTCACCTAGGACGCACCCTATGTGGCATTGCAATGCGCCCGCCACCCTGAGACATAAAGATGAAAAGTCTCATGTGCCTGTAATTTCACCGGCACCCTTACCCTTCAAACCGGAACACAGCAATGCGAGCACTACTGCTTTGCGGCAGAAATAAGATGATAAGATGAGAAATAAGAAATGTGATTTCACATTAGGACTACAATTGAATATAGTAGGACGCTATGTAGGTGGACTTGATTTCTGAAAGGTCAACACATTGATACACATTTCATTGTTACTCAATCATTATAAAGCTAGAAACGCAGTTGAGCAACGTATTAGTAAAAATTTTACTCTTTTTTTTATCCGGAATATTCCCTAAATTAAGAGGATTCTTACACGTAGCTTCAAATACTCGAAAATATATTAACTTTGAACACAAGACACGGTAGATAGTTCAGTTCTGTTATATACAATCTTATGTATAGATAAATAAATAAATAAATAATGCTGGACAGTTTACACAACATTATCTAGCCCCAAGCTAAGCAGAGCTTGTGTTATGGGTACTAGATAACTGATATACTTAATACAATATATAACATAGATAGATATTTTTTATTATACATAGAAAATACCCAGAACACCCTGAACAAATATCTGCATATCGCACAAATATTTGTTCTTAGGCGGGAATCGAACCCGCAACCTCCGGCGTCGCAGGCGAACGTTCGCCCGCCCCGCCACAGAGGTATAGATAGATATTATGTGGTATTTTTGCTTTCAGGGTTCCGTACCCAAAGGGTAACGGGACCTTATTACAAAGATTCCGCAGTCCATTTGTCTGTCTGCCTGTCTGTCCGTCTGTCACCAGGCTGTATCTCATGAACCGTTATAGTAAGACAATTGAAATTTTCACATATGATGACTTTTGTTGCCTTTATAACAACAAATACAAAAAAAAACAGAATTAAATAAATATTTAAGGGGGCTCCCATACAACAAACGTTTTTTTTTGCCGTTTTGATTGATAATACGGAACTCTTCGTGCGAGAGTCAGACTCGCACTTAGCCAGTTTTTTGTACACTAACAAAACATTTGTTCCTGAATCACAATTTTCGCGATGGTATCTGTCCATATTAAGTGGTCCACATTGGATACGCTGTAATAAGCGGCGATTAGATAACATATCGATAGATCACACGAAAATTTGCCCATCAATCATGTACTCGTAAGTTGCTTCAATGATTTCGTTTTTAGATACATTTTGGTGTTTTTATTTTTTAGTATGCTACGGAAATAAATCATTCACCGTCCTATGTGACATTATGCCAGAACCTCTGCGTATTAAAACTGTAATAACTCATAGGTCGTACCTATTTTGGTCAAGTCACAGCACAGCCAATTAAATTATATACTTAACAAGCAGCGCCCCACGGTTTCACCCGCGTAAGTCGCGATCCCGTGAGAGTATCGGGATAAAAATGTGCCTATGTGTTATTCCGGGAGTCCAGTTATCTCCATTCCAAATTTCATCAAAATTCATCCAGTAGTTTTTACGTGAAAGAGTAACAAAGATACATCCTTACAAACTTTCGCGTTTATAATATTAATAGGATTGTAATAATCGTAGGAATGATATCTCAGTAAATAAGTAGGTTGTTTTTTTTTTTTTTTTTTTATTACAACTTTTAATGACGTATCAAGCACACGGCCCACCTGATGTTAAGTGGTACCCTCTGCCTATGAATAGTGCATTATCACATAGGTCACGTCCACCTAGGACGCACCCTATGCGGCATTTCACTGCGCCCGCCACCCTGAGATATTAAGATGAAAAGTCTCACGTGCATGTAATTTCACCGGCAACCATACCCATCAAACCGGAACACAGTAATGCGAGCACTACTGCTTTGCGGCAGAAATAGGTATGGTGGTAGTACTTCCCCGGACGAACTCTTTCACAAAAAGCTCTACTACTACTAAAACTAAACTATCTTATGAGTTTACTCCATCTAATTGATATACAAGTAATAAATTATGTATAAATAAAAAAAAACCCTCAACGCAATGAAACGGCTGAAACGATTTTGATCAAACATAGCTAAGAAAAACACCGACAAATTCACATTTCAAACAAAAAAAAAAAAAACGGTTCATCCGTTCGAGAGCTACGAGGTGACAGACAGACACACACACTCAGCCACGTCAAACTTATAACACCCCGTCGTTTTTACGTCGGGGGTTAAAAAGCAAATGATTTTGTCTTTCACGACCATATTATGTAAGTCATCCAGGACCAATGGTACCCTTGCTTAGCACCCCCAGGGCACAGAATAGATAATAGTACTACGCCCAGGGGTACAAGCGGGACAACTATGCGCCTTTAGTACCTAATTTTACTAAGAAGAACCTTTAGTAAGAACAAGTTGAGATACTTAATTATTTTGTACTCATTGCTAAGTTTTGAATTCCAGATGATGCAAGCTCACAGAAACTTTGCCAATGTTGCTATAGTCCTTGTGCTTCTGTTGTACCTGCAAACGAAAGCACTAGCATCCAGAAAAAAACTATGTCCGATTGGATTTGAAGTAGCTTATAGCAAAGGCGATCCAGTGTGTTTCCGAAAGAAAGGGCCAGAGACATTTGAGGACAAGTTCGAGAACTGCACTGGCAACCGCTACACATTGCAATTACTCCGTAGTTTAAACATAACGCCTTCCGATCAAACTATATGGACCGATTACAAGAATATGTACGATGGCGGCCCCTTCGTGGACTGGTCGTACACCAAAGATTTAGGGGATCTGCTAGAGACCACGTACGAAGTGAACAGAGACTCAATATACAACGTGAACGAAGAGCTGTGTGTTGTGATGGATCCAGTGATCAACTTCATGGCTGTCAGATGCGACGAGAAGCACTACAGGTATTGTTTCGTGAATGCGTACGTGGATGATTCCAAAGATATATCCAATGCCGGCTGTGAGTCTTTAAATAATCCTGTTCCTGACCCCGATCCTTCGGACTATCTTCTGGACGATGAAGATAGAGAAAGAAAGAATATAGAAAGAAGTACGTTCAGGTTCTGGAGTCCGAAGGCGACGTGTCTGCTGAAAGTGGTCCCTAAGCGCGGACTCCAAGTGAGGATGACGTGGAGCCAATCGCAGAAGGCGTGCGAGACGAGAGGAGGGTCCCTCCTGAATCGCGGGTGGAGATATTCCAACTACCCTTTATTCTCCAACAATATCAAAGACAGCTTAACGTATCCGCTCTATCCGTTTGGCATCAGAGTCAGCGCAAATCTAACTTTGCTGCGGTACGACGCAGACCATGACAATGCTTTAGTAAGTACTTATTATCTTTAGTCCTGGCTCGTATTAAGAATATTTAATTGCTAAAATAAAGCGTTAGCTGGTTTAGACGTGGGACAGCAATGGTGGCGATTTTTCTGTTAACATCTGACGTGCTATCGGGAAGACGGTCGAGATCGAGTCTGCAAATTTGACAGACAAACTACACGGGCGGATTTTAGTATGGAGAATCCGAATAGCACCCCTAGCGGGCACATTGAGAACCTCAAATTTCATACTAAAATCCGTGTAGTGTACACCTCACGCCCGTGTAAGTGGCTTGTTACATTTGCAGACTAGCCCCCTGTACCTCAAGTCAGAGTTTTGCAAACACCATCGTAAACACGCTTGTGCATATATTGCGTAGTAACTAGATGAATCTGTGACGTTTCTGGCAAAAATTAATAGCTAGTTATTAATTTATACACGGACGATCGTCGTCACGATCATCGTGACGATGGTGTATTAAAAACTCCGACTTGGGTTTCTGAGGTTTGCTAATGAGGCATTGCACCAACTTCGGAGAAGCAAAGTGACAGGCAAAGTTTGTGCACTTGTGTTATCTAGTGTCATTATAGGTCAGTGGTAGAAGTACCTAATAGTTGCAAATGCCTTTTGATTTTAAAACGGGTTACGAAATAATTTTGTAGAAGCTGTGACCGTTAGGTATTTACATCCATGAGCTTATGGCCTTGCAAGTATCTACATAAAATATAGTGCAGGCATCGTTTTCAGATACCATCATCAGAGTGGCACTTCGATGGGACCATGTCAAACGACACGAGGTTAGGCGCAGTGCTGGATGATTCCTGGGTGCTGGTGAATAGCTCCTATATATTTTACGATGTCATCTGTGAGAAGACCATTGCCCTTCGACACGTCAACTTGAGCGTGTTTATCGATAAGTGAGTTGTACGGCACCTTGTTTTTGATTGTTTTTGACGATATAAATTATTATTTTTTATAATGTCTCCATGTTTTTCAGTGAAGATAGAGACAACATAATTCTCGCCGTAAACGATACAACTCTTAAGATGGAAAATATCTACTGCTTCACCGATTCCTCCAATTACTATCCGCAAAGAGTGAAAGTTATCAAACGAATAAACAAGCCAGGCTACATACTAAAATTTGAAAAAGACGGCTACTACTGGTGCACTCATACAGATTCGTCAAACTTCTCCATATCTGAGTCTAACAAGGTTCTTCACATAAAAGTGAAGGATGATACGGAGAACCTGTATGCAGTGAAGCTGACGTCACTGGCACACGATTACAATTTGACTAACATCGGAAAGTTGTTAAAATATGATTGGAAAAAGAAGATTGAGGAATACGTGTTTTACAGCACGAAGTACAGCAGAACGTACGGGCCATCAGACTCGTACGACAACCACACAATATGGAAGTTCCGGAATGAGAGGCCAGGTTAGTTACTGTCTTAGATTTTTTTGGGATTTGTATCGATTCTGCTGCACCATTCTCTAAAGCTTAGTCTCAACTGTGCACCATGGTGTGTCTTCCCGTGGATGTCGTATAAAAACCAACTAGGCAATTACACCAGGGGATGGGCAGCAGCATCTACCTGAGTACTGTACTCAAAACCAACACTGCGATCACCAACGTTTTGACATGTTTTTTTTTTGTATACTACTTGAATTTGTCTAAAGTTAAGCCCGATTACAAGCCCTGTCAGTTTTAACAAGTGTGGCGATTATGGCAAATTCTATGGGAGAGGCCTCGTCTATCAAAAATAAATATATTCGATGTCTAAAGGCGATGGTGTGAGAGTATCAACAAAATTTTATTTGATGTGGCTAAAATATAAGAGAAATTATGGAAACATTTTTGTGCAGTTACTAATGGTGCATCAAAATCGACTCCAATGTCGGGTTCACCACAAGAATTCGTCTAAAGTTTAGCCCGATTACAAGCCCTGTCAGTTTTAACATCATTGGTTATTAGGAGAAACAAAAAGGGGCCATCTGTCAAAGAAAATAAATAAGTAACAAAAAACGTGTAATAGGATCGTGTTCAACCAAATGTCATCATGCCGTTAACTGTCTGACATGCACGTCTCCGCTTCGCTCAGGAGGGCAATTCTCGGATTGTAGAGATTATCTCTAAATTAGAGATAATGTCGAAGCATGAATGTCTACAAAAAATGGCACGAAAATGTCACAATAACCATCAAATCGTATTCGATTTGAATGACAGAAACAGCGTTTTCGTAACAGTAGAAATACATTGAATCATGCTTATACCTAAACCACCTTTGTACACATGTATTTCACGCAATAAATAATACTTTACTTTACTTTACTTATGATTTTGGTCGACTTATGTCTATTTTTGACATCACGAGAATAGCAAATTAAGGTTTTATTCGACATTCGCCATCTTTTTTCGACATATGTCGAATTCGACTTAATCTCTACAATCCGAGAATTGCCCTCCCAGTTTATAGAAGTTTCCGACGTGCTGACAGCCGAGGTGTTGTATAGGTTGCGACTACTTGCGACTGAGCCGTCCGTCAAACGCTGCATTTGTTACCCAGTACCATTGGTAGATGGTAAGAGCATACCAAATTTTGCGGCTCAGTAAGTTGGAATTACTTATGGCTTAGTCATCCATGGTCAACTTTGATAACAGAAAAATATGTGTTATTCTTAATAAATTTTGTTTTTATTCTAAAGTGTTTTTTGTATGTATGTTAGTTTTTAAGGTATATTTACGAGTATGTGCTTATTGTTTAGGTTTTTGTACATTTTCCAAAAAGCCTGAAATAAAGCTGTTTGATTTGATTTGATTTGATTTTATTTATTGTTTCAGGGATAAAATACAAAAAAAAAAACAAATACAAATGTTTATTTCATAAACTGAAGGTCTACAATTTAACAGGGTTTGGAGACTCCTTTTAAGCAAAACATATGCTAGTGTTAGGAGATACCGCTCTTCTATAACCATCGTTTAAAATTTTAAGTAGTAATTGTACATAAACAAAACAATAAAAAAAAATAGGAAGAAAACAGAGATCCATGCAACAAACAAACAGCGCAGAGATAAAGTTTGCTAATTATTGTAACCTATTGTAGGGATGGACGTAAAGAATGCGGACGTGGTACTGAAGCGTGTGTACTTGAACTCGCGCAGTGCGCTGCTGCATGTGAAGCTGCATCCCAAGATGTTGCCGGTGAAGCCGGGCCAGTGGGACGACATCCGGGTGGACTACATGCGCCCGGCCTACTTCTGCGAGCAGAAGGACCCTCTGCCCAACAGGCTGGCTTTAGGTAAGCTTCTGTCTGCCTGTCTTTCGATTCAATTCAATTCATTTATTCATACTATAGGCTCACACGGAACACTTAGTCAAGTCAAACAAAAAACTCAAACTACACAAAACAAAATAAAACAATACAAAAACAATCAAACTTTGTAGCTGCAATAGCATTGTCAAAATACACAGATTTATAAGTTTATTAGGTACTACAAAGAATTTTTATATTTTAAAAAAATACTAAATAAAAAAATGACAATGTCAGATCGAATGTCACAATGTTTAAAAATATCTTTGTCAGCAAAGGCTTCGTCAAGTCGATAATAGCTCTTATCGATTAATCGATGTATTATAAAAATTAAAAAAAATTGTTCTCACATCGATCTTACATTAGTAGGTAACATATTAAATAATTTGATTGAGTTACATATAAAACTTTTTGATAATTTCGACAACCTCGTTTTTGGGACTACCAAGTTATTTAAGTTACCAAGCCTTTGTTAGACATACCAACTCCCATTCTGTGTATCTTGTGACTACAGTTATAATTAACCAACATTTATCGTTTTCTGTTCTTCTTCTATTACCACAAATTTAAGCTACCTTTCTATTGACCTTTTGTCGATTACTCGAAAGCCTTCGACAGCATCAAGCACTCTGCCATTTTTGAACCACTAAGTAACCAGGAAATTCCTACTAGCTATATTAATATTTTAAAACAGATTTACCTCAGGTGGGCCTCTTGCTTGATCCGTCATCCAAGTAGTATAAAAAAAAAACTCAATAGCACTGCAGCAATAACAATAGACACTGTTGGACTATCCTTTCGTATCCAAAAAAAGGAATATAACAAGGAGATCCATTGTCCCCTGAACTCTTCAATTCTACCCTAGAATACGTTTTCAAGAAATTAACAACAAGCTGGACGGAAAAGAGCATTTTTCCGATGACAATATCATCTTTTTTTCATGACATCATGCTTTTCTCAGCTTCAGCTTCAGATCTTCCAAAGATGCTGAACAAATTAAACATGGAATGCTTCGAAGTTGGACTATGTATGAACAGATCAAAGACCAAGCTTATGACAAATAGCATACGCAGGACATGGTACAAGTAAGGGGTGGGGAATTGGAATACGCCGAAAAATACCTGTACCTAGGCCAATTGGTATCCTTCCAGGGACGACAAAAACTCGAAGTCGCTAGACGTACTGATAATGCCTGGAAGGGATAGGGTCAATAAAACACCTCAAGGAAGGTCGGTTATGAAGATCAATGACGAACGGTCTGAGCTGCCTCCATTAACCGACTACCCGCAAACTTTAAAATTTCGTCGGTCCAGTGCAAATTAAGAAAAAATAATTATTATAAAATTATGCTGTTGTAAATGAACTAAAGTTTAGCTAAGTGTTTAATACTAACAAAGATGTAAGTAACATATCCGAACGGTGTGTCTATCAGGTTTGTTTAGGCACACGTTCAGTGAGTTCACTAAAAGTTACCGATACAATGTAACCTAAAAATAAGATTGATAATAAAATTATTAAAAACAATCAAAATCTTCTTCTGTTACTAGCACTAAGTACTTGATATAACTTTTGAAACTATCATGGTTATGTACATAATTTTCACTAGAAACGGGATATTTACCATGATTTTTGAGTTTTATATGTTCCCGATATTTCGGCACAGTTGCATGCGCCATGATCACGGGAGAACTGACTAAAGTCTTTGCGAGTAGATGTTATTGGCAGATATATCGATCTACCCTCTTTCTCACTCTTTTATTACGAACGATACCACTACCATGGTAAATATCCCGTTTCTAGTGAAAATTACTAAGTACTTGGTTGGTGTTGTACTTGTTTCTTAATAAATAAATAAATAAATAAATAAATACTTATGCTTCCTCGGCCAAAACTCAGATCCTCGAGTCAACATGCTCAATCTCAAGTGAACTGTAATTTAGCCAGCTCACGCGTGTAATCATATCATTTGTAACCGTGAGTCAGTGCAGAGATCAAAAGGCAATTATAGTGCTTATGACCCTAATTACCCGTATCGTATGTTCTGTTTCAGAAAAAGACATTTTGAATCATTCATCATTTGGGATTTTGAATTATCAATATAAAATAGTCATTCACTGGTGTACCTGTAGAGCTAGAGAGTAGAGTCTGTAGAGTGTAGAGCTTTTTTGTGAAAGAGTTCGTCCGGGGAAGTACTACCACCATACCTATTTCTGCCGCAAAGCAGTGGTGCTCGCATTGCTGTGTTCCGGTTTGAAGGGTAAGGGTGCCGGTGAAATTACAGGCACATGAGACTTTACATCTTTATGTCTCAGGGTGGCGGGCGCAGTGGAATGCCACATAGGGCGCGTCCTAGGTGGACGTGACCTATGAGGTAATGCACTGTTCATAGGCAGAGGTTACCGCTTAACATCAGCCCCCCTATTCCCTATCTTGAAAGTCACTCAGTGACCAACGTTTTACAAGTAAAATTACCATCAATTGACAATTCTTAATAGTATTTTTTTAATTGATGATCATTCTTCTTGTCAAACGTTAGTCACCGAGTGACTTTCAGTTAGGGAATAGGGGGGCTGGTGGGCGATCAGCTTGTTCCGTCATTCAAGTAGTATAAAAAAAAAAAAAAAAAACACCTTGTGAACTTTTTCAATTTGACTATCAACGCACAGCCTATAATTATAAACTGTACCTAAGTCCTAGAGACCTGGGGTAAATTCCTAACGTGGTCTAGGGATGCACTACGAAAGGAATAAATAAAAATAAACAATGCTGGACAGCACAACATTATCTAGCCCCAAGCTAAGCAGAGCTTGTGTTATGGACTGCCTACCTAAGTAAGGCTTTTAATTTGGTTTTCCTTTTTTCCTTGAATCAGCTTCCACTTGTTCTCGAGGCACCACACAGGCGCTCCCCACCTAGTAGTAAGAAGAATCATCAAAAGAAAAACAGACCGTGTTTGTTGCCTGATTCTTCTAGGTCTGGTTGCGTTGGAACAGGAGTAAATGTAAATTTATTTTTTAAGACGATTCAAAATGACCCTAGTGATTTCAATGAATAAAATACTTTGACTTTGACTTTGACTTTTACTAGATAACTGATATACTTAATACAATACATAACATAGGTAGATATTTTTATTATACATAGTAAACACCCAGAACACCCTGAAAAAATATCTGCAGATCGCACAAATATTTGTTCCGAGGTGGAAATCGGACCCGCAACCTCCTGCGTCGCAGGTGAACCTTCACCCGCTGCACCACAGAGGTCTTAAGGAACTCCTGAAATTCATCCTCTAAGGGGGTTGCAACGGGGTTTTGAAGTTTGCATGAAAAAAACTCAACGCGGACGAAGTTGCAGGCGGTCTTATAAACCCGGGTCTATTAAATATGGCTTATTATTTGCATGAAAAAAACTCAACGCGGACGAAGTTGCAGGCGGTCTTATAAACCCGGGTCTATTAAATATGGCTTATTATTTGCATGAAAAAAACTCAACGCGGACGAAGTTGCAGGCGGTCTTATAAACCCGGGTCTATTAAATATGGCTTATTATTTGCATGAAAAAAACTCAACGCGGACGAAGTTGCAGGCGGTCTTATAAACCCGGGTCTATTAAATATGGCTTATTATTTGCATGAAAAAAACTCAACGCGGACGAAGTTGCAGGCGGTCTTATAAACCCGGGTCTATTAAATATGGCTTATTATTTTCGCGGCGACAGAAAAATTAAAGAGCAGCAAACTATTTGCAACTAAAATAATAACTTGTCAGCGATAAAATATTTTGGTAATCATTTATATTAAATGAGCTTTAAACTAAGGATATTTTAAAATTCAAATAATGGCAGCTACTTTAAGGTAGCAGAAATAATAAACAAGATTACTGAAATCATAGGCGAGGTACTATAAATAATGACTTGGCGACTAATATAAGCAGAAACAAACTTTATATTAGTGGCAACAACAGGTCTCCATCTTTAGGTTAGGTTAGTTTTTTTTTATGACCTTGATTTATTTTATATGCAATCTCCATTGAACAATTAGAGTAGGCCATTTTCAACTTTTTATCCGCTGTCATGTTTCCGCTTAATTAGTTAATTCAGTCGCCAAAACAATAACTCGATGCTAGTTTATATTGAAACAAAGCCGAAAATTGATTACTTAGCTGCTACTTTTGACTTTATACTAGTCTCCGCAATTAGTCGCCAACTTATTATTTTTGCTACCCCCCTTTAATTTTTATAGATCCCTATATCAGATTAATTTGTCGCCGCGTTAAATACATGCCATTAAATATCAATGTGCAATGTTGATTGATATTTCTTGAAACATTTAGTAGTAGTAGAGCTTTTTTGTGAAAGAGTTCGTCCGGGGAAGTACTACCACCATATCTATTTCTGCCGCAAAGCAGTAGTGCTCGCATTGCTGTGTTCCGGTTTGAAGGGTAAGGGTGCCGGTGAAATTACAGGCACATGAGACTTTTCATCTTTATGTCTCAGGGTGGCGGGCGCAGTGCAATGCCACATAGGTTGCATCCTAGGTGGACGTGATCTATGAGGTAATGCACTGTTCATAGGCAGAGGTTACCGCTTAACATCAGGTGGGCCTCTTACTTGATCCGTCATCCAAGCAGTACAAAAAAAAAAAAAAAAAAAAACATGTTGCGTGGCTCTAACAATAGTGAAATAATTAAACGAAATTATACCTACACAGCTGGCTATTAGCTTAAGATTATATCTAAGTAAATATTAGTAGGTACCTACTCAGTGGAAGCAGATCTATTGTGCAGAATCGATTAGATGTTCATAATTAATATAATTGTAGAGGTTGCTATCTGGCTCAATGAAATGCAAAATAGTAGAGTGATTGCGAACTGAGCTAGGTACCTAGATATTACTGTCGTGACTGGGGTAAACTCATCATTATTATTAACTAGCGACTCACCTCACTTCAGCCCCCGGTGAACCTCCACCTCCTACTTCTTCCCCCTATGTCAATCTCCTGGTTCTAAGCTACCTCCATACCAATTTTCAGCCAAATCGGTTGACCCGTTCTTGAGTTATAAGTGGTGTAACTAACACGACTTTGTTTTATATATATTTTGATTTATTTAGTTCAAGTAACAAATACTCATATTCATTGAATACATACTACAGTACAATACAATTATACATAATCTTAATTAAACACAGAACTCATTAAATATAGAACCATCATTGCCTCCTGAGCTATAATTATTTTTTTACATACGGTTTCTTCATTATTACCTAATAATAAATAATACACTTGCTTATACCGACACGTCACATGACGGTATAGCGTTTATAGTGAACACAGATAGTGAGGTTAGATAGATAACACTTTATTGCACACCACATAAAAATTAACACATTAAAAACAATTAGAAAAATAAATATGGAAGTACAATGGGCGGTATTATCGCTGAGAGCGATCTCTTCCAGACAACCTTGGGATGGAATTGACGAGAATGTGGGACGGTGGTGTAGATCTAATAAATAAATAAAAGTGTACGTATACATACAATATAAATTATAATACTTAAATACATTATATAACTACACAAAATACAATAACAGCTTTGCGAGATATACAAAAAGTGATAGAGCAATAGCTTTTTGAAGATAGGAAGAGATTAGGCGGTTCTGATAACCAGAGGAAGATCATTCCATAGCTTGTACAGTAAAGGAATATTCGTAGAAAGTGGAAGTGTGCTCAGGAGTAGCCTGCCTTTATACCTGTAATCTCCGATACGGAGATACGGTTTAGATAGACCTTTGTTTGACCACGATCTCACCTGTTGGTAAGTGACGATGTGGCCGAAGATGAAGCACAAAGGTCTAGAAGGCACCTATTCACTCTTGACTTGAAGAGACCCAGATTATAGTTTTCAGGAAAGACAGACGACGGTAGTGTATTCCACTCCTTAGCAGTTCGCATTATAAAGGTAGAACTGAAACGTTTTGTGCGAATAGAAGGTATACCAATGAGGTAAGGATGGTACTGAGCCGTACGCCTGCTCGTCCTATGATAATATACATACATGATATGTTTAGTGGGTATTTTTTTTTGTAACTTTGATATACCTACCTTCATTTGACCGCGATCTCACCTGTTGGTAAGTGACGATGTAGTGAGCTTTTTTGTGAAATAGTTCTTCTGGGGAAGTACTACCACCATACCTATTTCTGCCGCAAAGCAGTAGTGCTCGCATTGCTGTGTTCCGGTTTGAAGGGTAAGGGTGCCGGTGAAATTACAGGCACAAAAGACTTTTCATCTTTATGTCTCAGGGTGGCGGGCGCAGTGCAATGCCACATACGAAGCGCCCTAGGTGGACGTGATCTATGAGGTAATGCACTGTTCATAGGCAGAGGTTACCGCTTAATATGCCATATGCTTGTTCCGTCATTCAAGTAGTATAAATAAAAAATAAAAAAAAAAGCGGAGGTCGCGTTGATCTGAGCCTGTATTAGTCAATTTAAAAAAGAACAATTACAGCTCGGTCACCGTAAGATGGCACCTGACTTTGGCCTAATATAGGTTAGTGTCAGGACACACTATGCCGAACTTACGCGTCGGAATTTCGACGACTGATTTGCCGTTCTGACGTATCCGGCTGAGATGACACACCATTTACGCCGAACGGAATTTTGACCAGTGTCTCATAGGTAATTAAAAAAGCATTGTGTAAGAACAGAACGTCCTGCGAGGCGCGTTGAGTCTTATCAACACACTGGTTCTTTCATAATCAGTCACACAAGGCCCTTTTTAGGTATTTTAGCCAATTGCCCCCTTTCTGTTTTTGGCTATATATTCGCTAATCCAAACAAATTATATTTACGCCAGAGCCTCAAGCTGGTCAATGACTTAAGCAGGATGACCAGCGAATACTATTTTACCAGTATCATCAAGAAGAAAAGCATAACATGCATACTTTCTACTTTTTCCAGACGAGACCAGTCGTGCCTCAGAATGCAAGATTTACAATTGCATCGGCAACTTCAACGAAGGTGTTCAACTTGTCATAACTGCTGAAGACACGTGCTACACTCCCAAGCCTCTAGATATCGACTCCTCCGTCAGTGTCTATGAGTCCGTTACTACCTCGATGGCGTTGGGGGGAGTTTCTGATGTTATGCCAACCGTGTCTCTGCTTAAGCCTACGGAAAGTACTGTGAGTATCTTGTAAAACTTGCTTGATGCGTCCATCTTTATCAGCAGTAGTTACAAGCTAACAAAAGCTAAAATAATTATCCTCAGAACATTATTCTGAGTAATAACCACATGACTACCATGTTGTTTCGTGTAACAAATTAAACTCGGCTTGTGGCGTAGCTACTAAGTATGCAAGTCCAAATCCTTATCAATGTATTACCTTAGGAACTTACGGTTTTTATCTAAATGCTCATTGCCACAATAAAACCTCACCATCATAATTAAAGCAGTAAAACAGAATAACCACTTGATTTCAGTAAATTCATAGAGAAATTAATAATAGTATCATATCATGTGTACCTTACCAATACTACTCATGTGAGCTAATTTGTTTTAATGTGACTCATAGAAAATAGGTTGTAAAGCTTCAATCCGATAGTGAACAAACCAAGATGTATCTATAATATGATATGGGTACTACTATTTTCGCCTATTCCATCTCTTCCTGCCAGGGCTAGTAGACTATGCAAGATACCTTGTCTAACGACCCTGCGCTGACTAACCTGCCGAGTTATTGCGTAGTAGACTGACGTTTGATTTCGATGCCCAGTTTACTATTCATTACGCAGCCTATTTTAAATAGTTCTGTTCTTGTAAAAAAGCTAAAACACGCTGCGCAATGAAAAGCAAACTGGTAATCGACATCAAACGTCAGTTTACTACGCAATAACCCGGCTGGTAGGGATTGGTCGGATATTTTTCCATTCTTCCTCAGTGAAATTATCGTCTCAATCCCATGTGAGAAATTCTCTCAAGTAGTTCCAACCAAGAATTTTCAGTAAAATAATACAAGTTTTTGTAATGATATATTGAAGTATCCGGTTACCCGTTTTCACCTGTGAATAAAAAAGTGAACGTGGCCCACCCTTCCAGCGCCGTGGAAAACCACGGAATGACAGAAAATGGCGTAGAAATCGTGTAGATACGGCGAATTGAAAATGTTTTCGTGTTTTTACACTTGGTGGGTTTTTTATGTAACTATGGTATACCTTCATTTGGCCGCGATCTCACCTGTTGGTAAGTGACGATGCGGCCGATGATGAAGCACGAAGGTCTAGAAGGCACCTATTCACTCTTGCCAGAAAGCATAAAGTACGTAGGCAGCGCAATTTTGTGCTTGAAGATATCCAGATAAAGGTTTCAGGAAAGAAAGACGACGGCAGCGAGTTCCACTCCTTAGCAGTTCGCGTTATAATGGTGGAACCGAAACGCTTAGTACGAATAGAGGGTATACTAATGAGGTAAGGATGGAACTGAGCCGTGCGCCTGCTTGCCCTATGATGAAAAGGAGATGGTGGGATCAGATAATTCAGTTCCTCGGTACATTAGTGAGTAAATACAATAAAACTAGACAATAATAACAAAACTTAAAAAAAAAATGCTGGAATAATTTGAATTTGTTCGAGCTGAATTAGTTGGAGATGATCAATATATAATACTATAATTTCACAGCTGTGGGCAATTCGTTTTAAAGGCGTGTTCAAAATATTTATTTTAAAAATAACGGCTTCAGCTAAGGCTTTCAGTATATACCAGAGTACTCTGTGGCTAAGGCTTATGTACTCAATTCGGGTGTATATTGTTTATTGATCATCATTTCGGAAGTGTAGAAAGAGGTCCTTTAGGGTCTTATATGGTGACCCTAAGACACTCTTTCTTTAGCTTTATAGTTTGTGGTAGGGTTCAGGTATTTAAAGTTAGTTATTTTTTTTTAGTCTTTTTTTTTGTAGTCAGCATGGTATTTAGTGTCTGTACAATTACACTGAACGGTATGGTTTATGGTAGGTATATTTTATCTATATGGTTTATGGTAGATATATTAATGGTATGGTTTTATGTGAGCACGCGATGCCTGAAAGGCTGGTGATCGTGAACTGACTCAATTTGGGGTAATCCGAGCGAATGCGTATTTTGTGGATACAATGCTGAAACACACATTCCCTGCGTGTTCGTTTATATTACTTATAACTCGAACAGGAAGTACAACAGATTCATTGCATGAGACCACTAAAACGCATGCTAGTCACTAAACAATTGTCTCGTCTAACCTCTCATGCTAACGTGTTAACCCACTAACATTATAGACTCGTCACCAACAACTCTATCGGGAGGCGAACAGCTCAGATAGTTCCGAAGAAGACGAAATGCCTCCGATAAACGATGACGATTACACGTACAACTCTACTGGGCCTTGGGACAACTCTACTGAGCCTCCGAACAACTCAACTGATTGTGCGAATAACTCAACGGAAACCCCGGTCTTAACGGAATTACCGTCGACTTATGAAAATTGGTCACCAACAGTGACCTATAGACCGAAGCCGCCTACGATATCGACTTTCCCAACTCCGGTTATAACTGTAGAACCAACATTCGCGCCGACTACACCAGAATTAACAACCAGTCGGCCGTTACCTGTAAGTTTGATGTGTGTCCTGTCTTGTTCTTCGGTGTTCGATTTAAAATCTTTGTTTTTCAATCCACCAGCGATCTTTGTTTCCCGCTTTTGTCTGTCTGCTTAGTTTATCTTTTACTCTGTGTAGTTGCGGCATATCTCCAAAATCGCGAGAACCGAATCTTGCCGTTCTGTGTTCTGACTTCAGAAGTTTTGAGGTATTCTTTTTTATTTTTGCATGTTGCATGTGTTCGCATATTTGACATCTGCTGTTTATTGTATAAATTCAAGCAATAACAAATAACCAATCATTATCATGTTTATGTATACTTAATAATTAAGCTAACACTACATTTTCCACGAGGTTTTTTGAGCCAGTGTTTTATGAGAGCAGGGATGAAGTATTTACAGGGTTTCGAATGGTAATCATAAGTGTAAAATATGCAAATTATTGTATTCTCTGTAAGTTTCTTACATAGTGATAACAGTTAGAGAACAGCCCTATGAAACGTAGTGAACAAGCATGACCCGCCTTTTAAAGAAAGCATAATTAAGTTAGCCGAAGGAACTATGCAGGTCACAACTTCGACTAGTTTCTTCTTCGATGATTTCTACGATTAAGTCTATTATGGTGTCACTTCTGTACAGCATTCTCTTAATCTTAGATTATCTGGTACTACAGGCTTAATTAAAAGGATTTACGGAAGAGAGTGTTGAATAGAATCTCCACCATCCACACTGTGCCTTTTTTGTTCATTAAGGGCATGAGTCATAGCGCAGTCAACAGCGCACGTGAGGCATGCCCTTAGCGTATGCGCGATGAGATTTGAAAGCGAACCGCGCGCTGTGTTTCACGTTTTCCGGCTTCGGGTGGATTTCCGTGCCTTAAAGGGTTCTTTTTTTTCTGGAATTTCTCATAAATATTCTTATAGTAAGCTGCAAATATTCCACCAAGTGAAATATTCTCGACGCACATGTTTCCAAAAAGGAGAAACTACGACTGAACTATGGTGTTGCGTTCATTAACGCATTCAATTATTGAAAGCGTCAAACGAAAGTTGAATAGAAAGATGAAAACGAAAGTTGTAGATAAAATGCACAGTGTGGACATAGCTAACATATGAAAAGAGAAAGAAGGGCTCCTCCTTTCTTTTCTAAGGGGAATAACAAAGAAAGGAAGTAGATAAAGAAAGTTGGTCGCAGCAGCCTCAGCCTCATATCCAGGTTATGATTTCAGCCAGAAGACCAGCTGCAACAAGTGATGGACGAGTTGGACTCGCTGCTCAACAATAACACGGAGCCGGTTCTCGTGGCTGATATTGAAAACACATTTGATCAGGTAAACCAACACACCAGCGTAAAACTTATTTGAATCACCAAACAAATAAAACTTGCCTAAATGTTTACTACAAATGACGACCTCTCTGTGGCGCGACAGGCGCGTAGCCGGCAGACATGCGAGAGGTTGCGGCTTCAATTCCCACTGCGGAACAAATGTTTGTATGATCTGCAAATATTTGTTCCGAGTCGGTGTTGTGGTACTTGTACCTACTTAGTTTCTGATATCTAAGTTGTGGGTCGCCACCACTCGTCACGTCTATATCCCACGATGGTGCAATCCACAGTGAAAAGAGGCACATTGAGGCTCTGCCTACCCTTTCAGGGAAAAAGAAAAAGGCGTGTGTCTATGTTATGTATCTGCGATACAGAGGATCCCAATGTGGGATCAAGACTAGTAGTAGTAGTAGAGCTTTTTTGTGAAAGAGTTCGTCCGGGGAAGTACTACCACCATACCTATTTCTGCCGCAAAGCGGTAGTGGTCGCATTGCTGTGTTCCGGTTTGAAGGGTAAGGGTGCCGGTGAAATTACAGGCACATGAGACTTTTCATCTTTATGTCTCAGGGTGGCGGCCGCAGTGCAATGCCACATAGGGCGCGTCCTAGGTGGACGTGACCTATGAGGTAATACACTGTTCATAGGCAGAGGTTACCGCTCAACATCAGGTGGGCCATCTGCTTGATACGTCATTCAGTAGCATAAAAAAAAAAAAAAAAAAAAAAAAAAACTGATCAAAGTTCATTTAAGTTATAAAGTGACACAAAAGCGCTCCTGCAACGAAAACTGAATGAAAATCACGAAAAACAGTATTTAAACAAATATTTGCTGGCGTAATCCAAAATATAAATTTACTATGCTGGATGTGGAGACTCATCAATTAAATAAAGAAAGAAAGAACAAAGAAAAAAAACATTTATTTGTGCTAACAAACAAAATTCCAAACAAAATGATACACACACACACACACACACACACAGAAACAAACAAAAATAAAACTAATGTGTGTCTCTTAGTACCAGCCACGCATCTCTGACACTTGGCGTCCAGCTCAGCACATTTGTTGTGTTGTAGCAACACAACGCTGATCTTCCGCTGAAACCATCTAAGTGAAAAATACGGATATCTGCTTCACAATAAATAATTTCTAGCGACTCGCCCCGGCTTCGCTCGGGTAGCCTCCAGTGCACCCCCCCCTCCTACCCTCCCCCCTATGTCAATCTCCTGGTTCTAAGCTACCTCTCCATCAATTTTCAGCCAAATCGGTTCACCCGTTCTTGACTTATAAGTGGTGTAACTAACACGACTTTGTTTTATATCGTATATAGATACAATGTTGTAGGATACGTTTAAATTCCCTTTGACTCACTAGTAAAGTTTGTTTCTTTAAAACGTTTCAGATGGACGGATTCCTAGCAGACACAGAAGAAATGGAAATACCCGGAAACCTACTCCACTTGCTGGACGATCTGGGAGCCAGGCTCGACCTGGCCGGGGCTAACGATGCGGCTACAGTGAGGGATAATATCGCGTTGCTAGTGGCGGACGCACAGCCCGCCACCCCTGTGAGGGGGCTCAGGATCGCCGCGAGGGCCTCCGACATGTTTACTGACGAGGCTTTCGAGATTATTAGAGGTAGGTAGTTGAAATTATATTTAACTAGTAAAATATTACGCGTAGCCGAGCTGTATGCGAAGGCGCATTGTCATGCATTTACGTAAAATCGGAGCCAAAGGTTTGTGCAAATGGATGTACATGAGGTCTAAGAATATCCTTAACGTAATTTTCAGCGTTCATGTTTCCATTCACAAAAACGAGCTCAGTTCGCCTGTTCGTCATGATACCCGCCCATACCATAACTGTTGAGCCGCTGTATAGATGAACTTCCTGAACGCACCTGAGCCTTTCCGTATTTCCGGGATGATGGTACACTCTCACCCTTCTTGTATCAGGCGTAGGGCTTGTATTATCCGTAAACGTTTACTATCCAGATAATATGCATGGTAGTGAACTTTGGTATTCGGATATCCGGATAATACGGATAATACGGATATTTAAGGAAAAGCTTATTTTTTTTTATAAATAAAACAAAATTATGGTTAAAGATAGCTTTATTCATGTTTAAATTGAACCAACATTCACCCACCATTATAACATGAATCACTTTAACCAATTCGGTAGCTCTTTGTGGTAAAATTAAAACTACTATCATAATAAAAATGTGATTATAAAATATCAAAAAAAATCATAAACAAATTAAAAATGACAATTTTTTTTCTTATATTCAAGGTAACACTTATCTTCTCGAAATAACTATATTTTTCTTTCAATAAAGCAAAACTTGCATTTAAAATCTTGCTAGCTAGGTCTCATCTCTGGTAAAACGCGGTTTTACGAGTTTTCACGCATTTTGCAAACACCTAGGTAAGCTAGGTACTTTATGTATATGTGAAAAACATGTAAAAGAAAGGATCAGTATTTTAAATTTAGATTCTTATCCTAATTTTTTGATGAGTTTCACTATCCGAATTATCCGGATTTAGCATACGTCATTATCCGGATTTGAAGATCGGCGGATATCCGGATAATTCGGATATCCGGATTGCAAGCCCTAATCAGGCGTGACATTACGTAATTACGCAGATATATAGTATTAGCGTAGTTACTGCAAGTTGTGCGCCAAGCAAGGTTTTAGTTAAGGAAGATATGTGGCTGTGCTATGGTGTGTTTGGCCTAATTATAAACCCCCTCCGTCTCCTCTCGTGGATGTCGTTCAGGACAACTAAAGGATTACATCAGGGGATGGGCAACATAACCTCCACATCACCTGAGTATTTAACAAACAACATTATCTATGTAATGTATTGTATTAAGTATATCAGTTACCTATAACACAAGCTCTGCTTAGCTTGGGGCTAGATAATGTTGTGTAAACTGTCCAGCATTATTTATTTTATTTTTAATATTTATTTTACCCATGTCACCTGTCTTCAACTTTTGGTTCTGCTCACGATTTCACCGTTACCAGTACGTACACCACCACCACCACCTTCGGATAAGAAGTCAGCATGATTCCTACCAGGACACCACGACTTGCACAAACTGCAGAAAGAAGGTCAATATGCCGTCAATGCTGCATATAGGCCTACCGCATAGAATGCCACGACAACCTGTCTTGAATCACCTCCATCAACCAAATTCTTGCGATGTTTAAAATGTCCATTGGTTCATTGATTGGCCTTTCTACACTAAGTCATCCAATAAATAAATACTTATAAATACTTTTTGTCATTTCAGACAATATCAACTCTACCCACCTGACGTCAGACGCAAACGAAGTGGTGATCCAGCTGCCTGAGTCCGTTGCCACTACCACGAGACGTATCAGCTTCGTGGTCTTCCGAAACGACCGAGCCTTCCAGAGCAGTCACGGACTCTACTCAGTGAACAGTAGAGTGCTCAGCGTCAACATCGAAAACACAACTGAATTCCACGATGGAGAGGTAAAGTACTGTTACTAGAACTTGGAAATGAGCAATTTTCTATGATAGAGCGCTTTATGTCCTGTCTGTGTCATAAACGTGTGTGCCTCACGGTGTTATCAGCATGTAACATTTTTCGAGTGGAAAAATCCATTGGTACTCGACCGGGATTTGAAACCCAGATGTTAGAATCAGAGGGGGGTGGTGGGTTTGCGGAAGCATTCTATACTACGCCGTCGTCTGGTTTGTGGCCGCAACTCGATAAATTTTAATTGTATATTCTATCTGCGTTTTTCGGTCACACTTTCTGTATGTTATAGTAAGCTATACCACCAGTGAACATAACTAATCGCCTCTATGACGTGCACTGAATACTATCACCAGATTGGTTACCATGCCCTTATTTTTTTTGTATATTTGAGTGCTTTGACCCGAAATGATATAACTTTATTATTATTCAGGTAATTGATATATACCTCACACCGCTGAACGTAGACCCGGAAAGGAACCAAAGCCGCTCCTGCGCCTTCTGGAGGTTCCTTGACGACGACTCAGGGGCCGGGTTCTGGTCCCAAGACGGCTGCACCTTCATCCGAGCTACAACTCCGGGTATGCTAGACACGTGCCGCTGCGACCATCTCACTCACTTTGCCGAGGTGCTCATACCTAGAACAGTTTTCTCCGAACGAAACGAAAACGCACTTGAAACCATTTCTATTGTAGGCTGTTGTTTGTCTATCTTCGGTTTGATTTGGGTGGGTGTTACAGCGCTGCTGTTCAGGTCTTGGAGACGGGATTACAGTAATAAAATCTGGCTGCAACTCTGCATATCAATTTTCATTCTTTCGCTCTCTTTCTTGATCATTCTCTTCGCTCATTTTGAGGAGTACGATTTAATGTGTATGTTAACTGGAATCGTTCTGCACTTTAGCGTGTTGTCCTCTTTCTGTTGGATGTTGGTGGCCGCTGTGCTGTCGTTTAAGAGGCTGGTAACGGTGTTTAGTCGAGACAAGTCCCATAAGCTTCTGAGAGCGTCTGCGTTCGCGTGGGGGGCTCCCTGCGCAGTGATCGGTGTACTGCTATCTGTCGCCCCGCACTCTTATTCGGGCCGATTTGATGAGAAGAATCCGACCACAACTTTCTGCTATCCTTCTGGGCTGGCGCTTTGGTTGAGCATCTACGCCCCTATCGCTCTAATGCTACTCGCGAACTGGACGCTATTCGCTTTGATAGTGCGCTCCGTGTTCGCTTCGAGAAGGAACCATCCGAACAGACAAGTTGGAACCAGACACAGCGGAGAAAGACACGAAGCGCTGCGTTGCGCTTCTGTTAGCTTCTTCCTAGTATTTCTCTTTGGTCTTCCGTGGGTCTTCGGCCTATTCTCGATGAATGTAGTCATGGCCTATTTATTCGTGCTATTATCTACCTTCCAAGGTTTCGTTCTCTTCTTGTTTTTCGTTCTTGGTAATAAAAAGACGAGGGATCTTTGGCTGAACAAGTTGAAGATCAAGCAGACCAGGAAAATTCCTGTTACTTCTTCAACTTACACCAATAATAGAAGTACTGGTAACGTGAACTCCAGGAGCGGTAATCAAGGGGCGACGATCGAAGCGAAGGTTTCCAGGCCTAAATCGTTATCATCATCGGACAACTCCAGATTTTCCTGACGAAAGGGTCGTCACGAAATCGGTGGTGGCTCAGACGATAACAGTACTAATTTGTAATGTTTTGTTAGACCACCCGGTTCGTTTGATGGTAGTATTCTTGTTTCTAGTCTATCTTCTAGAATTTATTCTGTATTGTGTTCAGATGAAGGTGCATAATGATTTGACTGACCCAGTGGTAGAAATATGTGTTTCCCCCAATTAAACCGATGGGTTTCCGTATGTAAGAAAGAAGTATAAGAGGAGTATGAAGAAATATAAAACGATTTTTGATAGGTAGCAAGATACTACATGTATACATATCTGTTGGTATAAAGCACACTTTCCATGATAAGGTTGATTTTGGACTACTTTTATTGCGTTAGGTACTAACCTATTTATTAAACTAATCTTAAAATCAAAGAGTTACCAAATATGAAGACTATTGTTAGGATATGAACTAATTGTCATAAAAGTCATGTTTTAGAAATATTTTCTGAACTTTGCCAAAATTTTAAATTATATGGAGCACTGTAAATCGTAAGAATCTACCTATATAAATAACTAAATACTAGCTAATTAAGTAAATTTAGGTATAATTAAGTAAAGTATAGTAATATAGTAGTTCAATAAATCATATCCATAATGTATGTTTAACAGTTTGTAAATACTTAAATATCAGTAGGTATATAAATTAGTACAGAACAAAGTAGTTTTCATGAAAAAAAAACAATGTGTATGTTTGTGGAAAACTAATCAAAAGCTGAGCAGAGGCATTTACTATGATAAGATAAAAATCAATGTAATAAACAATCATATAAACAAATTTTCGTTTTATTCATAAGTTCCTATGACAAAGGGCCGCGAATACTATAATGTCCATTTTTACACACTATCACACATGGACAAATCACATGGAGGGCAATTCTCGTGCTTTAGAGATTAAGTCGAATTAGACATAATATGTCGAAAAAAGATGGCGAATATCGAATAAAATCTTAATTTGCTATTCTCGTGATGTCACAAATAGACATAAGTCGACCAAAATCATTCAAATCTAATACGATTTGATGGTTATTGTGACATTTTCGTGACATTTTTTGTAGACATTCATGCTTCGACATTATCTCTAATTTAGAGATAATCTCTACAATCCGAGAATTGGCCTCATAGACGTGTGACAAGTATGTTTAATTGAATAAGGTAATTTTCTAGTGGTGACTTTGATGACTATTTGGAGTAATAATCAAAGTGCACTTTGTCAAAGTGTACTATGATCGTGTCAACGCGGCTTAAGGCAAGCGTTAAGGTGACCCGCAATTAGTTGGAGAATGACCTTCAGATGTGACGGGTATCAAATAACGTCAGCGTCGTTGATCGTTACCTGTTTAAAATATTGTTGGCCGGACCCAGTGAAGCTTGTCGGAACTCGGATACATCGCGATTATTTCAAGCTCGTAAAACAAAATCAATACGTCGCGTTATTAACACTCGAGCGCTCATCAAGGGCTCTGCTCTGGCTCCACTCGTATTTAATTAGCCGTAGTTAGCTGCACCGCGCCATTAAGAGCTCTCGAGCGCAATCGGATAAAACCTTAACATAATATACCCCGGCAACTAATAAAAAGTCCTTCGTAAAACCTTGTGCATCGCAAAAATAGTCGGTTACCTAGCAACGCCTAGCAAAACCACGCTTCATCGGCTGTTTACATCACCATGACATTGATTAAGCTGCCATTTCTGTGTTGACAACCGGAGACACCACACGATATAAATAATGTTTTGGGGATTCAGCCCTGCACTCGATCTTCAAGAGGAGTACTTGAAACACGGCGATGAGAACGCCTTCGAGCTGAACTTCCTCGTGATTGGCGGCTGCGATGCACGTCACTTGCTCAAAACCCTTGCTCAGGCGTACCGCCACACCCGCCGCTACATGAACATCTTTGTCATCGACGGCTGCACTGAACTTGTAGCCAGACAACTGCTCCTTATGTCTCTGGCTCTAGAAAAAACTTCGCGTTGTGGACTGCTTGAGAAAACTAGAAGATTCCTGGAAGTGTACGGGAACATCCTCCTACGCCCGCCTACTTCTAGGTATGTCATTGCAAAGGCGCGCCAGCTAACTGGCATGGTTACCAACCCTGATTTCATGAACTGTCTGTTACCCTGCATCTCTATCGAGCAAATGAAGTACAGGGAGCGAGATTATATGGAAAATCTGATGAACTTTTGGACTACGGGCAACACCAATCAATTCAACGCGTGTGAGTTATGGGAGCACCGCATTAGACGCAGTCTTGGTTTTCGCTATGATACCAGAGTTGGAGTCTATGACTGGGATTTCCACATGAGGATGAAGGAGATTGCTGGCCAGATATGCTTTCCGGAGTACAAGCATTTTAGAGAGCACGGCGTTGCATTCACCTGGTTGGAGACTGAAGTGTGCCGCCCGAACGTGACCTTAGCTGCAGGGGTCTACAAGTGTGGGGATAGGTATCTACATAGAGGCTACTTGGGAGACATGGTGACGTCGCCGTTCATATCGTACGGTTTGGAATGTGTCGACAAAGATATGCTTATATCCTCTCACGGAGTGTGCCACAAACGAGCGACAGACGTGTCGGAGAGAAACGTCATGCGAATGCTGTACGAGCTAGAAAACCACCGGGAGTTCGACGTCTCTGCTATGAACTTGGATAAAGGAATGGATCTTGGAATGGTTGTCCTGAGTGAATTCGATGCGAAGCTGTCCGAGAGCCATCCCGAAGCTCCATTGCTTCTACGCGAAGACCGTGATACGTATATCAATATGGATTTCGGGAAAGTGCATTTCCTGTCTCTGTCCGCGTTAGACCATTACCCGCACAAGCCTCATTTCCAGGGTCTGTTTCATGGGGTGTTCGTTGGAACTAATATGCTGCCTAGGGTGAAACCGAGCGTGTGGTCGATGGCACGAGATAACGCCTTAGTTCTGATGGAGTCTCGCAAGTACATGGTGGAACTGAAAAGGGATGATGTGAAGGCGTATGGAGACCAGATTCAGCAAGCGGCCGCGGCGGCGCAGTGCGAGAGGATCTGTCCCTTCGACCCGGAGAAAGATGACTTCGCCAGGTTTATTATTAGAAGGAGTAGTGGGAGTATCGATATTCCTAATTGATTTTATCGTATTGTCTAAATGTTTATATCGTTAGATAGGCCCTGATTCACAACATATTTATCATTATATAAAACAAACAGTAAATTAAGTAAATCGGACACTTTATGAAGGCGCAGGATGGTAATAAAGAGTAACATAGAGCATAGAGTCAAAATAACAGACCTGTCAGAGTACTCGAGGGCGCGGCGTTTCTAACGATTTATATAATAGTAGGTGTCCTAGTCTTTTAAAAAATAAATACATACCTACTACATATTTATGTTTATTTAACTTATAATTTAGATGAAATAAACTGTAACTGTTATGGAGAACCTTAGCTTTTCTTTATTAAAAGGTGTAAAATCTTTATAGGTTTTATTTTATACTAGTGGAATGCCCGCGACTTCGTCCGCGTGTACTTTTCCAAACAAACTTAAACACCCCGCTGCACCCCCTTAAGGGTTGAATTTCTGGAATTCCTTTCTTAGTGCACCCCTAGACCATAAAAAGAACGTACCCTCCAAATTTCAGGTCTCTAGGACTTATGGTTTAGGCTGTGCGTAGTCAGTCAGTCAGTCGGTCAGTCAGTCACGCAACGATTTTATATATATTGATTTAAGTGACGGTGTTCCTTGTACTTGATGTTGCAGGCGGCCCAACTCCTGCAAATTTACAGCTAGAATACCATTTAGATATAAAGTCCACCACAGACGCGCCCTCCGTGACATCGCTTTTATATAGTGAAAAAAAAAGTAACCCTGAGACATAGCTTAGTAGAAAAATGTAAAGTGACTGTTATTCCACCGGTACCGGCTTCAGACCATAAAAATTTGAAAGTTTAGGAAAGGCAGGAGCAGAAAAAAATAGCAATAAAACGACTCGTAAAATGTGTTCATCTATTTTTTCATTAATAATATGTTACATTCATTTATTAAATTATATAGCAAATATATTTACAAGGACAAATCCAACTGAAAATTACAACGTTTTCATTTCACATTGTGTTCGTTTAAAATTCGTATTTTATTTTACATTACCTATATCACTTAACTTTAACATTTCTAAATTAGTTAATTCGGTAGTGGTGGTTTGTACAAATTGTCGTAACGTTATATAGGACGAGGAAATAAATTATTTGTTATTGAGCAAAAATATTCCCATTCACACTGTCGACAATACAATATATTCAATGACTTTTTGATTAAGCAACAGTTTCCATCAATTCCCAAAATACACGCCAGCAAGGTTCAAAATTTCACAGACTCACAGATGTAACGCCACATCAGATCCTTATTAATTTTATTCGGCAAGGCCGGAGACGCAGCTTCTAACAGAAGAAGGCCTATTCCGTTTCGACGGACGGATCCGCCAGACGTGGCACCACATTCTAAAATCATTACCACGTATAAAGGTACAAGTTGGTAGCGGATGACATGATGCTGCAGCAAACGACGTGTCCCAGCGACACTATTGGTTTCTATGTATTTCTATGAAATTCCCTCCTTAGTTAGCGACATGAAGCTAGCGACGCGTCGTCGAGCGGCAGACGGGAGTGTCGCCCGACCGCAGATCAGTAGTGCCGCTGACGCCGGAGCAACGACATGTTGAGCGATTGAACACTCGAAACCAAATGGATTCCATCTGCAGTTGCCGTCTATTTTTTTTTTAACTTTGATAGACCTTTTTTTGCCACGATCTCACCTGTTGGTAAGTGACGATGTGGCCGAAGATGGAGCACAAAGGTCTAGAAGGCACCTATTTACTCTAGCCTTGAAGAGACCCAGATTATAGTTTTCTGTAAATAGTTAGTAATCCCGTCTGCAGTCGGGTTCGAAATCATGACTGCAGCAACAGCACGCAACGACGTGTAGTGGCGACATGAAGCGACGACACGCCGTCTGCTGCTGCTGCGTGTAGTCGGCTACCAACTTGTACCTTAACAATTCACACAAGTTCTACTTTAACATACCATAAATACTTTATGAACCTTTGAATATGTACGGTCTTTAGGCCTGAAATGATTATTTCTCATGATAATTTCAGTAGGTAAGATCTAGTTTTTAAAATATAAAGTCTTATTTTTCGTCAAGTAGGTATCCAGGTTACGAAAATTCGTATAAAGTTCAGAGCACTACCGTGAGCAAAGTTGTAATCTGGCGCCGGCCGTTCGCAATTGACGTGTTAGGCCTACGCGTACAAAATCAATCCGCGCAGTCGACCCAACAATACTTGCACCCGCAATACGGAACGCGTCGACCGCACAGGTCGGCGGGTAACGCGCACGCGACGCCTACTGGGCGGCGGGTACTCGCAAGTATGCGTACTAACATCGATATTTCATCAAATGTTATTATATTCTAAACACAAAACATAACATTATACATTAGTAACAAACATCTGATTCCACGTACGGCGTGACGTGTGATAGTGAGCGGGCGGAGTCGGCCTTGAGGCCACGTACGGCGCGCGGTCCCGGATCAGACGCGAGCGAGTACCGCGCCCAGCCACAGAGTGCGCGATCACATCTACCCTGTACGTGTTTATATCTATTAAGACTTAACGAATATCTATGAATTGGCGCGATAGCCTCACAGCGCCAGTGAACGAGGTGCCAGAATAATAATGGCAGTCTGTACTTAACTAACCAATTTACTTTATTCAATAATTTAACTGTAATATTTAATCTACCAGTATATTCATGGCCGCGCCACCTAGCCTAGCGTAAACGAGATTGAAACGATACCGTTCTAAATTGTCACAATAAAATAAACATGAAAACTATAACATAATAACACTCCTTTCTACTTCAGTATGACGTAAATTCGTTTAAAGTCAATACAATAATAATATATATTCTGATATAATCGAATTAACTTTTATATACATAAGTTTTAGAATATGTTTCCGTACGGACTAGAAAACCAAATGATTGATGCACGGTGTAGCGAGATCGCCTTATCAATTCACAATTTATAAAAACAACCATTTAAAATTTTGCTGATTTTAAAATAAAATCTATTTATAACATAAAATTGATTCTCATAGTTTCCTTATAATGACGGTGCTTTTTAGTAACGATGAGAAACGAAGCTGGGCTTTTATCGGAGAGGTGATACTGAATGAAGACGATTGTGTTACTCTCCGGGGACGGTTGCTTGTCGCCCACCTTCTACATGTGACACTCACCGTTGCACAATATTAATAGTACATTATGGTACAAGTGTGTAATGTTGGTGATTACCGCTGAGGTGCCATTGAGACCCGAGCCGTGAGGTGAGGGTCTTAAGAGAGCCGAAGACGGTAATCATCAATACACACGTGTATCATACGACGTTTTTCAACACACTTGTGAAGAAAATAATAATAAAACAGAAATACACACTCTGTGTAAATGTTCAACTGTAACTCACTAGTGAATAATAGCAATGAAAAGACACAGTTTGATTACAGGTGTAAAACAGAAATACACACTCTGTGTAAATGTTCATACGTCTCTATAACTCACTAGTGAATAATAGCAATGAAAAAGTCACAGTTTGATTACAGGTGTAAAACAGAAATACACACTCTGTGTAAATGTTCAACTATCTCTATAACTCGCTAGTGAATAATAGCAATGAAAAAGTCACAGTTTGATTACAGGTGTAAAACAGAAATACACACTCTGTGTAAATGTTCAACTGTCTCTATAGCTCGTTTGTGAATAATAGCCATGAAAAAGTCACAGTTTGATTACAGGTGTAAAACAGAAATACACACTCTATAACTGTTCAACTGTCTCTATAACTCGCTTGTGAATAATATCAATGAAAACAGTTTGATTACAGGTGCCTAATTGCGGTGAAATTAGAGCCACTTTATGAGCAAGTGTGTTGAAAATTAATTTACTAATAGTTGAAGGGACAAAACTACTTACTTGATTTAAACCATAGGTTATATTACAACATTATTCCATGGACCGGGACGCCGAGTCCGCCGCCGTCCGCCGCGCGAGAGCTCTCGAACTAACACATGTTACATTAAAGCTTGATGACTGACTTTAGCTCTGAATTTGTTAATCGCCTATCTAATTGAAAGCTACTCGAGCCCGTCCGCGGGCGCAGGTGGCGACCCCGGCGTCCGCCACTCGTGGGACCTCGACACCGTACAACACCTTACCGCTATCCATAAAACGACGAATCACTTACGATTACTTTAGACATACAAACCGCCGCGCCGCCGCCGGGAGGCGTCACTCGAACAAATATAAGAGATATAAAGCGCATTTTTTTAATCAAACTAATATAATTATTAAATATTTCAACAAAACGGAAGCGTCCCCGCTGGCTCGCGGCGGGCTACACTCCATCAAATCGAAACTTACATTCAACAGTTTAATCTAACTCCTCCAAATACTTAAAGTTCAGTCATATTGTATTGTATTTATAAATGTGCAATTAATATCCATATTCGATAATATTTACAGTTCACTGATTTCGCTAACGATTACTACTTATTGACAAGCGGCGGCCGCGAGCCGCGCCCGCGCTCGAACCCACTATACCTTTAATAGATCAACTACACGTGTTAAGATTTTATCGTGTCCATACTAACGGTCAAACTAGTCGTTAAGGTGATTAAACTAACTGTGCAGACGTAGCTCGAACGTCGAGGACTAGGAGGGTGCGGTCAGTGCTTGTACTCGGCGCCCCCCGCCGGCCCCCCCGCGGGCCCTCCCGGCGCGAGGTGCGGGGGCGCGGGGGGCGGGTGCGCGCGCAGCGTGGGCGCCTCGCTGCTGGTGGAGCCGGCCGGCGACGGGAAGTACTCGCGCTGCGCCGGCGCCGCGCCGCGCCCCGCGCCCCTCACCGCCTCCTCACTCGCCCACCGGGCTAACTGTTGTTGAGCTTGAATAAATTCATCACTAGAAAATGATAGAGAAGAGGAACGGAGAGTCGAGGCGCGGTGTGGGCCGGGCGAGCTCGCGACCGCCGCCGGCCGCGAGCTCGCGCCGGAGTATTAGTGTGTGGAGTGTCCGCCCTATGTGGCGCGACACTGCAGCTATTCTATATGGTGGCGCCAAGTATATCGTGGGAAAGTTTTCCCACTGCTGGGTAAGTTTTCCCACTGCTGGAAAAGAGTGGACTGTATTTGAATTAAATGAAACTGGTGCTCGCAAAACTACGTGAAGGATATGAGAGATGAAGGAAGCAGAGCTACTCACGGTCCAACAGCAGTTTCTGGAGGCTCCCTGGAGACCAGCGCCGGCACCAATTCAGGGCTTCTTATAGCATGACCATAGGTTTAAATTGTTTATGAAGATGTATGATGAACACGGAACATATCACATTAAAGATTTCTACGCGTTAAGCAATAGGTATTGCACTCGCGGCAGAAGATCCCAATATGTTAAAAAGTTTGAAAGTTCAATGCATATTATTTGAGCGAGTTATCGGCTGGTTAGTAGCGCGAACAAATCTCAACTGTCCTTTGACAGGAGAGGGCGCGATGTCGCGCGCAGTGTGGCTTGCTGTTAATAGCCCTGCATTTTTATAAGGTGGGGAAATTGGACATAGGAAAGCACCAAAATATATAAAATTAGGAACTTGGCGTTACCACTATACATCCACTATTAGACGCTTATTTAGTCAAATCAGTTCTGAATGAACCGCCCATCGAGTCCTTACAGAATAAGATTTAATAGCCACGTGATGCGTTCAGCAACAATACAAATAGAAGCGTAGCATGTTTATTAATGACCAATTACGGCAAATGCTCACGAAAATGACATTTGCCGATGATGCCCCAACAACAACCGAATACAGCTCTTTACTCGCTGCATCCAGCCTGCTTTGAAGACACAATCTAAGAATTCTGAAAGAACGTCCCAAATGGAACAGAACTATAAGTGTGCTTTGCAACTTGGAGATATATTTTATGATTTTTATGATTGTAGGGATGGTTAAGGTGGATGCTCACGCTAACGGCGGCGCGAGATTCTTTTTTTTTGTGTTTTTTGCCCATTACAGCTCATCAACACTTTTACAGATAGCGAAACTTGAGTTCGCGAGAACTAGGAGACTTTACACACATGTTTTAATTGATAGCATCTCATAAATATCATCAGTTTAGCTACGATACCCCTAAACACATACCCCAGAATTCGCTAGTTGAAATGGCAATGGGCACGCCATATAGCTACCAGAATTGATAACCGTTGGGGAATTAACAATTAATTATAATTAATTATATAATTATTACAATTAACAGGGACATTGTTTAGGGGTGTCGTAGCTAAACTGATGATATTTATGAGATACTATCAATTAAAACATGTGTGTAAAGTCTCCTAGTTATCGCGAACTCAACTTTGGCTATCTAAAGAAGTGTTGATGAGCTGTAATGGGCAAAAAACACCAAAAAAAATTAATTTCGCGCCTCAAGCTTGACCATCCACCTCAAACAACATAAACAGTGATGTGTAAGCTGTCATAACAGGTCGGACGCAGCGGCTCAGTCCCCATGCGTGTTGCAGCATTCACCTCTCACTATCGGGGGCGTCCCTCAAGCGCTCCGCGTCTGCCGTCTCGTAGAGCGCGTCGTCGTCCGGCATGCGCGCGTGCGGCGAGTGCGGCGCGTGCGGCGCGTGCGGCGCGTGCACGGGCACGCCGCCGGGGCCGGGCGGCATGGCGCCCGCGAACAGCGCGCCGTGGTGCCGCCCGCTGCCGCGGAACCGAGGGTACACCCCCCGGCTCTCCTCCTCGCCGCCGATGCGACCGCGACATCGGCTGGAATAGGCGACAAACAAGTATGTCAACGCACTGCCACATAACAATAAATCTACAAAATTAAATATCAATTGACCTAAACTTATCAAAACCTTATCCTTACTTCAGATATAACGTCGTAAATACTACTATCATAAGAGAAAGATTACGAAGCGAGACGCGCCACGCCTCATGTTGTAATGGTGATGTGGACTCACGGCTGCATGTCAGCGGGCTCGATCCTGTAGTGGCGGTCGGGCTCGGTCTCGGACATGCGCATGTTGTAATGGTGATGTGGACTCACGGCTGCATGTCAGCGGGCTCGATCCTGTAGTGGCGGTCGGGCTCGGTCTCGGACATGCGCATGTTGTAATGGTGATGTGGACTCACGGCTGCATGTCAGCGGGCTCGATCCTGTAGTGGCGGTCGGCCTCGGTCTCTGACATGCGCATGTTATAATGGTGATGTGGACTCACGGCTGCATGTCAGCGGGCTCGATCCTGTAGTGGCGGTCGGCTTCGGTCTCGGAAATGCGGCTGTTGTAATGGTGATGTGGACTCACGGCTCCATGTCGGCGGGCTCGATCCTATAGTGGCGGTCGGCCTCGGTCTCGGACATGCGCGTGTTGTAATGGTGATGTGGACTCACGGCTGCATGTCAGCGGGCTCGATCTTGTAGTGGCGGTCGGCTTCGGTCTCGGAAATGCGGCTGTTGTAATGGTGATGTGGACTCACGGCTGCATGTCGGCGGGCTCGATCCTGTAGTGGCGGTCGGCCTCGGTCTCGGACATGCGGAGGTTGTAATGGTGATGTAGACTCACGGCTGCATGTCGGCGGGCTCGATCCTGTAATGGCGGTCGGCCTCGGTCTCGGACATGCGCATGTTGTAATGGTGATGTGGACTCACGGCTGCATGTCGGCGGGCTCGATCCTGTAGTGGCGGTTGGCCTCGATCTCGGACATGCGCATGTTGTAATGGTGATGTGGACTCACGGCTGCATGTCGGCGGGCTCGATCCTGTAGTGGCGGTCGGCCTCGGTCTCGGACATGCGGATGTCCTCGGAGCCCGAGGGGCTCATGTGGCGCGAGGAGTGGTGCTCCAGCTGGCGGATGAGGTCCTCCAGGTTGCGGATGCGGATGGGGCCGCACTGCGGCTGCTCGTCCTCGTCCTCGTCGCGCTGCCGCCTCAGCTCGGCCTCGTGGAGCTTCTCCGCGCTCGGCGCGCGCTCGCGCTTGTACTCGAACTCCTGGAATATTTACAGCCCGTTAGTCTCTGTATTGGAGAACAAACTGTTTAGTAGTAGTAGAGCTTTTTTGTGAAAGAGTTCTTCCGGGGAAGTACTACCACATACCTATTTCTGTCGCAAAGCAGTAGTGCTCGCATTGCTGTGTTCCGGTTTGAAGGGTAAGGGTGCTGGTGAAATTACAGGCACATGAGACTTTTCATCTTTATGTCTCAGGTGGCGGGCGCAGTGCAATGCCACATAGGGTGCGTCCTAGGTGCGCGTGACCTATGAGGTAATGCACTGCTCATAGGCAGAGGTTACCGCTTAACATCAGGTGGGCCATCACCTTGGTCTGTCAATCAAGTAGTATAAAAAATAAAATAAAATAAAAATCCTCATCTTTCTATACGTGTTTAAAGTGGCTGCCCGACCAACCTTTCGGGTATACGCGGTAGCCCACTTCACCTGGGCGAAGCCAGAACCAATTGCGGTGGGTCTTGCCGCCCGTCCTGCTTACACTCCGGGTACTCATGCGAGTTGCTCGTGAACTATACAGAACACTACCATTTATCCAAAATGGTATCAGAGCGGTCATGGTCGCTCACCACCCTCACCCGTAATAGGTGCTAGCTTCAACCCCAGCTAGGGGCGTATTGGGGAACAGCTAAGAGGAGTGTACCTCTGGGTGCTTCAGCCCTCTCCATACAAACGACGTTTGCTCCTATTTGAGATATTATCTCATCAAACGCTATGAAATTTATTATAAATTATCGAAACACGAATACATAGACGCGTGGTTTGTCAGTTTCTTATAAAATTATATCAAAATCAAACATACTTAAAGATTTTTCGATCCAAGCTTGTTTGATTTTATACAATTAGAGATTGTGCACAATATTTCATTGACTTGAATTAATTATTATACAAATGAGGAACAAACAGTTTTGTTTGGAGCGAGCTAGTGGTACACTGACTTAAAACTGTTTATTTTTGGAATTTATTACCAAGAATCCCCCGGTTACGTTTGCACCATTGATTTGCCCCATTAATGGTGCAGACGTTTGTAGCAATTAGAAGCTGCGAAATTGCAGCACGTACAAAAGGCTACGAATTCGTAGAAAATGAAATTGACGAAAGCGAAATGAAATTCAGAGGCACTCGGACACTCTAAAATGCGTTCTCGCCATTCGACGATAGGCGTTTCGTTTTGTTTCGTATGAGGTAGTGCTGGCCTCTGGTGTCAGAGTTTGTCAAGCCGCCCGAGGGCCTCTGACATGGCTTATCGACTGCTATTAATCAATAACAGCCGGGACCGACAGCTTAACGTGCCCTCCGAAGCACAGAGCGATGGAAATCCGCACATAACTTAGAAAATTTATTGGTGCGGAGCCTAGGATCGAACCCGGTATCGTTGGATTCTGAGTTGCACTATTGAACCGTTAGGCTACCATCGCTTTTTTTACCATACCAGACGATAGGCGTGAGTACATTATAATGTGATGCATCTCACCTGAAGTGCCCGCAGGTCGCCGGAGCCCCCGCCCGTGGCGGCGCGGTTCAGGGCAGCAGTCTTTAAAGCCACGATTATGTTTTCGTGGTACCCGTTAAGGTCCTGGAAAATATAAATATTCTAGATTAAATATTGCTTTTGATAACCCCATCATACTTTCAATATACAAAACATATATATATACAGTGGTGGCCATATAATTAAGAACGCTGATATAAAGGGAAGATTTTTTCCAACTAAGATGCAAAACTAAGTGTATGCATTTGTTTTTATTTCTCTCGGTATCGTAAAACATTTCCATATTACCACTGTATTCATTGATACACATGATTGGCTAAAAATCAATAGGCAAACTTTTTACACTACTTTTAAACAAAGTATTCCTTATTACTGGCTGGTCACGTAATTAAGAACGCTAAGTAGTTTATACCTTTATTCAAATTTAAATAGAGAACACTCAGTCGATTTGTTACTGTTTGTATAATTTTGGCGCCATTACGTGCTGTAAAAGATTAAAGGTGATTGCTTCTTTAGAAAAAACAATGGGAAAAAATAAAAGTTGTGATAAATCTACAAGGGAAGTAATAATAAAACTTCGCCGGAAGAATTGGTCTTATAAAAAGATAGCCGACCATCTGCAATGTTCAAAAACGATGGTTTTCCACGCTGTAAAGCATTTTACTACGTATCAAACTACTTCGAATGTTCCACGTGTACCTAAACAGAGAAAAACAACTCCTCGAGATGACCGAAACATCGTTCGTATGGCAAAACAAAATCCTTTTAAAGGGTCCAATGAGCTTAGAAAAGAATATTTTGGTGAAAACAACCCTTCAGCAATCTCAGCACGCACTATTCGAAGACGTTTGGTAGAAGAAAAATTGCACGGTAGGATAGCAAGAAAGGTACCCATGTTAAAACTTTGCCACAGGCAAGCCCGGCTTGCATTTGCGAGAAAGTATGAAAACTGGACTGTGCAACAGTGGAAAAATGTACTTTTTTCTGACGAGACGAAAATAAACAGAGTATGTTCTGATGGAAAACGATATGTACGACGTCCCCCGAATACAGCATTCGACCCAAAGTACACGAAAGTTACATTAAAGCACGGTGGTGGAAATGTGAAAATTTGGGGTTGCTTTTCTGGGCATGGTGTAGGACCTGTAAAGTTGATAGAAGGTAACATGGATCAGTTCCAATACAAAAATATACTGGAAGAAACAATGTTACCATACGCTGAAGACGTTCTACCGGTCATTTGGACATTCCAGCATGACAATGATCCAAAGCACACTGCACGCACCGTAAAGGAATTTCTTACAGCGCAATTAGTTTCTGTCTTAGACTGGCCTGCTAACAGTCCAGATCTAAACCCAATAGAGAATCTGTGGTTTGAAGTAAAGAAAAAGGTTTCAAATACAAAGTGTGGAAATTTAAGAGAGCTGTATGACGTTTTTTTAGAAGAATGGAACTCTATTTCTCTTGCGAAATGTCAAAAAATCATAGAGTTAATGCCTCGCCGGTGTAAAGCTGTAATTAAAAGCCGTGGATATGCTATTAACTATTAATTTTAGTTAAATATTTATTATATTTCTTTTTATGTTTCCTGTGCTAATAATATTGTGATTTTTTAAATTTAAGTGTCATACAAAACAATTCCCGAGCAGTTAAATAAATCGTTCTTAATTATTTGTCCAGTTTCAGTACTATTTGAATGTGTTACTTTGATAAAATCAATAAAATGTGCAAAAAATAGTTAGCGATTTCATACTTTATTCTTAAGTCAGGTTGCTCTATTAATGTGACTATTATATATAACATAACTAGTTGCTTCTCAGAAGGTACACATCTCTGTGTATGATACGATTTAAATAAAAAACTTCTAGAACTTCAAATCGTTCTTAATTATATGACCACAACTGTATATATGCATTTATATTTTTGCTCGTCGGAGCTCGTGAATGATTATGGCGTTGTATCAATAATCATTTTACATTTTAGGGATTTTACTTCCTAGGCATTTTGGAAATTAGACTTCAGGATGCAATTTTTCATCAGGTTTTTTAAACAAATAATTATCTAGGATTTAATAAAAGAAAAAAATAAGAGATTAAAAATCATTAAAAAAACTCCTTTTTTGCACTAATTTTACCTGAACTTTGGCCGTTCATAATATACTCATTAATTACTAGAGTAAAGGAAACATCGCTATTGAATCCTCGCACATGTAATAGAGATTCTAAATGTATTTTTTTTCACAAATTAGTAAGCTATGGGATTTTCCTTAATCCAACCGCAGACTCAGGGGCTCTCTTATTTTTCACAGTGCCTTTCAAACATTTTATTGGACTAACCAACAAGCTTTTAGCCTAAACAGGAAAGGGCCCTCTTAATAATGGAAGATCCGGCCAAGAACATGATATATGACATGAATAGAGTAATCTGGATTTAGATCAGAAAAACAAATAAGAAAAAAAAAGAAAAAGAAAAAAAAGACAAATCTAATAAGATAGAATGCCAGTATGCTCGAAACACTTCCCAGAAGTAAATAAATAAAAATGAATAATGCTGAACAGTTCACACAACATTATCTAGCCCTAAGCTAAACAGAGCTTGTGTTATGGGTACTAGATAACTGATATACTTAATACAATACATTACATAGATAGATATTTTTTATTATACATAGAAAATACCCAGAACACCCTGAACAAATATCTGCAGATCGCACAAATATTTGTTCCGAGGCGGGAATCGAACCCGCAACCTCCTGCGACGCAGGCGAACCGTCGCCCGTCGCGCTACAGAGGTCGTCAAAACCGGGTTTTAGAAGTCAAACATGGCTGCCGGGCTGTACCTCATCTGGATTCTGCTCGAAAGTGTGGCAGATGTTGAGCATGCAACCCAGTTTCATCATGTCATCGTCATCATCAGCCTTTAGACGTCCACGAGGCCTTCCCGTAGAATGTAATGGGGGGGGGGGGGGGGGGGGGGGGGGGGATTTAACATAATCACCTCACTTGGCAGGCGGATTGGCGATCGCAGTATTACTGTTGAGCACTCAGGTGGATGTTGTTACCTGGTGTAATCCCTTTGTCAGTTTTTACGGCATCCGCGAGAGGAGACGGAGTGGTCTATTCTCAGGCCAAAAAGTAAAAAATAACAAAGTATCCCAAATCTTCTTACCTTAAACTTATACTCCATATCGGCCACAGCTCCTGAAGGTTCCTGTCCATCGGACTGCGAACCCACTTCCAGCTGTTCCGACTGGGAGTCATCCCCCCACTTATCTTTGCCGTCCAAAGCACCGTACCCATGCTTCTTGAGGATTCCCTTCTCTGGCAGCTTGGCCATGGAGTTGGGGGCAACGTCTATGAACGCTATGTCCTCTTCACCTGGAATTTAATGATAAAAAGTGATAATTGTTACTATCCATACTTATTATATCAAGTAAGTCGAATTCAGCCTAAATTAATTAAATTTAGTATAATTTTAGATTTTTGTAATTGATTAATGGCTCAATCACCTCATTATTTAATTATGAGTTTATGTTTGTACCTACTTAAAAGAAACCCAATAGATAGATAGATAGATAGATAGAATAGTAGTTTATGCAACTGTCATATAAGAAGGGGTGTTAAAACACGAGAGTCTGTGCCGAATGCGATAATAGGTTGACTCGAGTGTTTTAATACCTAAGTTATATGCAGTTTCATACACTACTTTATCTTCACTCATAGGAAAAATTGAAATTAAACAAAGTAAAACACGATCGGCAAAAAAATGTATGGGAAGCGCGGGAAATTAAGTTCAAACTACGCATGCGTGCGCCATTTTTTCACAGTTCGAACTGCGCATGCGTGCACCTTTTTTTTCATATTCAGGCTATACCCATAGACTAGTTTAATGAATGAATAAAAAAAAAGATAGCGGTACTATAATGAGTTTTATGATACAGTTGGCGGTACTATAATGAGTTTTATTCTTAATTTTATGTATATGCGTCTATAAAGTGCGTCTGTATGGAACCGTCTTTGAATTCGTAATTCGAATTTTTCGATTTGAGTGTAGATAAAATAGTTTATTGCACACCATTATACAAAACAATTTACAAATAATAAAACTAAAACTAACTATGTTGTACAATGGGCGGTCTTATCGCTTAGTAGCGATTTCTACCAGACAACCTTTTGATACCCCGTGTTAGTTTTATACAGTCCTACTGTATAAAACTAACACGGGATATCAATGGTCTAGGTACTTATATAAAAAATAAATATAGATGTGTTAATGAGCAGCGACATACATACATACTAATAATAATAAACAAATACCCACTATAATATACATATACTATGCACATATTTTAAATTTCATATTATATACATATATATATTGTTGTTGTTTGGGGTAATTCTTCAGAAATAGCAAGAGTCTTCGTGGCTCAAAAAAAGTGTATTCGTGCTGTATTTGGCATGAAATGGACTGACTCTTGTAAACCTATATTTAAGGAACAAAAACTCTTGACAGTCCCGTGTCTTTATATTTATGAGGTTGCTAAATTTATAAAAAATAATGACTCGACCTTTGAAAAACACTGTAATTTAAATAGAAGGCTAGCAACTAACACAAATCTTAAAATGCCAGTGCCTAAGCTTGAAACCTTTAGGAAAAATTGCGTATATATGGCACCTCTTATTTTCAACTCCCTTCCAAAACCGATTGTCGATCTACCGTACAAAAATTTTTTGTGTGGAGTTGGAAAAGTGGCTTTTCACGGAAAGCTTTTACTTAATATCCGACTTTCTGAAAAAGGGTTCGTGTCGTTTTTACAATTATAAAACATGAATGTGACATAAATGTAATAAATAATTGATTAATTTGATAGTACCTATTGACATAATTATATTGTTTTCATTTTTAAATTTGTATACCTATTAAATATTTGCACGCTAGCAGTAACTAGTAACAATATGTGAAACTAAATATATATTAAGAACATTGTAATTACCATATTTTTAAGCGAATAAATGAATAACTAACTAACTATATATATTTAATACATTATACTTACATATAATTACATTGAGAATATAAAGATATGAAGACGACAACAAGCAAAAAGTCAGCGACAACAGGACAAGACGTAGTGTTCCTTGACCATGGACTTGAAAACAAGAAAGGTAAGGTTTTCCTTCAGGGTAGGCAGCGCATCGACCATACCTTGGGTGTTGCCGGTGTCTATAAGCAACGGTGACCACTTCACATCAGGTGGGCCGTATGCTAGTTTGCCTAATTAATTCATTAAAAAAAAGAAAAAAAAAACAGTGAGTGATTTAGCACACCTGATAGCAACAGGCAAAGCATTCCACAGACGGACAGCCTGCACTGTAAAGGATTTATGATAGTAAGAAGAGGAGTGCGTAGGTGTCTGGAGCAGGAGAGTCTCAGAAGAGCGCAAGGATAGAGAGTGGGATTGATGGAGGAAAAGAAAGCGTTCTTTGAGATATAATGGAGAGGAAGGATTAAACAGAATATAATGATATATAAACCCAATAGTATGATTCTAATAAATCCATAATTTAGATCGATGGCAGCCTAACGGTTCAATAGTGCAACTCAGAATCCAACGATACCGGGTTCGATCCTAGGCTCCGCACCAATGACTTTTCTAAGTTATGTGTGGATTTCCATCGCTCTGTGCTTCGGAGGGCACGTTAAGCCGTCGGTCCCGGCTGTTATTGATTAATAGCAGTCGATAAGCCATGTCAGAGGCCCTCGGGCGGCTTGACATACTCTGACACCAGAGGCCAGCACTACCTCATACGAAAAGAAGAAGAAGAATAAAGCCATAGCCAAGTACTGTAACTTGTAAGTTTAATAATGTAATTTAATTATGTATGTATAATTATATGTCATTTAAATTTAAATAATATACCCCGGACGACGTTGAATTAAATTGATTTCACATTGTAGTCCGAAGGAGGATGCTGGGAGTCGGGATACAGTATATCTCGTCCGACTCCCAACGAACCTATAATTAAAAATTGTGTATGTACCTATGCTAAGGCTAAGTTCACTGGCTCATTGAGCGGGCCGTTCAACTACGGTTGTGTGCATAACTTGTTGACAGGATGGACATTGACTGGTTGAACACAATCATATAATAAGTAATAAATTTGATTTGATTTGATTTGATAATTAAAAGTCACGGTAACTCTGAAATTTGTATTTTTAACCCCTGACGTAAAAACGACGGGGTGTTATAAGTTTGACGTGTCTGTGTGTGTGTGTGTGTGTGTGTGTGTGTGTGTGTGTCTGTCTGTTTGTCTGTCTGTGGCATCGTAGCTCCCGAACAGATGAAACAATTTAGTTTTTTTTTGTTTGAAAGGTGAATTTGTCGGGAGTGTTCTTAGCTATGTTTTATCAAAATACGTTCAGCAGTATTATTGCGTTGAGGGTTTTTTAAAAATTTTACAAAATTAGTTACTTATTGTTGTATATTGCATGCAGCAATCGAGGAGTATGGGGATTTGTGGCTCACCTGAATGGGTGGGCTCGTCTTCACTCCCTGAATGTACTCTCTTCATTTTCTGATGATCTCTGAAATAGAAATAGGGGATCTTTAACAACAACAGTTACCAAACAACAATATTACCAAACTCCGTATGTAGTTGTATGGGCGCGTTCACACAGAATACAGATCCGGAATACTGTAATTCTGTGTGAACGCGCTCATACAACTACATACGCTAATAACATATACGTTTAAACGGACCTTTAAAACGGACGTTCTGTGTACGCGCTCTTAAATACAAAATAACTTTTTAAACTAGAGTATATTAAAAAAAATACTTAGAATAAATAATTTAAACATTTTTGTATAAAAAAAATATATGAAAAAAGGAAATGGGCTCAGAGTGTGAATACATTTTGTTTTAAACGTAATTTCCTTGCATCCTCTTCAAAATGGCTTGGCTACCTTATCGAAATTACAGAAGTTTAAATCGTCAAACGCGCACGTACTTTGTTCGCACACAGCTACCGCACCACGCTTCGCGTAGCTCGTGTGCTGTTGGTTCACTACTCAAACTATGGTCATCGCAACCTATTTACAGTGACACTAGATTGATAAATCGGTTTTTTATTTTAAAAAACCCATATATCGTGAACTTAGCTCCTAACTAGCCGTTTATGTGATTAATTTATAGAAAAAAAATATTATATCGTATTTGATATTGAAAATCGTTATTTAACTTCCAAAAAATGAACAATATTGGTAATTTTAATGACCAATCTTAAGGTTGAATTCCGGCGCCGAATTCAATTTTTTTTTTTTTTTTTTTAAGTTTTGATGAGCTGTAATGACAGCTCATCAACAAAAAGATAGCGAAAGTTGATTTCGCGAGAACTAGGAGACTTAACACCCATGTTTTAATTGATAGTATCTCATAAATATCATCAGTTTAGCCCCTAAACAAATTTTTACAGTGTTTTGTTTTGTTTATGGGTATCGTAGCTAAACTGATGATATTTATGAGATACTATCTATTAAAACATGTGTGTTAAGTCTCTTAGTTCTCGCGAACTCAATTTTCGCTGTATGATGAAGTTTTGATGAGCTGTAATCGGCAAAAAACACTAACAAAATTGAATCTCGCGCCGCAAGCGTGAGCATTCACCTTAATAGTTTATGCTCGCTCCATAATATATAGAATTTACTAAATGTATCACAACTTACGGATATCTACTAGCATTCCCCGACCCAGCCATGTGGTTACCATGCTTGAAGATCACACGCTGCGAATCCCCCCGGCTGCAAAAGAGCATAGCGTTTGAAGTTTTGAGGGATAAATATGTTTAACGCTACTTGATAGCAGAGATAAAATATATGTACAATGTTTATAGTGAGTTTCTATATCATAATCAGTGTGGTAGTGTAGCAAATTATTAAAAGAAATATGTTCTCTTTGACCCTAAAAGCTTTGCGTTGTACTGTAGGTACCTAATCTACTTTTTTAATGAAGTAAAACTAGTCAAAAATGTATTGTGGTAAAACGGGATTGTCCAATCTGCTACTCTATCTATAGTTTAAAATCGTATTGTTTCAAACCATATATACAATGCTATTGATTACAATTGGTAGATATATAAAAATACAGATTAAAAAAAGCGTGTCTCTGTAAATCGTGACGGTGCTTGATCACGCAACAGACAAATAGCAAATATCCGCTTCTGTTAAAGCATTATATACCTCAAGCTTAGTGAATAAAGCTAAAAAGGAGTGGCACAAACAAAACTAAGCGTGGAGACTCGCCAAGCTGCCGACGTACCTCAACAGGTTTCTGATTCAGAACACCAGATCCGATATAAGAGGAAAGAAAAATTACATAAATAAAATTAAATACCCTGCAGGTACTGAGAATCCTAAAACTGGCTTTCCACAACACCACGGTACAATTAGCAGGTTAGAAGATAAATTAAGACAGAGAGAAAGTCATACTAACTTATTCGGAAAAAGGTGGAATAATCTGAAAAGTAAATCATTTTTAAAAAGGGAAACATTCAGTCTGCATCTTGAAGATAAATTACCTGAAGGTGTTATTGAAAGAATGCATCTTCCCCCCGTCCATGGAGATGTCTTCTTGCGAATTGTTGGAGGTGGTGGACCCTCCCGCGAAGCTTTTGGCGATCGGCTTCTTCACGTATGGAGGGTCGTATTTCCGAGACGTGCTCTTTTTCCTGGAGCAGGCGTGGCGTGGAACGCACACTCAGATCAATCGATTACGTTTACAAGACCGAATTGAATGGAATTGATAGCGAGATTGAGCAAACTTTGAACGTGGAACGAATGATGTCTGTGCCATGTTCCAGCTAATGCGGAACAACTTAGTTTGTAAGTGTAATGATTAAACTATAAATATATTACTTGTACAACGATAGCAGAAAAGGTTTTCATGAAAAAATATTTATTTCATCGTTCGTTCCATTTACAAGAATCGAATTGATTTGCAAAGCACCAGGCTTTTGGATATTTAATCAGTTCATCAATTTATCAATTTGGATTTTTTGGACTTTATTCAACTTTTCGTTTCATTCCTCATGGGAATTTGATGTTGCATGGAAATTAATAAATAAGATTGATCTTAGCTTAATGGTTAGTAGGTTCTTTCCAGTCTTTGTGAAATGACGTTTCAATAGCCAAAAAGCAACAGTATCAAAGCTAGATGAGATTATTTCGACCCTTGCTGATAAACAACAATATATCGAAAATGTAAATGATCTTGAAATATTGTATTAGAAAAAACTCTTTCAAATAAAATAATGAATCCGAATGATATAGTTGAAGTTAATCAGCGAGTATTAAATAAGCTCCCTGTATCATTGTAATCAATCACAGTTGGAGTTATGAACTAGAAAGAACCGGATGTCTTAAATGTATAATAGAGGCGTTGCTAACTAGATAGACAGCGGCTTGAAAGAAGAATCCGTGCATTGCACATTCGCTTCTCGTGCAAAGATAGAGTTCAGTGGTAGTGAAAGTGAGTGGTGACGTAGTCGAGCGATCTATATCTTCTGCAGTTATTAATATGTGGGTCCAAGTACCGAATGCGACGCGACAGGTAGTTATTGTATAAAGGGATTCTTCAGTTAGTTTGTGTACATGGGTGTAGTCAAGGGTGGGTCTGTAGCCGCGGCCGTATGAAGGTATAGTGAGTGAGTGGTGACGGAAGATATAGACGCGTCGGCATCGGCGGGGCGCGGTCGCGGGCGCTGCCGCCCGCCGGTGCTTCGACCAAAGAAAGGAAACGAAAACGAGTCACAGTTCACATAAGCCAATGCATACATCCAAGAGCCCAGAATCTTAAGGGTTTGAGTCGAGGTGTCTCGAGTTACAACGAGGAAAGCCTTCCCGGCATGCAGCGAGGCGGTCGGACGGCGAGGCCTCGCGTGGCGCGTGGCGCGTGGCGCGCGTGGCACGGCGAGCTCGGCATTCGGCCGCCGCGCGCAGACACAGAACCACAGATCAAATGCAGTTGTGGCGCGCCAACCGGGCGGACGCGCCACCCGCCAACTCTAACGCTACGACGAAAAACGTAAACGACATAAAAATAACTTTCAAATAGGTAACAACCAAATAATAAACCAATCGCCGACGTAACGAAACGAACAGAACACCAACGCTAACGTCTAAAATAAACATACAAGTAATACGAAGGTGACGATTGAAATGTCTTCTTAAAGACTACCTTTGGTCTGTTTTCTGCTCACTAACCTTAGGCACAGGGAGAAGTTTTTGTGTACTACGACTGACCTGTAGCAGAGAGCGCTCAGGGCAAATACTATGAATACCCCCCCTACCACAGACATGAGCACCGCCACGAGGAACACCGTGTTCGAGCCGTGGTAGTTCTCTGCGCCCAAAGAGAAGGTTGTGAGTCGCGGTCCGGCGCGGCGTGACGTCACCGCCCCGACGGTAGCGGGGCAGTGACGTCAGCGGGCCGGCGCCGGCGCACCGCGGCCGGGACACTACGCGTAGACACATACACGACACGGATACACGTACGACATACAGGCACGAGCGACAGACACAGTGCAACAACACCGAGTTACCGGCCGTTACCTGAAGCAGTACGCCATCCAGGCGAACCCCACGAACACCGAGAGCACGACCGCGAGCAACAATATCACCATGTTCATGGTGCTCATCTTATTCCCCGAGTGCTCACCTGCAAGAGAGGGTCCCGCGCGTTAGTGCGCCGGCGCCGCCGCGCATTGCCACGCCTCCGAGCAATGCTTCATCCAACACATACCGTACTACGCTTACTGCGTCTCCCGACACTTTACTACGCTTACTGACCGTTTATTGAAGCTGCGATCGACCTAAACTCTTCCTTTATCGGTACGACTCGCGTTCGCGATGATACAAAAAGTTTTTTGGATTTTGAGAGCAGTGCTCGGATTTTTGGGCCAATTAGTACATTTTATAAAGTAGGGGGAATATTAATAGAATGAAACAAGACACCTGTAAACATATGAAAGTGGTTAAGTATTAATGTAACATTATAAATGATGAGTGGCGTGTTACTGTGTTTTGGTACTTTAATGTAGGTATTGATCTTGTGCACCAAAATTAGTGTGTTATTAAAAAAATAGCAATACTGAAATAGGTCACATAAGTTTCAGTGTTAAAAGAAACTAAAAAAAAAAAGTAAGAGGTGTTGATAGTGGCACATGTTCAAGTAAGAAAGGAGAAACAAGAGGAGAAAGAGGAGAAGAGGGAGACAGATAGTAAATTTTATAATCAGTTTGGTAGGTATAAGGTTGGTAGAGGAAAACAAAACTCAAAAAAAAAAGAATATATTTATTTGACGGAAAAAGGAATAACAAAATGTTAAAAAAATAAAAGTTGACATATTGTTATCGAAGTTAATTAAGTATCATTATATTTTAAGATTAAAATTTAATTCAATGTGTACTTAAAATTTTATATGGATCAAAGTTTGAAATAACTATATTGAATTGAATTAACTCACAAAAATCACTTATTTATATCGAAAGCCAATTGAATCATACTATTTCTTTATTGGTAAAATATATACCAAAAAATTTTGCACGTCCGCATTTAAAAACAAAACTGCAAGCTATGCAGCTATGCTAAGCTATGCCCCTTCACACGTGTGGTTATTTCAACATCACTTAACAGATCTAGAGAACTTCTTATACATTCAATGATTGCAACTTCTCCACAACGCCTTAATAAATGTAAGCTTATACAGGCTGTCAGGAAATACAATCAAGCGGAGTTACCAAGGTAGCTGAATGGCTACCTCCCTGATTTCACTTAACTTTCTTACGTAGCACACCATTTGAACCCCTACGAAAGTATTCGCTTTACCGAGTGCGTAAAACGAAGTCGTCCCAGTTGAATCGCTGTAGCTAGTGCTACGATGTCTACGTAGCTACGGCGTAGCGCAACGCATCGTAAAAGCTACATATCCATGGGTTATTTGCTAGTATTAAATGCAGCCGCCGTCATAATGACGGTTGTAATATAGCGGTGACCGCAATTTATAATCTAATAACAAACAAAAAATGACTTCTGCCGTCTCTGCAATTCTGTCAGTTTCCGCTTCATGAAAATTCCTCCAATAGGAGCTTTTAACTTTTATTTTAACATAAGTGTATTAAAAATAGATGTGATGTGACTACAGTTCCAACAGGGATACATTTACGTGTTTATTACTTTTTTGGGCAACTTTAGCTACTTAATTTACAACCAAATCGACCGCAACGGCTCCTTAAGTTCAAGCCATTAGCTTTTATTGACCATTACTTCAACTTTTTATTTGTTAAATTCGGTAAAGTAAACATTATACCGTTCACTCAGTCAGTGCAAAAGTTTTCGATTATCTTCACTAATTCTTAGGTCTACTACCTACGTGTAAACTGGCTTCGACTCACCATACGGTGTTTCCTTCTTGGTCATGTTGTAGGCGGCTTTGGTGGCGTTGTCGGGCACGTAGGGCGTGGGCGACGGCGGCAGCGCATCGTGCTGCGAGCAGTCCGGACCGGTCCAACCGCGGTCGCACACGCACTTGTTCAGATTTGAACACACCTGGAATTGGGAAAAAAATATGTGACTAACTAAAATAAATAAAATAATAAAAATAAATAATGCTGGACAGTTCCACACAACATTATCTAGTCCCAAGCTAAGCAGAGCTTGTGTTATGGATACTAGACAATATACTTAATACAACATATTACATAGATAGATATTTTTTATTACATATAGAAAATACCCAGAACACCGTGAACAAATATCAGCAAATCGCACAAATATTTGTTCCGAGGCAGGAATTGAACCCGCAACCTCCTGCGTCCTAAGGTTAACTCGTTTTAATGGTTCTGTCTTGGTTAGCTTAAGTTAGGTCAGTGACCAACTTGAGGTATGCTGGGGCTGAAAAGGACAGTAGTAAAATATTCGTCGTGATGACAGGATTCAGTGCGTCTCATAGAGGCTCTTTAATGCACAAGACACGCTGGTTTCCTCACGATATTTTCCTTCACTGCGCTCCCGCCAAGCAGAAATCTTCATACAAAAAAACGCCACGCTCCGCTCGAAAAAGCGGTTTTTATTGAACATCTCGTGAAATATAAATAATTAAAAAAAAACCCCGTGTGTACCCCAAACCCGTGTGTTTCTAAAAAAACCTCCGTTTTATTGTACTGATTTTATTTATCCAATTTTTGACCCAATAATCCGTACCATATTGACAAACAATCGAATCTAGCCAAAAGTTAGAGGTAACTTTGTGTTTTTTTTTTTATCGAGAAAATTTTGTCCTATCGTGTTTCTGCCTAAGTTATCCTTCGGTATTATAATTTAGTATCCATACATATTTTTAATTTGAATATTGTACTTAATTTATTCAGTTAAAAATCTAATCTAAGATTGATAATTTTGCGTTATACCCCTTAAGAGTACGTAATATTGCACACATACATTATTTGAGTGGAACATCCAATCCATTGCGCGACCTTCATTTGACCCATGACCTGTTAGATCCCCTGTTTGATGGAGTTCCTTCCACTAGACCATCAGTGGTCTATAATGTAAACAATATTCCACTGTAAGTCAGTTTAATGTCTAACGAGAATAAGTTGAAAAATCCCATAGACCTACGAAATTTTGCGTATAAAAATTATAAATATACTAGCTGACCCGCTCGCGACTTCGTCGACGCGTAGACTTTCATACAAACTATAACACCCTTTTTCAACCCCTTAGGGTGCGAATTTTCAAAAATCGTTTCTTAAAGCGCGCCTACACCCCTTAATAAATGCTTGTGCCAAATTTCAGACCTCTCGGCCCAGTAGTTTCCGAGCTTTCGTTATGAGTGGTCAGTGAGTGAGTGGACTTCTCTTTTATATATATAGATTCTTACCTACTTTAAATTAATAAGTTGGTTTACCCAACGAAAAATTTGTTTGCGTTATTGACTTAGTTTTAGACTCCACCGCACAATGCGGCTTCATACTCTGACTCCTTCACGGTAACTGCAATTCGTCTGTGGTACCATATCCCTCTCAATTATCGCGAGTCTACTTCAGTGGAGGTGTTCAGGTCTAGAATCTATAATCATTTCCTCAGTAAGATCGATTAATGAGCAATTTTATTAATACATTTCATTTAGAATTATATTAATGGTATGTATTATAATATTAATGATATGTATTAGTTTATTTTATATTTTAGGCAGTAATTTAAGTACTTATATTATTATTATTATTGTTTTTTTTTTTTTAATTTTTTAATTTTCTTATACTTATCCAATATTTCCCTTCTTGTGCACTACCGATACATATTTTTTTTCAAGGTTATCTGGAAGAGAATGCTTTCTAGCATTAAGTTCGCCTTTGTACTTCTTTGTTTTATGTGCAATAAAGAATTTTCTATCTATCTATCTATCAATACTATAGTGGATTTGTTTCACCAGTAGCATAAGAATAACTAATTCTGGTACCTATATAACTAGAGGCTATACGAGCAGGACTACCTAATAAAAATGACAAACTCTAAGTCCACGCTCACGTGCTCAAACATTCTAGGAACTAATCTAGGCAGCGCCGGCTTAAATCCATTCGGAGTAACAAGTTTCAACGATATTAAGGGAATTAATTTCGCAGTTGTGAATCGAATCGTATTACCTAACTGCCACAAATTGGACTAGGAAGCTGCTACTATTGTTAGCCGACTATTCGATACTGATGTAAAGCTAAGTAAGACCGAGAGAACGGCAACTGTGTGGTATTGGAATGTATACGTATTTTGTAGTGAGCTGGTTTGCGATACGGCGCGGTGTTTCTGTGTACTTATTTACCCATCAATGTGTATGCTACAGGTCAAGCGCTTAACTGAGTCAGTCATTGAGGTAGCGGTACGTGAGGGTAGTTTTCGTTACGTCAAAATGAAGCGTGGTTTCATGTCATCTGATAATTAGAGAGACAAAAACACCCCTCCCGGACAGCTCCCATACCTCAGGGACTGGCTCAGTTAACCTAGACCTGTAGCTGCTATTGATTCGTGGATCTAACGATTCTTATTTTTTGTAAGCTTAGTAAACCAACCAATGAGGCTTGTACCAATAATATTGGACCCGAAAGTAAATACTTTATAAAAGAAAATAAAAATTGAAACAAATTATAGTGTAAATTCCTGATAACTTTTATACCACTTGATGTTGAAGTGAGTTATCATAGTAGCACGGCCAATTGTAGATCGAGTTAGAAACGAATTGATGACTTCTAGTCTGAATCACTGTCCAAATCCTCAGCTCACTTGAGGTACTTAAATGTAGTTTAACTTGATTAATAATATTGAATTTAATTAAATACTAATACACTAAGAGGCTCTCGTTAAATAGTTGGATCAAGGGTCAGATTCAGAAGGCAGTACTCCTGGACTCGGCACGCATAGTCAGGAGGTTCCTCTCTCTGCAGTTCTAGCCTCCAACAGCTTGGGCCTTGCTCCGTGGTCGGTGGTTTACCGTTTTGATTTATATTTATATAATGTTTTTTATACTATTGGGTTTCGTAGATAGTGTTTTGTTCCCTTATAGTAAAAAATATATTTTGTAATGAGTTTGAAAATAAAGTGTCCTATTCTACACTATATTATAAAGAGGTAACCTTTGTTTGTTTATTGGATTGTTTGTTGGTAATGAACAAACTATAAATCTAATGTCCCCTTTTAAAAATTATTTCACCTATATATCAGAGAGTACGGGGGTTAGGGAGAAACTGCTTTTGCAGATTTTAATAGTATTTGGTGAGTTGGGAAGGGCAGGGATCCCGAAACTACCAGTGTGATGTCGAGGCGAGTTGCTAGTAGGTTCGTTCGTTTCGTATGAGGTGGTGCTGGCCTCTGGTGTCGGAGTTTGTCAAGCCGCCCGAGGGCCTCAGACTTATCGACTGCTATTAATAAATAACAGTCCCGGCTAGTAGGTAATAATCTACTATATAAAAATAAGTCGGGTTTTCCTTCCTGACGCTATAACTCCAGAACGCACGAACCGATTTGGCTGAAAATTGATGGGGAGGTAGCTTAGAACCAGGAGATTGTCTTAGGGGGGGGGGGGGGGGGTTCAACGGGTGCTACCCGTGCGAAGCCGGGGCGAGTCGCTAGTGATGAATAATAATTTATTATGCAATTTTTATTTAAGTTAGAGAGAGGTTAGAGGTGCTCCAAAGTTTTGAGACAAGGATTAGAGAAGCGGGAGCTTACTATTGATTTTGTAGATGAAACAATATTAGAACAATCCAACTTAAATTAGTACTTTGCTAAAATTCACTGTGTAGATTGGGTTTACTGAATTCTCGTTAGTCTTGAGCCCGTCTTTAGATTATGTCTGTACACAGTTCATCATCTTCATCACCCTGTAGACGTCTAGAGTTCATCATAGCCCTCTCCCATTAATGCCACAATAAATGGTTTTGTCATATCAGTCTGTAGCGTTGACACATGAATTGGCTGATTTGCAAATTAGGTTTATTTTTTATACTTGCTCACGTTAGTCGTCACCTTAGCGCGATTGGAATTAATCGTCCACGCTACAATTATAATAAATAAATAAATAATAAATAATGCTGGACAGTTCACACAACATTATCTAGCCCCAAGATAAGCAAAGCTTGTGTTATGGGTACTAGATAACTGATATACTGAATACAATATATTACAAAGATAGATATTTTTTATTATACATAGAAAATAACCAGAACACCCTGAGCAAATATCTGCAGATCGCACAAATATTTGCTCCGAGGCGGGAATCGAACCCGCAACCTCCTGCGGCGCAGGCGAACCTACGCCCGCCGCGCCACAGAGGTCGTCAGTCAGAGCATAATTATAATTATTTATCGAACGTGTATAGATAGATAGATATAACATTCTTTATTGCACATAAAAAGAAGTACAAAGGCGAACTTAATGCTAGAAAGCATTCTCTTCCAGATAACCTTGGTGTATTGCGGAAAAAAGATGTATTGGTAGTGCACAAGAAGGGAAATAGTGAATAGCTGCCATGAAACCTACGAGGAGATGCTTCAGCATAATAAGGACTTGCAACAGGAGCTATCTGAGTGTAGATATAAACTTGAACAATTTGAACTATCAGAATCAATACATGTGCCCTCAGTGAATAATTATAGGAGTTTAGATCTACAGACGGAACTCATGAACAGTGGGTCTAACTTTTCACTGATAGATCTTAGTACACCAAGTTGTAAAAGTAAATCTCAACAAATGAAAGGGAGTAACAGAATAAAAAAATATGTAAAACTTAGTAATTTCATAAAAAAGTCGGAGAAAAAGCTAAAGAAGCATAAAAATGTATTTAATTATGCAAAGCATATTAAGCAGAAATGTAATTTAAATGAGGAACTTAATTCCTGCTATAATTTAATTGGACGTAATTCAAAGGAATTAGATGATATGTCACAAGAAATTAAGTGTTTAGAAACATCACTTCTTGATGTAACACATAAATATAAAAAAGCTGAACAATTTGCAGCTGAAATGTTCAGAAAATGAACAATATTGTAGAGATAGTGAATAATGATAGCATATATGTACAAGTATGTAATAGTAGCTCACAGACTGACCATCCCGTGTCAGACCAGTTGGTTTCCATATCATCTTTGGATTCTTTGATACAGATGGCACCACTTACATCACAGAGTCAAGCTACATCTACTTTACAGGCTGAAGTAATTCATACACCTGGTGCGCAGTCTCCGGTTAGACAGGGAAAATCCTGTCGGCAGACCCGGAAGACTGTGGTGTATTCTGATAAGATAGGCGTTGGCATGGGTTTGCTACTAAGTGATCAGTTAGGGCAAGTTGTCACTAATAATTGCTTTGAAAATGCCCCCATTCATAAGTTTATAGATTGTATAAAGAGCGAAGATCGCTTTGACAATGACACCACTCTGATAGTTCAATTAGGTGAGAGTAGTGGTGTCATGCGACTAGATATAATTAAGCTAGTTGAGACTTTGCTACATAAGCTAGATTCAGGTTTGGGAAAATTAATTTTATGTGCATTCCCGTACTCAAAATCTTTGAGTTCCAAAGACAATCAAGCAATTTGGAATCTTAATTTAATATTGTATAATTTGACTTGTCGTCATAGAGACGTTTTGTTTTTTGATACTAATAATTTTATTAGTAATTTTATTTTGACCAGAGATACTGTGCTTCTTAGTAGACATAGTAAACTGATAATTGCTAAATTGTTAGCATTTAATATTTTTGATCCCGTTATAAGTACTATAACGCAGTTAATCGACGTGCCTGTAGTTAGTAGTATTACTAATGGGGGCACACAAGCAGGAGGGTCAGCTGACAATATTTGTTTAAACTGACGAGTCCGACAATGAGAAAGCCTGGCACATTACATGTAGTACATCAAAATGTGCAAGGCCTTCCCAGCAAAATATTAGAATTAGAATTATTTTTAAACATGTTTAATATAGATATCATGTGTGTTACTGAACACTGGTTATTACAATTTGATTTACTCCCTTATTATGAGAATTATAATATTGTAAGTTCATTCAAACGCAAGAACGCCATACGTGGCGGTTCCTTAATTGTTGCTCGAAATAATTTAAAATGCAAAGAACGTAAAGATGTTGCAAATCTCACTATTGAGAGGACTATTGAGCTGTCGTGTGTTGAGCTTGAGCGGCATATCATTGTGAGTGTTTACCGTCCCCCTGACGCGAACTTCGCGTTATTTGAATCCACTATGGAAGAAGTACTGCTTAAAACTTTTGGACGTAGTAAAATGTTAATAGTCTGCGGAGATTTCAATATAGATATTCCTGTGAATCCTCTATCTGAAAGAATTCTTAACTTATTTAAATGTTTCAATTTACGTCACCTTTTCGAAGAACCTACAAGGGTGACACTTACATCAGCCACCTGTTTGGATAATATATATTGCAGTAGTGTTCCAATTGATAAAGCAGTAATTAAACATTTCACCTCGGATCATTACGGTCACAGTGCTATATTTACTTGTAATTTGGTAGATGAACCTAAGGAATTCACTTATCGGCCTATCACAGGGAGTCGAATTATGAAGTTTCAGAGCAGTATTGAACTTAAAATACCCCTTTTACCATGCGTAGATGATCCAAATGACCTTTTTACCTCCTTGTCTAATTTGATAAATAAGCAACATACTGAGATATTTCAGTTAAAAACATGTATAGCTAAATCTAATGTCGGGTTAGCTGATTGGGCGACACCCAGTATCTATAGAAGTAGGAATAAATTATATGATCTCTATGCGGCTAGGGAATCAATGTTGCATGACCCAAAGTTTATTTTGTATATAAAGAACTATTCAAATACTTTTAAAAAAGTTTGTCGTGCAGCTAAATCATTACATTTGAGAAAAAAAATAGAAAAATCATCGAATAAAATTAAGGCAACTTGGAAATTAATTAATAATGAAACAGGTAAATCTAAGCCACGCAATAAGCAGATCAAATTAAACATAAACAATACAATATTGACAAAAAAGATTGATGTCGCGAATGCCTTTGACAATTTTTTCTCTAATATACCAGTTATTGTAACCCAGTCATTACAATCATCTGCCTCTGGAGCATCTACTTTATTGGAACTAAGTGTTGCTAAATGTGAGATCGCGTTTAACTTTAGATACGTAAATGGCGATAGTATTGTTAAGACATTTAAGTCACTTAATATTAAAAATACTGAAGATCTTTGGGGAATATCCACAAAGGTGTTAGGTATTATAATTATTGATATTGCTCCATGCTTAGCCTACATTTTTAATAGATGTGTTGACGACGGAATCTTTCCAGATCTTATGAAACATAGTAAATTAATACCTTTGTTCAAGTCTGGAAATGCAAAAGATCCAGCTAATTATAGGCCGATTTCTATATTGCCCGCGTTAAGTAAAATCTTTGAAAAACTTATTCTTACTCAATTATTGTCACACTTTAACTTCCACAGACTACTTCATAGTCATCAATTTGGATTTACCAAGGGTCGATCAACAGCTGATGCTGGTACCATGCTTTTGGAACACATATTTCAAGCATGGGAAAACTCGCAAGACGCGATCGGAGTATTCTGCGACCTATCCAAAGCATTCGACTGCGTGAGTCATGCTACTCTAATTTTGAAGTTAAAACATTATGGCATCCAAAATCAGGCAATTAACCTTGTAATTTCTTACTTATCCAATAGAGTACAAAAAGTTGACGTTGGTGGTGAAAGGTCTTCAGGATCGTCTATTGTTATGGGAGTGCCCCAGGGTTCAATACTAGGCCCATTTCTATTTTTAGTATACATTAACGATCTCCCTTTTTATGTAAAAGACATATGTGATATAGTTTTATTTGCTGACGATACGTCTTTAATTTTCAAAGTTGATAGGTCAAAAGCTAATTACGATGATCTAAATAAATCACTATCGCGAGTTCTTGATTGGTTCACAGTAAATAATCTGTTGCTTAATGCTAAAAAAACTAAATGCATTAAATTCACTTTGCCAAATGTAAAACATTACCCAACTAATATTAAAGTAAATGGCGAGACACTCAATCTTGTAAACTCTACTGTTTTCTTAGGACTTAATATTGATGCAAGTTTGCAGTGGGGACCACAAATTGAGGCACTTGCGGGTAGACTTAGTTCCGCTGCATATGCAGTTCGTACGATAAGGCAGCTTACTGATGAAGCTACAGCTAGGCTAGTTTATTTTGGCTACTTCCATAGTGTTATGTCATATGGCATCATTCTGTGGGGGAAAGCAGCAGACATCCAAGCAATATTTGTTTTACAAAAACGGGCAATACGTGCCATTTATAAAATGAAGCCACGTGACTCCTTGAGGGAGCGTTTTAAGGAAATTAACATTCTCACCGTAATATCGCAATACATCTACGAAACCTTATTATATACACATAAACACTTAGATAGATTTATGAAAAAAAGTGAAGTGCATTGTTTTAACACGAGAAATAAAAATAAACTGAGTATTCCCAAATTTAGATTAAAAAAAGTAAGTGGGTCTTTTATGGGGAATTCTGTTCGGTTCTATAATAAACTTCCAGAAAGTGCTTCTAAACTTTCGATTCGAAGATTTAAATCTTACATAAAGAATAATTTAATTAAGAAAGCGTATTACACACTACATGACTATGTTAAAATTGCAATAATTCTAATTCTATGTTGGAATTGCATGTTAATTAGATCTTAAGCTAGCAATAGTAAGCACCCAACCATGTAAATTCTGTTGATGTTCCATAATAAAAAATTAAAATTAAATTAAATTAAATTAATGATAAAGCCGCGTGGCCTGATGTCGCTCTGCCCCTCGACACCTAATTTGTCAATTTGCAATGTCTGTACCTGCATATAATTTATTACTGATGTGTTATTTATGTGTATATCAAGCGTAGTGTGTGCTGCCTTATGAACTTTTGCTGATTCTCTCTATCATCTTACTTTTGACTGCCTACCTAAGTAAGGCTTTTAATTTGGTTTTCCTTTTTTCCTTGAATCAGCTTCAACTTGTTCTCGAGGCACCACACAGGCGCTCTCCACCTAGTAGTAAGAAGGATCATCAAAAGAAAAACAGACCGTGTTTGTTGCCTGATTCTTCTAGGTCTGGTTGCGTTGGAACAGGAGTAACTGTAAATTTATTTTTTAAGACGATTCAAAATGATCCTTGTGATTTCAATGAATAAAATACTTTTGACTTTGACTTTGACTTTGAATAAGTTTAAGAAAATTAAAAAAATATAATATTAATAATAATGATAAAAATGATAATGATAAATGATTTATTGCTGTTAGATCTAGGTGGTAACATTTGTTTCTGTTAAGGTCTTAATGTGCATCTCTAGTCTGCCATGTCTGGCCTACAACATTTTATACAAGTAAAAAAACAAAATTAATTAGCAAATATCAAACAATAATAATAAAAAATACAAACAAATAATATGAAATATTGAAATTAGTGGAAATAAATTAGATTGTTTAACATTCAAATTTGTCAATTAGAAATTCATTAATCGAGTCATAAACCTTTTCTTCGAAAAGCTTCGTTAGTTTATTTTTAAAAGCATGAAATTGTATTCGTTGCGTATTGACAAAGGAATCTTGTTGTAAAGGATAAAAATAGTAGGCATAAATAGGTACTTATATAAATTACTGCCTAAAATATAAAATAATAACCTTATTTGTATTGTTAATGTGTATTACAGATAATAATCTGTGATCAAACTAACCGTTGAATTGGTGACCCCGAACATTGTTCGTACAAATATCTAAAGGAGTTATCTACTAAGCTGCGTGCACTTAAGGCCGCATAGTAGATGGCCCGCTAGTGACTTATTCGTCCGCACTATGTGACTCCGAACATACTGCTAGTTGCTCATCGAGAGGGGGCTTTGCTCACTACGTTATTCAGTTCGTGGTCGCTATTCAATAACGTATAGTAGTAGTAGAGTTTTTTTGTGAAAGAGTTCGTCCGGGGAAGTACTACCACCATACCTATTTCTGCCACAAAGCAGTAGTGCTCGCATTGCTGTGTTCCGGTTTCAAGGGTAAGGGTGCCGCTGAAATTACAGGCACATGAGGCTTTTCATATTTATGTCTCAGGGTGGCGGGCGCAGTGCAATGCCACATAGGGCGCGTCCTAGGTGGACGTGACCTATGAGGTAATGCACTGTTCATAGGTAGAGGTTAGCGCTTAACATCAGGTGGGCCATCAGCCTGTTTCGTCATTCATGTAGTATAAAAAAAAAAAAAACCTCGACGGATATTGATTCTGCGAGATATATGGTCTGATTCTGGGAGCTATATCGATGATCTAGGTTTTTCAACGAATCTCCTGGTTTCAGATTTAATCACGCGATGAAACTCCGAGGATAGCTCTCTCATAGTCTATCGCGCAACATTGATGCTTTTAAGCCATTGCTTTTTTGTGATTTCTGTTTTCTATGCGGTCAATAATTAGCGACCAGTGCTCACTGGCAACACGCACTGCTTATAGACTTTCGTCTTGAGGCTCTACGGTATCATGATAACGCGTCGTGTCCACGTCCGTAACGCGTGTTGTCGTCGTGTGTCGTCTAATTACTAGACTGTCTACACTATTTACACTAATCTACACTTCTACACTAATATTATATCTTTATAATATTAGAAAAAAATAGAGAACATTGAAATTTCCATGTTTTTTTTTTTTTTTTTTTTTTTTTTTTTAATACTACTTGGGTGACGGATCAGGCAAGAGTCCCACCTGATGTTAAGCGGTAACCTCTGCCTATGAACAGTGAATTACCTCATAGGTCACGCCCACCTAGGACGCACCATATGTGGCATTGCACTGCGCCCGCCACCCTGAGACATAAAGATGAAAAGTCTCATGTGCCTGTAATTTCACCGGCACCCTTACCCTTCAAACCGGAACACAGCAATGCGAGCACTACTGCTTTGCGGCAGAAATAGTACTTCCCCGGACGAACTCTTTCACAAAAAAGCTCTACTACTACTACTATGTCAATATATTTATGAAAACCTGATGTATGTTCGCAAAAATATAAACTTGTTTAGTAAAAAAAGCGACAATCATAATATAAATAATAGGAACAAAGATAAACTCGCTGTTCCCACTATCAGGCTTCATAAGTTAGTAAATCGTTTACAGGGCAATGTGTACGCTTCCATAACAAGATCCCAAACAACGTGCTAAAGTTGTCGATAAACAAATTTAAAAACTTAATAAAAAATTAACTTTCTAAAAAAGCGTACTATAAAATCTCAGTTTATTTAGATGATAATAAAGCTTGGGACTGAACTTGCTACAACTCAGCCAAAACAAATGTATATCTAATAATAATATTGCAATCTATAATTATTTTATAAAAAGCGACGTGTCAAAGAGATTTTTTTAAAAATCCTATTGAATAAATTAAGTTTGAATTTTGAGTGTAGAAGTATAGATTAATGTTTTCCAAGAGGAAAGATTTGTATTTGTGTGTGTGTGTGTGTGTGTGTGTGTGTGTGTGTGTAAGTTTGTAATGAATAAACTGAAAAAATAAAATGCCGATTTCAAAAATTATTTCACCATCGGAAAGTTACATTCACCCTGAGTGACATAGGCTACCAGGGGGATGGGGGATAGGAGGAGGGGGGAGTCAGTTTTTTATCCTGAAACTACACGTGCGAAGCCGGGACCAGTCGCTAGTATATTATGATAGGTATAATATTTTTTGACATAAACTAAAACATAAATTCAATCAGTACCCTTAGTACGAGAATTTGTGAGTATTCGAAACTATATGAAGTTTCATTTCCTTCAATAAATTTACTGACAGCGTCCTTAGGTTTCTCCTCGTTTTCGCTAGGGGCGCTGCTAGTAAATGTATGGAAGGAAACGAAACTTCATATAGTTTCGAATACTATCAAATTCTCGTACTAACCCCCCTGATTTATATAGCGTTTCGTAGCTTCGTATTCGCAGACAACAACAATAGTGCTTGAAGCGAATCGAGGCCACCGACGTGCGCTGAGACAGACGAAATGATACATTCGCATCACATCAGAAATTGCATTCAAAGCGGAGTAGTCGTCGGTCGCGCAAAAGTACGCGCTGCATACAGTTCATGGATGTTGCTGTGGCACATCGTAGTTTACAGTTTAATTCTGTCTGTTAACAGTTGTAGCCAGAAGTGGTTGAAAATTTGCCTATTCGTTCAACCAAAAAAGTTCAAAATAGTGGCTACTTTTTCCAATTCTGGCAAAAAAAAAACGTGTTTTCTGACCATAGGGATAGGGTTACCAGAAGACAGGAATTTTCCTGACATGCGGAAATTTAGGCATTCTATCAGGGAAACAGGAAAAATTAGAAGTTTTTAGGAATTTTAAAGATTTAAATGAATAATAACCTCCAATTAATGAGGCGCATGTTGTTCTTGGATTGCTAACGAAACATGAAAATTGTGTTCAGTTCCGGCAGCCACTCCACGCTTTGATTGCTTTAGCAGCATCATAAAAAAAAGCCAGAGTTTAGCTCACTGCAGCCTAGCAAAAAAATGTACTGCCCTGCCCTTATTCTTTACTTATCAAAATGTTCACAGAGCCAAAATGTCAGGAAATCTAGTAAAAAATGAGAGAAGTTGGCAGAAAATCTCATTTTTAAACCTGGTAACCCTACATAGGGACCCTCAGATATTGATTCTGGAAGCAATCGGTCCAGTTAGTAGTTTTAGTAGTAGTAGAGCTTTTTTGTGAAAGAGTTCGTCCGGGGAAGTACTACCACTGTTGAGGATTAATATGAAGAACTTCTTGTATTGAATCTACGTTTAATATTGTATTTCTAGTGATTTACAGATAGGTTCTAAATATAAATATATTAATCTGTAGCCAATATGTCGGCGGTCCACGGCTAAGTGCGTTCTAGTCCCCCCGCGCAGGGAAGCGAGGGGCGAGGCTTCTCGTGTGTATTTGTTTGCGTAAACAATCTCCGCCTCCTTGAAAAGTGAAGATTCCTGTTCCTTCTAGGGAAGATCCATGAGAGGGCAAATTCTGTTTATTGCTAGTCTTACGATTCCCTTGCTGCTTGTTTGAATGTCTGCTAAACGACAGGCACCATCAGAGCCTCTGTAGACGGCTGTGATCCTTCCTAATGGCCACTTCATGGGTGGGCTGCATTCATTTCTGATAAGCACCAATTGATTGGGTTTGATGTCAGGTTGTCTGTTTTGCCATTTTGTTCGCTGCTGCAGTTCGCATATATATTCGCGGCTCCATCTGTTCCACATGTGTTGCCTCGCTTGCTCTATGAGGGCGTATCTGTGGAGTCGGCTTGGATTAACATCTTTTAGATCAGGGGCAGGTAATGACGTCAGCGGTCTCCCTACGGGGAAGTGCCCTGGGGTCAATGGACAAAGGTCATTTGGATCGGACGACATAGGAACTAGCGGTCTCGAATTCAAAATGGCCTCTATTTGGCAAAATAGTGTAGTGAGCTCTTCGAATGTGAAATGAGCGTTACCTACGACCCTTTTCAAATGGAATTTAGCTGACTTCACAGCTGCTTCGTATAGACCCCTGAAAAAGGGCGTGTATACCGGCGAAAATTTGAATTTAATGCCTTCACTAGCTAAATCTGACACAGACTCTGAACAATTATTGACAAGGGCAGCAATCTCTCGGCTTGCACCGACGAAATTGGTGCCGTTGTCACAAAATATCTCGCGAGGCTTTCCTCGGCGAGACATAAAGCGTCGCAAGGCCAATATAAACGCTTCTGTGGTCAAATCACTAACGAGTTCTAGATGAACCGCTTTAACCTTGAAGCATATAAACACACAGAGATAGCATTTTATTAGCCTGGCGCCACGACCCTTTTTGTTGACGATTAAAAAAGGTCCTGCATAATGAGTTCCTGTTATTTCGAAAGGAGAACCTGGTGATAATCTTACAGAAGGTAAGTTACCCATAATCTGTTTTGCAACTGCTCCTTTCATTCGTTTGCATCTTAAAAAATGCTTACATACTCGTCTTGCTAAGCATCTCCCACCAATGGGCCAGTATTGTTCTCTGACGACTGAAAGAAGCAATTGCGGCCCTGCATGCATTAATTTCATATGATAATAGTTCATGATGATTTCCGTATATCGATGTTTACTATTCAAAACAATTGGATGACGTTTTTCAAACTTGTAATCTGAGTTGTCCAACCTCCCACCAACACGAATCAAGCCGGTTTGTTCATCAACCGTGGGGGTTAAATTATGCAATGCAGGTAATGCTTTAAAATTATTTTTGTAAATAGAAAAACTTTCTAGTTGTGAAAATTGAGCTAGCTTCAACTCACTGTTCTCTAATTCTTCAACAGTGAATGGCCCAATTATTTTTACCTTCTTTCGGAAAATAATAATAAATCTACTGACATACGCGAATATACGACGTAATTTTATAAAACTTGAACATCGCTCAAAATCAATAACTTACTTTGGATTTGTATCAATATTTGAAAGGTGAACTCTCACCTCAGGTAAGTTCATATTTTGTGTTTCACCGCGCCGCTGGTTAGGCCACTGATCTTGTGGGCTTTTTAGGTATGTAGGCCCACTACGTCGCTCTAACGACTCGAACCTCTTGCGTGCGATATAACATGAATGGCCTACCGTTTCAGGCTTCGCTTTTAAAGGCAACGTGACACAGAACCTCCCGTCCTCAAGCCGTCGAGTGTGCTGCTCGAAATGCCGCTCGCACTCCATCTCATCCAGAGACCTGACGGGCTTTTGAGGAACTTCTTCGGGTTCCCAAAATTTACTGAGTTGACTTCGAATTTCATGACTGAAATTACACACCAGTTTAGTTTGATTATTACTATTATCGCTACACATGACTGGTCCCGATATCAACCAGCCAAACATGGAATTCTGTAAAATAGGCAATTGGCTGCCTAATTTGATTTGTTCTGTACATAATATGTCCCAGAACACGTCCGCTCCTAACAACAAATCAATTTTCGCAGGCATGTTATAGTTAGAATCAGCAAGAGTTACATTTTTTGGTATTTTTACCCCAGATACATCAACTTCATTACTTGGAATCGAACTTGTTATATTGTTGATAACAAATGCATTGACTGACGTGCTAAATGTATTTGTGCGCGACTGTACTTTAATGTGACAGCGCTGTAAAACATCGAACGATATGCCGTTAATGCCTGTTACGCAAACCGAGTCTACATTCTCAGTTGGAAGGCACAGGTTTTTTATTAGTTCTTGATTGATGAAAGACGACTGGCTTCCGCTATCTAGCAGGCAGCGTGCTTCCACAAAATCATTTGAATTGATACATGAAACCTTGACAATAGCTGTCGATAATAAAACTTGATTAGCAATGCAAGTTGACAATGAAATCGGACTACTAGTAACCTCTTGCTTGTTCTCTGCAATCGGTTTGTCAAAATGCAAAAGCGAATTGTGTTTGTGACTGCATATTTTGCAAGTCAAAGACTTGCATTCTGGGGCTAAATGTCCGCTACGTAGACAGTTGATACAATATCTATTTTTCACGATTAATTTGAATCTGTCTGACGGTGACATCGCCAAGAATGTTTTGCAATAATAAATTAAATGCTCGTCATTACAAACTAAGCATTTGTTGTTATTTTTGTTACTCTCATTGGAAACTGCGGCGAATGACTTTTGTTGTTTATTCATGCGCTTATATTGCTGCAGCTGTGGTTGTTGGTGCGCTTGTTGCTGCCCAGAACCATGCTCGCTGCTACTTGCTGCTGTCGCCTCGAGAACGTCTGCTCTCATACGCAAAAATGCATAAAATATTTCTAAATTAGGTACCTCACTCAGAGATCCTTTATATTCCTCCCATTTAATACTTGTTACGCTATCTAATTTCGCTGAAAAAAGAAATATAATCAGACTGTCCCAATTATCAGTTTTTTCACCTAAAGTACTTAATGCTCTCAAATGTTTCGCAATATGGTCGGCCAGAGAACGCAGCGAACTTGCTTCACTGGTAATCGGCGCGTCGAACATAGCCTTAAGGTGAGTACATACTAGCTTACGCTTATCATTATATCGGTCACACAGGAGTTTCCAGGCGATATCATAGTTACGGCTCGATAACTCTAAGGATGCTATCACAGAGGCTGCGGAACCAGTAAGTGCACTTTTCAAATATTGATACTTGTTTATGCTTGCAATGGAATCATTGGTATGAATCATAGAAGTATACGTATCGTGAAATTCCAACCATTTTGATCCGTCACCATCAAAATTAGGTATTTTAATTTGAGGTAACTTAATATTCGAAGTTTGTTTGGTTGTAGTCGAACATGAACTAAGCGCGTCAGATTCAATAACATTTTTATATTTATCTATTATTTCTTGGGCCTCCGCCATACATTTATAAAACCGATTTTCACTAGATTCCCTCTCGATCTGATTTTCTGGATTTTCCTGCTTAACTTCTATGCTAGTTTGAATTAGATCATACTCTTCAAATAGGCCTTCCAACTTTTTTAATCGTGTTTTTGTTTCATGGCATCTAAGTTTACTTATGGTAACTAATGGCTTCAATTCATCTAAATATTTTTCAAAAGTAGTTAGCCTTCCTTTTATGGAAGCCCTTTTAGCCTTAAGATCCTTTAACTCGTCTGCGCCAGTCATTGTAATGAAGACAAAAAATATCAAATGTATAAATACCTTTACTCGAAGCAAACCTTCAAAACAGCTGTGATGTCGAGCGAAAACAATAGGTAATATGCACGGAATACGTCGTCACCGACAGGTAGATAAGAGTGCATAGATTTAGGTAGGTATCTGTCAACTGATTGCGCTTGAACTCGCTTGATTAACCTGGAATTGACATGAATTGTGATTAATTTCACTAACTTTAACTGTTTACGATCAGGGCCTTTTATTTTACGTAGGTATTTCAATTAAGTACCTATTTTCCGACGAAAACATAAAATAAAGTTGAAATGATGTGATAGATAGGTAAAAATCAATATGTTACACCTACAAGAGGATAAATAACGTTTAGCAAGCTTGGCGTAGCATATACCTAAACATGTAGGTAATATAAAATAATGCCACGCAGAAATGGGAAGATGTTTTCTCTATGGAATGCTATAATACCAATGTATTATTGGTATATTGAATAGAAAAATATATAAGTATCACTAATATTTACGTGAATATGCTACTATAGCATTGTTGTAGTTTGACTTAGCCGAAGAAACTCTGCTCAAAGCGCGTAGGTAGGTATTTGATGGAAGCCTTTGCGAAACAAAATTATTTAGGAACTCGAGCAAGCTAGACAAAAAATGAATTAGGAATTAGGAGAATAAGTTAAGGAACGGGCAAACCTCCCTTTCAGAAACCAACTTCACTGTCACACACTGCAAATCCTTTAGTATTTTCTTTGTTTGTTCCAGTCCAATCCAATATTCATCGTTGCATTCCAAAGGTCGTTTCCAATGCTCCATAAAAAATGTCCACCGGCCGGCAGCTTGTAAATTGCAAATTCGTGTTTTTCTTGTCAAACGGTCGCCAAAACTTGTTGAGGATTAATATGAAGAACTTCTTGTATTGAATCTACGTTTAATATTGTATTTCTAGTGATTTACAGATAGGTTCTAAATATAAATATATTAATCTGTAGCCAATATGTCGGCGGTCCACGGCTAAGTGCGTTCTAGTCCCCCCGCGCAGGGAAGCGAGGGGCGAGGCTTCTCGTGTGTATTTGTTTGCGTAAACAACCACCATACCTATTTCTGCCGCAAAGCAGTAGTGCTCGCATTGCTGTGTTCCGGTTTGAAGGGTAAGGGTGCCGGTGAAATTACAGGCACATGAGACTTTTCATCTTTATGTCTCAGGGTGGCGGGCGCAGTGCAATGCCACATAGGTTGCGTCCTAGGTGGACGTGATCTATGAGGTAATGCACTGTTCATAGGCAGAGGTTACCGCTTAACATCAGGTGGGCCTCCTGCTTGACCGTCATCCAAGGAGTATAAAAAAAAAAAAAAAAAAAAGTTACATAAATGTTGATAATGACATACTTCATATAGCTTCACTATGCCTCACTGAAGAAGTCAACAAAAAGTTTTTTTTTATGAACTTTTTGAAGCCCTTGCCCGCGGTGTGCCACAGCTACAGCAGTGGACTGTATCTGCATTCGTTCACAAATTACGAATACGAGTAGCATGCATACGACAGATGTAAAACCCGGCTGGATAAGCGCAGAGTTTATGCAGTAGCGCGTTCATACTAGTTTAGTAGTTCTAGTGCTAGTTAAGGAGTTGAAATGATTTAGGAAGTTTGTTTTATAGAACAATGTTGGGCAAGTAGTTAATTCTGGGATGCATATGTTTGTGGATACGGTTGCAATTACTACCAATTATTTTCGCATTGTAATAACACGACCGGAGATTTGTATTTGCAGTGTATGCTTACTGCGATTGTTTGTTATTTAGTACTTGTTTCACACGTTCCAACGTTCTCGCGTAAATATTTGAAAGAACGATTCTTTTTTTAGTAGAAATTGAAATTACAGGCACATGAGACTTTTCATCTTTATGTCTCAGGGTGGCGGGCGCAGTGCAATGCCACATAGGGTGCGTCCTAGGTGGACGTGACCTATGTGGTAATGCACTGTTCATAGGCAGAGGTTACCGCTTAACATCAGGTGGGCCTCTCGCTTGTTCCGTCATCCAAGTAGTATAAAAAAAAAAAGAAAAAAAAAGGCTATTAGTTGGAAAGTAGGATGGTTAGATTCGATACAGGTTTACTTTATTTAACAAACGGTTATCAAATACGTAGTTGTTTGTAAAAAAAATGTTTTTTATTAGATATTTATTTAATTTATTATTTATTTACTGTATTTACTTTATCGAAGTAGGCAATAAAAAAAATACTACACCTCTTACTAAATAAAATCAAAACCAGGGTTGGCCAAAACAACCAGGTACAAAGTGTACAGCTCGGCCATGTAACTGCATTCGGGCCGTGGCATACGTGCACGGGCCCAATTCGATTTGCGACACCGAGAGTTGCGCTCGCCTGTCGCAGATTCAGTTACGGTGCGTATTGCCGGGTTTAAACTTGCCCTGTGACGGTGATTTTGAGTTTACCTGGAAGTAACTCAAACGTACAACGAATATAAGATGTGAACGAGGTTATGGAATACTAGCACGGTCAACGCTAACTTTGGTATTAAAACTAGCCTATATGTCAACGAATATAAGATGTGAACGAGATTATGGAATACTAGCACGGTCAACGCTAATTTTGGTATTAAAACTAGCCTATATGTCAACGAATATAAGATGTGAACGAGGTTATGGAATACTAGCACGGTCAACGCTAACTTCGGTATTAAAACTAGCCTATATATCAACGAATATAAGATGTGAACGAGGTTATGGAATACTAGCACGGTCAACGCTAACTTCGGTATTAAAACTAGCCTATATATCAACGAATATAAGATGTGAACGAGGTTATGGAATACTAGCACGGTCAACGCTAACTTCGGTATTAAAACTAGCCTATATATCAACGAATATAAGATGTGAACGAGGTTATGGAATACTAGCACGGTCAACGCTAACTTCGGTATTAAAACTAGCCTATATGTCAACGAATATAAGATGTGAACGAGGTTATGGAATACTAGCACGGTCAACGCTAATTTTGGTATTAAAACTAGCCTATATGTCAACGAATATAAGATGTGAACGAGGTTATGGAATACTAGCACGGTCAACGCTAACTTCGGTATTAAAACTAGCCTATATATCAACGAATATAAGATGTGAACGAGGTTATGGAGTACTAGCACGGTCAACGCTAATTTTAGTATTAAAACTAGCCTATATGTCAATAAAGGTCATAATCTACTTGTGTACCTCATTGAAATAGGTTTTGATTAAGGTACAATTAAGTAAACATTTTAACTTTCGTCTTTATGATATAAATTTAGGATAAGAAGGATATGGAAAGTGGGACGGTTAGTTTCGACAGACGTGAGTTTTATAAAATTTTAACGATGGCCTCTGTGGTGTGTCGTGTGGCGGTCGAGTAGCCAGCTGAGATGCCAGTGGTTGTGGGTTCGATTCTCGCTGCGGGACAAATATTTGTATGTTCTGCAAATATTTGTTCCGGGTCTAGGTTTTGTAGAACCATGATTCCTAGTGGTAGTTCCTGATACCGAGGACACAGGGAATCCTAGTGTGGTATCAGTACTATGTATGTGACTGTTGGGTGTTATGTTGACGACCTCTGTGGCGGGGCGGGCGAACGTTCGCCTGCGACGCCGGAGGTTGCGGGTTCGATTCCCGCCTGCTTGTGCGATCTGCAGAGGGTGTTCTGGGTATTTTCTATGTATATTAAAAAATATCTATCTATGTTATATATTATGTTAAGTATATCAATTATCTAGTACTCATAACACAAGCTCTGCTAAGCTTAGGGCTAGATAATGTTGTTTAAACTGTCTAGCATTATTTATTTATTTATTTTTTAATTATTTAAGTTATGGATGTTATAAAACAGACCATTAGTTCCATGCGTCCTAAACCCATATTACCTCTAAGTACATCCCTAGTAGGTACGAATTTCTTCTGTTGACAAAGTAGCTCATAGAAATAACTCTTGTACCGAAATTAAGTCATGTTGCCGTTCACTTAATTTCGGTACAGACGGTATACCAAAAAAGGTGTTGTGTTCATTTTAAGTTTTGCTAATTTTGCGTGTTGTACATTATGTACCAGGGTGGCGGGCGCAGTGCAATGCCACATAGGGCGCGTCCTAGGTGGACGTGACCTATGAGATAATGCACTGTTCATAGGCAGAGGTTACCGCTTAACATCAGGTGGGCCATCTGCTAGTTCCGTCAAACTAGTAGTAATAAAAAAAAAAAAAAAAAAATGCTATTGTTTTAACTTTATTTCTTGAAGTGTCAAAGCTCTACGTTCTAATCCACTTTACTATTTCCCATTATTGTATCTCATAACAGTAATTAACGTATTTTAACAATGCACTAATTACCAACACCTGTAGCAAACGAAACGAAATGATAGATAGCGACTTTATTATACATGTGGGTGTTGCAGAGTACTATTTAAAACCGTAAAATGCAAGAAGTTAGCGAGTTTACAGCGCGATGTTAATTATCTAAGTGTAAGTCTGTGGGTACTTATACAGAAGGAAGATATTAAGGTGAATGCTCACCCTTGAGACGCGAAATTCAATTTTTTTGGTGTTTTCTGCCCATTACAGCTCATCAACACTTCTTCTGATAGCAAAAGTTGAGTTCGCGAGAAATAGGAGACTAAACACACATGTTTTAATTGATAGTATCTCATAAATATCATCAGTTTATCTACGATACCCCTAAAAAAACACTGTAAAAATGTGTTAGGGGCTAACATCGTAGCTAAACTGATATTAATGAGATAGCATCAATTAAAACATGTGTGTTAAGTCTCCTAGTTCTCGCGAACTCATCTTTCGCTATCAGAAGAAGTGTTGATGAGCTGTAATGGGCAAAAAACACCAAAAAAATTGAATATCGCGCCGCAAGCGTGACCATCCACCTTAATTAACTCTCATGCAGGAATGCAGTTATGAGTGAAGAATTGGCGGGTTTTTGGTTTAATAACTTTAATCTAAAACCTGTAACTATTGCTAACTTCTCATCACCCATTTGATAAATGACTGACTCTACAGTCAACTTTTCACTCAAGGAAGCGTATTTTCTCGTTCACCAAATGATTAATCAATATAGGTCTTGAAGTTTCCTCACCCGCTCATTGTTTTAAAAAATATTTTGTTTTGTTTTCTTAAATTGTGATTATTTATAACCACATTTGAGACTTTTCATCTTTGTCTCAGGGTGGCGGGCGCTGTGCAATGCCGCATAGGGCGCGTCCTAGGTGGACGTGACTTATGAGGTAATGCACTGTTCATAGGCAGAGGTTACCGCTTAACATCAGATGGACCATTAGCTTGTACCGTCATTCAAGTAGTATAAAAAACAGTCTATGTCCACTTTACAATTACCAAAAGGTAGAAGTCGTATAGTGCAACTTTACATACATACATACATAGACACACGCCTTTTTCCCCGAAGGGGTAGGCAGAGCCTCAATGGGCCTCTTTTCACAGTGGGTTGCACCATCGTGGAATATAGACGTGACGAGTGGTGAGCTCATCGCCGCCATTGCTTCCCACGACTGACTCAGCTAACGCTTTCTTCCAGTATTATCACATCCCATAAATGAGCTAGCAGCCAGGACAAATCTTATACCAACGAATCTTACAAACAAGATGTAATGACAATATTAGCACGCCCATACATTATTTGCATGGATATTTTGGTTCCATAGGACTACAACGGACTTTTAAAGGTTTACCGAGTTGAATTTATGTGGACAGTTTAATGAAGGACTTACAGGTGAAATATCGGCGCACTCGCTATATTTACTGCGATGAGAAAACTGGCAATATAATATTGTTGAAAAGTTTTAGTGTACAAAGTTGTACTGACTCAATAAATTCACAAATAAGAGCCGTTTTATCAGACATAACTGAAACCCCAGTTATTACAAGCTTCATATTAACTTGCATTGTATGTCCGGTTGGAATCTTGCAACTGAATTTTAAAGCAGTTATCCTCAAGCGATTGAGATGGTATTTTGCATACCTGTCAAGTTCCGATGACAATGCAATATTATGGTGACAGCGAGCTGATTTGATGATGGAGACGGAAGGTGGACAACGGAACTCCAGGAGGGATAATAGTAGACTGGCCGTGTTTAGGCTCATTTTGATCACTTACGATCATTAATTTTATAAAAGCTTGTATTGAAAAATATATTTCTCACAAAAAACTTTTGTAGAGGTTATTGTCTAAAATAAGGGTCATTAAATAAAGCTTGTATTTCGGCTCTGCGTAATAACGTGTAACAAATAAGCTTACAACTTTAGTCCCAATTAATTAGAACCGATGAAAAAAAGATAATTCTGTTTGCCTCTCCTCTGTTACCAATTAAACGTTTTAACCCTTTCTCATTGAAACGTTAAAAAATAATACAAACGTGTTTTAATTCAATGGTTTTAATCACCAATTACACTAACGTATCCACGCGTAGACGATATCATTGTTGATAGCTTTAACGGAGCAGCTGGCTAACCACATAGGGCACAATGTCGCTTTAGTAGTTTAAGACTGCGCCACCGCCAGGCAGAGATCTTCATACAAAAAAAACGCCACGCACCGCTCGAAAAAGCGGTTTTTATTGAATATCTCGTGAAATATAGATCATTTTAAAAAAACCCAGTGGGTGAACCAGTTTATTTGTCCAGTTTTTGACCCAATAATCTGTACCATATTGACAAACAATCGAATCTAGTCAAAAGTTAGAGTTAACTTTGTGTTTTTTTTATGTAGAAAATGTTGTCCTATCGTGTTTCTGTCTGGGTGATCCCTCGGTATTATAATGTAGTATCCATGCATACTTTTAATTTGAATATTGTATGTGAATTAGTAAGTTAAAAATCTAATCTAAGATTGCTAACTTTGCGTTATACCCCCCCTTAAACAACCACTATTCTTATAAGCAGCCTTTAGTCGTCCACTGTTGGACGAGGCTTCCCCCGTAGAATGCAATTTGCGATAATCACTGCACTAATAGCAGGAGGACTGGTGATTGCGGTATTGGTGTTGAGGTATCAGGTCACTGCTGCCCATCCCCTGGTTTATTCCCTTAGTCAGCATTTATGATATCCACGGGAGGAGACGTCGGGGTCTATTCTTAGGCTGAACACACCATAGTAATAGTACCTATCGCTATTTGAGCGAGAATTAAGTTGATAAATTACTAGCGACTCGCCCCAGCTTCGCACGGGTAGCCCCCGGTGACCCCCCCCCTCCTACTCCTCCCACCTATGTCAATCTCCTAGTTCTAAGCTACCTGCCCACCAATTTTCAGCTAAATCGGTTCACCCGTTCTTGAGTTATAAGTGGTGTAACTAACACGACTTTATTTTATACATATACTAGCTGTAACCCGCGACTTCGTCTGTGGAGTATTATTAAGCTAGTATTATTAGACTTACGCAGGTGAAGTTAGTTTCACCCGCGTAAGTCTCGATCCCGTAGGAATACCGGGATAAAAATGTGCCTATGTGTTAGTCCGGTAGTTCAGTTATCTCCATTCCAAATTTCATCCAAATCCATCTAGTAGTTTTTACGTGAAAGAGTAATTAGGATAGGATATTCGGTTACTAAATAACTCCTGCATTCTGCTGCTCGCCTGGTACACTGGATGAAAAGTCTTCACATTGCTGCTGTGCCCCGCGGTGTTTTCACATAGGTCTCGATCCCGTGGGTAGATTTCGTTTACCAAATTATTCCTGCATTCTGCTGCTCCCCTGGTACATTCGATAAAAATTCTTCGCATTTCTGCTGCGCCCCGCGGTGTTATCCACATAAGTCTCGATTACTCGTGCATTTTTATCTGCTAGCCTTGTACATTGGATAAACTTTCGCACCCATTTACGGTATTCCAGATATTCGGTTACCAAATTACTTCTGCATTCAACAACCTTCAACCTTTTTTCATTCCTTCTTACCAACAGGTGAGTTCGTGGTCAAACAAAGGTCTATCATTGTTAAAAAAAAAAAACTGCTGCTCGCCTGGTACATTGGATGCAAAGTCTTCGCATTGCTGCTGCGGTTCGCGGTGTTTTCCGCATAGGTCTCGATCCCGTGGGAAGATATTCGGTTACCAAATTACGCCTGCATTCTTCTGCTCGCCTGGTACATTGGATGAAAAGTCTTCGCATTGCTGCTGCGCCCCGCGGTGTTTTCCGCATAGGTCTCGATCCCGTGGGAACATGGGGATAAAAATGAGCCTATATATTATTCCGGGAGTCCAGTTATCTCCATTTCAAATTTCATCCAAATCCATCTAGTAGTTTTAACGTGAAAGAGTAACAAAGATACATCCATCCATACAAACTTTCGCGTTTATAATATTACTAGCTGACCCGCTCGCGACTTCGTCGACGCGTAGACTTTCAAACAAACTTTAACACCCTTTTTCAACCCCTTAGGGTGCGAATTTTCAAAAATCGTTTCTTAGTGCGCGCCTACACCCCTTAATAAATGCTTGTGCCAAATTTCAGACCTCTCGGCCCAGCAGTTTCCGAGCTTTCGTGATGTCTTTGAGTGGTCAGTGAGTGAGTGATGAGTGAGTGTGTGGACTTCTCTTTTATATATATAGAGTAGGATGTAGTTAGTTAGTTTCACATTTTTCCATATCTTTGATACTTATTATACATGATATATATATATATATATATATAGTATACTTTATTTATTTTGTTTATCTATATATTAATATATATTTTTTTGTTAGGAATGATTATCTTTTCATTTAAATTATAAGTATGTTGTTTGTTATATGTTTGTATTTTACTATAAAAACTTTCGTGAATCATATCAATTATTTTATAAAAACGGGAAATTTTCACGTACCGTTAAATCGATGTAAGCACCGACATGTTTGTATTTATTTTAAGGCAAATTAGTTTCTAAGCTATATTATAAGCTTTCTTTTGTAATTAGTTTTAGCACGCCAACCTTTTTTGTATCATCCTCATGGATGACTGGCAGAAAATGCTGCTTAGCATTAAGTCCTCCGTTTGTACAATTTCCTTGTGTTTTTTTTGTGCAATAAAGAATTAAATAAAGTAGATTTCATGTTGCAATTTTTGAGGTAACTTTTTTATGACGTATTAGTGTGCCGTAGCTGTAAGTTCAACGAGCCATTCTCCTTTAGGCTATGACATTGTACTGTAATTAAATTAAACAGTGCATCTGATCACCCGGCGGCCGCACATTGGAAGCGCATTATAGTTATCATTTCGTGTCGGTTTAATGTAGAACCTACCAGCGGCGACGGAATGAATGAGCTATACTCGTAATACTGAACAACCCTTGTTGCTGTTTTGCCAATTGCAGTGGGAATAGATTTGATAATGAACTGGGCTAAGTACTGCGTCTCAGGCAGACAGCAGTTTTTAACCCCCGACGCAAAAACGACGGGGCGTTATAAGTTTGACGTGTCTGTGTGTGTGTCTGTGTGTGCGTCTGTGTGTGTGTCTCTGTGTGTGTATGTGTGTGTCTGTGTGTGTGTCTGTCTGTGGCTTCGTAGCTCCCGAACGGATGAATAGTTTTTTTGTTTTTTTTTGTTTGAAAGGTGAATTAGTCTGGATTGTTCTTAGCTATGTTTGATCAAAATCGGTTCAGCCGTTTCATTGCGTTGAGGGTTTTTAAGTTTTTACAAAATTAATTACTTGTATTATTTGTTTTTTTATAAATATTATCAACGTGTACGTTGAGAAGTAATAGCGACATTTTAACCACCATTTTTTTACGTTAGAAGCGCATTTAAAACTTATTCCATGGTTTTTTGATGAAGAAATGTTATCGAAATCGTGTTTTGCAAATACGATGAATAATAAATAGTAAATAATGCTGAACAGTTCATACAACATTATCTAGCCCCAAGCTAAGCAGAGCTTGTATTATGGGTACTAGATAACTGATATACTTAATACAATATATTACATAGATAGATATTTTTTATTATGCATACAAAAAAACTCAGAACACCCTGAACAAATATCTGCGATCGCACAAATATTTGTTCCGAGGCAGAAATCTAACCCGCAACCTCTTGCGTCGCAGGCGAACGTTCGCCCGCCGCGCCACAGAGGTCGCCAAGATGAAAGAAGAAGAAGAAGAATATATATTTATTTGTATACAAGAGCTACACAGAAACACAGAACACACTAAGAAGAAACAGATATGAAGGTACTAGGTGTAACTCAAGTAACAAAATGGTTCTGCCTCAGCATGAGTTGGTTGACAGCAAGCTAGCAACCAACGCTGGTCTTCCGGCAGAACCACTTGTTGGCGTTACGGCTAACCATTCGCAACGACTATACACACAACTAACATAAAGAAAACTAATAATAAGAATAAGGTAAAGAAAAGTAAGGTATGCTCAAATTTCTAAAAAAAACCACTGACATACTTTTAGAAAAGGTAAGAAAGTTTTTTTTTAAAATAATCATACCAATGAAAAAAAATTATCGTTCCGAAAAGGAAACTTTTACAGAGCACTTGTGTCGTGTCTTAGACTTTCCTGATCCTTTTGATGGTCAAACAAAAATTTCTTTAATTTAGATCTAAAACAATATAAGCTTTGCAGGTCCCTTATCGGTGGCGGGATATTGTTCCAGCACTTTGAGGCTGCATAGCGAAAGCTGCCTCTGAAGCAAGCAGAGCTGTGCCGCTGCGTCTCGAGCTGCTTCGAACACTGGCGAGAGCCACAATATCTGGCGCTGGATATCCATGACAACTTCTCGTAGAGATAAGACGGAGATTTATACTTCATAACTCCAAACATAAGACACGCAAGGTGCAATTTGCGACGATGCTTCATTTTCAAGATGAAATGTCGATTCAAAAACGGCGTGATATGAGCTCTAAATGGAACATCGAAACAGAAACGGCCGCAGGCATTTTGGACTCGCTGAACTAGTCCTTGCGTTCTAGAGAGTAATCGAGGCCCAATTACGATGAAGATTAACATGTATCTTTTTGGATGTCTTTTACTGTTTATTTTTGCTAAAATACTTTTATTTGAAGCCTATTTGACTGTCGTTAGAGCGTCTTGATCTGATTGGTACTTTGTAGCACAAAATACAAAATAATTTAATTTAATCTTTGTATCTATGAAAGTCGTGGCATAGACATGAATAGGATAAACCTGGTTCCAGAATTGTAAAGCAAAAATCTAATAACAGGACAACATCGCAGCACTCAAACTGTTAAAACTGGCACCACTTCCGACTAGTCAATTTAATAAAACATGCAAACTGCGGCCTTCAACTACCTTCATATAGGTACACAAAGTTAGAAATGATGCTGGGTTTAATAGACCAGTCAAGTGCGAGTCGGAATCGCGTGGAGAGGGTTCCGTACTAACAAAGTAGCTACTAGAGGCTAGTAACTAAATCGAATTTTAACTTTTTAGTTATCGGTGAAATTAAGCTACACGTTTTATAAGCATTTCCCCTTAAATATTTTCATTGTCCCGTGAATATTCGTTACTGTTTTTTTTTTTTTTTTTGAATTTTTTAGGTTTCCTGGAGGATATAGTAGGCTCAGTAGTTTCAGAGATAAAAAAAAGGCGGGGCTTGCCCGGAGGTATAGACGCTCGATTTTCGTAGATTTTCCTTAATATATTTTATGCAATATATAATTACAAAAAATAAATACATTTCTCATAACCAGTACTTTCATTACACACATTTTTGCGTCACAACACAGTGACAAATTAAAACTTTAAAATTCTAATTTGGCCCCAAATTGAACACCCAAATCAGAATTTGTTTATTTACGCTACACGTCCGGTACCTAACTAGTCACCTAACTCTGTATAGATGTACCAAATTTCAACTTTTTCGTTTAGTGAAAACAGGCTGTAACTGCCAGAAAGAGACACAAACACGAGAGTGATCCTAGAATGGCTAAGTTTTTTATTGGATGTACGGAACCATACAAATATTTTTTTATGAAGTCGTTCAATTATATCACATTATCTAAAAAAAAACAATTGAAGCATATTTTTTTATATCTGTGTAATTTGTTTTGTTTTAGTTTTTATTTAGTTGTTTTTTTTGTTTGTGTGTGTGTCTTTGTTTGTATAGTCATAACTAAAAGTTTATTTCTTTGTTTCTTTCTTTAAAATAATATTTATGACCTTAAAAATGTCGTTCTTTCGTAAGTTCAAAGCGTGAGCAAAAAGTTTCCTATACATACATAGACACACGCCTTTTTCCCCGAAGGTGGGTAGGCAGAGTCTCAATAGGCTCTTTTCACAGTGGGTTGCACCATCGTGGAATATAGACGTGACAAGGCTCTTATGCTCAAATCCAGGTTATGGGAAGGGTGATGGACTCCCAAGTCCACTTGATAATAACAGAAGACTAGTATTAATCTGCTTACCCCTTTAGCAGAGCACTCGTTGTTGTTCTGGTCGGTGGGGCACTTGGTGTGGTCGATGAAGGGGAAGATGGAGGTGCAGCTCTGGTTGACGCACACGAGGTTGTCGCCGCACGGCGTGCCGTCGCGGACCAGGCCGAGCGGCGCTATCTCCGTGTGCTGGAGCAGACCGGTGGTTATCCTGGAACCAGCATTGCGAAGGCGTGAGCCCATATGTATGAAGAACAAGAAGTAGGATATGCTGTGTCGTGGGTATCAGTAACAATGAGTACCACTACTATACTATTCAAACTTCCGTGAGTGATAATTCATAATAATTGAAAAATCGGTATTCAATTACCGTTTCAAATCCTCAACAATTCAATTATTCAATTACGGTTTTAGTAGTAGTAGAGCTTTTTTGTGAAAGAGTTGGTCCGGGGAAGTACTACTACCATACCTATTTCTACCGCAAAGCAGTAGTGCTCGCATTGCTGTGTTCCGGTTTAAAGGGTAAGGGTGCCGGTGAAATTACAGGCACATGAGACTTTTCATCTATGTCTCAGGGTGGCGGGTGCAGTGCAATGCCACATAGGGCACGTCCTAGGTGGACGTGACCTATGAGGTAATGCATTGTTCATAGGCAGAGGTTACCGCTTAACATCAGGTGGGCCTCTTGCTTGTTTCGTCATCCAAGTAGTATAAAAAAAACCAAAATAACTCACGAAGGTACTTGTTTCGAGTAAAAACACCCGAACCCGGTTAATACCGGTTTTTAATTATTATGAGTACCACTATACCAAGACCCAGACAAATATTTACAGATCATATTAACATTTGTCCCGCAGCTTGAATCGAACCCGCAACCTCTCGATCTCAGCCAGCTACTTGCCAGCCGCGCAATATTGTTCATACATGTCAAATAGTCCACACTTTAGTCTCCATCTCTATAAATAAATAATGCTGGACAGTTCACACAACATTATCTAGCCACAAGCTAAGCAGAGCTTGTGTTATGGGTACTAGATAACGGATATACTTAATACAATATATTACATAGATAGATATTTTTTATTATACATAGAAAAATACCCAGAACACCCTGATCTGCGATCGCACAAGTATTTGTTCCGAGGCGGGAATCGAACCCTGAGAAGTAACTCAGGTTCGTGCGTATATACGAGCAAGTCCAAACATAGAACCCTTCGATCACAGTAGTTCTCTCATCGCAGTTAGAATCCATTTGACACAAGACTTCTTTTTTTTTTTACATTAATAGACCCTTGTTTGACCACGATCTCACCCGTTGGTAAGTGACGATGTGGCCGAAGATGGAGCACAAAGCCGACTTCCGACTTTTTTAAATGTTTGTTTCGCCGTCCTTTCCGAACAGCTTTATATTTAACAATAAGAATAAATAAGAATATTTATAAGTTGTTACCTTGAACCACCCGCCAACCTGATACATAAAGATGAAGTCTCATGTGCCTGTAATTTCACTGGCACCCATACCCTTCAAACTAAGACATAGCAATGAGAGCACTACTGCTTTGCATGAAAGAAATAGGTATAGTGGTACTTTCCCGAAATAACTGTTTCACAAAAGAGTGACAAGACTTCTAACAAAAGTCTAGTCTATGTGTGGTTTGATGATGTCAACTAGGTCTCTTCAGGCATTTTGGAAAAAGGTTTTTTTGGAATTCAGGTGTATAAAAAAAAAAAAGTGCTAGACACGTTCACACAACATTATCTAGCCCCAAGCTAAGCCAGAGCTTGTGTTATGGGTACTAGTTAACTGATATACATAATACAATATATAACATAGATATTTTTATTATACATAGAAAACACCCAGAACACCCTGAACAAATATCTGCAGATCGCACAAATAATTGTTCCGTGGCGGGAATCGAACCCGCAACCTCCTGCGTCGCTGGCGAACTATCGCCAGCCGCGCCACAGAGGTCGTCAACAGAGTCGTCGTGTAACGAAAACAAGTTTTTTTTTTTTTATTCTTATAATGACGGAACAAGCAGATGGCCCACCCACCTGATAATAAGCGGTAACCTCTGCCTATAAACAGTGCATTATCACATAGGTCACGTCCACCTAGAACGCGCCCTATGTGGCATTGCACTGCGCCCGCCACCCTGAGACATGAAGATGAATAGTCTCATGTGCCTGTAATTTCACCGGCAACCATACCCTTCCAACCGGAACACAGCAATGTGAGCACTACTGCTTTGCGGCAGAAATAGGTATGGTGGTAGTACTTCCCCGGACGAATTCTTTCACAAAAAAGCTCTTCTACTACTAAAAAACAAAACAAGGTGTTTTAAAATTCAGTCCTAACGTCACGAAAGCCTCGGGATTACAGTCGCAAGTCACTTCCAAGGTTATATAGCAGCTGTTAGCGTTAGGATACCGTTAAGGGGCCCCAATTCGATTTGAACTAAAATCTTGTAGGTTCGTACAATTCAATTTTTGAAAGAGAGGCACTGTGTAAAATGAGAGCTAGTGCCAGATCCTGTGGTTGGAATTCGGAAAATTCCGCTACTTACTTGCGAAACGGCAATAAACGCGCAAAATATTCTAAAACTTGTTCCAGCACGTACGTTTTTTTGAAAAAGTCTTTCAAGTTTGTTAAATAAATGATTGTAATTTAGATTCTACACAACATGGGCTAGATACTTGATCTTTTTTTTTTTTACTTTTACAGTTTGTAAGAACATTATGAACATACAAAGTTCAGGTAAAATTGTGCAAATAAGCTGATTTTTGAAGGCTTATACAGAATTTAAAGGTAAACAAAAAAAAAACAAAAAAAGATCACGTACGTAGATATATTCTTCAAGATACATGTTTGTACAAAACATCTGACGAAAAAATTGTTACAACTTTATAATCACGTACGAGCTGAGCACCAGCGTTTTTATCGAAAGTACTTGACTGCTCTTAACAAGAGAAGCATCTATAAATATAAATAAATAAATAAATAAATAAATAATGCTGGACAGTTTACACAACATTATCTAGCCCCAAGCTAAGCAGAGCTTGTGTTATGGGTACTAGATAACTGATATACTTAATACAATATAATAACATAGATAGATACTTTTTATTATACATAGAAAATACCCAGAACACCCTGAACAAATATCTGCATATCGCACAAATATTTGTTCCGAGGCGGGAATCGAACCCGCAACCTCCGGCGTCGCAGGCGAACGGTTCTATCTATCGGTTCAATGAGTACTCGATTCACTCACTTGCACTCGTACTCGTTCCCTTTGATATTGAACACAGTTCTGGTGAAGTATTCGTCCAGCCCCGACACGATGGGGTATCTGTTCCCGAGCTGGCACTGCAGAGAGCCGCATCTCACATTCCTTGTACAAAATAAGGTTACATTACATTTTGTTACATTTGAGACAAGGGTTAAATTACATCACTGTTGTAGTAATCCACTCTGAAAGGATTTCGAAGTTACCGAATACGACACGCGAGGTCACGCCTACGCTAAAAGCTCTATGTTGACGAACCTAATACAATTTCAGAAACCTAATTTACTCGTACTCTAGGAAATTGACACATTTTTAAAGGTATTTATTTGCACTCATAGATACACGCCGTTATCCCATAGGGGTAGGCAGAGCCTCAATAGATCTCCTTTCAGTGTGGATTACCGATTGATTAATTTGATTTTATGGATAAGATAAGAGTAAACTTTAAGGTCGCGTCCATAGCTGACAAAGTCAAAGAGAGACGCCTTCGATGGTACTAGCATGTACAGAGGCGCCCAGTTGACCATATGGTCAAGCTTGCCCTTGATCTGCCGACGACAAAACGAGGACGCGGAAGACCACCTTCCACTTGGTTGACGACGGTCGAAAAAGACCTAAAAGAACCTCAGCTCGACAAAGATTTCGTACAGGACCGTGCGAAATGGAGGAAAAGGACAAGGAAGGCCGACCCCAAGTAAATGGGGAAAAAACGGTCGAGGGATATATATGGATATGTAGACTAACTTCTTATTATTATTATTTTCTTGACTTTTATTTTTCCTCTGTTAATTTGTTTCGGACAGAATGGATGCGTGGGACATTTTTTTCAATTAGTATACAATGTTTTACTTATTTAATTTTTTTTGAATGTATTTTATTTATAACTTTAGTGTCTAAATTATGTTTTTGTATCTGTTTTTTATGTTTTTGTTATTATATTTTTTTTTTTTTTATTTTTTTTTTGTGGTATCGTTCGTAATAAAAGAGTGAGAAAGAGGGTAGGTCGATATATCTGCCAATAACATCTACTCGCAAAGACTTTAGTCAGTTCTCCCGTGATCATGGCGCATGCAACTGTGCCGAAATATCGGGAACATATAAAACTCAAAAATCATGGTAAATATCCCGTTTCTAGTGAAAATTATATATTTTTATTTTTTATTTTTCTGCTTTTGTCCTACTGTTTCCCTAGTATTCTGTTTGTTCTGTTTGTTTTTTGTTGTGTGCCAAATAAATGTTTTTCATTTATTTATTTTTTCATTTCATTTATTATGGCTGCTCAAAGAAGCCACGTTGTATGACGTTGATGAGACACGTTCTTGATTAGTAAAACAGTGTAAGATATACGTCTAAGAAGCAAAGACCTCGTGGAGTTATTAGAATGTCTTTGCTTAGAAGGGGCGCTGAAACTAAATATATATAGTGGCGGTATAAAAAGCTACTCACTCCAATTCACACTTGATAAAATTGCCACTGTTGTCCTTCCCGCAGTGACCCGTACTCGTCCCCTTGGAATTGAACTCTTCATAACACACTTTATCAGCTCCCAAAGTGCCGGGACCCCACACCCGCTCGCACTGCCTGTTGAGGGTCGGACACTGGCCGGCGAAGCAGTACCCCTTGCCGTCCTCGCACGGCTCGCCGTGCTTGCGATGCGAGTCGGGCGGACAGGTACCCGACTGACCGTTGCAGGTCTCTTCGAGGTCACATTCGTTGGTTGCGTCCCGGCAGGTGACTCCGCGGGCCTTTAGCTAAAAAAGAGGATGGATTATGTAACAACTTCAGATTAAAACGACGTTATCTTTCACCCGTCGACTCCAGGGCCTGATGACCAGCACAGGATGAATAGGATTTAGGTGCTCCATCTAGTGAGGGGGCCACTGTGTCTTCGACTCTCGCAGAACCGGCAACACACAATGCGGATTAGGTCTTTGCTAACAGAATAACCGCAACGACCTTTATCCATAAGAGTACGTATTTTTTTAAGTTGTATAGAATCAACCAAACTTGGGTTGAATATAATTTGGGTTTTTATATTTTTATAAATTAACTTGTTAAATTAAAGTAAACGTGGCACTAAGGATAATCGGTGTTTGCGGCCATAAAAGTCGTCTATTTGTGATACCTAGTGGAAAATATAACTTCACCAATGTGGTAGGTAATATACGCTCTCAGAACAATAACTAAAGCAATATACATTACACATTAAATAAGCCCAGTAGTTCAGTCAATGTAATGAAAGACTAACCTGACATCTCTCACAGCACTCTCCAGATGCGCACTGAGCTTCCTTCGTCAGGCGGCAAGTGAAGGGATCACAGCAGGGGTTGGTGTTCTGGCACTCGTTGATGGTCCCGCAGTCACACTCCTCGCCATCGTCCAGCCGCCCGTTGCCACATTGGTGGTGAATTACCAGCTGAGAACGAAACAAGAATACCTAAAGCATAAACATGATTGAGACAGACGCAGACAAGGACCAGCATCAGATTTTCATAGTGTCTTCAACAATAGAATATCAAATTAATCACACGAACGACTAAACATCAAACAAGATAACGAGTAAACTACCAACATTTCCTCGCCTACCAACTGTTATAATGGCTTCAAAGTAAGACGGTTGGCATTTAATATTATAACTCTGTAACTACATTGTTGGGAAACAGGGGGGATACTTGCGTAACTCACTACCCAACTTCAGGAAAACAATTTTTGTTCTACGAGTTTCATGCGAAAAAATACTCCAGTTTATCGGATGCTCATCTAGTTACCTCCCGCTTTGCTCACGGGAAAGTTGAAAACTTTATTTCTCGCACCGTCTATTTTTCTTCTGATTAAATTCATTGCGAGTTTCAGGATAATTTACTTCTTCGGACACGAACGTCTCTATAGCTCGTTGCGGCCAGTTGCCTAGAATTAATTTATTTTACGTGAGCCTGTACTTTCGTGAGCTGAACTCGAAAAATTGGGTAGATAAATACAAGGAAACGGCCGCAATACTCGTAGCTTTGTGCCCCGTTTCCCAAATAAATAAATAAAGCCAGTTTTGGTCCAAAACAACAACGTCGACAACTGAGAAACATAATCGATACAGGCAAACAAACCTCGCTGTCACAGCGTACTAATAAAAAATGCATCAATGGAATAAGAGACACATTTCAATGCCTTAACCTATAGCAGCATCGAAGCCTCTTCGCGGTCCCACGTTGAATTTACATGAGGAGTCGCGGCGCCCAGAGGAATATAGCGTAGAACATCCGTGACGTCACAATCATCTCACCGATAAATATGTAAACGCAGAGAATCGAAGTGGGAAAGCAAGGAGCATTATCATTCGGCGGTATGTAAATTTATTCCAATAAACCGTCGGGACTCTCGTTCCTGTTATTATATATTCGCAAACGAAGAGATAATTCCGCGCGCGGGCAGCCCGCATTACCATAACTTTTATTAAAGGAGTGGGCCTCAGAAGCGGGAACAATACGCCGGCTCTGATTAATTTCCAACGTGAAAATCTGTTTTGCATTCGGATGAACCGAGCGTGTTAATAAGGAAAGCGTGCCAATGACGCCGGCGCCGTTCGTTCGCGACACTTCGCCGGCCCCGCTTTGTCGTTCGAGCCGGATGCCAGATTGTTATTCGGGAATGGGGTTAACTTGTGAAGGTCACTCGAATACTCAGTTATTTGCAAATGTTCAGTGTTGATGCTCAAATTATTCTACGTATTTTGAAGCCTCGATGTATTTGAATACAAATTCTTTTTTTGATATATTCCTGTAGATATAAATATAGTACAATATAAACTTGTTCAAAAATGCCAAACATGCAATGGGTTGTGACTTCAACGAGCAATTCATTAGTTTGCGCTTCCCCAAATTTGCTTCCACCTACTTATTTTGAGCGCGCTTCAAAGAGTATGTTTGCACATGTAAAATCCAGCTAGATTTGATTCCAAACTCACAACTTAAAACAAGTGTGAGTAGCTCAATGATACTTGAAGCTGGCTGATCTGAATTGCAGTGAATTTGTTGAACGGAATTTGTTTGTGTAACAAAACTACTTGTGGATGACAATATTGAGTGCCCAATTAGGCACCTGGTTTATTGTATTTGTTTAGAGGGTTGTTGAATAACATGGATGCGCTTGGAATAGTCTAACATTTCAGAGGACTCAAAACATAGGCCAATGGCAATAATTGAATTTGAAAAATGCATTTTTAGAGTAAATCCCACTAATAGTTATCATAATGGACAAAGTTACGACATTTGGATGTTTGTTTCTCAATAACACCGAAACGGCTGAACAGATTTCGATGAAAAGTTCACATGTAGATAATGACATGACATGTACACATACAAATAAAATGAGTGTTTGTAACTGTTCGACGTTCTATGGAAAAGCACGATGTATCTACTTAGAAGAGTAAAATAGATAAGTAGTAAAATAGTAGGTAAAAATCTTGAAAATCTTGGGTTGGTCAGTAAATACCTACTTTCGCTAAAAGCTTTTGTCTCAGAGCCCCGATACTGGTACCTACAGTCAATGTTAGTTGCGATGACGATACAAACACTAAAGCGACACTTAACAGTAGTATTATCTTCATGATAAGACAGTTTATTAGAAGAACGCGACGTTCCTGCTTCAGGCCTCTTATTTCAGACGCGGCCAACAACTCACGCGCGAGCTCAACTAATTCTATTAGCTACGAACTAAACAAAGTATCGGTACGAAGATTCAGATGCAAATGTAGAGAGTATTACAAGAGAGGCGGGTACAAGGTCAATACCACCCGCTGGAGCGTATCTTATGTAAATGAGACATTATAACCCAGGCACAGAATCAATGATATTGATTCTTGCAGTACAAACACTCTGTTATGACGGTCTAAACGTAATGTAACGGTTGGTAGCC